>OZ018377.1:115936590-117186590 GCA_963969555.1 Polydrusus pterygomalis | reverse complement strand
GAAAGGACGAAACACGTGTATTCGATTTTTATTGTCAATGCACAATTTGAGACTGAGACTTTGTGTTTTTTTTTAAGTAGGTAGAATTCGTAAATTGTTTTTCCCATTTTGTTTTGAAGTTCTTGGATATAAATATCCCAATTTAAGTATTGACCTATATACATACCAAGGTGCCTGCTCTATAACCGAGGGGGCACTAGCAGTCGGGTTTCTTTTCAGCAATACATGAATGACTCTGTGTGTATCTTAAGTTTTTCCATATTGGGGATGCTTCTGCTACTGAGGCCTAAGGACATCTAGTGAGATTTCAGCATGTTCAGAGTTAGTAATTGCTATCGAGCCACAGTTTGACCTTAGTGATGTCAGCTTGCAGCACAGTCATTGCTTTCTCCCAGGTATCAGATTTTGTCAGTAGAACGGTGTCGTATATCAGATCACCGTGGCGTCCGTTATAACTTCATTAAATCATTAACATACAGTGTCACCAGTAAAGTCCGCATCATATGGGATTTTTTTTATTAATAGCTTTATTCAAAATTTGACTTTGACTGCTTCGATCCAGATGAAAATTAGGCAAAAAAATAGTAGTCACGTGATTCGCATTATCTGTCAAATTTTAATTTTTTCAAAAAAATAATTCAAAAGTGGGGTTATTTCTGAAAATATCGAAAAAAATTATTAGAAAAAGTTTTTTTTAATGTAGTGCCCACATGCAAAAATTTCAGCTGCATAGGATAATTTTGGTTTTTTACCTATATTTTGTAAATTGCACCACTTTTGCAAAATAAGACTCAATGCCTCCTACATAAAACTTCTTAGTTGTGACAATGCTTTATTTCAGATACATTTTCTTTAAAGTAGCGTCATATTAAATATGTGTTTTTCTACAAAATCAAAATTGGGCTATTCAAATTTGGTCGCATGTTTTTTTGTTTTGGACCCTGTATAAGGTAACTTCATAAAATAAGTATTATATAGCGTTATATTAAATGTGTTTTTCTACAAAATCAAAATTGGGCTATTCAAATTTGGTCGCATGTTTTTTTGTTTTGGACCCTGTATAAGGTAACTTCATAAAATAAGTATTTTTGAAAACGTAGTTTGTGTCTGAAAGTAATACACCTTAATATTAAGACAAAAAAGAACACAGTGTCATCAGTAAATTGTTCATTAAGTGGAAAATAAATTTTAGTTTAGCTTAACGTGAAGTTTATCTATTTTCAACGATTTAATTTAAAACCCCTTTATTTTATTTTTTATTTTTTTACTTTCAGACATAAACTACGTTTTCAAAAATACTTATTTTATGAAGTTACCTTATACAGGGTCAAAAACAAATGAACTTTGCATCACATGCGACCAAATTTTAATAGCTCAATTTTGATTTTGTAGAAAAACACACATTTAATATGGCGTTACTTTAAAGAAAATGTATCTGAAATAAAGCATTGTCAAAACTAAGAAGTTTTATGTAGGTTGCGTTGAGTCTTATTTTGCAAAAGTGGTGCAATTTACAAAATATGGGTAAAAAATCAAAATTATCTTATGCAGCTAAAATTTTACATGTGGGCTAGAAACGGCATTTAAAAAAACTTTTTCTTATAACTTTTTTCGATATTTTCAGAAATAACCCCACTTTTAAATTATTTTTTGGAAAAAATTAAAATTTGACAGATAATGCGAATCACGTGACTACTATTTTTTTTGCTTAATTTTCATCTCGATCGAAGCAGAACTTGATGCCAAAGTCAAATTTCGAATAAAGCTATTAATAAAAAAAATCCCATATGATGCGGACTTTACTGGTGACACTGTATATCGAAAACAGCACCGGTCCCAAGACGGTACCCTGTGGGACACCAAAATCCACTTTCCCACTGTCACTTATGGCCTTATTTGGGTTCTACCTAATAAATATGATATGATGAGGGATCGGATAAAAATGTAAACAATTGGGTCTCCACTTTGAAAGATCTTTGGGCACTACCAGGGGCGGTTCTACGGGGGGCCTGGGGGGCCCAGGACCCCCAACATTTCTGAAAAAAGCTGTAAAATATCTCGAGAGAAATACAATCAAGCGAAGGCTACCAAAAATTGTGGCTGCGCCAATGTGGTGCCCCCCCAATATTTTGGGTCTAGAACCGCCCCTGGGCACTACTCCTACTTACAAATATGGTGGAAAGAAATGTCTCACAATAAACCTATTTTCAGGGACTTGTCGAGGGACCTTGGCATAAATCCGAGCTTCCCATTTGATTCTCCGTGTTTAAAAGTGTTGTTAATGATAAAATGCTATCTTTTGGACGCAAACTTGCCTAATCAGGAATATGTTTTGGATTTGAAGTCTGTTTTGGATCAGATTATTAGAATTATACATGTAAGTATTTCGTTTAACAAACGGTCCTATTACCATAATGATCCGCCTTATAAAGGTTATAAAATGGCGCCTTCAGGAACCCTTTAAAATCCATTTTTATTTTAGGCTATGATGAACTTAGCGGCAGGACGTAACTGGCTACACTGCACCATGAAGTTAGTCTATTTCTGTCAAATGCTTATTCAAGGCTCCATGACATCAGAATCGAACCTCATAATGCTTCCCTACGTAAACAGGGGAAATTTAAGAACAATCAAAGACAGACTAGGCCGTCTTTTACATGTAAACAGTGGAAATATAACTATTACAATGCTTAAGTAAGTTATGGAACCGTACATTATTATAAATTAGGGGGCGCGGGTACCTGCGGCTTCGCTCGCGTTAGTTGTTATAAATTCGCCATCGAAACAAAGCAGTGGTACCATACATACAATAGAACCTTCAATAGGTACTCATTTTGTCTAAAATTATTTTTTTCTATTTCAATAGCATTATTTAAAAATATGTCCATTGTATTATAGATCGTAAACAGAACCTTTTTATGGACTTTGTGTTTATACACTTTCGGGGTATAATTTATTGAAATATTGAAGAAAGTCCGTCAAAAAATAGTTTTTCTAATATAATCTTTTATAACCCTCTTGTCATCCGTTTATAGGCAGACGTTAAAAAAAATAGGAAATACGTATTTAGAGTATTTGCGCTGACTTTCAAGAAAATCTGACAAAAATACTGTCCCAATAGAAACTTTTATACCCCCGTCCTCCTTTAGGGGCTGATTTCCAAAGAAATAAATACTTGTTTCATTATTTGTGTTGTAGAAATGTCAGAACCTTATCTTGCAAGGCACAAAAAAAGTCAAAAAATAAAATAACTTTTGTCATAACAACAATAAGTTCTTTGTGTTTTTGTTCATTTTGTGTGGGGTGCCAAGTTCCTGCACCGTTCGTCGTTATTGGGGGGGGAGGTTAAACTTCCTAATCCCCCTTGGGTACGGCATATTGGATAGTTGACGATGACACGCTCGTTCCTGGTGTTCTCACTTCACAGAGCGCCGAGATTCTGATGGACTCAATGTTCTTCCTTGAACTTCAGCAACTAAACTCTTTGCGTAACGGACTGGGCAGAATCCTGGACCTTGTATTTGCAGACGATTTCTCCAGGGTATCTCTGACACCCTGCGATACCCCAATTGTTTTCCCTGATGCTTTTCACCCCCCGATCGAGTTATGTTTCTCTGATGTTTACACTCCTCAACTAAGGCTAAAAACAGAAATAAGCGTTTACCAGTTTTTCAAGGCTAATTTCCTCAAATTAAATGATTTTTATAGTCAGGCCGACTGGTCCTTTCTGTCTACTGAATTAGACATAGATCAATCTGTACAGCAATTTTACAAGATTTTGTTTGACGGTATGGATCTATATGTTCCTAAGAAGCTTGTTAAAAGTGATAAATATCCAAGGTGGTTCGATTCTCAGCTTCGCAGACTGATAGGGCAGAAGAATAAGCTATACAGGAAATTCAGGAGATCTGGCTTGCAGGTTGATTACGACTCATTTGCTGCCGCACGTCGCGAGGTTAAAATTCGCACTGACTTATGCTATCTCATGTTTGTAACCCAAACTGAACACTTAATACCGGAGAACGTCAAACACTTTTGGACATTTATCAATAATCTAAAAAGAAATTCGGGTCTACCTAATCTCATGAAGTTTGATAGTCAGGAGTTCTCCGATCCGGAAGATATATCTAATGCATTCGCCCGACATTTTCAATCCTGCTACTCCGACCACTCCGAGGTTGACCTGACTGACAGAAACCCAGTGAAGTTTGCCGGTGTTTTATCTTCACATCACTTCACTTTGGAAGAGATTACTCAAAAGATCACCAATCTTGACGCTTCTAAAAGATCGGGCCCTGATGGCATACCCCCCTTATTATTGAAAAACTGTCAATCATCACTTACTGGCCCCTTACTTTCTCTTTTCCAAAAATCATTCGATACGGGAATGTTTCCGGAGGCTTGGAAATTCTCGAACCTCATTCCTGTCTTTAAAACTGGTGACAGATGTGCCATTGAGAATTATCGTGGAATATCCTTAATTTCATCCATTCCGAAGCTTTTTGAATCTATTATTACTGATGAAATCTTTTCCACCTACAAAAATTACATCATGGTTCAACAACATGGCTTCTTTAGAGGACGCTCAACTGCGACAAACTTGGCAGTTTATCAGAACTTCTTAGTCTCTTCTATTGAAGCTGGTCATCAGGTTGACGTTATATACACAGACCTGTCGAGGGCGTTTGATAGTGTCTGCCATACACTGCTTCTAAATAAGCTGTCTGATATTGGAATTGGAGGGAATTATCTCAAATGGATTCGTTCATATCTACTTCACCGCCGCCAACGCGTTACTGTATGTGGTTCTGTCTCCGGAGAAATTCTTGTGACGTCTGGTGTTCCTCAGGGCTCACATATCGGCCCTATTTTATTCTTACTTTTTATAAACGACGTAATTTCTTGCTTTGATGTGTCCGAGTGTCTAGTTTACGCTGATGACTTAAAGTTTTACACCAAAATTTCTCCTAATGTAAACTACTTGCAGTCTGATCTGAACAGGTTGATTACCTGGTGTAAAGCTAACCTTTTACAACTTAATGTGAGCAAGTGTAAGGTCCTCCGCTTTTATAAATGCAACTCTCCGACAAACCATACCTATGATATTGAGAGCACTAACCTGGAGATTGTCTCTCACTTCAATGATCTTGGTGTCATCTTTGATAAAGATCTTACATTCAATCTACATATAGACAACGTCATTTTGAAGAGTTTTAGACTGCTTGGTTTTGTGAAACGGAATACTAAACAGATTTACGATACAAAGGCACTTAACGCTCTGTATGGTGGACTAGTTCGATCTCTGCTTGAATACTGTTCCGTTATATGGAGTCCCTATTACCAGTGCCACATCAAAAGGATTGAACGTGTTCAGAACAGATACGCCAAATATCTTCTGTTCAAGCTCAGGTTTCCCTATCAAAACCTATCTTACGAAACAAGAATTTTCCTTTGTGGCATGCAGAGCCTAGAATGCCGACGCAGAAAATCATTGTTGGTCTTCTTGTATAAGCTTGTGAATGGCACAATTTGCTGTAATGCCCTACTTGAATCTGTGTTTTTTTTGGTTCCACCAAGGCGCACGAGGCAGACGCAACTTTTCTTTGAAGTTACTCATAGAACCAATTACGGACAAAATGCCTTTATTTCAAGACTACTGAAGAATTATAATACTTATTTTCAGGATTGCGATTTGTTTAGGATTAGTCTTTATTCACTAAAAAACCTGTAATGACTTGTACTATTTTAATTTATTTTAATCTGTTTTGGCTCAATAACTCTGTTGTTTGCTTTGTACTACGTATTGTTTTTTTCTGCTGTAATTGTATCTTATATTTAGATGTACCAATTGGAATATTTTATTCCGTAGAGTATTTAAGGATAAATAAATAAAAAAAAAATAAATAAATAAATATATAGCTTTTCATTGGCCAGTAATAAGAAACTTGCAACATAAAATCCATTATTTCCATATGGTAAATTCTTTTCTTGTTGCTTGTTACTTAAAACTTAATTCTGTCGTAATTGATTTGTTTCTACGTATTAAATCTTATTTCTGTTGCTTATTGCTTATCGCCCAATGCTTTTAACCTTCATAACCCAGTGGTCAAAAACTTACATTAAATACCGAGTGGGGTCCAAATGTACCACAACATTTTTTTGGCTTATTATTATTTTTTTTAATGCTATAATTGGGGAATATTAAAAATTATAAAAAAATATATTACATAAAATAGTTGTCAGCATTGATAAATAAGTAAACACATTTTGAAAAAATAATATGAAATGATTAGAAATAATAAAAACAGCTGGACCCCTAGCAACAAAACTCTCTATAATTTAGTTACAATAAAAAGCAATTTAATCAAAATTTTGTATACCAATTTAGATATACAGGGTGTCTCACGGTCGATGGTACCTTAGACGTTTCTGACGAACCAGTAAAGGAATCGTTCTGAAAATTTGGTCGCGTACATAAACGGACATGCTCTACCAACCTAAAATATTTTTAACAATACAGTGTTGCCGCTTCCACACAAAAATAATAGTAACTTCGATTTTTTAAATGCAACACCAAATATTTTATTTTCGAAACCCCCATTACTTTCCTTACAATTTTTATTAACTCTACCCTATTTATCTCTTACCGTTTCTAAGATATAAATTAATTTCCTGTTTTTTTGTCCGAAAACGTCACTTTTAAAAATGCTGATAATTTTGAACTCTAAAACACTGAAATTTGGTAAATAGTTAACTAATATATAGGGCTCTTTGCCCTAGTCCCAAATCTTAGTTGCAATATACACTTATTCTGGTAACTAGAAATAGGGACCAGAAGTTCTTTTTTTCAAATGTAACACCCTGTATATAATTACGGATTTGAAAAGCTGCTAAAATTTCACTTAATTCTTGTATATCATACCTGTACCTAACTAACTAGTTTAACCATTTTTTTGACGTATTAAGGATAATTTGTAAAGTTTTCTATACAATTCAAAGTTTATTCGGTTATTAGAAAGTTAGCCATGACAAAAACTGGCGTTTACGTATGTTACTATGGTTATCGTTTTGACATTTTATTAAGTTTAGATACAAGATAGAAATACACTTTAAAGTCATGGAAGAAAACTATACAAATGCAGTTCTTATGAATTTATTTATTTTATTTGGACAATTATCGCCAGGACATGTATAAAGTTTAACGAAATGTACTCTAATTTGCCGCCAATGAATCTTAGAAAATTCATAAGGATCCAGGACAATTTTATTAAATGTTAACTAGGTAGTCAAATATTAAAAGACTACTAAAATTATAACTAATAAAATGCTATTTTAACAGATGTTCAAAACGCTGGCCGTTTACATCCAAACACTTTAATATGCAGGTGTTGTCTGCATGGATTTCAAGAAAAATTTAGTTTCAATGTTTTTTGTATGTTAATGCATGCAAACACACATTGTCCAAAGAAAATAAATAAATTCATAAGAACTCCATTTGTATAGTTTTCTTCCATGACTTTAAAGTGTACCTATTTCTATCTTGTATCTAAACTTAATGAAATGTCAAAACGATAACCATAGTAACATAATATGTAAACATCAGTTTTTGTCATGTCTAACTTACTAATAACCGAATAAAAATTGAATTGTATAGAAAATTTTATAAATTATGCTAATACGTAAAAAAAATATATGATATACAAGAATTAAGTGAAATTTTAGCAGCTTTTCAAATCTGTAATAATATACAGGGTGTTATATTTGAAAAAAAGGACTTATGGTCACTTTTTCAAGTTACCAGAATAAGTGTATTTTTTAACCACCCTGTATATTGCAACTAAGATTTGGGACTAGGGCAAAGAGCCCTATGGTATTAGTTAACTATTTACCAAATTTCAGAGTTTCAGTGTTTTAGAGTTCAAACTTATCAGCTTTTTTAAAAGTGACGTTTTCGGACAAAAAAAACGGAAATTAATTTATATCTTAGAAACGGTAAGAGATAAGTATAGAATAGAGTTAATAAAAATTGTAAGGAAAGTAATGGGGGTTTCGAAAATAAAATATATGGTGTTGCATTTAAAAAATCGAAGTTACTATTTTTTTTGTGTGGAAGCGGCCACACTGTATTGTTAAAAATATTTTAGGTTGGTAGAGCATGTCCATTTATGTACGCGACCAAATTTTCAAAACGATTCCTTTACTGGTTCGTCAGAAACGTCTAAGGTACCATCGACCGTGAGATACCCTGTATATTTAAGAAACAGCTTGAAGGAAATTAAGTAAAAAAAAATATTTTAGAAAATATACCCAAAAATTCATGTCTGGGGTACAGCTGTACCCCGCTCGGGTTTATGAAGGTTAATTGTGTCTCTGCCTTTAGTCTTTTTAAAAACATAATTTTTTTTTTTAGATCTTACATGAATGGCAACATAGGTGCCTCCAGAGACATAACCCGTATTTTTGAGGAGGTACTCGGTCATAAGGCATCTTCTGACGTCATGAAAATGATCACCAACTTACCAATTTTGACAGTTCAAACCACCGTTACCAAACTCGACAATAGCGGTGCACTAGATATAGAAGTAAAAGATTCCTTTGTGTTGGTAAAGGGCGACGAAGACGGAGAATACGTGTTTAATTTTCAGTTATACAGGGAAGGATCGAGTAAACTGAACGTTTTTAGTAAAAAGTTCAATAAACAGAAGGACGAGTTTTGGTTTATGATTCTGGAGACTGAAAGTGATCTGGTGTTCAGAAAATTTTCGTTTACTAGGAAAAATAAGAAGATTGAGGTACCCGTGCGTTTACGTAGGGGTAAGTATCGGGGGTAATTGAAATGTTAACTCACTATAACAGTGAAAATTTCATAAATTTATTTTCAACCAATTAGAAGGCTCCTTTTTGTTTACGTTGCTTGTTGCAACGGGAGACTATCGCGATAGTCTATAGCCTATTAACCTAATAAAATTAATAAGTGATAATTTTTCTGTCAAAAATGAAGTGCTTTATTTTTTATGGCAAACGTCACTCAGAATAAAATCAAAATACATTTGTTGCTAATATGGAGAACTAGAGGGTAGTAAGGCCGATCGCAATGCATTGGATTCGGTCCCAAATAGTGATGTGAGAGGAGAATATTCTCTGTAAGAAAATTCTCTAGAGAAGTTTTTCTACATAATTTACACCGCCTCGATTTACACTGAAAATTTTTGCAATGATTTTTAAAATTTTGAGTTTCCCTAACCTTTTCTATAACTATGGCAACAGTGTTTTACGTCTGGCAACAGTGATTCAGGGAAATCCCCTAGAAGCGCGAACGTATACCCGTATACAGTTGTGTGAATTGTAAATGGTGTGGTGGTGGTGAGACTTTTATTTCTTTACGTTTTGTTTGATTAACGCCGTTTGACATTTGCCGAAAATAAGCAGAATAGGTAATTTTTAATTTCTTTTTATTGCCATTTCTAGCGATTTTCTTGCCATTCTCAGCAAATTCTCTAATTTGAGAATATTCTCAAAAAAATTATTACCAAGAATTTTACATCACTAGTCCCCAATTAGCATCGGTAATTCAGCTGGGTATTTGGGAAATTATTAATGTTTTTTGAAAAAATATATTTTTTTATTTTATGGGGTCACATTTTTGAATCTATCCATAAATTTTAATTCTAAACAACTTTTCTTAATAACATTTTGCTGGATTTTCTGAAATAGGGGGTACTTTATTCTTGTACAAGTTTTATATTTTTTGGCCTACCCTGTACGCCGTTTTACTTGCAACCATTCTTCTTTTATCAAAAATAAAATTTTCTGAGGTATCGGTAATAAAAAAAATGCCCATATGTTGCATACTTAAACAACCACACTGTATATGAACGCTTACCTGTAAAAGGAAAATCCTGGCACTTAATCAGTTACTTTACAGACCTCTGATACTGCCTTGTATCGTAAAGTTTGAAAATTCAAAAACTATATTTAATTTTTTTATTTTCACTTGCTGTGCGTTAGGAGGCGCGGATTCGGTACCAGTGTGGAATATTCCGAATACCTATTATACCTACTGTTCTGACTGTAAAGTTAACATTTTTATTGATTGCCAGCCAACAGATTTTTTGGAAACCGGCATTATGCGTCGCCTTGGCGCTGGTAAATTCTCAATGGCTACAAATTGAGCCAATTTAAGCTCAAATAAAACCCAAAAGGGGGGAGTCGTCGGCGGTATTCTAGAGCTAAAATTGGTGTATATACAGTGTGACCAGTAAACTCCGCATCATTTTTTATTAATAGCTTTATTCGAAACTTGACTTCGGCATCAAGTTCTGCTTCGATCGAGATGAAAATTAAGCAAAAAAATAGTAGTCACGTTATTCGCATTATTTGTCAAATTTTAATTTTTTCCAGAAAGTAATTCAAAAGTAGGGTTATTTCTGAAAGTATCGAAAAAATTTATTAGAAAAAGTTTTTTTAAAAGCAGTTTCTAGCCCACATGCAAAATTCAGCTGCATAAGATAATTTTGAATTTTTACCCATATTTTGTAAATTAACACTCAACGCAACCTATATAAAACTTCTTAGTTTGGGCAATGCTTTATTTCAGATACATTTTCTTTAAGTAGCGTCATATTAAATGTGTGTTTTTCTATAAAATCAAAATTGGGCTATTAAAATTTGGTCGCATGTGATGCAAAGTTTATTTGTTTTTGACCCTGTAACTTCATAAAATAAGTATTTTTGAAAACGTAATTTGTGTCTGAAAGTAATACACCCTAATATTAAGACCAAAAGAACACAGTGTCATCAGTAAAGTGTTCATTAAGTGGAATAGTAATTTACGTTACAAGACCGGAAAGTAGTGTTTTTCAGGTCGAGACAAGCATTTCCAGGGCGAGCCGTAAGCGAGTCACGGCTCGCCCTGGAAATGCTTGTCTCGACCTGAAAAACACTACTTTCCGGTCTTGTAACGTAAATTACTATTTAGTGGTGGGTAAAAAATGAAAATTATCTTATGCAGCTGAAATTTTTGCATGTGGGCACTACATTTAAAAAAACTTTTTCCAATAACTTTTTTCGATATTTTCAGAAATAACCCCACTTTTGAATTATTTTTTGAAAAAAATTAAAATTTGACAGATAATGCGAATCACGTGACTACTATTTTTTTTTGCTTAATTTTCATCTCGATCGAAGCAGAACTTGATGCCAAAGTCAAATTTCGAATAAAGCTATTAATAAAAAAAAATCCCATATGATGCGGACTTTACTGGTCACACTGTATGTATTTTCACGCGATTTCATTGTGGAACACGCGAGGGACCTGGTGGACCTTTGAATTGGACGTCTTGTCGGCTTGTTATGATAAAGGGAATGAGATGTCTATTAGGGCTGCACCGATCTCTGTTTTTTAACTTGATCGAGTACCGAGTACTCGGCTGATGGTATTGACCGAGTACCTAGACCTAGTACTCGGCTGCCGAGTAATGATATTTTTCAAAAGGTCAACATCTCGGAAACTATTAAGTATGGACTAAAAATGCTTTTAATAAAAAATAATTATAATTTTATGTACAATCTGAAAATTAAAAAAACACAGGGTGTTCTATTTAAAAAATGGAAAATTTTTACCGTTCCGGTTTTTTGGAGCATCCTGTATAATATAGACGGAATTAATTTTAAAAGAAGCATCTTTTAACCCTTAACAAGCTTTGTCAAAAGTTTTCCGCTATCCTTAATGGTACAGGAGGATTTCTTACTGTTTTTGACATGCCGAAAAGGATTGCTTCTAATATTCTACTATACTCGGCCGAGTAATGAATATAAGACCGAGCACCGAGTACTCATTACTCGGTGAAAATTGTGGCCGAACACCGAGTACTCATTACTCGGTGAAAATTGTGGCCGAGCACCGAACTACTCGGTACTCGGTGCAGCCCTAATGTCTATCTTGCTCTGTCGTCGTTGATACTAAACTATATTCACGTTTGAAATACGCCCGATATAAACACTGACCGGCGCGTGCTCTCCGCAAGCCGAACCGCCAGCTAACCTCGTGATTGCCAATTCTCGCAACGCTATTGGCCGCGCGGTTCTGTTGTTCACGTGCTTTTGTTGACATTAGGCGTATTTGAAATGTGAATATAGTATAGATATTATTCAGGTAGATGCCGGCGGGCCGACCTTTAGTCTGAGTACCTGTGATTGGTCAATTTGTTAGGACGCAGATCACTGGAGTGTTTACTGTTTATTAGAGAACTTCTTTTGTTAAATTATTTTCTCAGTAAATAGAAAATGTTATTTTTTCTTTCTCTATTCGATAGGGTAAAAATCAATATTTAGTAAATACATCCATTGTTCTATCTTCCCCCTAATTAAAAATGTTCTCCCGTTACACTACTAATAACTTTTCTTCTTTTTAGGATTTTACATCCATAAACTCCATATTATGAGCGATTGTTACATTGGATTCGATCAATTATTGACATACAAAATTAAAATAGGCTAGGTCAATTAAAAAATATAAAAATAAATAAAAAATAGAAATTATTTTAAAAGGTAAAATAGCTAGCTAATATAATTTGCAGTTCCTAAAAAGGAATATAAAAATATAGTAACGTATCTACGAAACATAGTGATTTTAAACAATATTTATTTAATGGAGATTATTTATATTACAATAAGCTTTACTTGGTTCTCTATATTTTACAGAGAAGGTGAAAATATATTGTGTAATTAATTTATTAACCTTATTAAAAACTTTACAGAAAAAATGCGTTTTTTTACGTCACATGTGGAATAGTAATTTACGTTACAAGACCGGACAAAGTAGTGTTTTCCAGGTCGAGACTAGCATTTTTTTGGAAGCTTGGAGAGACCTGCAAAACACTAATTTTCAGTCGCGTGACGTACAATATCTTTTTTAAGACTTCAACATACATTTAATTCTTTATTTTATTTTATATTACTTTTAAATACGTCGTATGACTTCTCGTAAAGCGATTGGAAAAATGGAAAAAACAAGGACCGGAAAAATCTTTTGCCGGTCTCTCACCTCCATTTTTCGGTCTTTATCGACAAAACGTTATTTTCTGGGCAAAAAATTGTCCAGAAAGTGTATTTTTTCTGGTCGGTCTTAAAAAAAATGTTTTTATACCGGGTGGTGCATCGCCAGACTGGCCATGGGAAATTCCATGTAAATTTTGCTACCCTCAAATATTGATTCCCCTATTAATTTGACATCAACATTGTATTAGACTTTTTTTGAAGGCCCTTGTACGGTGGACTCGCATTCCAAATTGTATTATTTTCTAATAAGCCAATTAAAAATTTCTTTGATATTACTTCATTGTCCCTTCAAACAAACATTTATCTAAAAATGTTTCGAAAAATATACATTCCCACGAGTTAAGGGTCGATTACGTAACAGGTACTTTTTAAAAAGACCTTTATTTGTACCACTTAACAATAATAATATTGTAACAGTGTAAGTGTAAACTTGATGCAGGAAACATGGCAGAGAACTTTTCGGATACTCTCCGAGAACTATTTTCCGTGTAGTACTAGTACTGCTTACTCATATTGTATTTTTTCTTGAATAGGTACTATAAAACATGTTAAAACTAATAAAAATAATAGGCTGTATGTACAAGTTTTATATTTTTGTACGCCGTTTGACTTGCAACCATTCCAAGTGCACCTACGATGATTATCGAACATGCCCCAACTTTTATGAATATATAATAAAATTTTCTGAGAAATCGGTATATTGTTATTTATAGGTATAAACTGTTTTATATAGTTTCTAATTAGATTATGTGGATCAACGGCGTATCCAGCTCATGCGTCGGGGGGGGGTAATCAATCGGCTAGGATCAGGCACGTAGCTAGGACTTCTTCTCGGGGGGGCCCATCGCGCCGAGTGCCACGCCCTTTTTTGAATCATTGTGCTTTGCTTGGTTTTCAAGTGGGAAAAATAAAAAACACAACACAAAATCCTCAAGAAAAGCACAAAAACAAACCCGGTAATAATTGAGGTGAAGAAAGTTTAATAGTGTAGGAAATGTTTAATGTGTTACCTATGTTGCCGAAATCAGAGCTCGAGTTTCGGGGGGGGGGGGGGGCTACGTGCCTGGCTAGGATACTAGATAATAGCAACTTTAAGGAGTAAGGACAAAAATTAAACAACGCTTAAGAATTAATCTGGGGGGGTTTACCCCCCTTGTACACGCCGGTGATGTAGATACACCAGTGGGCATTTTTTTACCCGTTTTTATCCCTGTCGGCATCAATAAGTAAATAAACTTAGATGCAGGTTTCTGTATAGATCAAAGGCGGTCATGCTTTAATGGAACAACTTTCTTTAACTTTCGAGCACTTGCTTCGACCTCTATAGCGTCATTTTCTGGCGTGTCTGTGGGAATTCTTGAAGAACCATGTTTGCGCCTTGTAGCCCTTTAAGCTGTTTTTCAACTGACATCAATAAGTAAATAAACTTAACAAAGTTTGACGTCACATGTAAGCAATTTTAGTTTATTTTCCGACCAATCTTTGTAGGGTAAATAAATGAAATGAATTTTACAGATAACATGTATTTTATTGTTATACAGTACAGTAGAAAACTAACACACTATTATACGTATTTATTTTAACGGGCAGTACTGGCACTATCTAATCACAATTTTATGCCTCCCTTTTCTTTGGTACAGGTCAGGACAAGGTGTAAATAACCATAAAAGCACCCATATCTGTAGAGACCATTTTTTTTTTGGAAAGACAAAGTTAAATTATTTGCCGAAAAGGGGCAGCAACCGGCAGTGGCGCTAAAGGGGGGCACATGACCCAAATGGTTGTTAAAAGTGAATACAATAATATAAAAAAAATGTGACTCCCAAACAAGTGCTTGTATAAATGAAACTCTGAATAACATATACAAAACGTAACTTCTATGTATGTACAGGATGCTGTCTCACGGTTATTTTCCATTCGAATATTTCGGAAAGTAATGCAATTTGAATCCTGCAAATTTGAATAATAGGGTTTTCGGAGACGCTCTCTTCAAATGAAATAATAAAGACCATATTATGCGACTTCCGGCTATACCAGAAGTTGTCTCAAACTTGCTTATTTTAAATGGAGCACCCTATATAATATATTTTTGTGTTCTTTTCTTCATTTCATCTCTAACCGTTAAAAAAATTAGTTTTTCCCAAATTTTTACTATTTACAGGGTGCTGCCTAAAATGGAATATATTTTCAAAGATAACACAGGGAACTCGAAATTCCGGTTGTGAAATTAGATATTATTTGTCGGAAAATGGAATTTTAGATACAGGGAAGTGGAAAAGTAATAATTTTTGATGTTTATCAAGAAATTTGAAAAATCGCCCTACGTTGCTATTTCGTTCAAAGAATAGGCTAGAGCATTTCCTATCTGTCCACCTAAGATGTCACTATAACTTACTAGAATAGTTTTTAATATTATTTACGCGTTTTCCCAAAATCCCCCAACTATCAAACAGTCTTATCGATTTTAAGCAAGAAGATCATAATAAAGAAAGTATTAATTGCAAATGAAAATGACACGCGTTTGTAAAACATTTTTTTTTTTAATTTTACGGAAGTAGTTCATTATCTCAAAGTGGAGCTGTTGAGATATAGGGAAAAGAAACCCACAGTCGTCTCCACAAATATATTTAAAAAAAAAGGGTCAAATCAATGAGGTGTACATGTTTCGCTACTAAAAAGTACCATCATCAGCACCGAAGGGCCCAAGTGCCACTAACACGAAGGAATGTAAACAAATATTAAAAACATGATAAGGACAAGAACATTGTATACTTGGACGAAAACAAAGTTAAAATTTTAAAAAAAATAATGTTAAAAATTAAAAAGCGAAAGGAGTTTCCTCCTTTCTTTCTCGTACATAGTAAACAACTTGTCTTTTGTTTTCGTCCAAGTATAGAATATGTTCTTGTCCTTATCATGTTTTTAATATTTGTTTACATTCCTTCGTGTTAGTGGCAATTGGGCCCTTCGGTGCTGATGATGGTACTTTCTAGTACCGAAACATGTATGTACACCACATTGATTTGACCCTTTTTTTTTAAATATATTTGTGGAGACGACTGTGGGTTTCTTTTCCCTATAACAATTTTTTTTCTCAGAAATGGACACAAGATAAAATATTGTTTGATAAAAGTTATTGGAAATAAAGAAAGGAACACAAAAGAAATATAGGGTGCTCCATTTAAAATAAGCGAGACAACTTCCAGCATAACCGAAAGCATATTACCTATTACTTCATTTGAAGACAGCGTCTCCGAAAATCCCATTATTCATATTTGCAGGATTCAAATTGCATTATTTTCCGAAATACGTATAATGGACGATCACCGTGAGACACCCTGTACGTACATATATAACTTTTTGTAAATTATTTTATTACTATAATAAAAAATGTAATCTAAAGTAAAGTCAAAACAATTTCCGTTGCACGTCATACCTTCGAGTATCAGTAAATTTTAAAAAACATTTCCTTTAAGCGGCTTAGTATCAAAGAAGAATACATTAAGTTTCTTTTACATTTAATATCGCATGAATATTAAATATTTTTTGCCCAAATTTAATTTTCTTATGTTTCCTGACCGATTTTCAATTATCAACTGATTGATGACGTGCAACGGAAATTGCTTTGATTTTGAGAAACGAATGATTATATTTTGTGTCAATATTTAAAAAAATCGAAATGTACAAGAGGGGGGCAACTGCCTCTATTGCCCCCCCCCCCCCCCTCCCTTGGATCCGCCACTGGCTATCGGTAGCCCAAGTTTGTTGTTTTACCATTTAAAGAATAGGAAAACATCTACAGGGTGTCCCAGATAAGAATGCACTCTACAGGGATCTCGTAAAGCAAAGGAGATACAGAGATGGTTAAAATAGAGAAAAGTTGCGCATTACTGAATCCTGTAACGTCATGTTTTCAAATTTAAAAAATTCCAATTGCGTCCGAAGATATTTGGATAAAACCGAATTTTCGCGATTTCGTTTTAATTCATTTATGATTCTATTTGAAGAGACATGTCAAAATAAATTTTACATTCTCATTGCCACTATTTCTCCCCTACAAGATGGTTTAATTACATTTTTGATCCGACGTTTCGTTTAATCACAACCATCATCAACTTTGTTATTTTAAATAGTCGGAATATTTTATTTTATGTTTAATAAATTCTACGTTTTATTCTAAATCTAACGGTGTATCAAACTTATTATTTATTAGACGTTTCGATATAGAAAAACACATCATCAATGAAAATAGTCACATTATCGATAATATTTTTGTTTTTATTGTTGTATTTAAAGACTAGTTGGATTTTAAAACATTTTTTTAAAAGAATCTTATATAACAAAACATAATATCTAATAAAACTTATCTGAAAAATGTAAAGAGTAATAATTAATTTTAATCATTAAATACAATTATTTTTTAATTTAAAAAAATGTATAATATTCAAACATAACGTACCATTTAAATTCGGCATCATATGGGTGGCTATGAAATTGATTGACGTTCGCAATTGTTTAAATAGTTTCTTTAGGTTTGGTTGAGTCGGCAGAATCATGGAACAACATCTACAGAACAATAAGAAATATAATTGAGCCCAAAGAGAAAGAAAGCAGGAACTAATTTGTAGAAGAGTGTAAAGACCACAGGCCCTCGTACTGAAGTAATGCGAAAGCGGTTTCCGGTACGAACGGTCCGAGAGAGGGATGGGTTTTAGTCCAACGAGGCTGACACTACCCGGAGTTAAGACAAAGGAGAAACAGGCAAACTCCCGGGTGTCTAGATAGAGATTTCCTAATCCTCTCAACAAAAAAAAAAAAAAAAAAAAGTTTCTTTAGATCTGTCAGTTAGTTACAGAGACGTTAGTTTTAAATTTGGTAATTGTTATTATGTTTTTTTAGATTTTGTCCCATAATCTTAAGATTTACGCATTTGAACACAAATTTAATAATATTGTAAATAATCTCAAATAAAAAAATGTTTTAAAATCCTACTAGTGTTTAAGTACAAGAATAAAAACAAAAATATTTTCGATAATGTGCATATTTTCATTGATGATGTGTTTTTCTATATCGAAACGTCTAATAAATAACAAGTGTGATACACCGTTAGATTTAGGATAAAACGTAGAATTTATTAAGCATAAAATAAAATTTTCCGACTATTTAAAATAACAAAGTTGATGATGGTTGTGACTAAACGAAACGTCGGATCAAAAATGTAATTAAACCATCTTGTAGGGGAGAAAAAGTGGCAATAAGAATGTAAAATTTATTTTGACATGTCTTTTCAAATAGAATCATAAATGAATTAAAACGAAATCGCGAAAATTCGGTTTTATCCAAATATCTTCGGAAGCATTCGGAATTTTTTAAGTTTGAAAACATAACGTTACAGGATTCAGTAATGCGCAACTTTTCTCCAATTTAACCATCTCTGTATCTCCTATGATTTACGAGATCCCTGTAGAGTGCATTCTTATCTGGGACACCCTGTATAATATACAATATTTTTAAATGTTTAGAAATATTTTCTGTGGTTTTAATTATCAAATAATAACAGGTAAACCGAAAAAAAAAATCATCTGTACTAAATATGGCGGCTCCTTATAAGATCACTTTTACAAAGATAAATAATTTTTAAACTAGTACACAATAAGAACATTGGGTATTTATTGACTGTACTTTATCAAAACATTTAACGAGATAACAACAAAAATATTTATTATACTTAGTTAATTTCAACAAAACATTAATTTATAACAGTATAAATAACTTTATTAATTATCAAAACGTTATCAACTCATTATGTTAGTCATTCTTAAGTACCAGTGTTCGTTCATTTTATATGAAGTACACTGAACTACGAAAAAGTGGCACACGTTAAAGACATTTACATTAAAAATGAAAGACTGACAAAAAAAGGGCTGCAACAAGAAACAAGAACACCTTCTAAATTATGGAAAAAATCGAGGACAACTTAAAACGGTTCCACTTTTTTGCGTATCAGTGTATTTCTACACCTATAAAAATATTTTGGGTGATTATATGCTGAGATTTTAAGTATACAATATAATAAAGTAAGAAATAATATAAAAATACAACTCTATACTAAAAATACATACATAAGTGCGTCTGATCTTTCAAAAACGATATTTTTTTTTATATGAGAATAAACCGACAAATAATTGAAATTTGGGCGATGAGAATTTTTCTTTTCAGACTCTAATTTTGTGCGCAAATTACACAAGATTATTGCAAGAGATTTTTTTGACACCGTAGAGTATATTGCTTGAAATTCTTTAAAATGTCAACTTATGGCACAGAAACGTCAAATAGGAATAAGATTTTTTCTTCAAACGTCAAAGAAAGTCATTTATAGCATTCAGTTTTACTTTAAGGACGAGGCAGTGGTGAAATTACTTTTACCGAGGCCTATTTTTGGTGCTGTTTATTATTGATATGAACTTTTCAGAACAGAAACCTAAATTATTGAAAACAACGTTTAAAGAAAAATATGGCATATTTTATAAGGAATAAAAGTTAGGTATGCAGGGCGACTATTAACCCTAATAGGACAGGCATAACGTTTTTACTCCCAACAGAACAATACACTAAACATAATGAAAACTATTTAAAGAAACCATTTAACTATAAACTTTAAGTTTTCAAATAACTAATAATAATCATTCTTATACTATAAGTCAAGAGATATACTTGGTGAATATGCTGGAAGAAAAATCAGTGCTGTCATAATACGTAGCTTATAGGTCTGGAACTGAATGGTCCATTAAGTCCTTTATGAGAGAACCGGCCATCCTGAAAAAAAAATTAGGATAGAAAATTGGATCATGTGCGAGTTAGGTTATTATAAGGCGATTATCACTAGAGCGCGGAAAGTTCTTGACATTCCAGAGACATAATCATAATAATAATCAAAAACTTTTTCTTTTTTTTTTGTACTATTTCCTCCTTTTTTTTTAAACAAAGCATTTCGACAGAAGACAAACATTTGACATTAACAGCTGATCTGGTCTCGTCGGTAAAGTTCCCAGATAAGCAGTGGGCCGTAGCGAGCTCACGCGTCAGGTTGTGTCATATTATTTTCCTCCGATTTTGGTGTTTTTTAAGTGTTTCTGTGGCTGCTTTTTGTTTAGTGTGTGTTTTAAACATTTTACTTTTGGATTCTTATATTTCAGAGACAGATAGGGTTGCCAACTTTCGGATTGGAATAAAGGAGACATTGGGAAATATTTTTGGGTGCGACTGTACCACTCTAAAAAAAAAATTATTATTGGGGGAGACGTTTACCGGTTGTATTGAAAAAAAAAGGTCGACGGAGAAAAACAACGGTGAACCCCTCATGTTCGTATTTACCTACAACATTATAGTGTTTTTCTACTGCTGTATAAATAAATTAACTTTCGGGCCCTAGCAACACGAAAGAAAACGAAAGTAAATGTTACAGTTACCTGAATATTATCCGTTGCTAGCTACGAAAGTAATACTTTCGGTGCCAGGACAAAAAAATCGAACTGACAGACTCTGACAGTACTCAAATAACTAGTTGTCAACAATACTCAAATAACTAGTTGTCATGGATTATTTTACAGGTGAAAAAAAAACTTATTTTATCATTTTAATTTGAATAAAATCAAAGTTTATTACTTAATAATATATTGAGCAGAGAACAGTAGTAGAACAAATTTAATGCACTACACGATGCGAAAACCTTTTTTGGTGGTCGGAGGTATTAAATCACCTCGGCTTTGCCTAGGCAATTCAAAAACCTCCTTACACCAAAAAATTAACTTTCGCATCTAGTAATGTAAATAATTAAAGCATCTAGTAATGTAAATAAAAATTATTTATGTGATGGATTGTGCTTGGGTTTTCGGGTTTTAAAGGACATTTCCAGTCCTTTCACACCTTTCAAAAGGACATAATTTTAAAATAAAGGACTGTCCTTTCAAATAAAGAATAGTTGGCAACCCTAGAGACAGATTTCTTGATGTTTATTATTTAAGTTGTGAGTACAAACACCATTTTGGTTAACTCATCTATTACCAAATCAATAAAGTGCCTAGTTAAACCATTTACTTATCGTTATATGCAGGATGTCTCATAACTAAGGGGAAAATACAGAAACAGGAGATAGTAGAATTGAAATATCGAGATTAATGAAGTACAACTTTTTTACGTATAAAGGACCCTCTTCCATAATTTGAGATAAAGCAGTCAGAAATGTGAGAGAAAAATATATGTTACAATTTATTAAACTCATATTGTCTAGCTAGCGTTCTCTAGAAGATATCTTAAAGTTCATTTGGGAATCCTCCTTCTTACCCTCAAAAACATAACTACACCCAATTTTATTTATATCCGCTAATTATCAAATCATTGCCAATTTTATAAAGTAAATATTTACTTGGATCACCCTGTATCTCTTTAACCGTATAAGAAATTAAATTAAATGACATGTTTTTAAGTCCACTATCTCCTGTTCCTGTATAGCTCCTTAGTTACGGAACACCCTATACAAATAACAACATGGAGGTTTCATAGCAACTGCATAATTTCATTTGTTTTCTCATAGCTTACTTGGAAAATAACTACACCCAATTTTATTTATATCCGCTAATTATCAAATCATTGCCAATTTTATAAAGTAAATATTTACTTCGATCACCCTGTATCTCTTTAACCGTATAAGAAATTAAATTAAATGACATGTTTTTAAGTCCACTATCTCCTGTTGCTGTATAGCCCCTTAGTTACGGAACACCCTATACAAATAACAACATGGAGGTTTCATAGCAACTGCATAATTTCATTTGTTTTCTCATAGCTTACTTGGAAAATAACTACACCCAATTTTATTTATATCCGCTAATTATCAAATCATTGCCAATTTTATAAAGTAAATATTTACTTCGATCACCCTGTATCTCTTTAACCGTATAAGAAATTAAATTAAATGACATGTTTTTAAGTCCACTATCTCCTGTTGCTGTATAGCCCCTTAGTTACGGAACATCCTATACAAATAACAACATGGAGGTTTCATAGCAACTGCATAATTTCATTTGTTTTCTCATAGCTTACTTAAAAAAAAAATGTTTGCAAATAATTATAATAATTGGGCAGGGTGGACTGAATAATTTAAATGCAAATATCTCCGAAACGGCAACTCTGGGCGACCTAAACTTAGTATATCTTTTTTATGTAATAAATATCGAAAAATTATTATTTTCATTAAAAACTTAAATACACCGAGGCAGAAAAAAGTTATGACTAAATATGCGAAAAAACCGCAGACAGCGCCCTCTACTTTGCACATTAAAATTTCACAAAAAAATCAATTTCTCATCCTAAAAATAACCCAACTGCAAAATTTTGTGAAAAAATGTTGGTTTTTCTTAAAGTTATCAGAGAAAAACAAAAATGAAGTTTTAACTTTAACACCCTATGTATCTCAGTTAATATCAACTTTCAGATATAGTGTAAGTACGATTAAATCCTAATATTTTTATGTAGGGAGTCTGTGGCTTTTCTATGTACCATTAATTAGCGGACACCCTGTATATCCATATATAAAATTCCCACAAAAGTAATAATACCAAAAGGGTTTCCAATATGTTGTTTTAGTTAGACGTGGACCACAAAGCTTACACCTCGCAAAAAATGTATTACTTTTTTCCTTGTACAGGGTCATCCAACCAGGACTGAACAGGGGCCTATTTTTTTAGTTTCCCTGTATTTATATTTAAACCAATATAGCCATTTAGTTTATGCTTTGCCGAAGAATCTAAAATTACCATTTAAAAAGCGATCTGACTTAAAACAAAGGAACTGTGGCGTAAAGTTGTTGTTTTTTCAATGGAACACCCTGTATATTATTTAGTTTTATGAAACGCCCTTCTTTCCTGATTCCATAAATATATAGTTTGTCCATATTAGCTCAAACCGTTTTTAAGATATGAGCAATCAAACATTTAAAAAGCTGTATTTTAATGCATCGCCATTACGGGGATTTTCTTTTCCAAGGCATTCTAGACGTATTAAGCTCAAATGAATACAGCTTTTTAAATGTTTGATTGCTCATATCTTAAAAACGGTTTGAGCTAATATGGACAAACTATATATTTATGGAATCAGGAAAGAAGGGCGTTTCATAAAAATAAATAATATACAGGGTGTTCCATTAAAAAAAGAACAACTTTACGCCACAGTTCCTTTGTTTTAAGTCAGATCGCTTTTTAAATGGTAATTTTAGATTCTACGGCAAAGCATAAACTAAATGGCTATATTGGTTTAAATAAAAATACAGGGAAACTAAAAAAATAGACCCCTGTTCAGTCCTGGTTGGATGACCCTGTACAGGGTGACAATTTAAAAACTTGAAATGGCCATATCTTAGGAACGAAAAACTGAAGAAAAAAAACGCAAAAAACAGTTTCTATAAAACGAAGGGGGAACGAAAACAAGCGTATTATCCCACCCTTATCTGCAACCCCTTGTACAGGGTGAGATACACCCCTAAAATCTTAAATAGAAAGGGGGTCGAGTGATACATCATTTTGAAGCTCTTGAAAAATGCTTTCCAATGGTACCATAGAAAGCTACATTTCAGGAAATTCTTCTCTGTTTATTAAGGAAAACAATAAATGAAAACACAATTTTGAAATTTTTTATTATTATTTAATTAAATGTTCAAAATGATTGCTACCAATATCCTGGCATATTAAGAGATATCTCTTAAGAATTCTAAACATTTTAAGCATAGGTACTTTGTTTTGGTTTATTTGCTATGGTTTTTTTTTGTCGAAAAAAAAATTTGTTTATAAATATTCGCATTATATTATCACAGAATTTACTTTAAAAGTAACTTGTACTAGTATTATTATTTTAAGAACAGTTGACTTTTGGTTCAGTTTAAACGAAAAGCAGCACTTCTTATCTTTAACAATGGTGTACAGCACAGCTGAACGTGTAGAAATTATTTTCATTTATGGTTCCCAGGATCAATGTTTCTTAAGGACAGCTCAACGTTTTAACGAAAGGCATCCAGGTCAAAATGTAAGCCCGGAGTATGGTTGCCAACTAGTAGCCAAATTTGAAGAAACTGGTTCTGTCGCGAATAAAAAGAGAAATCAACCGAGACTAGCCGACGAAGCAGCGCAAATAGAAATTCTGGGGCAGTTTGCAATGAATTCAACTTTATCAACTCGTTAAGCAGCTGTAGCAACTGGATTATCTCGTGAATCAATAAGAAAGGTACTTAAATTTTATAAGTTTTATCCCTATAAACTGCACATACTGCAAGAACTTGGTGACGACGACCCGGACAGAAGAATTCAGTTTTGTGAAATAATGACAGATAGAATTACGGCAGAACCTCGACTAGTTAAAAATATTTGCTTCAGTGATGAGTGTACCTTTTATTTAAATGGGCGTGTTAATAAGCAAAACTGTCGTTACTGGAATGACGAAAACCCCCACGTATTTAGAGAAGGGCATACCCAGTACCCCCAGAAACTTAATGTTTGGGCTGGTATATTGGGAGATGGTATTATCGGCCCAATATTTATACAAGGAAATTTAAATGGCGACAGGTATGCTGAAATGCTACAGAGGTCTATAGAAAATCAGAGCGACATACTCGGAAATTTATCTTTAGAAGAACGCTTACTACATTTCCAACAGGATGGAGCACTTCCGCATTATGTAGTTCCCGTTAGGCAGTGGTTGGATGATAATTACCCCAACCAGTGGATTGGAAGAAGAGGTCCTGTTAATGGCCACCTAGATCCCGGACCTAACATCTCTTGACTTCTTTTTGTGGGGCCACCTAAAATCTGTGGTTTTTAAAACGCAACCTGAGTCACTAGAGCAACTTCAGCATAGAATAGTTCAGGAATGCCGTGCTATATCCAGAGAAACATTTGCAAATGTACGTGAAGAATTTGAAAGTAGGCTTTATTATTGACTTCAAAACAACGGAAATCATTTTGAACATTTAATTAAATAATAATAAAAAATTTCAAAATTGTGTTTTCATTTATTGTTTTCCTAAATAAACAGAGAAGAATTTCTTGAAATGTAGCTTTCTGGAAAGCATTTTTAAATAGCTTCAAAATGATGTATCACTCGACCCCCCTTTCTATTTAAGATTTTAGGGGTGTATCTCACCCTGTCCAAGGGGTTGCAGATAAGGGTGGGATAATACGCTTGTTTTTGTTCCCCCTTCGTTTTATAGAAACTGTTTTTTGCGTTTTTTTCTTCAGTTTTTCGTTCCTAAGATATGGCCATTTCAAGTTTTTAAATTGTCACCCTGTATAATAAATACATAAATACCTGTTTTGCTTTTTATAAATAAATACCAAAAGAAATAAATGTTGTTTTCTTCTTTTCCTTTAGTCTTGTAATGTTTTCACATACTTATTTTGGTAGGTATGGGTCTGTCAACAATTTATTTTATAAATAATAAAATTAGTGTGTGCGCTATATCTTTACATTATATTAAGACTCCCTTACAAAATTTAATAGATGGCGAAGGTAAAAGAACTTAGTCCGGTTCTGTTTCTGTAGCCAACCGCTAAGCGTAAAATATACCCGACTATAACAGGGGGCCATTAATGACAGGTGATGCGGCGAGTTCTTAGATTAATTTGACTTTATGTTATTCGGTGTAGAGTCCGCGAGACGTGGCAACGTCTGCCTCCTAGCTGCAGCAAATGAAAATAAGAAAATGAAATATAACAATAGATGATAGAATGTTCCCTATAAACAGTTAGATGTCGCTCGGCGCAAAAGTACGTTTATGAATAAAATGCGTGGCCTATCTTTGCCTTATCATCGTTGCAAATGCCCACCCAATAGATCGTGTGCCAGATAAGCAAAAAAATACAAAAATAATTTAAAAAACACTTACTTTTTCACCATATAATCGTACATAAAGCTCGGTATAACTGTCACAGTCACCACACCTCCAGCTTTAGTAATAATCTCTCTTGTTTGCTTGTCCTTTAAACCAACGACATTCTGGCCGTCCACCTCCAAAAGCTGATGGTCGATTAGAACCCCGTTCCTAGCTGAAGATGAATCTTTAACGATCGTAATGATTTTCCCGTTCTTGAACTGAAAGCCCAGACTCCCAGCGCTGTCCTTGTGAAGGGTCAAGGTTCTCTCGAAAGGTCGATCACGCACTACAACTTTGATTCCATTGGTGGGACTTTTTTTGAAAATCTGGTGAACTTTGTCCATGGAATAGCCGGCTACGTTGACTCCGTTGATTTGTAGAATTTGGTCGCCGAAGCGTATTCCAACTAGAGAGGCGGGGGAGTTTTCAACTACCAGGCATACGAAAATGCCTTTGTTGATTTCCTTTACTCGAAGACCAATCTAAATTAAACACATAAAGAAGAAGATATACAGGGTGATTAGCAATGAATGCCGCTATAGGGTAACTGTAGATTCTGGGAAAAATAAAGGGTTTGGTGGAAATTATGTGTTTGAAAGGAAAAAAAAAGTCCGTCAGAATTTTAAATTTTTTATTTTATCGGTGTAACTTTTTTTGACAAATACGAAAATGTAGATATAAATTTGAACATTGGGAAAATTCGCATTTTCCTCTTGTTCCGGAAATGCACGGAAACAGGTCAATAATTTTGAAAGAATTATAAAATTAAAAAATTTGCAATATTTCCATTAAACCTGTGTTTTTCCTTTAATAATCCAGATATCGCTATGAATCAAATAACAAGTTGTTCAGAAAAGATGGGAGTGATAGGACTTAAAAATGTGGTATCGAGAAACATCAATCAGTTATTAAATTTTTCCACAGGATGTTCAGAAATTAAGCGTAAAGTGCAATTTTTTGTGCTACCCTGTATGTCAACGTGTCCGTTTATACATTTCGTAAAAACGATATTAGAACATGATAAAGACGACAGCATCTGCAACATTTCAAAAAATTATCGAACTGGGTAAAAAAATTAAAAAGTTATTTAAGATTGAATTGAAGCAACCTTTTTTCGTCCGGTTAATTTTGTGGTCCAGTGTAGTTTACTTGGCAGAGCGTGATTGTAATCATAAAATTCTCGTAAAATACGAGGGATATTTTAGAGGTACCTAATAGCAATAATACCGAAACAAACAAAGTTTGGCCGATAGGATGAATTTTAAACTTGATAAAAATTAAGTTACATAGAAGAGAATAATTGAAGGTAGGTCATTGACCAAATGACCTTATGGAAGAGCCACCACTGATTGATAGTGTTCCAGTAATTGACAAGTGCTTCAGTTTCCTTAGAAAATAAGAATATTTGTCCAAATAAAATTAATATTTTCTAAAATTATGTTATAATAGGATGATTGACAACATCAGTAAGTTTGAACAGCTGGTAAGCTTGTTTTAATTTTCCGTTAAAAAATGTCGAAAGTTAGAATCGACCGTTTAATACGTTAATCTTAAGCCATCGGTGTTAACTAGAGAAAAAATATCTATTTTTTGTAGTTACATTTGCGATTAGTTAATTTTAAATAGGTGGGGGCGAGGGGGATATCACCTAGGAATTTTAGTGTACAGGGTGTCCAGTTTTCGACACTTTTGACGGGTATCTCAGTTATTAGTACAGATAGAATGATGCGGTTTTCGCAAACCTGCGTCACTTTTTTGTGAAACAAACGATGCCCTTAACGGATTTATCATGGCCATCTTGGTTTTTGAGATACAGGGCGAAATTGAAAACGGTGCATTTTCAGACACCCCTTGTATTTTAGTTATCTTATACCTTATCGAAAATATAAGAATGGGGTGTTATACAGTTTTTTGCGTAGAATCCAGTGGCGTAGTTAGTCTTTTTTCAGGTGTCCCCATTTTTGAGAAATATACCAAAGTTATGTTTTTTTAAATGGAACGCCATGTATATTTTTTCATATTTGCATTCTGCTTACTGAGAGCTTTTCAAAAATATATAATAGTTGGCACTTTGTTTTAACAGGAAGGTTAAAATTCATATTTTTTAAATAAGTAGGCCGTGTATTTTATTTTAATAAAAATAAATTGACGATACACTACAGTCACTACACCATCAATATTACTTTATAGTTTAATTTCAAACTTTTAAGTTTTTTAATACTTACAATAGTAAAAAGTCATTTTCTCTTATTGTTACGTAGGTATATTATCGGAATAAACAAAAACATCTAGTAGGCCTTGACTTATCCAGGCTATAAAACAAAATTTTCATAATGGCGTTTAGCTCTTGTCAGAATTGTATTTAGGTATTTAGGGTTGAAAAGTTACTCATAATTTATTTATGATATTGTTCAATTTCAACGATGGCCCAAAAGTATGAAAATTATGAAAAATACGATATGCTGGTATGCTTTATACAAAGCCATGAAAACTCCCATGAAGCTGCCGATTTATATTTTAATAGGTAGGCATATTATTGTTTTTTACAACGACCATTTTTAAAGTTATATACGGAGTGTTTGTTTAATTAGCGTCTTATATTATCTTCATTTTATAGATAGCCTGAAAAAGGCAGCCATTTATAGATTTTCCCTATAAAGAAAAATTTAATTGAATATGGAACCTTTACACAGCCTCGACCTAAAACATACAATAAGGAAAATAGAGAAAAAGATAAGGTAAACGTTTTGGCTTATGCAACCGTTACTCCTTCAACTTCATGCAAAAATATAGAAAAGGAAATGGCATAAAGATCAAAAATGGATAGGCAAAAATAGAGCTGTAAGATGGCCACCGCGATCGCCCGATCTATCTGTGTTGGACTTCTTTCTTTGGGTTTTTTTGGAGAGCAAGATATACAATTCCAGGCACAGAACTGTAGAGGAACTTCGACAGGCTACCCATTTAGCATTTCAATTTCTACAAAACCACCCTATAATAATTTTAAACGCCTTGAGACGAATTACCGAAATGTGTCAGCGTTGTATTAGGGAGAATGGCAACCATTTTCAACAATATTTATAAATAAAAAGTATGCATTTTAATCCACAATTTAATTGTTCTAGTGAAACAAAATCCAAGGCCTGCTCCCAATTTTTTAAAAAATATGAATTTTAACCTTCCTGTTAAAACAAAGTGCCAACTATTATATATTTTTGAAAACCTCTCAGTAAGCAGAATGCACATATGAACAAATATATAGGGCGTTCCATTAAAAAAAACATAACTTTGGTATATTTCTCAAAAATGGGGACACCTGGAAAAATACTAACTACGCCACTGGATTCTACGTAAAAAACTGTATAACACCCCATTCTTATATTTTCGATAAGGTATAAGATAACTAAAATACAAGGGGTGTCTGAAAATGCACCGTTTTCAATTTCGCCCTGTATCTCAAAAACCAAGATGGCCCTGATAAATCCGTTAAGGGCATCGTTTGTTTCACAAAAAAGTGACACAGGTTTGCGAAAACCGCATCATTCTATCTGTACTAATAACTGAGATACCCGTCAAAAGTGTCGAAAACTGGACACCCTGTACACCCCGGGGGAATTTGAGGTATTTGAGGAATTTATTAGGAATTTGAGGAATTTATTGGGTATTTATAGGAATTCATGGGGAATTTAAAGGCAGTTATTGATACTGAGCATGCACAGAAAACGCTACGAAGGCGTCGTTCGTCGTGTTTTCGGCTTAGTTCGGTTTACCGTCATCTAACGAGATGGCTCGCACATCACCTTTATAGATTACAGAGAAAATACAGATTTACCTATTGCAAAGGTTGACCGACGATACATTTTTTATGGTCCAATTGAACTTATAGGGCCAGGGCCGTTTCACATAAAAAGGAATGATTATTTAAATATAAACGAGATATAAAATTTTTAAAAAATGTATATAAAATTGTCATGGTTTAATAAAGGGTATTCCAAAATTACTTTTCATTAATATTTGTAATGTTTAGTTATGTAAGTTTTTTGCTTTGGGAAAATTCGAGGAAAAAATAGAACCAGTTGCATTTTCACAAACTTATTGTACTTAATGATTTGATAATTAAATACTTGTGTTCAAACACCGAGCTAGTTTCCAATTTTTTCAAAGTTATTCCCCCATAGTTTGCCTGAAAGTTGCCTTATTTGGGATATATTTCTTGTTAATACTATGTTGTTTTTTTTTTAAAGATTTTTTAAATATTATTTTAATCAAGTTTAATCGGTTTAAATTATTATTAGTTAATTTTACTGACAAAAAAATATTGTGCAGACCTTTAGAGCGTCAGTCGCTGTCCTTCTTTAAATATCTATGACACAAAATTATCTTGAAAATTATTTTGCTACCTCTAATCCTACTTTATCTTTAAATACTTTTACTACATAATATAATCAAAAAATATCAATAACCCGTTAATCAATATATCGATTTAAAAAAAATTTATAATTAAATATTTGATTATTTTTTTATACGATTGCAACTCTATGCAGGGTGTTCCTAAATATCATGTAAATACGAAAAGGGGTAATTCTTTGGCTTATTTAATGACTAAAAATTCATATAAACATAGGTCCGCAAACGCTTCGTTGCCGATCTACAAGGTGTTGAAATTTCAAGATTTTTTTAGTTTTTTCTTTATAGCTCTTGTAGTTTTTGAGATATTTAGCTCTAATTTGGAATATAGGTTACGCTGTAGGACTTACATCATTGGGCATACCAAATGTTTTTAAGAATCTACAGGGAGATATTTTTTCAGGGGTCATGCCCCCTTTTCTCCCCATGAACGTTTTTTCGGTGCGCCTATTAGTCATTAAATAAGCCAAAGAATTACCCCTTTTCGTATTTTCATGATATTTAGGAACACCCTGTATGTTTAGGGAAAGGTTAACTCTAGGGATAGCATTTGTGTTGTTTAGTTTTAAAATTGTTAATAAATAAAAAAAAAATAAAAGGTAAATAATATGTTGATATTATTGTATAATAAAGACTTTTGTAGTTGAGTATTTAGTGTTAACTCTTTTTAAAAGGATTGTAATTAAAACTCCAAACACAATATTAAAGCTTTTATTCCCGCTGCACTTTAGTTCCTTATATACCTTATCCCGAGTCTTATACTTTTTGGAATAAAAAAAATATTGAGTACCCAACTCGGTACCAGAGTCGTTACCCAACTATTTTTTTTTACTTTTATACAATACATCGAGCAATACATATACAGTAGAGCTTCGCTAATCCGGATTAATAAAAACCGAGGCAATCCGGATTAGTGAAACATCCGGATTATTGGAATCTTTTTAAAAGCTATAAAAATGCACCAAATACACATTGTTGTACCATTTATTAACACAAAAAATTTAAACATTTACTAACACATAAAAAATAAAAGAAAAAGAACACCCACACGCCGTTCTTACACCTACCGACATAACAACGACAACGAAAAAGTTACATAAAATTATCGAAGAACACATGATCCGGACTATGGAATACATAAAATACATACGAAATCCGGATTATAGAATACATAATGTAAATAAGTAATATTTAAATTTTGTCCGGATTACTGGAGAATCCGGATTAGTGGAGTTCGGATTAGCGAAGCTCTACTGTACCTCGATACGCGAGTTTATTTTTGGTCGAGTTGTGGTTAATAGAAGCCGAGATTAAAACTTTGCAGTATTTAAGTAGGTATGGATATTTAAAAGAAATTGTAGGAATTTATAGAAATTTGGAGGCATTTAAGGGGAATTCATGGGGAATTACAGGAATTTGTTACAAAAATAGAGTTTTAGTGTACAAATATTGGTGGGTGATATCCCCCTCGGGTGGGGGTGTGTAGTAAGGATATTAAATTTGGTTTCTTGGGATATTTCGTGTAAATACATTGTCTAACCCCCTTTACCTGGAATGTCAATAACTGGTCCAAGTCAAATATATATGTTTCAGTTATTGACATGCAATGTCAATCATTATTTTACCAGAACATAATATGTCGACTTAACAGTGTTTAAAGTGTTGAAATAGCTCAATTGAAACTTTTTGTTTACAATAGTTTTTTAAATGTTTGTCTCTAGGTACCTATAAAAATTGTGTCAGTTATTGGTGTATGAATAGCTGAGTGTCATTAATTGGTACCTCAAACTGGCACTTTTTATTTTTTTTTGGTACCAATTTTTTAAAATTTTAAACAATACCGTTCTAACATGTTATTGTTTAAAGTCCAAACTACAAGAAAAAAAGCGTAAGCATTTTATTAACACTCAGTCATGCCTGTAGTACTTTTATATCACAAATCATGACCTAACAGTGTCAATCGCTTACCCTATATAGTTCTAGAAACTTGCCTATTTGTAGATTTTCAAGAATTGCATATTGAAATTTTTTTTATGTTTTAAGGAACAAATCTGATTTTATATTTCTTATAAATGTATAAACAGGGTCATTTACGGTGAGAGCCTATTAAAAGATCTTGGAAACAAGTAAAGTTATCATTATTAAAATTTGGTAGCTGGCATAATTGACTTAGAACTTTTAAAGCATTAAATTGTCAAGTTTACCTTATTAAAACCTAAGTAACTTTTGTTAATAATAATCTATACCTATGTGTATACAGTGTGTCCATGGATAGAGCTTGGAAGAGGAAAAACTTTTTTATTAGTAGGTATAGAAGAAAAAGTCATTCTTTATAAAAACGTCTGCTTGTGCTGAAACTACAATTTCGAATATCACATTTGTATTTGCATCAGTTAGGGACCCATACTTTTCAAATTATCTCCAAAAGGCATCATTTTATCGAAATTTTATGAGACAAAAAATAATCAAAAATAAATGATTACCTGAAAAAATATAGTCACTGGTGCACATGCTAATAAATAGGGGGTCAGCCGGTCCTGGACCCCCCCTATTTTGATTGTTTGACAATTGTTAATGGTTTTGTTTTTTAAAAGATGTAATCGTTTATGCTGAAGCAATGTACCAAATTTGAAATTAATATCTTATTAAATACTCGAATTAATTAAAAAAAATCAGTTTTTAATTTAAAACTTTGACGCCCGGTATATAGAACATAAGGGTAAAAAATGAAAAATAGCATTATAAGTCCTATTATTTTTGCTCCAGGAATATAATGGTTAACGAATTGACCTCCTTTTTCCGGACACCCTGTATACATTCAAATATTTGTAACATTTATTTAAATTTAAAATGCTTATTAAATCAAATCTAATCAAATAAAGACTAATGAATGGTATAAATAACTTGACATGGCATTTTATTAGTAGCGCGTACCAGGAAGCAGAAATAAAAATTAACATTAATATTTCTTTTAATTTTTAAAATAGTAACTATTATATATTTATTATCAACAAAAGTAGGGACTATCCTTTGTTCTTACCTTGTTGTCTTTATCTTTACAAAGTGTTAATTCTCTAATACCATTTGTTACTTGTGCCCTTTGTAGACCCATGGATTGTCCAGAAATTGGTGCTACCATGGTAGTAGTTCCGGCAGGGACAATCAGAGGCTAAAAAATATTTTCGTAGATAGAAAAAAAAAAGGTTTCTAGGTTTGATAAGAATAAAATGTCTAAAGATACCAAATTTTTTGTCATTGTCACAATTTTCTGATCTATTTCTAATTTCCCGGAATCAATATGTATACAGGGTGTTCGGGAAAATGTGGGAAATCTCCCGGATATGAAAAAAACACGTGAAAAGACTACTACAAGTTCATATAAACTTCTTTCGTATCGGCCTCCTATATGGGCTCACATGGAATTAAGTTTTTGACCCATAATTTATTAAACCAAGAGGTATATTTCATTTTTTTTTTCATATGATGTATACCAGGTAAGACCCTTCAAATTACTATCCTAAAAAGTGTTGCTAATTAGTCACAGCTGCAGGGACGGATTAGCTGTGACACTAATGTGCCCCTTTTTTTTACGCCCTGTATGATAAAAACTTTGGACAGCGTTTTTTATATACCTTTAACTATTGTCAAAAAATAAAAATTTAAACTTTACCTGTTTAGTTAAAACCTTCGTATAAGTGGGTTCAACATGGGCTCCGTAAAGTTTTTTTTATCATAAGGTTGAACATTTGATAGGAACAAAAATGTATCTTTTATCGAAGTACGCTAAATACAATGATGTAAATAAAATGACGTTTTTCCGAAAACGGTTGGGATTAGCGACATGAATGAAGAGTATTTTAGTCAATAGGTAAAGATATGTAAAACACGTTGCCCAAAGTTTTTATCATACAGGGCGTAAAAAAATTGGCACATTAGTCACAGCTAGTCCGTCCCTGCAGCTGTGAGTAATTCGCAACACTTTCTGGGATAGTAATTTGACGGGTCTTACCTGGTATACATAATATAAAAAAAAATTGAAATATACCTGTTTGTTTAATAATTATGTCTCAAAAACTTAATTCCGTGGGAGCTCTTTGGGAGCCTATATCTCCGAAGATGAGGCCGATACGAAAGACGTTTATATGAATTTGTAGTATTCTTTTCACGTATTTTTTTCATATCCGGGAGATTTCCCACATTTTCCCGGACACACTGTATAACTACTAACTTAAATATACAGGGTGTCCTTGAAATGACTGTACAACGATTAACCACAAATTCCTTAACCAAAAATAAGGCGATCGAGGCAAACTTACCTATACCTATACGCAATGTTGCTTCGTTTTGCCGCTACAGGGCGCTAAATTTCTCAAATTAATATCGTTTTTTCGCAATAATTTCTAAACGCCTTTATCGATTTTCACTAATTTTAGGTTTAAAAATAAATACTATTAAGAGCGTGTTTCGACGTAAACGCTATCTTTTTTTTAATACCTGCAAATTTAAAAATGGCGTGATTGCTAAATAAAAGTTTGTGATTTTGTAACCCCTCGGTAAAATTTTAGCCAGACATGCAGTTCCTATACAAAAAAATTATTTACAATGCAAAACATAAAAAAGTTTAAATTTCGAACTACAGTGACCGGCAGAAAGTACGCACCAAAGGGGATTTTTTTTTATGTCAAAACTTACCAAATTTTTTTGGCGGTGGAAAAGTTCTGCATGTTCTTAAACAAAAAAGAGCATAGACAAAGCTAGTAAGTATTGCGCTGTATACGAGGGAGAGGTAAAAACGTTAAATTTACTCAAGAATAAAGGGCCCTTATTTTTCACTGTAGAAATTTTTTTAATTAGGAAATGTTGTTTGCACTTAAAAGTTGTCCATAAATACCAAGTTTCAGCTCGGTAACACAAGACAAGTGTTTTTACTTTTTTTTTTACGCCCCTACGTATAACGAATCGATAGAAGCTATGCGACTTATAAATTCAATTTTTTAGCAGCTCTTGGGCAATTACACACATCACTTACTTAAATTTGTTAAATACGACAGAACTGGACGTTTAATAAAATAACGTCAAAAATAATCTAACTTTTCTGGTGCACACTGTACATTATTCTGTGGATAAGCGGAATAACTTTATGCAAAACAAATGAGGGTTTCTTCATACATTTAACAATATTTTGCCGTTCCCAATTTTTTAAAAACTCTTAAACCCATTGGTTCATGAATTAAAGTTTAAACCCTTACAATAAAATTTGTTTTCATTTAAATCTAGTTGCCATGAAAAATATTTATATTTGTGCTACCGAGCTAAAATTTGGTATTTATGGATGTTAATTTGGATTTAAGTGCAAACAACATTTTCTAATAAAAAAAATTTCCACAGTGAAAAATAAGGGCAATTTATTCTTGAGTGAATTTAACGTTTTCATCTCTCCCTCGTATACGGCGCAATATTTACTAGTTTTGTCTATGCTCTTTTTTGTTTAGGGACATGCAAAACTTTTCCACCGCCAAAAAAATTTGGTAAGTTTTGAAATAAAATAAAAATCCCCTTTGGTGCGTACTTTCTGCCGGTCACTGTATAATAAAAATGTATTTTGTGTTTAATTACTAGGCAACAGTAAAATAAACATTCTGTTCATCTGACATACCGATATGGATCGGAAGAGGCAACGATGCACCCGTGGTCAGCAAGATCCCCCGATCGAACGCCTCTGGACTATTTACTGTGGGGCGCTCTTAAATCAAAAATGTATGCTTCCCACTATCGCTACGGAAGATGAGTTATTGCAAAGAATTATCAATGCTGCAGATTATTTTAAAAACAAGCCCGACACGACGCCCAAAGTAAAGTACAGTTTAATTTTTTGAAAAGAATCAATTTATGTATTCAGAAATACGGTGAACATTTTGAACAATTGTTATAAGAATTAAACTATTTAGTAGTTATTGAGAATTAAACTTTTTTTTAATGTTTTTTCGTTCTGAATAAACAGCTAGTAACTGTAAGTCTGGCTAAAATTTTACAAGATACAACAAAGTTACAAAATTAAGTCAACTAGTGTCAGAGAAATAATTAAAGTCATTTATACAGGGTACAGGGGGTTACAAAAATACAAACTTTTATTTACCAATCAAACGCCATTTTTGAATTTGCAGGTCCTAAAAAAAGATGGCGTTAACGTTAAAACACGCTCTTAGTATTTATTCTTAGTCCCAAAATTAGTGAAAATCGATAAAGGCGTTTAAAAATAATTGAAAAAATTTGAGAAATTTAGCGCCCTATAGCGGCAAAACGAAGCAACATTGCATATAGGTAAGTTTAAGTTTGCCTAGCTCGCCTTGTTTTTGGTTAAGGAATTTGTGGTTAACCGTTGTACAGTCATTTCAAGGACACCCTGTATGTATAAGACATATCTATCCTAAGATAAAAAGTCACGCATGGGGTCATTGACACATTAATCTAGTATCTAATAAAATATGAACCCATTGGTCACTGGTCAGTACCATTAGTCATTCATGCACAATGACAAGGTGAAACAACATTTGGAATTGCCCAACCAAGAAGGTCAACTCGCAGGATATTAGTTTTACAGTTGTTGGGTTTTTGTATTGCTTACTCACGCTCATGGGTATTTTTTACCTATTAGTAGTGCCCTACTTTTACTTTGTTTATTTAGACTTTTTTCTACTAGGACTTGGCATATGAAAATGTCATAATAGAAAATGTACATTTTTTTGTGGCCATAATGACATAGGTACTCAGGATCAAAGTTGCCTGGTTATTACTTATTAGTTTAAGAATAACTAAAATAATTACGCCACTTTTGTTATGATGATGAATTTTAGATTTTGATACAAATTTAATATGAAGAAATAGTCCATACCTAAAGTGGAGTTGAAAGTATGAATAGGTAAGAAAAACACAAAGTCTTCCCCCACAAAATTTAATAGAATAAAAAATTCTTTGTTTAAAGGTATCTACATGTTTCGAACGCAGAAACGTTCATCATCAGGAGACAGAAAAATATATTGCTGATGGTTTTAGCAAAAGAGAAAATAATAAGTGGTAGGCATAAAACCTTAATGAAGCTTTCATGGCATCAAAAATTGGATTATTGAAATTACATTATGTGAAGACATTAGAAATGAAGATAAGTTAAAACATACGTAGTATGTAGAAAAGTCAGTTGAAAGGGTCTAGAACAACCAAAAAAAGGGAAGGTAGGAGGTAGAAAACACTTTTGAAAAGATGTCAAAAAGGTTTTCTCAATAAATAAAAACATGTCTTGGAAGACATAGTAAAATATGGAAAAAGCATTTCATGTATAGAAATTAGGCATTGTAGGCATCATGTATTAAAAACTGTAAAAATAAGTGAAGACGGTTTACAAGACAGATAATATGGCGGTAATCTAACAACCTAAAATAAATATTAAATATGAAAACGTTAAGATAAGAAAATAAATAAATTATGCTGGGGAAAATTATTTTATTTTTTATTAGAAATAACAAAGGCCCTTAAATCAAAATCGACCTTTAAGATACGCCCTTACTGAGTACTAAGGGTTTAGATAATTGACTGTCAGTAAGTACACGCTTTGATTGACCAGAGAGATAATCTTTAAAGAAGTTATAGTATTTTTCGCAAACCCGTAGTAATGAAGTGTAGCACATAAAAGAGCATGGTCTAGAATAGAGTGTCGAACGCCTTACTGTAGTCCAGCAGTACCAAGGCGGATGTCTCCCGTCTAATGTCTAATCAGGGTTGGTTGAATTCGTCCAAGTGGACATAATCGGACGATTTTGTCCAATTATGTCCGTCCGGACAAAATCAATTGTTCTGGACAAAATGGACAAAATTGTACAAAATCAAATTAAACACCTATAAAATTAAAAAAAAAACTTTATTATATTAGGATTAGGGTGTCAAACAAAACTTAAACAACAATGACGGGATACCGTCGGATCATCGTGCCGTCGGATGACGGACGCATGAAAATTTACCTTAAGGTGGGAGTATCAACATGCTTGCCAACCTATAACCTATTTCGCGTAGATTTATTTATGTTTTCTAGCTTTTATACAAAATTTAAAGAAAGTCAGTATCGACTTGATATTCTATAGGTAATAATTGAGATATTTAATAAATATCAAGGAATTTCGTAACTTATTTTAGGAGAATTGTATAGCGAAAAATATCGAGTAAGATTTTTTTTAACATTATTATGTCATTGTCACTCATTGTTCTTTCACTATACAATTCTCCCAAAATTAGTAATGAAGTAAATTGATATTTTTGTAATATATCAGATACTACCTAAACAATGTACCGACGATATTGATTTTCTTTAAATGTTAGTTATTAAAATAATAAACTCAAAAAATCAACGCGAAATAGGTTATAGGTTGGCAATAGATTGAACGACGTTGAGAATTCAACCTTAACGCCCCATAATGAAATAACAAATAGCCATTTTCTGGAATTTTTAATTTGGTATTTATTGTTTATATAATACACAATACAAACGTGTATTTTGGGTTGCCTAAATCAACAAATTTAATAAAATGTAATGAAATTTGATTTTGTCCAATATTGTCCGATTTTGTCCGTTTTTGTCCAATTTTGTCCATGTCCTGGACAAAATCAAAAAAAGTGGACAAAATCACAACCCTGCGTCTAATACTTTAAGCAATACGGAGGATGTGCTGTAGTGTCTACGAAATCCAGACTGAGAATCGGGCACTAGATTGTTAACAAATAAATAATTAATTGTTTGGGTGTCCGAATGCATTAAACCTTAATTGGCAGACTGCATTAAAAACGTCTATGTCCTCTACTAGTTGCAGGGAGAAACTATAAACACTTATACATCTTTTAAGATAATTGTTTATTGTGTTCTTGTCAACTGGAGGTGTAATTTCTTTTAATGAGTCAATAAAAAAAGTTTACGTTTTTTTAAAGGAGTTTGGTATGTTATAAAATCACAAGACCTACAAGTTTAATTGATTAAACTATCCAACATCTTTTAAGCATGATTTTGCTTGGAAAATAGTTGAACGCACAATAATTTCGGGTTTTAATTTTCAAATCCTTGTGCACTAAAACTATTTTCCATGAACATATGCATAAAATATTTGGATAGTTAGATCCGAGGTTAAATCCATTTAAATTTATTGGATTTAGATTAGATTATTTGGTGAATAACTTAAAGGCTATTTGAATATGTCCAAAATTAAGGGCTAGGTAGAAAGGAACGCGTTGGAGGTTGGAGGTTCTACTACGATTTGTGCACCTAAAAATGTAAAATCATAAACTGCTACTAAATTCAGTAGAGCCGACCGAAAATTGCCCTTTTTTGTTCAAAACTAAAACAAAGAAAAATTTGAGAATTCTTTCTTGTAGAAAATTAAATTTTCCATCAAAATGCGTTCTTGAGACAATAATTTTTTTATTTTTAGTACTAAAAATAATCGAAAAACAAAACTAAAAATTTACGAAAAATCACGTTTTTTTTTGTAAATTCGTCAATAACTTTTTTGTGCGGCACCCTAGGTATATATTATATATAAATGTTTAGAGAAAAGAATTGCCTTAAAAAGGCAAAGAAACTGTTTTTTTTTTCTCTGTACGACCAACCGGGGACCAAGATTTCGCCATTCAAAATTGACCATTTTATATCCTTTTTTACCGCATTTGCTTTCATACATCCTTTTTTTTTAAGATTATGTATTTCAAGATCCTATTCAATGGGAAATTTAATTTTCTACACAAAAGTAGGTATTCTTGTACAAATCAAATCAAATCAAATCAAAATACACTTTATTGTTATAAGAAGTACATCTTGTTAACAAAGCTTTGGACAGTATTAAAACTGTTATGGAAATTACAATGTTCACTATATTATGTAGACTCACAATTAAAGTGGACAGCTCATGTCGATTTTGTTGCCAGTAAACTTAACTCGGCATACTTTGCAATAGTAAACTTAAAAAATATTATGGATTGCAAGCAGTTACTAAATATTTACTATGCCTTAGCCTACAGTCATCTAAGCTATCTAGTGATTTACTGGGCTCAATCAACAGAACTACAAAGATTATTTGTTTTGCAGAAAAGGATAATTCGAAAAATTTACTCGTTAGGCCCACTTGAATCCTGCAAAGAAACTTTTCGGCGCTATAAAATTCTTACGCTACCTAGTATTTTAATTCTTAGTGCAGTCATGTTTGTAAAAAAACACAATTCAAAATTTCCTTGCACCTCAGTAATTCACGACCGTGACACTAGAAATTCAAATAAAATTTATATATCCGGCTACAAAACATCATCATATCGTAAGAGTCCATTTTGCTTCTGTAGCTCCCTCTATAATGCACTTCCAGAGACTATCAGAAGCATCTCTAAACTAAAAAAATTCAAGAACAAGGTGAAGTGCTACCTTCTTGAAAATAACTTTTATGATGTTCGTCATTTTTATGACATTATAATTTAAAACCTAAAAACTTCTTTTTTCTTGTGACAATGTCATTGTTTACTTTGTAAATTTATATGGCAATAAATGAATAAATAAATGAATAAATAAATAAAGTAAGAAAAAGTAATCCAATAAATAGATAATCACACCTTATGAGACAACAAAACAGTCATGGTCAAAAATTTACACACAAATCGATCCAAGACGAAGACCAGCTTACAAAAAATCTGGCAAGAATATACACTAATCAAAGTTTTTGAAAAAAATTAAAGGGGATGCCTAGATATTATCATTGTAAAATTCCTGGATAGTAAAGTAGGAGTAGGGTCTAGTAATTAGTTGCCTTTTTAGTCTTTTCTTAAAAATCCTGTCATCAATTACCTGCCGATAAGCCAGTGCATGGTATGTGGTTATAAATTTTGATGCTCTCAAATATCAAGGAATGTTTGGTGAGTTATTTTTGGTATTGGAAGAAGAATAGCATTCATAGTATGCATGTTTTAGAAGCTGTTAATAGCATAATTTTTATATTTTTTGGGGATAAAAATTCCAATCAAAGTTAAAATCTTTTCCCTGACCAATAAAGATTATTTTGTCTTTATTTGTTACTTAATACAACGTTTCGGTAAGTTAGTATCTCTAACCGTTTTCAAGTATAACAGTGAGTATAACAATTAACACCACACAAGTATCTTAATGTCCTCTTTTGTAAAACCAATGTAGAGCCCAATAGGTCCTTACTACCAGTGGCGTAGCCAGCCTTGCGGGGCGGGAGGAGCGAACATATATAGGGGCGCTTTTTGATTTTTTAGAACCACTATTATTATTATTATTAAAAATATGGTGTTTTTTATTATGAAATGTATAAAAAAAAACAAATAGAAATAATAAAAATCGAGTTAAGACACATCAAAATATATTCTAAATAATAAACAAAAATAAATGGGATTCCAAACGCCCGCCGCCGCCGCCGCGACTCAAACGCCGCCGCAGTGTGCCGCATTGCCTTAGAAGAAATCATTCGTAGGTAATAATTTATTTTAACTCATAAAATAAAAATAGTTCTTTTACTTTTAATTGATAATTATATTTGAGGCATTTTAAAAAAATATGGTGTTTGTTTTTCAAAATACATATAATAGAATACCAAATTATTTTCAATTGCAATAAATGTTACAGGGTGTAATTAAAGTATATTTTTATTTTGCATATGGGCACCAAGCGGCAAGGGGCGCCATGCAAGGGGGGCGGGGGGCAGGTGCCCCCCTGGCCCCCACCTGGCTACGCCACTGCTTACTACTAAATCCCCAAAAAGCAATTAAGCAATACCATACCTCAAGTGACTCTCAACAAGTGAAAAATAAACCATTTTACCCACACTCTTCCCCAATTCTCTTGAGACAACTCTTACTGTGTAAGAACCGGACGCTAGTCTCCCATTCAATGCTAGAATGTGGTCCTTAATCTTAATCTCAAATTTTGTTTTGTTTTCAAATTATTTTGAAAAAACTAAAAAAACACATTTTGGTGGGCTCTCAAAAACGCACCCCTGAATTTTCAGGTGCTCAACTAACACTGGTTAATCTTGATGATTTTTCTTTTAATTATTAAATGATTTAATGTAAATATTACGTTTTAATGTTTTTTGGGAAAAAAAGGATTGTGGCAATAACCACTCCGTTTCGTTTAAATATTTTTAAATTTCGCGGCTCCTATTGGCACGACTTACTGGGCGATACGGTACCGCGAAAGAGAAGCACACTCGCGCATTGACCGGAGTGAAGTGCAGATAAAAATTGGTGTGACCAGCCAATCTGCTGAAAAGAGTGCATAGAAAATTGGAGAAAAGGCAGCCTGCCGCGGCGTAAATAAAGCAATTGGTAAGTCCACGGCTGTGCCAATAATCGTTCCTTTTTTTTGATTTTTCTCTATAAATTGCTATTTTTTTTGGATATACAGTCCACTTGCCCATTTTGGCATTTTCATTTGGTCCTTCGAGCCGGATAATTAATTTTTTTAAAACTAATTAACATAATAATTATAGTGGTTATTGTTGCGCGAGTTGTCGCAGACAATTTAAACAGTTAATTAAGTGGGATCTTAATAATTTATTTTATAAAAATGAAAATATTAGTAAATTAAAATTGTTGATTTTTTGCCATTTTCGTTCTTATCAGATTGTTGATCGATCTGCCCGCGTCGTACCTTGTTTTTATGACTGGTCTTGATTTTGGTTTAAGAAAGGTGGAGTTTTAGTAGTGAGCGTTATTTATTTAACGGTACGACAAATGCCTAGCAAACGCGAAAAAGAGTTAATGAGATTAAAAGCACAGCGTGCCATCACATTAAAACGATTAAATGAGCTATATCAAGCTGCCACTTTAGCAGCTGATGATCCTAATCATGTTTTGAAATTTTCCATTAGATATGAAAATCTAAAACCTCTTTGTGATGAGTTTAATAAACAGCACAGTGCTATAATCTCAAATATGGCTAGCGCGGATGATAGCGATATGGAAGCGGAAGAAGAAATTCGGAAAGAATTTGATGACGTTTTTTATTCTGTGAAAACAATTTATGCCACGGTAGTACGACCTATGCATGTGAATAACACAAATTCTGAGCCAGCAGCACAAGTAGGCACTTTTCGTACTACTGCAACGTCAAGTATGCAAAAGAGTAATGCAAAGTTGCCAAAAATAGCTTTGCCTACCTTTAGTGGTAATTTCAAAGACTGGCCAATGTTTATTGGGTTATTCAATGCATTGGTGCATACGTGTACTGATTTAACAGATATTGAGAAATTTCAGTACCTTCTCTCATCCCTTTTAAAGGAGGCTTTGTCTGTCATTAAACACGTACCTCTTACAAATAATAATTATAAAATTGCTTATGATGCTTTATGCTCTCGTTATCAAAACAAACGGGTGCAAAGCACATTTTGCTGGCAAGAAATAAATAATGCTGCAAAACTTAACACTGATCATCCTCAGGGGTTAAGGAATTTATTGGATATTTTTACTGAAAATTTAGCGGCTTTGGAAAATTTGGGTTTTAATGTTGCAGAATGGGATTTTATTTTATTTAACATGTTAATTAAAAAATTAGATGCACATACAGTAAAAAGATTTGAACTTCAATATAGCCCAGGCAATATTTCTACTGATTTGCCTACGTACAAAGAGCTAGTTTGTTTTTTAAATAAACAATGTTTGGCTTTGGACTCGGCCGCACTCACGGTCTCAAAAGGCACTATACCCTCGACTATACCCAAACCTTCCTTTAAATCTTCTTTAAAGCCTCTTAATACATTTATAGGTTATGCTGAACCTTCTAAACAATGTTTTTTATGCAATTCTCCACATTTGTTGGCAGAATGTCCTGATTTTATTAAAAAATCTCCCTCTGATCGGTATTCGTTTTGTAAGCAGCACAATGTATGTGTAAATTGTCTTCGCGGTAAACACTTGTCAAGAAATTGTAAATTAAATTTAAGTTGCAATAAATGCAATCGTAAACATCACACTTTGTTGCACTTTGAAAATTCTTCTCCTGGTGCCCTTGTTCAAGGTACTCAATCTTCCTCTGGTCAAACTCCCCAACCTTCCATTGCTGCAAATTTGGGTGGAGAGACCTCAGGTTCAATGTCAACTGATGTTGTTAACGTTTTTACTAATACAATTACTCATCATACAGTTCTTTTATCAACTGCCAATATTGCAGTTACTGATTGTCATGGCAAATGTCAAACCATTCGTGTTCTTATTGATAGCGGAAGTCAATCCAGTTTTATAACTGAGTATTGGCAAAGACGTTTAGGCTTACCATTTTCGAGAAGCTCCATTCCCATTTATGGATTAGGTGGAATGTCAGCCAAAACGTCTGAAACCATGGCATGTCGTATAGGTCCTGTTGATCAACCTTCTCAGGCGTTTGTCATTGACTGTATAATTTTGCCAAAACTTGCAGTTCGTCTTCCAAGCAAGAATGTGTCTATGGAAAATTGGGGTCACATTTCAAATCTCAAGCTAGCTGATAAAAACTTTAATAGCCCTGGACCTATAGGTATGCTTCTGGGAGCTGATGTTTTTCCTTCAATATTAAAAAATGGCATAATAAAGGGTAAAAATGATGAGCCAACCGCAATAAATACAATTTTTGGTTGGATCATAATGGGAAAAGTTAGATGTCAAAATCCGTCAAAAGGTATCAATACATTTTTTACCTCCTTAGAAACAAATTTAGATAATATTATTAAAAAATTTTGGGATATAGAGGAGGTTCCTAGCAAATCAGTTAGGTCTCCCGATGATTTATTATGTGAAAGGATTTATGCTGATTCCCATTGTCGTAATCAGTCTGGACGTTATATCGTTAAACTTCCTTTTCGCAATACAGAACCTATTTTTCATAATTCTAGAAATATAGCGTTGCGACGTTTTAATAGTTTAGAGGGACGTTTATTACGTAACCCTGCTTTAAACGAAGAGTATTGTCAATTTATGAAAGACTATCTGGACTGTGGACATATGGAACCTGTGACTGAACCTCTTGGTTGCTCAGACAAAGGTTATTATATTCCACATCATTGTATAATAAAACCTGATAGCAGCACGACAAAGCTCAGAGTTGTTTTTGACGCTAGCGCTAAGGAGGGCGGCGAATATTCTCTTAATGATACTTTGTTTATAGGCGAAAAGCTTCAGCAAGATATTTTTTGTCTTCTATTGAATTTTAGACTACATTCTGTAGAATGGACGGCTGATATAAAACAAATGTATAGGCAAATTTTGGTTTCTCAGTCTCATCGTGACTATCAAAGAATTTTTTGGAGATTCTCTGTATCAGAGCCGATACAAGAATTTAGGCTTAACACAGTAACATATGGCGTGTCATCCGCGCCATTTTTAGCCATTCGCACATTATTGCAGTTGGCAAAAGACGAAGCTTCTAGGTTCCCTAAGGCCTGTGAAGTTTTAAGAAATTGTACCTACGTTGATGATGTTCTTGTAGGGGCCGATTCTGTAGAGGAAGCCTTAAATCTACAAGTGGAATCGATTAATCTTTTAAAACAGGGTGGATTCACACTTCGAAAATGGGCTTCAAACCATTGTGCTCTGTTACAAAATATTAGTCCGGAAGACTGTCAACAGGATGCCCTATCCTTTGACTGTCAGGATACCACTATAAAAATTTTAGGCCTTAAGTGGCTACCTTCCTTCGATTGTTTTAGTTATTCTTGCAAAACTTTTGATCGACCATGTACAAAAAGGTCCATTCTCTCAGAATTAGCTCGTATCTTCGACCCCCAAGGTTTTTTGTCCCCAGTATCATTTTTTTGTAAAAATTTGTTGCAACATTTATGGGCTGATGGCTTAGGCTGGGATGAGATTCCTTCTGAAAACGTTGTTAACCAGTGGACTCAATTTAAAAATGAATTACCTTGCTTAAATGACCTTAAAATTCCTAGGCGTTTAAAGGTGGATAATTTTTGTCGCACTGAAGTGCATGGTTTTTGCGACAGCAGCGAACGAGGTTATGCATGTTGCATTTATTTTCGTTTTATTCAGGAAAACAGTGTCAGGGTATTTTTTGTATGCGCGAAGTCTAAGATTGCGCCTCTAAAGCGCATTTCTATTCCTCGGTTGGAATTGTGCAGTGCCGTTTTATTGGCAGACTTATTAAGTGTGGTTATTAACACTTTTTCTGGAAAACTTCAGTTTGATAAAGTTTTTGCCTGGTCCGACTCCATGGTAAGTTTGACCTGGATTAAAAGTTCTCCTCATCGATGGAAGACATTCGTGAGCAACAGGGTTACTCATATCCAGTCAAAAATTTCCCCAGCTTTTTGGCACTATGTGTCCTCCAAGGAGAACCCAGCAGACTGTGCTTCCCGAGGCCTTTTGCCCTCGGACTTACTGCACTATTCCCTTTGGTGGGCGGGGCCTCCTTGGTTAAGTTCCGATCAAGAAATTAATTTACCTTCCATTCAATCAGCTTTAATTACCAAGGAAGAAGAGAAGCAATTTGTTTTTTCTAATTTTTTATTTTCAGTTTTGTTTGAATTTCTTCTCCAGAGATATTCCTCACTACGAAGAATTCAAATAATTATTTCTCTGTGTATGCGTTTTATCTCAAATTGTAAAAACCCAAAAAATAAAATAATTGGGGCTTTAAGTCCTGTCGACTTTACTAAAAGTTTAAAGGCACTAATTAAATATATTCAGAACCAGTCGTTCTCTGAGGATATTTTAAATCTTCAATTTAGCCGGCCAGTATCGAAACCCCTAAGAAAATTAAACCCCTTTTTGGATGAGGAATCAATTATAAGGGTTGGTGGTCGTTTGGCTAATTCATCTTTGCCATTTAATCAAAAACACCCTATCTTATTACCCCGAAATAGTCGTTTGACAAGCTTAATAATAGAAGAAACTCACCTAAAACATTTGCATTGTGGTCTGCAAACGTTGCACTTTTTATTGCTCCAAAATTATTGGATATTAAGTCCAAAAAGAGCTATACGCACTGTTGTTGGCTCGTGTTACAAATGTTTTAGAGTAAATCCCCGTTCTCTTACACCTCAAATGGGTAATCTTCCCCATTTTCGTGTCAGTCAAGTAAAGGCATTCTCTAAAGTAGGCTTATACATGGCTGGCCCCTTTAATATTACGATGAATAAAATACGAGGAGCCAAAGTCTTAAAGGCCTATTTGTGCCTCTTTGTTTGTTGTGCCACCAAGGCTGTCCATTTAGAGCTTTGTTCAGACTTATCTACTGAATCATTTTTAGCAGCATTAAGACGCTTTATTTCTCGTCGAGGTCGCTGTAGTCATCTTTACAGTGATTGCGGTAGCAACTTTTTAGGGGCTAGTAAATATTTAAAACAAATTATGAAATCTGTTGCAGAAACAGAACAGATTGTCTGGAGTTTTAATCCCCCTGCTGCTCCCCATTTTGGAGGTTTATGGGAATCTGGTATAAAGAGCGTTAAAAGTCATTTAATTCGAGTTGTAGGTGAACAGATATTGACTTACGAAGAGCTAAATACGGTGTTTGTTCAAATAGAAGCACTATTAAACTCGCGTCCGTTAATACCCATTAGCTCAGATCCTAATGACTTAACCGCTTTAACTCCGGGACACTTTCTTAGTTTGGAGCCTCTCACCGTACTTCCTGATGAGGATTTAACTAATATAACTATTAATAGACTATCGCGATGGCAACTTCTGATACACCTCCAACAATGTTTCTGGAAACGGTGGCATCAGGAGTATTTAAATACTCTTACTTTGCGTCATAAGTGGCATAAATCTATTCCAGATATTAAACCTGGTGTTCTGGTGGTGTTAAAAAATGAATTAACCCCACCCATAAAGTGGCGTGTCGGTCGAATCTTGGAAACTCATCCAGGTTCTGATGGAGTTACTAGAGTTGTTACAGTAAAAACTACTCAAGGTATTCTTCAAAGACCAGTCGTAAAAATATGTCCTTTACCAACTCAGTAAAAACAGTTAATTTACCAATATTGTATTCGTTTCGTGTCTTTTTTTTTTGGGATAAACTAATTTTTATATCTACATATTTTATTTTATTTATTTTTTTTTTTTGGGGGCTAAAATAGGCTTAAATTTTTGTTTTGATGAGAAAAAATTATTAATATTTTTTGGTGGGCGGAAATGGTTAATCTTGATGATTTTTCTTTTAATTATTAAATGATTTAATGTAAATATTACGTTTTAATGTTTTTTGGGAAAAAAAAGGATTGTGGCAATAACCACTCCGTTTCGTTTAAATATTTTTAAATTTCGCGGCTCCTATTGGCACGACTTACTGGGCGATACGGTACCGCGAAAGAGAAGCACACTCGCGCATTGACCGGAGTGAAGTGCAGATAAAAATTGGTGTGACCAGCCAATCTGCTGAAAAGAGTGCATAGAAAATTGGAGAAAAGGCAGCCTGCCGCGGCGTAAATAAAGCAATTGGTAAGTCCACGGCTGTGCCAATAATCGTTCCTTTTTTTTGATTTTTCTCTATAAATTGCTATTTTTTTTGGATATACAGTCCACTTGCCCATTTTGGCATTTTCAAACACATTAGAACATAAAAACCATCCAATGCAAATAATGCAATTGTTCGTTACTCAAAGACATATTCAATAGCCTATTAGATTAAAACAAACAATAAAATTTTTTATTCATAATAAAACTTGCCATTTTTTAAAATCCTAAATGGGTCTAGGTCTAGGAATTTAATCACCTACTTATCTAAACAAAATTTATTTAAAAATGGTGTTGTCTGATTGGTCTATTTTATAATGAGGGAAATAATCACAGCTAAAGTTGTGGTTAATTGATTAAAATTTTCCTGCAACTACAACATAAATGTAAATAAAACGTGTACCTAGTAAAAATGTAATTTCCATCTTATCTGTGTTATAACAAGCTCATTATTACCTACCTCACTTTAGATTGCAAATTTTTGTTGTAATTTGCACATCAGTTATCATATAAAATTATTGTACTTCTATGTCTATGATCATTGATCAATAAAGTAACTAAGTATTTAACAAGTTGTGTAATCTACTTTCAAGGCCATTTTAAAAAACAAAGTAATCATATCAACAATAAAACATATTTGAAATGACTCAAGAAAAATAACATGAATAAAATGCACTCAACCTACCAACATTTTTTATATCGAAAATTGTAGCCCTACAAAGTTTTAAACCCCTTTAGTGAAAGGAAACGTCCCTTACCTGCTGATAAATGGAAACTTGCTGTAAATATTCAGGCATATTTTCTCTTATAACTTCTTCACTTAATTCCAATCCCATGTAGTTTCCCAGGGATGGGTAGACATGTGCAGCATCTACGGGGGAGGCACCCGTGTTGTATGTTCCTGGATTGTAGGCGGGACGACCAGCATTATAAGCAGGTGGGGCATTGTATTCAACAGCAGCCTATAAATGTATAGGTTTATTATTATAAAATACGTAATATTACAACATAGACATTTTTTATTTTTAATAGTTTTAATACGAATTCTAACTTTACAATCAGAATAAGAAACCTTAATTGTTAATTATTAGGTATTGTACACTGACCTGGATTTGAGCTCGACCCATTTGATCCACCTTCATATCTTCCAGACTGGGATACAGCGACATTTTTCTGGATTTTTTAGGAAACACCAATAATAAAAACGAAGGATTATTATTTATTGATTAAAGGTAAATTAACGAAGTAAATAGCAACCCAGTATTTTTAGCTATATTTGATGAAGTAGAAACGTATTTATCTCTTTCGTTCTGATTATGAATCACTCGTAATAAAACGCCTTAATAAAAATATCAGAAAATTTCCTGATAACTCGTCACGTCGCACACACTCGCACTTTTGTTTTGAAAAATAAAATAAAATCAGGATCAGGAAAAGAAAAAGAACGAAGACTGAATATGAGCAGTGTTGCCAGATGCAGAAAATACTATATCGCTGCTTTGCTTTGCAGAGGTGGAAAAAACGGTTTCACGTTTGGAGCGTTGCAATCGCGATCGCCTTGCGAACGAAACTTTAATCTTAATATTATATAAATTGGGATTTGAATCATGCCAGAGGACATTGGTGTCCTCAGCAAATTTCGTAAACTGACGCAAAAACATGTATGTTTTTTGAACTGACGCTGCAATGTCATGTCTATAGAAGCAAGGTCATTAATATGAATAAGGAAAAGGACCCAGTACTGAACTCTGAGGAACACCATAGTAGATATTAGATATTACTAGCTTTGATGATTTAAAAATATACATGGTGTTCCAGACGTTCCATATAAACGTCTAAAGTTGAGGTTAATATCATAATATCCGGTTAAACCAAAAGTGACAAAACGTTATCCGTCATGACATAAAATGTAAAACAATATCACATGTAAACCTACCAAATTATTATTTATATTATTTCTGTAATTTAAACAATAAAAAAGTTATAGGGGTGATCGTTCCTCCTGAATCATCCGGTATTATTTATAGCTTTTAAAAATTTGGGGTATCCCAGGCGAAAAATGGTAGATCTACCATAATTATTGTACCTCTGGCAACACTGAACATGATAATAGAGGTGGCCACGCGGTGTGTCAGTTGTCATATATCATATGATCGTTAGGCAATTTTGGAAGACACGCTTTATTCATCTCGGTTGTTGCTGGTGAAAAATCGCCTTTGGTCAGTAGGACTACTAGGAACCTAAGAACTACTATGAGTAGGTAAGGCCTATTTTTTTTCTGTGCTATAAATAAACATCAAACATAACCCAACATTCATCAAAGCTGTTTGTTTTCTCGAATTGTAAACATAATGTTGAAATACTTGACGGTTTTTGCTATTCTAGGGGCTCTTTTAGCATTTTATATTACCGACGTATTTTACATAATTTCCCCCATGCTAAACAGTAAGAAACTTGGCAAGGACTACCTTTTTACGGTTGAAGAACTGGCAACTTTCGATGGTGTGCAAGAGCCTTTTTTGTATTTAGCTATCCTCGGAAATGTTTTTAACGTGACTAGAGGGCAGAAACACTACGGTCCTGGCCAGCAGTATAATTTCTTTATTGGTAAGTGAAACCTGCAAGAAAATAATCTGGTTTAACCTTCCTTAAGACATCAATTATTGGCTTTATATTTCTCTAGGAAAAGATGCCTCCAGAAATTTTATAACAGGAAAGTTTGAAGATAAATATGCAACTGATGATATTGGGGGCCTAAGTTCACAAGAGCTAAGATCGCTAAACAATTGGTTAAAGTTTTACAAAAAAGATTATCACAAAGTTGGTAAGATCATTTTAAATTAACTTTGTTGAAAATAATGACTTTAAAGAAATTTTGTCTTGTGTGATGTGTGATCTTGAGTCATATTATACAATAAGAGTAGTCAGTGGGGTATTTGAAAAAAGAAATTGTTTATTTAAATTTAAATAAGTATTAAAACCAGTTCACAAATGTTTAGCTCATTTGGATATATATTATTGCAAAAATATAATATAATTCATCACAAGCTATATTCTTAAAGCAAAGACTATGGAGAAAGCTTAATTAACAGTTTTTTACATTAAAAGACTGGGTTAATCCAACTTCCTCGTTGTTACTTTGAATTCTTTATTCACGAAAATAAATTAAAATCATGGAACTTTAATAATCTGGCGTTGAGTATTCAAAAAGTAGACATGCTGGAAGCTTAAAGCTAGCAAGTCCAAAAAGAAAATTTTAAGATGAACTAAGCCTTTAAAAACTTGGTTGAAACTTCACATAGGTCCTAATATTTCTATATTAAATAATACCTACCTTCTTAAGCTAATATTTTTTCAAAGGTAAATTGATAGGCAGATACTATGATGAAATTGGCAAACTCACTCCATATGCAAGGCAAATAAAAGAGCTTATAAAAGACGCCGAGAAAGCTGAAAGTAATGAAAAGATGGAAAAAGCTAAGTTTCCACCTTGTAATATTGAATGGGATGCTGAGAAAGGAAGTCGGGTGTGGTGTACAAATAAAAGGTAAAGGTATCCTGTCAATTCAGTGAGTAAAATTTAAAATTGATACATTTTTTGGGTGTTGTTGGCCACCAAAACATTTAATTTTTTAAAAACTAGAAAATTAATAATATCTACCTATAAGTGATTGGATTTTTATTTTTAGTGGCGGAGTTGACAGGCCATGGATTGGAAAACCAAGGCAGTATTACGAAACGGGGTCAAAAACCTACAGGTGTGCTTGCATAAGGAAGGAAAACGAAAATTTAGGAAGTATTAAAAAATATCCTGGCTGTGATAAAGATTCCGATAGTTGTTATGTGAACTTGTAGTATTTTTTAATAGTGAATAAGGTTTTTATATCCGATTCATGAAGTGAAAATGGTTAGATTGTTTTTACATTTACAAATTATCTTAGCACTTAAACTTCATAATAAAAAACTTAGAAATTGTCTACATCTTATATTATATAACACGATCAGTATTAAAGTAGGTACAAGTCCAAATAATATAGCTGAGTCGAGATTAATTTTCAAAAAGAACGCTCAACTTAGCCGTTGGCTTTGCTTTGCTATTTAAAAGTAACTAAAAAGAAAGCCAACGGTAATTCAAAGGTTTCTTTTAAAAATTATACCCCTTTATATTTTTCATAAAACTACGAAGTTGTTCGTGAAGCGTTCCTTTAACAACCTAGAATCTAGCTCGGCAAAGATTTTTACTTTGCTACGCTGCCTGATTAAAAGCAGTAAAAGGAAGACACCTAGTAACCAATGCTGTATAGCGATATTAAACTACTTATCGATAGTTGTAATAAATTACCGCTAACGAATCTACAATTTATTTTTTGTTTTTTTACTATCGATAACTTGACATCTCTAATGTGATACGGATCGTGTTTATCCAACGAGGTAGGATTAAGTGTTTATCCTTGTCCCTGTACCAGTTGGACACTTCGGGTTCGGACCAAAGACTTCTAATAAATAAATATTAGAAGTCGTTGGTTCGGACCAGCATTTTTCCAACATGACAGAAATCGCCCACCAGGAGGGGGCATTTTCATTGGCCCGATGTGAGCATATTCCTCCAATTAGAATCAAGGCTCCTGGAGCGGCTTTTTTAGGAACAGCTTATACATCCTTTGACATTTTATGGCTTAAATTTCTTCAATTCAACCAGAAACCTTAATATTACTGGGTGATTTTAATATAGACCTTAACAAAAACACGTTTTATGCGAGAAAATTGAAAACCATAATTGAAGAAAGTGGACTTTATCAGTTAATACAACAGTCTACAAGAATTACGCAACAAAGTGCTACAAAAATTGACCTTTTAATTACTAATGACAAACAGACTGACCATAAAGTACATTATACCCCAAAAATAGCAGATCACTCCATCATAACAATTGATATTCCAGAAATTTCAATGTATTCAAAAAAAATTACATATCAAGATATGCACAATTTTAATGAACTGCAGTTTCAGTTAGACCTAATTGACTATAGATGGCCGGAAAACGTACATAATCTTGATGACATGGCAAACTCTCTAGTAAAAATAATAAAAGAAAAAGTTGATCAGCATGCTCCTACAGTAGTAAAAGAAATTGAATGTAAATGGGGTAACAAACAATGGTGGACACAAGAAATAGAACAAAGTATAATGGACAGGGATAGTATGTACAAAAGAGCAATATTTACAAACTCTGAAAATGACTGGAAAGAATACCGTAAACAAAGGAACTTAGTAGTGCAAAAAATAAGAGAACAAAAGAAAAATTACTATCATGAGAAAGTTGATGAAAATAGAGGGAACTCAAGAGAAATGTGGAAGAAACTAAAAAGTATACTTAATAACAATAAGAAGTGCAAAAATACTAATGGAGTTGTGTTTAATGGCCAACTTAAGACAGAGACAATAGAAATTGCTAACTGTTTTAATGATTTTTTTATAGACAGTATAGACGCTTTGGCCAACGAACCAGATCAAGCAGAAAGTCAAGAAATACTTAATAGGATTGTGACACCAACAGATAAGCTCGATACATTCCAGCATTTACAGCTGACAGAACTAAGAAAGATAGTAAACAACTTAAATAACAAAAAAAGTAGCATTGATGGTATAAACACAGGAATTTTAAAGCTAGCATTTGAAGCCATAGGTAATAGATTCCTACAAGTGATAAACAAAAGTCTGGAAACTGGGTGTTTTCCTAAAGATTGGAAGTTGTCAGTGGTTGTCCCTATAGAAAAAGTTAATGGTACTATAAAGTGTGAGGAATATCGACCAATCAACATGGTGGCAGCATATGAAAAACTCCTAGAGACAGTGGTAAACAATCAAGTTCGTGGGTATGTGCAGGAGAATAGGCTTCTTACTGATGCTCAGGCGGGCTTTAGAGCCGGGCATTCTTGTGAGAGTGCCTTACAGACAGTAATTTCAAAATGGAAAATTGCATTAGACAATAAAAAATTAGTAGGGGTAGTTTTTTTGGACTTTCGTAGGGCTTTTGAGACATTTTTTTTATTATTAAAACATATTTATTAGACAAAAGTCTAAAAGGCTATCGACCAAGGTCTTTCAGCCCTTAATTTACAAAAAATAAAGTAAATAACAAAAATAATTTTTGGAGAAAGTGTGATACTATCTATACAAAAAAAAAAAAAAAAAAACTAGTTTGTCAGAGTCTCAAAAACTGTCCTTTCTGGGAATTGTCTTTTTCTAGGGTATTGGTTGGGAAAGTTCATAATAAATGGTTCTATTATATTAATATTCGTAGCCTTGTTTGTAAACTTCTCAGTAAGTCGGTGAAATCGCTGGATAATTGGTTCAACTTTTGTTTTTTCATAGAGGTAATCATTAGATGGGTTATGCAGTGGATTGGTAGGGTGTCTCATCCTAGTAATCTTGCGAAGACTTGTTCTTTCGGCTGTTTCTATTATATTTATGGCAGGTTTTCTACAAGCGCTGAAAATTATTTGGCCATACTCCACCATTGGTCGTGCCAACATTTTATATATATGAGAAGCAGTTTTACAGTTAATTCCTTCATTTTTATAAGTGAGATTTCTAAAATGTTTACTTCTGGTTATCATTTTCTTCTTTGTAATTGTTAGATGATGTTTAAAATTCAGTTTGTGATCAAAATGAATCCCCAAGTATTTAATATGTGACTGTGGGTTTACTTGGTGGTTCAGAACTTTAATAGTTGGCGATGAGTTTTTAAGTTTATGATGGAAAATTATAAACTGAGTTTTCTCTGGGTGCACTTTTAATTTCCACTTCCGAAACCACACTACAACCCCATTAAGTGCTATTTGTAGTGCTTGCACTGCTTTTGCTGCATTTGTATGATGAACTATCATTGAGGTATCATCGGCAAACTGTACTAGGTATGGTATTTCTGGCAAAACTTGATTTATCTCTGGGAAGATGTCAAAGCAAAAAACATTGTATAAAAGGGGTGACAGTGGTGAGCCCTGAGGTGTTCCCTGCGCATAAGAAAATGGTATTGAAGAGACTCCATTTACTTTGACAACATTTATGCGGTTTTCCAAAAAATGCTTGACAATCCAGATTAAAAAGGTCGGACACTGAAGTTGATATAATTTAAAGAGGATGCCTTTATGCCAGACGCTGTCAAATGCCTTTTTGATATCCAAAAATACTGCTGCGCTGCTAAGTCCCATTATATTTGCAGATTGGATGTTTGATGTTAAAATAGTGAGAGGGTGAATTGTAGAATGGCCAGACTTAAATCCAAATTGATGTTTAGGTATTTTATGTCCCACTTCTTTGATTATTCTATTGCGTATAATTTTTTCAAAGTTTTTTCCCATTACTGGTAAAAGTGTAATGGGACGGTAGTTCTCGGCTCTTGAGTGATCAAGCTGCGGTTTTGGTATAGTGATGACCACTCCTCTCTTCCAAGCTTCTGGAAAAATGCTATTGCTCAGACAAAAACTGTACATCTCTCTAATTTTTTTATGGACTTCATTACTAAGTTTTCTTAAAATATCTCTATTGATGTTGTCAAACCCAGGTGATGTGTTTTGGCCAGAGGAAAGGACTTCAAAATATTCATCTTCTTTAATTTCTATATTATTTTGTGGTTTTATTTGGAAAAAATGTTCAAACCAATTGTTTACTATCTGAGTTTGTTCATCTGCATTATTTTCTTGGGTTTTCTTATATAGGCTCTCAAAATACAAGGAAAACGCATTAGCTTTACCCTGGTCACTGTCGTATAACACATTATCATGCTCCAGTGGTGGTATTGACGATATAGACGTTTTATATTTTGTTAATTTTTTGATTTCAGACCAGTAGTTCTTTCCTTGCAGTCTATTTATATTATTACAACAGTTAACCCACTTGCTTTGTTTAAACTCGTTAATAAGTTTATGTATGTTTTTATTTAATTCATTAAATTGTCTTTTTGACACCACATTATTATCATTTTGTTTTATTTGTCTGTATAATTGTCTTTTTTTTTTAATTAATGTAACAATAAATGGTGGAAGTTCATAATTAAAAAATGTATTTTTTAACTTCGGCGAATTCTCCTGTACCAATTCTGTTAGCTTCTTATTAAACTTGTCAATAAACGCTTCACTCATCCCTGGACTTTTCTGCACAAAATCCAACATTTTACGATTTACTACCTTCATGTTGCACTTTGCCAGATTATATTTGATTTCTCCAATATGTTCTTCTTGTGGAGCTAGTTCAATATCCAACGTCCACAAAATAGCAAGATGGTCGCTGCCGAGGTCTGGGGTTAAGCTGGTTTCAATATTTTTAACTATATTGCGGGTACATAAAAACATATCAGGTGTGCTACTCGGATTATTAGCCATAATGAAAGTTGGGGGTGTTTTTATTTTAACCAAGTTTGAATTGTGGGTAAATAAGTCAATTTGCTGTCTCTTCATAACATTTGGATTCAGGTCCCCAATTATTATAGAATATTTATATAATGCTGCTTTAGTGAAAATTGTATCTTCTATAGGTGATGTGGGATGAATATAGACCAAAAAAATATGCAGCTTGTCTTCCTGGAAAGGTATGGTAAAATGTAAACAACTGTTGAGGTTATTATTTATTGCAGGTGGATTAGCTTTGCCTAGCTTGATCTTTGGATTTGCTTGAACTAATGAACCGCCTCTTATGTTAGTATTTACAATGTTTCCCTTTTGTTGTAGTATATCCCAGTTATTAAGTGCAGTAATGTCCTCCCTCAACTTTGTTTCCACGCAAGCAATACAGTCTATATTGTTAGTTTGAGCAAAATAATGTATCAGATGTTTTTTGGAAGCATAACTATTGATGTTGGCATAGACAAATTTTATTTTAGACATTTTGATATATTTTCAGACCTTCGGTGGGTTCAGTTGGTGATCCATTACTAGGTTGTTCTTCCATGTCAAACATTAGTATATAAAGGCGGTTTCCGCTAAAGACTGGTGTTGTGTCAATATTGTAGAGGTCTACAAATCTTCTTTTAAGTTTGTTTATAAGCTCTTGCCGATCCGTTTTGGTGTCGTCATTGAGGTTGGTAATATAGGTTTCTACAATGTGGTCATGAATAGTTATTGGTTGATGAATTCGGCTTTTCTTAGTTTTTTTTGAGTCTATATCTGTAGATTTTTTGTTCATAGGTTTGATTTTAGTGTTTGGTATACCTTCAATGGGTTTTGTTGGTCGTCTCGGGCATTTTGTTGACCAGGCTTGGTGGTCTTCTGAATTACACGCCGCACATTTTTCAGGTAGATTTGTGGTACAACTGTTGGTGTGGTGCTTTCCCTTACATTTTTGGCAAGTAACGGAGTTTGGGCAGAGTTCCGTGGTATGCGTAAACTGAGCACATTTTCCGCAGGGGATCGGTAGAGGCTCTGGGGGCTTACTAGGAAAAACCGGGTACACTCTATATTTATATAAAAATCCATTATTCAGAAGTTTTTCAAAAGACCCCAAGTCTCCTGTTATTATGCGGATTAAAGTTGTTACATTGTTGGTAGCCTTTGATTTTATTCGTTTGCAGTATCTATGTAATATTGCTTTGCTTTTTAGATGTTCACTAATTTCCTCATCTGTTATATCCTTTTCAACCGATGCAATAACACATGAGTATGAGGTTGTATGGTTATCCGTTGCAGGCTTTGTGTTTGTATTTGTTTCTTTAAAAGAAGTAAGTACTTTTTTATTAACCATGGTATCTAAAATCTGTTTTATCTTTTTCTTTTCACTGTCTGTTTTTAGTAGGAATCCCCGTGACGTCTTAATAATAACATCGCTTTTTTCTGATTGTTGTTGGTTCCATATATCAGCAAATTCCAAGCGTGTCATTTCTTTTGTTGTAGATAAATAAAACAGGTGTAGATATTCTTTTTTTATAATGGCTTGCATTTTTGCAGAATAATTGGGTTTGGAAGTGGAATTTTTTGTAGGATATTGATGCTGTGGTGTACCAATAATTATAGCATCTATTTGTTGTTTGCTAAGTTTCTCTCGTTTTCGTTTTCGGTTTTCACTTTCACTATCATCATCCGAACTCATTATTCATTTTTTTTCACCTTATAAAGATAAACTAGGTACCACAAAAAAGAGATATTTTATCGGAGCCGTGAATTTTTACTTGTTTACGGTCTGAATGCTCAGACAGAACTGGCTTTTGAGACAATAAATAGAAAATTATTAATTAAAAAATTACATAAATATGGTTTTGAAGGGAGTGTATTAAAATGGTTTTCACAATACTTGGAAACAAGGACACAAAAGACAAAATACAATGAGGAACTTTCTTCAGGTAAATTAAATGACCACGGTGTTCCCCAGGGTACAGTATTGGGCCCAGAACTATTTGTGCTTTATATTAATGACATTGTCAAGGTTATTAAGAAATGCAAAATACAGTTGTTTGCAGATGACACTATACTTTTTGTAGAAGGTGATACGGTGCAGGACATTATAAACTTATTAAATGAAGACTTGGAAAATATATATAGATGGTTGTGCAATAACAGTTTAAGTGTCAATATAAACAAAACAAAATGTATGGTATTAAAATTAAAATATAGTGTAATTAACACCTACAATCATAACGGCATAATAATTAATGGTAGCAAAATTGAACAGGTTAACGAATGTAAATACTTAGGAATTATTATAGACGAAAGACTTACATTTTCTAGTCATGCAAACTACATAACAAAAAAAATATCTAAGAAAATTAATTTACTGTGTAGAATAGGGAGAGATCTAAGTTCTTGGACGAAATTACTTATTTACAAAACAATAGTACTTCCTCATTTCAATTATTGTTCCACCATAATGTACATGTTTACTAAGGCAAAATATCAGTAACATTCAAAAAAAACAAAATCAGGCATTGAGAAGTATTTTGGGATGTAATAAATATAGTAGAATAAAAGACATGTTGGAAACAACAGGTTTATTAAGCGTAAAACAAAATATACTTTTTAATACTATGATAGTGATTTATAAAATAAAGAATAACTTGTACCCAGAACATATATCGGATAATTTGAGAACAGTAGGTGATGTACATAACTACAATACTAGATCAACCTCAAATTTTTATGTATCTAGGGTAAATTCATGTTTTGCACAAAATAGCTTATTTTACAAAGGGTTAATTGATTTCAATGTTATTCCAATAGAAATAAAAAATTTAAATTTTAATAACTTTAAAAGAATGCTAAGAAGGTATATAATTGATAACTATAGCATATAAGAATTAAATTGTACCTAAAATGTTATAATGTATTTTGTTAGCTAGTGCTATTAATAAAGACTATTATTATTAATTGTAGGTATATTAGGTACTTTCCATTTCTTTCTTTTAAACAGCAAAGCAAAGTAAAAATCTTTGCTTAGCTAAGTTGTTAAAGGAACGCTTCGCGAACACCTTCGTATATATGGAAAATAGGAATTAACCACAGCAAGTGGGGAGTCAAAAATTCTTTGCTGTGCTAAGTAACCTTTTAAAAGGAACGCTTAACTTCGCCCTTTATTGCTTTGATATTTAAAAGAAGTTTCCTTCTGCTTCATATAATGGCTGAGTTCCTTTTAAACAGCAAAGCAAAGCAACGGCTAAGTTGAGCGTTTCAAGTCCGTAGCCAGAAAATAATTTCGGGGGGGGGGGTTTGTTCCAGTGACGGATTTAGGATTTGTTCTAGGGGGGGGGGGGGGGGGAGCGCGAAAGGGAACTGCGCCGAAGGCGCTCTTTTGCGCCGCAGTCGAAAATTTTTTGGGTGCCACGCCCTTTTTTGGGTAAAATAACCGTAAAGCTGCGGCTGCGGCAATATGCCATGCTTTAAAACACTCTTTTAATTTAAAAGAAATTCGAAATTTGAAAGGTCGGTCGACAAAATAAACAATAAACTATTTATTTTACTAATTAACATATGTCTCTTATATTAAGTCATAATTATATCTAAGTATAATAATTATTATAATAAATTATATTATTATGTAATAATAAGATCAAAAACAAAATAAGAATGAAAACGAAAAATAAACAATAAGAACAAAAAAATATCTGAAGTTCTTAGAAGAGAAAATATTTATTATTTTGTTTACATCTATGTTTATATCATGGTGGACATATTATAGGAAAGCCAGACCATTAAGGCGATCTGCAGCCATTGTAGCCCGTAAATAAGATTAACTAATTATATGTTGTGTAACAACAAAGTGAGACGGGCGCACTGTATATAACTGCAGTCTCATTAATACTTATTAAAAGTCTAAAATAAATATATTTTTTTTATTTCGGGGGGGGGGGGGGATCAATCCCCCTTGATGCCCCCCCTGGCTACGGCCTAGGAGCGTTTCTTTTGAAAATTTAACTTAGCACAGCAAAGATTTTTCTACTTTGCTTAGCTGTTTAAAATAAGCGAATGGAAGTATATACTTAGGTAGCTTTTGACATTTTAAAGTCCCTGCGAACTTTTGATAAAAAAAAGTATGTTTTTTTTAAATTTCATGCTAGATGATTAGAAAAGCAATAATTTGGTAATCAAACAGAAAAAAATAACAAGATGTGTAACCAAATCAACGTTAAATTACGTTATTTTCTTGTGGTTCAAATAGGTCAAAAACATATTTACACAATCTTACATTGATACGATTTGATTTTTAAAACCTAATTTCCACAAGATAAACATATTTGTTTCCCATTCAATAAAACAACAGACAAATATATTTTTTGGTTAAAAAAATATTCAAATTATCCCGCTATAATCTTGTTTTACAACGTTGCCATATTCACAATAATCATAATAAGTTTCTTGTCAAACAAAATAGGCTTTTTCGGAGCTTCAGGTTATCTCTTTTAGTTTAACCAATCAAAAGTATTGATGTTAAAGTTAAACTAAGACGACATTTAAATGCAAAATCTGGCTTTTCCATAAAAAAAAGGTCTTTACTTTTGTTTAATTTGACAATCTAACCTCAAACTCAAATCATGAAACGGCGGAACGCTAGAAGAAAAACTATGATATAAAATAGGCTTTTTCGCTAAGTTTTGATTTATACCCTACCGCATAGAGGAAGAAAAAATAAATGTTTCTACGGTTTCATTAAGTTTTTTAAATTTTGCATTATTTACAGAGAAAATAATTAAACAAAATACCCCTATAATAAAAACTCGGCGGTCTACGTCGTAACAAATTCACCAGTCGCAGGGATTCGGACTAAAGGTCGACCTGCAGACATCTACCTGAATAATATCTCTTGCGCCTAGTCTCCTGCTCTTGAAAGAAACAAAGATAATGGTATAATCGACTGTAAGAGTAGCAGAAAAAAGAATGGCGCGAATGGGATGGTGTGCTAAGTATGATCATGTGATCATGATCTGATCTTATGTTTACAAACGTTTTGCTTTCGCGGCATCTTTCTAATTGTTTTCACAGAAAAATAAAGGGTTTGATTGTTTCTAGGAAGGAACTCTAGCAAGATTTTGAATATTGGGATTTATTTTCAATAGGTTCTAATATGTTAAAATTCAAATATAGTGAAGAAGCCCATTGTTTAGTTGTTATTTAATATATTTTGTTGTTTTTGTACCGTTACCACCTATACTATAAAATAAAGTTTCCTGATAATCGACATCATCATCGAATGGTTTTCAGTTGTTGAAACCCTTCGAGGAATTCCGAATTAGTTCACAACTCGGCAACGCCGGATCTTAGAATGTTTGTGTCGTCTCTTGTTCTCCCTCCAGCTGTTTTTGACAATTCATATTCATTTAAAAACAACTTTTGAATTAGACCTGTTTTTCCACGTCAGCTTGGTTGTTGGTTCATTTAGGTCGAGTCGAGTTTTACATGTTAATTGTTTCAAGTTGAACACTATTTTTAGAGCAGGAACATTAAGGTTTAATAGGTATGAAGGTCATATAGACTTTTTTACAAAAATACCGGCATTTTTAACCATTTATTTTTCGTTTTTTAGTGAAAAATGAGCAAAATCCAGGCAGGCACCGTTGTTGATATCCTTGGGGATGAGATGACCCGTATTATTTGGGATTCTATTAAGGATAAACTTATTTTACCATACCTGGATATTGACCTTAAAGTCTATGATTTGGGTATAGAAAATCGTGATAAAACCAATGACCAGGTAAAAAGATATTACAGGAGGGCATAAACCCCAACCCCCTATTATAGGACTGTTTTGTTAATTTTCCAACAGAATATTTAATAACAGTGCCCCAAGTATGGCTTGCCCCCATCCTAACGTGTTCAGTTCAGTATCTGTGTAGCAACAATTATTGCCTCTTGCAACACATTTACATGTGTTTTACTTTTGCTAAAACCAGTAATATCTAGGTGGTCTATACCACAAAATATAAATACTTTTTTTATGATTTACTTAGGTTACTATCGACTGTGCCGAAGCTGTAAAAAAATACAATGTGGGAATTAAATGTGCCACTATCACTCCGGATGAGAAAAGGGTAGAAGAATTTAAGCTTAAACAAATGTGGAAGTCTCCAAATGGAACAATAAGAAATATTTTGGGTACTTCCAATTGTTTTTAATTAGTAATTAGGACAATTAGGTAGAATAAAAAAATTTAAGATTTATATTTTCATTATCGAAAAATCTATATGGTAATCTATGCTAGTGTAAATAAGATCATACATCATTATAGGCAGTACTTTCCACCAATGAAACTCCTAAATCAATACCTACATAAAAAAATTTTAATAGGTGGAACCGTATTTAGAGAAGCCATCATTTGCAAAAATATCCCCCGTTTGGTTACTGGCTGGGAAAAACCAATTGTAATAGGCAGACACGCTCACGCTGACCAATACAAAGCTACAGATTTCGTTGTTCCGGGACCTGGAAAACTGCAATTAATTTTCGTGGGGGCCAATGGGGAAAAAATATCTCATATTGTGAATGAATATACGGGACCAGGTGTTGCTCTGGGTAAGTTGTATTAAGGTTTGTTCCTACAGCGAATCTCCGACAACTTCATGACAATTTTCAAACCAACTTTACGGTGCAAGTATGATTTCTGACCGGTTTCAAACTCTTGTAGGAACAGGCGTTCGAAATCAACTAACTTCGGTTCGGTGTTTAAAACTGAAGAAATTTTAAACGATGGACATAACCTCAAATCTCAAAATTGTTTATTATTATTTCGTTAATTAAACTCGTGTGGCTCGGCCCAATAAATAAACTTAAACAAAATAAGTAACTTATATTAAATAATATGTTGTAAAAATGTTAATATTTCCTCCAAAGATTGGCACTTTTCAAATCAAAAGTATTAAAGAGACTATGGGAAGTTTTAGCTCAAGAAGTAAATAAAATATTAAACACCAACCTAACAGCAGACATTTCTGAATCTTCATTAGATGACGCAATGTCGCTCATTTCTCAATTTAATAATAGAAAAAGTCTTATACAAAAGCAAAAACCGCAAAAACACGTCTAACAAAAATAGGTTATGTCATATGTTATGCTAGCGTAGGGGTGTTACAGTGGAACTGGACCTGTTCTTTTGGAATAGGTATCATCTGCCTATTCCGCGTACCTATTACCTATTACCAGGTACCTATTCCAGGTCCGTTGGCACTGTCACATGTTTGATTCTCTGGTTTCATTGTTATTCCTTTTTCAAGTTGTCAGGTACAGGTACGTGTGCAGGTACGATATAGGGAATGGAACGGCTACAGGTTTTGCTTTAAATTCATATAATATGTTTATAATATGGCGAATATGACGTTGCCGTTACAAGCACATTGCAATAATTGAAATAATCTCACTAAATAAAGATAAAGGGAAATAGTAATAAATAATAAATATTTCTAAAAATATTGTAATAATTTATTGGGCAACAAAATATAGCGTATTTAATGTAGGATATGCAACCAGCAATGAGGAATTAATTAAAAAGGCAACATATATGGTGGATGCACCTATGCCTATTCTTCATGTTTCTTTAAATAATAGGCCTCCGTTACAATCAAATTTTCCAAAAAAGTCTGGTGCGAAAAATATTAATTTGTTACAAAAGTTTATACCGAAATTTAATTCGAACAATCGGAAACTGCTGGCCAAGCTGGAGTGCTAGCGGCCTTCTTTAAAAACTCGTGTCGGCCATGCAGCCGGAATAGCGCCAATCGGCGGAGCGGCGTTTAAGTTTGACCTGGAATAGTTTGGACCTGTAATAGGTATTTGGAATAGGTTCGGGTTTGAAATAGGTACAGGTCCAACTAGGTACGAGAAAAAGCTATTCCGTAACATCCCTATGCTAGCGTTTAACCGCGCATGCTCCGGACATTTTACTGGCAAAAGATTCGCAAACTGCTCTGACAGTTGGCAAACTATCAGAAACGTGTAGGAACAGCGACTTTGGGTTTTCAAACTGTCCAAAATCTTTGTGGGAACACTTTTATATTACTGCGCAGAATCCTGACTGTCAAGGACTGTTTCTGATCGCTGTAGGAACAAACCTTTATGTCAGGAAAGGACACCATCATTTAAAAGTATTTATATAAAGACGAATTACAAAATAACCCTGTTATTTCAATGTTAACATGTTGTATTTGCTGTGTTTTGTCCCTTATCACAATTAGTATACCTATCTTAAAATTCAAGTACCTATTTGAAAAGTAGACTAAATAAAATAATTGCCCTATTATATTAGAATTGCTCATAAAGTAAATGGTACTAAATGGTCAGAATATGGCCAGGAGAGGCCATTAAAAAAACCATTGAAAACAACAGCGCATTATATTTTATTTTTAATGATAAATATGTTGATAAAAAGGAAATATAAACCTATATACTTAATATTGATTTATTCTCTGTCAGATATCTAATAACTTTGAGATATTTTAATTTGATAAATTTATTGTTATAAATTCCATTTAAATATGTTAATCATGACGTCATACATACACGCGGAACGATTACATCCATCATAAACAAAATTACAAAATAGTAAAAAATTGTGAGAAATTGTTTTGCAGACATTATACAGGGTGTCCGGAAAAAGGAGGTCAATCCGTTAACCATATTATATTCCTTGAGCAAAAATAATATTACTTTTATAATGCCATTTTTAATTTGTGACCATCATACAGGGTGTCAAAGTTTGAAATTAAAAATTGATTTTTTTTAATAATTCGAGTATTTAATAAAATATTAATTTAAAATTTGGTACATTGCTTCAGCATGAAGAGTTACATCTTTTGAAAAAAAACAATTGTCAAATATTCAAAATAGGCAGGGGGTCCAGTACCCGCTGACCTCCCCTATTTTTTAGTACGTGCGTCAGTGACTTCGGAGCTATATTTTTTCAGGTAATCATTTATTTTTGATTATTTTTTGTCTCTTATAAAATTTTTATGAAATGATGCGTTTTGGAGATAATTTGAAAAGTATGACTGATGCCAACGCGGCTTACGCAAATCTCCTAATAGTCCAAGAGCTAGTAACACCCGTTTCATGAAGTGTTTGATGCACTTCAAAATTTTGTGTCATAGTATCTACTGGATAGATGAGCAGGTAAGCAAGTGTTGGCTAGCTCGACCTGGGGACACCAGGTACTGCGCATAGGAGAAAAGTGTCCAAAAATTTTGCCCAAAAAAGTGGTTGTTTCTAACGCACCGAATGACAATATTGGCGTTGTTGCCAGCTTTTTAGTTTGTCTGGAATTCGAACGAATGTTATATTTTTAAATATAACACCCAGTATATTTTTACATTTTTAAATTCCACATAAAATTATAATTATTTTTTATTAAATGCATTATTAGTCTATACTTCATAGTTTCCGAGATATTGACTCTCGAAAAGTTACATTTTTGAACTTTGACAGCTTATAACTTTCTAACAGTACGTCTTAGAGCAAAACGGCTTACATGTCCCTTTCTTCAATTTTTATTATCTTCCCAAAAAAATCAACTTCCGGTTAAACCGGATGTAACTCGTAAGCAGGAAATATAGTTGTTCCGGTTTAACTGAAAGTTGATTTTTTTGGGAAGATAATAAAAATTGAAGATAGGCACATGTAAGCCGTTTTGCTCTAAGACGTACTGTTAGAAAGTTATAAGCTGTCAAAGTTCAAAAATGTCACTTTTCGAGAGTCAATATCTCGGAAACTATGAAGTATAGACTAATAATGCATTTAATAAAAAATAATTATAATTATATGTGGAATTTAAAAATGTAAAAATATACTGGGTGTTATATTTAAAAATTTTAAATTCGTTCGAATTCCAGACAAACTAAAAAGCTGGCAACAACGCCAATATCGTCATTCGGTGCGTTAGATCCTCTTACACAACTGTACCAAATTTGGTTTAAATCGGCCAGTAAATTGTGATGTTATTGAGCCGTTTCCAGATTTTATACACACACTGTATAAAAAAAAAGAATTACAAAAAGGCAGACACTTTTTTTGGGGTTTACAGGGTAATAACATTTTAATTAAAAAAATATTTTTTCATTGCCATTTACAAACCACTCTAGATATTTTTATGAAATTTGGTACACGTCTTTTGAGCATCGAAAGGCATTTTTTGGTATACATTTTTTTTAAATTTTAGCAGTGGCGTCCATGCGGGACTTGCATTTAATATTTTTATATATGGTGCACCGTTTTCGGGTAAAAAATAAAAATCATTTTAATGCACATTCCTGGAAACACATAACCCATTTCATTACCATTACCATTTCGGGAAGGAAGCGTTTTTTTTTTTAGTGCTGATCCCCGGGTGTTCTTCTATTTCATTTAAAAACGATTTATTTAATTACCTAAACGAAACCTATTTCTTTGAAAATGGCGTTGTTTGGATAATTTTTGTTTTTAATATTTCTGACACGTGTCATTTTAATTTTTAAATCGTAAGTTGTGTACAAATTAGAGTTTGTAAGGTTCAAAAGTGTTTTAGATATTCGTTACAGTATTGTTTTACCATGGCAATTTTTACGAATTCTGAAATGGCTGAGATGCATTTTATCTATGGTCTTGCAAATGGAAATGCGAGAGAAGCCAGACGTCTTTACATGGAGCGTTATCCAAATAGAGTATTACCTGATCATCGAATAATTCCCAGAATTATTAAAACCTAAATGTTCTAAACTGTTGTTAAACCTACTTACCTTTGTTAATTAAATGGGTTATGTGTTTCCAGAAATGTGCATTAAAATGATTTTTATGTTTTACTCGAAAACGGGGCACCATAAGAAAATAAGTCAAGAGACCGAATTTGCTGTAAATTAGACGGGAATTTCAAAAATAATTTTTATTTAAACAAATAGCAGTGGCGCACTATTTTTTTCTTTAAAAATATTAAATTAAAGCCCCGCACGGACGCCACTGCTAAAATTTAAAAAAAAAAATTTTTTTTCATAAAATGCCTTTCGATGCTCAAAAGACGTGTACCAAATTTCATAAAAATATCCAGAGTGGTTTGTAAATGGCAATGAAAAAATATTTTTTTAATTAAAATGTTAACACCCTGTAAACCCCAAAAAAAGTGTCTGCCTTTTTGTAATTATTTTTTATTATATGTAATTAAGACACTGTTAAAATGTCAGCGTGAATCAAACACTTCATTTTGTATTAAAAAAAAAACAACTTGGGGGTGTTTTTATTAAATGTTAACCCCCTCAAAAGTGTCTGCCTTATTAATTTTTGTGTTTTGTGTCATTTTAAATTTTGATTTCTGTTTGTTGGCCTCTGAAACAACCACTTTCTTTGGGCAAAATTTGTGGACACCTTTCTCCTATGCGCAGTACCTGGTGTCCCCAGGTAGAGCTAGCCAACACTTGCTAACCTGCTCATCTATCCAGTAGATACTATGACACAAAATTTTGAAGTGCATCAAACACTTCATGAAACGGGTGTTACTAGCTCACCGACTATAATTTTCAAATGCTAAATCAAGTCAGCTGTTGTTTTATTACCAGGGATACAAGATATAATTAAGTGAAACTTTGCAATAGGTGACAATACCGAAAGCAAATGACTAGCAAAAAATAATGTAAGGACAGTGGCGTACAGGTAAAAATCTGTAGTACTCAACCAGGTAAATAAAACTATTTTATTTTATTGCCCTACTAAGAACTTACTATTCCTAATATTCTTTTCACGTTACAGTAAATGCATACTGTAATCACTCGTTCTTAAGGCGGGAGTATCAACATGCTTGCCAACCTATAACCTATTTCGCGTAGATTTATTTATGTTTTCTAGCTTTTATACAAAATTTAAAGAAAATCAGTATCGACATGACATTCTATAGGTAATAATGGACATATTTGATAAATATCAAGGAATTTCATAACTTATTTTAGGAGAATTGTATTGCGAAAAAGATTGGGTAAGATTTTTTTTTACATTATTATGTCATTGTCACTCATTGTTCTTTCACTATACAATTCTCCCAAAATTGGCAATGAAATAAATTGATATTTTTGTAATATATCAGATACTACCTAAATAATGTGCCGACGACATTGATTTTCTTTAAATGTTAGTTATTAAAATAATAAACTCAAAAAATCAACGCGAAATGGGTTATAGGTTGGCAATAGATTGAATGACGTTGAGAATTCAACCCTAAGATTATAATCTACTATTACTTATTAAATAAATTTCAAACATCATAACAAGACAATTCGATCATCTTATTTTCATAAAATTATGAATACGTTAGTAACAAGTGGAGTGCAGTTCAAGTTGATTCCACATATTTTTCAAAGGATAAGATATTCTCTAATAAAGATAGCTTGCATGTATATTAAAAAAAAAATGAAGATCATATCAAGCACTTTTTTAGACTATTTTAAGAAAAAAATTTTACATATTAAAATAAAATGGTTTGAATATTTATTATCTTGTTGTGATGTATCAAGTTTATTTAATAAGTAATAGTGGTATTATCTTAAGAGCGAGTGATTACTGTGTGCTTTCACTGTTTCACTGTTATGTGAAGAATATTAGCAATAGTAATAAGTTCTTAGAAGGGGAATAAAATAATTTCATATAACGGGTTCTACAAGAGGTTTTTATCTGTGCGCCACTGTCTTTACATTATTTCTGGCTAGTCCTTTGCTTTCGTTATTGACACCTATTACAAAGTTTTACTTAATTATATCTTGTATCCCTGGTAATACCACAACAGCTGACTTGATTTAGCATTTGAAGATTAGGAGATTTTTGTAAGCCGCGTTGACATCAGTTAAGGACCCATGCTTTTCAAATTATCTCCAAAACGCGTCATTTTATCGGAATTTTATATATTAGTACTTATTTGCAAAATACAGTGTTAGGAACAGTTTAATTATTTTTATTTATATTTTTAACCATAATATGAACTTTTATAACAGTTTTATTGAAATAAAGAAAAAAAAATTTTATATGTTTATTTTTTGTGCTTTGAGTTGCTCTTGAAAATCTCCATAACTGGTCATAGGAAAAGTAAAATTAATAGTAAAATTGTAAGTAAAACACATCAAGCAAAAAAAATAAGAAAATATCGATATTTAACCGATCCAATTAATACCATACGATAAGCGACGAGTTGAATATAAAAAATATCTACAATATTTCTTTAAATAAAACAAATAATAACTTTTTTGAACCACCCCGTATAAATACAAAAAATATAAATTCTGATAGCTTGCCCCAAGCCAATGTAACCTACAGTCTTAGTTTTTTAATATTTAATTTAATGCCGAAAATACAACGATTTAACAAAATATATTCTATAATTTTCGTTAGTCACCCGGTATATAATCAAAAAATTTAGATTATTTTTATACTATTCTATCCTATTCAAGACACGGTAAAGAAAAATCCAGAAAAACGAAACGAATTAATTCAGAAAGCACGAAAATATAATGCGTAAAAATTCATATTTTGCAACTACAACAAAAATTGGTCCCTAGATTTTGTTGTGGCCATGGATACTTTTAATCAGAATGGTATTCTTTACAACATACTAAAGGTTAGGAAATTTAACCGAGGGTCATTTTCCATAAGAGAAGTGCTCTTTCTTATTGGGTGAATTGTTAACAATCTTAAGGCGTGGTCCCAAACAATATATCGCCTGCCTGCAGCACTTTTCCATTGCATTGACAGGATGTTAAAAATATATCATCTTGACTTTATCCTAGATCCGTCACTGGAGCACTGTGTACATTTCAAAAATAAATTTAAAAAATAGGTCAGTACATATTCCGGTAGATTTTACTGCCTTGTTGTGCAAGCCAATTTATATTTAAAAAAATTTATATATTCAAAAATCAAAGTCCGTCTAAGCGAGGTAATGACAATAAAAAACCAAGCGTAGTATACATACCCTTGATTTAAATAATTTTTTTATAGAGATATTAATAGTTTATTAATAGTAGGGGAGCCCAACAGGGGATTTTGGGATTTACTCAAGCGCGGCAGATTAACATATGGGGGATACCTTGCACCCTGTTGAGTACCCCTGCCTTGTCTAAGCCCTCTATATAGTGCCGCGCGTGTACGGCAGCTGATTAGAATAGTAAAAAAAAATCGATAGCTGGATTTACTCGAGCGCGTCAGATTAAGGTGTGGTGGGTTAATTACATGCTAAAGAGTCTGCATTTCAATAATCTGACGATTTGAGCGTGACGTAAGGGAGTGGGAGGGTCACAAACTTGCAAAAAAAAACGTCACATGGACATTCTCGAGCGCGGTCAATTTTTTTTTATATTGAAGGAAATAATTCAAGGATAACGGGAAAAATATAATCTGCCGATTACCACAAGCCGAAGTAACAAAAATCGTCAATAAAGTTTATTAGCGCCTGCAGCTGCAGTGAAGCACTCCGCGCCGCAATGTCTCTTTCTTTATCACTCACTCTCTCGCACCGTCCCCACACTACTTTCCGTCAGCCATCACGCCATCACAGGCTGATCACAGCATTCGTGGGATTATATGTACAGGGTTATTATTTTACACTTTAGTTTGTCCCACTTTTAAAAGCCTGTAACTTTTTTATTTTTTGAGTTAGCGCGTTCACTCAAAAAGTAGGATGTAGAACTTTTGACCAAGTATTTATGGGTTTTGTCAAAAATGACAGTAGGTGTCACATGTCACATTTAAAACTAGTGCTGGGAAGTTTAGTTCACTTTGCCGATTTCAATCTTTCGTTCTCGTTCAATAAAGTGAATAGTTCAAAAGACTAGTTCGTTTAGTTCATTTAGTTCACTGATTTATACTGGCATATCGCCGCATGCATCGGTCGGTCAGGTGACAAAACCTATAATCTCGGTCGTCTCGCTCTCGCTTGCGTAGTACATTCCGTTTAGACTTTAGTTCGCCTTGTTTCAATCTCTCAGTAATTACTGATTGAATCTTTTAGTTCAGTTGGCAGATTCGATCTTTTGAACTAGTTCGTTCGCGAACTACACAACTCTATTTAAAACCAAACATTTAATTTTTTTAAAATGAGACACTGTATATTAGAAGCGCATTAGATGGTTCCTTTTCTTCCGATTTCAAAAATACAACACACTTATGCATTCTTCTCTTAATTCCATCAAAAATATGTAAAAATAATATTATTAAAAAGCATCAAGATAGTTATAAAACCGTTTTGTTGCTATGGATTTTGTCTTTATTTATATCGCAGTCTGTCACTCTTATTGTTATTACTCGTTCCGAATTTTGTACCGACATATTTTTGTAAGTGAATTAAATTTTGTAAGATTTAAGAAAAAAAAATCATGAAATTTTTTTTTTTAAACGGTCAGATTAACAAAATCCCTCAAAATAATCGTCAGATTATGAATCAGCACGACCAGGACACCAAGCTGAACCGTCTGTATGAAAATCTGACGCGCTCGAGTATGTCAAAATAGCGTTTTTTTTTTGCATTTTCAAAAGTCGCCACGAGCTTGCGTCACATCCGAATCGTCAGTCTATTAAATGGGAGCTTCCTTAGGGATCCCTTGACATCCCCTCTAAATATCTGACACGCTCGAGTAAATTTTTTTTCCCCATTATTAACCCGTACCGCCGCTCCCACCATCAAAACCGGCAGATTAATGTACCTCCGTCATGAGAGTCACGTGGGGCATATACACTATTAATATCTGACGCGCTCGAGCATATCCATGTGACTGTTTTTTTTTTACATTTTTGAAAGCCTGTAGTAACTCCCCCCACCGGTGAAAGGGTACACATGATATGACATTTTTTCCTTTCTACCATCCAATCTTCAAGATCCAATAGGTCCCCACGACGCTCGAGTAAATCCCCATTTAGCATCGTGGGCTCCCCTACCATAATTTACTAGGGTAAGCTTGTTATCTTAAAATTATTCAAAAATAGTTTCTGGCGTTCGGCTGTCATCAAAGACCAGTAAAATTTAATTAAACAGGTATAAATTTGGCATTAAATTAATGTTGTTCTTCTTGTAACAGACTCTTAATTTAGGCCTTTCTTTGGCAGAAAATATTTTTTAAAGTTGACCTATACAGGGTGTTCCTAAATTAATGGTACATCCGAAAGTAGGCGATTCTTTGGCTTATTTTATAAATAAAATGTTATATAAACATGGGACTGAAAAGGCTTCGTTTCCGAGATACAGGGTGTTAATGGTAATTAAATGGGTTATGTCGTTATGTGTTTCCAGGAATGTGCATTAAAATTATTTTTATTTTTTACACGAAAACGGTGCACCGTAAGAAAATAAGTCAAGAGACCGAATTTGGTGTAAATTAGACGGGAATTTCAAAAATAATTTTTATTTAAAGAAAAAGCAGTGGCGCACCATTTTTTTCTTCAAAAATATTAAATGCAAGCCCCGCACGGACGCCACTGCTAAAATTTTAAAAATTATTTTACACCAAAAAATGCCTTTCGATGCTCAAAAGACGTGTACCAAATTTCATAAAAATATCTAGAGTGGTTTGAAAATGGCAATGAAAAAATATTTTTTTAATTAAAATGTTAACACCCTGTATCTCGGAAACGAAGCTTTTTCGGTCCCATGTTTATACAACATTTTATTTATGAAATAAGCCAAAGAATCGCCTACTTTCGGATGTAAGTACCATTAATTTAGGAACACCCTGTATATACAACCTAACACAAATTATAGTATATTTTGAAAACGGATGGTTAATCGGTTAATGTTTTTTTATTTATCTGAAATCTAATGAACTTGACCTTACAAAAAATATTAAATTAATCTAAAAAATAGAACCACAATTATTATTGTGTCAGTATGGTATTCGCGAAAACGTTTATAAATGGTTTAAAAATTATTTAAGTAACATGTCACAAAAAAACCAAGATATGAAAAACATATTCAAATAAATAATATTGGAGTTCCTCAAGGAAGTATACTAGGTCCAATATTATTTATTTTATACATCAACGATATGCTTTTAGTTTTAAAAATGTATAAGTTACAAATGTTTGCTGATGACACCTTAATTTACATTAATATTTTAAATATTTTTGATGGTCTAAATTCGGTCTAAATACTCTAAATTCTGAGATAAATATATTATTAAATTGGCTAAAAGTAAATAAATTAAAATTAAATATTTTAAAAACTAAATGTATGGTTATGGGTCATCATTTAAATTGTCAAAATATAAATGTTGTAATTGATGGCGAAAAATAGGAATTAGTAAACAGTTAAATATTTAGGGAAATTATTGTTTAAAAATTAAAATTTTTTAATTATTTTGAAAATATATCATATCGAAGATTGCCGCAAAAGTAGGTTATTTTAAAAGAATCAGTTCTAATTTATATAAAATTAAAAAAAAAATTGTCTGATTGTTTAAAAAAAGTTTGTTCTTTTAATTGTGACCATCATAATTTATAAAACAAGAATTAATCAAAATTTTTATGTGGATAGAGTGTTTAAAACATTAGCTTATAAGTCTATTTTTCTTAAAGGTTTGATATAATATAATAGTTTGGAAAATTCTATTAAATCTCAAATATCATTAAAACTATTTATTTTAAAAAAACTTTAATTAAAAACAAAATAGTACGTAATATTTGATACAATTTGCAAAATGTTTAACTTTTCTGCCTGTATTTGTTAAAAGAAGGTTGCGTTTTAAAAGTTAAAAATAAATATAAAAGTTTGTTAAAAAAATGTATTAAAAAATATTTAATTGTAGCTTTTTGCTAAATAACTACTACTACTAAAAGAATAAAAATGTATTTTTGCAAAACGTAAAGCTTATATTCAATTTAAAATTTAAGTTTTGACAGAAGGAATATTTGACAACTAAACAACCAAAAAATTTTAAAAAGCTCTTTACAAAAAATATTTGTCTCCCCTATTAATTTTACAACAAAATTTCGAGTTTTTTGAACGTTCTTGTTCTATGGACTCGCACACCACAGGCCTATAAAAAAAAATTATGCTATCTTCAATTTTTATTATCTTTCCAAAAAAATCAACTTCCGGTTAAACCGGATGTAACTCGAAAGCAGGAAATATAGTTGTTCAGGTTTAACTGGAAGTTGATTTTTTTGGGAAGATAATAAAAATTGAAGATAGGGACATGTAAGCCGTTTTGCTCTAAGACGTACTGTTAGAAAGTTATAAGCTGTCAAAGTTCAAAAATGTCACTTTTCGAGAGTCAATATCTCGGAAACTATGAAGTATAGACTAATAATGCATTTAATAAAAAATAATTATAATTTTATGTGGAATTTAAAAATGTAAAAATATACTGGGTGTTATATTTAAAAATATAAAATTCGTTTGAATTCCAGACAAACTAAAAAGCTGGCAACAACGCCAATATCGTCATTCGGTGCGTTAGATCCTCTTACACAACAGTACCAAATTTTGTTTAAATCGGCCAGTAAATTGTGATGTTATTAAGCCGTTTCCAGACTTTATACACACACTGTATATTAAAAATAAATTTTAGACGTCATTTGAGCAGATCCTGCTCAACCAGAAGTTTATCATTTAAAATCACAATTAAGATAAAACACAATATAATACAAAATTTATTAAGATAAAATCCATTAAGATAAGACACATTAGTATAAGACAGATTAAAATAACCCAGGTTCTCGGGTATATGTAAATTAAAGATTGATACGTTTACGGTGATGGACAGTGTAAGCCTAGGATTTCAATTTTTTTAAAGAAATAATTTAAATTATTTATACAGGGTGTCCCGAAATTAGCTGACAATATTTTAAGGAGATAAAGTACATCCAAAAATAAGACTAAAACCCTCTATTAATATACCTTCAAAAACGCTTCGTTATGGGGCTAGAGCCCCCCGAATTGGAGCCATGATAAGCAGTTTTTTCATAATATCTCAAAAACCGATTAGGGTATCGAAACAAAATTTGATACATGTTTTACCCATGACAAGACGTAATGAACGATTTAATTAGCTTAACTTTATTTCTTCCAGTGGCGTCCCACTGGGTATTTGGTTGGGAGAATATTGCCCTAAGTTTTTTATTTTTAGGATTTTTTAACTTCAGGTGCAATTTTTAGAAGCCTTGAAGTCTTTTGTTGAAAAAAGGTACTCTTGTTTCATTGAGGAAGGATTCACCATTTTCCAGTAAAATCGATTTTAAAATTTTCGGTTTTTTGAAATCCGGTGAAAAGGCTAAGGTTTTTTTGCATATCTCAGCAAACACTTAATATTAAAACATGAAATTTATTAGAACTTCTACTAGCGATAAGGCATATGTATTAAAGGATGTTACTTTAAAATATTTTTCCAGTAATGTCGCACGGGGTGGAGCCTTAAGTAAATATTACTATTATTTATTTTTTTAATTTCATAGTTTTAATGTATTTTTTTTTTAATTTTAAATTTTTTGTTAATAAAACCTTCCATTATTGTAATTTGACAGAATGTAACGTTTTTAAATTAAACATATTTTTAGATTCCTTTGTTTTTTAAATATTTATTTTCATGAAGATTTTAAGAGAGTTTTAAAATAAAACTAAAAATAATAACAAATTGCAAATCAAATTTGATTGTTAATCACTCGGGAAGCTAATTCTTAAGCAAGTACCAGTCATGTGTCCCCAAAAATAATAATCAAGGGGATTTAAATCAAGAAGTGATCTTGGTGGCCAGGCTATGGCTACCAATCCACCTGGTAATTTTCTTCAAGCCAATTCCTCACTTGACGTCCGTAGTGAGCTGGTGCCCCATCATGTTAAAAGAAGTGCCCTAAACGTAAATCCAGTGGCACATTATCTAATAAATCCCCCAAGTTGATTATGTATTATTATTATTATTTGTCGCTAGTAGAACTTCTAATAAATTTCATGTTTTAATATCAAGTGTTTGCTGAGATATGCAAAAAAAACCTTAGCCTTTTCACTGGATTTCAAAAAACCAAAAATTTTAAAATCGATTTTACTGGAAAATGGTGAATCCTACCGCAATAAAACAAGAGTACCTTTTTTCAACAAAATACTTCAGGGCTTCTAGAAATTTCACCTAAAGTTAAAAAATCCTACAAATAAAAAACTTAGGGCAATATTCTCCCAACTACCTACCCAGTGGGACGCCACTGGAAGAAATACAGTTAAGCTAATTAAACCATTTATTGCGTCTAGCTATGGGTAAAACATGTACCAAATTTTGTTTTGATACCCTAAACGGTTTCTGAGATATTGTAAAAAAACTGCTTGTCATAGCTCCAATTCGGGGGGCTCTAGCCCCATAGCGAAGCGTTTTTGAAGGTATATTAATAGAGGATTTTAGTCTTATTTTTGAATGTACTTTATCCCCTTAAAATATTGTCAGCTAATTTCGGGACACCCTGTATATATTATGTTATTAAATAACATAATAATTATGCACTAAACCCAATGGCATTGTTAACGGAAACCGCTACAAAACGCCGTATGTGTGCCATTGCCCTTACAATTATTTTTTTGAAAGATAAAGGCGTGAAAAGTGGGTATAAATTTTGAAAAAATATTTTTTGGCTTACTTTCGTGAAGTTTGGCATAAATACTCTAATATAGGTACAATTGTTAATAAAACATGTATTCTTTATTTTTTGAAAATCGGTCCTTAAAGGGATGAACACATAGACATTTACCTTTAGATAAGCAAACAATAATCACGAAAGTGGCAAATTTATGGCTTTGCGCATGTAAACAAAACTACACAGGAGTAGGCATGCGCACTGCAAAATTATCGTTGAACGAATGGAAAAATATACAGGTCTGGGCTTTAACATCTTGTTTGCGTGGCCTAGGCCTAGTTAGATGTCAATAAATTGATCATAATAAAATAAAATTACATATATCACTACTTCATACTTACTGAATATACGAAATATCCGGTATTTTACCCCTATTTGGGCATAATAAAAATCATACAATGCTCTTTACTAGTCGTTGTATCCGAGTCACTAAAGGCACAAACACAATTCACTAAACTACACAAAAAATATAAATCCATAAATATTAAACACCCACAATCCATAATAGCCAAGAAATCATATGTGTGAAGTTAGCAACGTTCATCAGCACCGTTTATGCAGCAACAAAAAACATTTTGGGGTACGTGTCAATTGCGCCTCTAGCGTTTGTAAACGAATTTAATTTTTTTTAGTGGTGAAGATTGAAATTCTACCATTTAGATTTGTCGTTATTAGTAAACTACCCCACAGGGGTAAATTACCTGCGCCATACGAATTTTGAAGATTGATATTCTACCATTTGGATTTATCGTCTTTAGTCTTCGCTACTAAGGGCCACTTGCGGCACTTGCACCAAACTTTTAAGAACAACCTAAGTCGCTCTTAGCCCTTAAGAAGTAAAATTGTCTTGCACCAGCATTTAAGACAGACTTAACATCGCTAAAGATTCCTTAAATGTAAGTTGCTGATTTCGAGTCCTTAAAGCGTTCTTATCTTAACTTATTCCTAACCTCAATCTAACTGTAATAAATACTATTTTTTGATATTTGGGGAAGATGGACATATTTAAGGACGACTTGGAATTCTTAGAATTAATAGAAAATGGATTTCCTAGAAGGCTATATAATAGGTAAAATGTATAGGTACTTATAAAACATGTTTGTATTCTAATATATTTTTCAATATTGTTAATTACAGATATATAACAACATATAATAATGATTTAAAATAAATACTTTCCTCCGAGGACGAACTATTTTGAAGACACGGACAATATGACGTTTTTTAAAAGATTCCGCACTATATCCATGTTGTTTTTCAGGAAATCGCATCGCATTTCTGACTTCTGAACTGTTGCACACTTTTCAGGTGTTTTATGCTATATGTTTACGCATAGCCAGTGAAAACTAAAGACACGTCTTATTATTTCTATTTCATTTCAACAAAATAATGGTGTAACGTTTGTCTATTACCAAGGAATCATAATATGTAAAAAAGCAGTGTTGTCGCTTTCTTTGAAACTTAGTTAAGTATTTTGAAATATGGTTGGTGCAAAACGGAATATTTTAAGTTTAACTTAGAATCTAAGATACTTATTACTCTTAACTAAGAAAACTTAAGTTTATTTTGGTGCAAGTGGGCATAAAAACATTAAAATTTATTTACAAACGCTACAGGCAGAATTGACACGTACCCCAAAAAATTTCGTTGCTAATAAACATAGCTAACACGCATATCAAGAAATTCACAGAGAAAACGTAAAACACAACAACAAAAATGGCGCCGAGCCGGTTCTGGAGTGTACTTTGAGGATGTCGCTAAGCAAGGAAAACTTAATATAGTCAGATCTGGTCTTAACGTGCGGGTCCAAAGGTCACTGATCATATGCGTCAAATCAGACAACATAGAGGCTATCAAAATGTTGTGAGATTATTTACAAATATACCGAAGGAAGGAAAAATAGTTTAATTATTTTAGCTATCGCGAAGATAGCCACATATACCTAATATTATTAGTTTTGTAAAAATTATGTACAGGGGAGTTGAAAAAGTTACAAAAAAATTATATAATCGTTAATTATATACCTACTGTACCCTTTAATTAAAAACGACAATAATAAACAGTGCAATTTATTTTAACAATTTTACTACTAAAACCTAAAAATACAATGGCATTTAGTCTGATAAACTATTTCGATAATGAAAGAAAAAGTGGAAATTCGCAAACCAATATGCAGGAAACCGTAATGAAAACACTGGGAATTAGTTTAAGGACTATGCAGAATAATGTGCATAAAAAAAAAGCATAATATAATACCCAAGAATACTAAAAAATGTAAACGAAAAACACCGTTTATAATTATAGCCTAAAAACTCTCATCGTCACTTATAAAATCTGAAAAGTCCTCGTCGTCTGAGTCGTCTTCGAATGGAGCAATTATCATTGGCGCTACTTCGACATCTAGTACTTGTTCTCGATCCCACCAATCCCTTATTAATATTTCTGTATGTTCCACCGATTTCTTCCAGTACTCTTGTGTAATATGATCTAACGAATCTTGCCAAACTATTTGTACTTGGTCGGATTTAAGACCATCACCTACATGTTTTTCATAATAAGACTTTGCACCAGCCCATATTAATTCTATTGCGTTAAACTGGCAATGATATGGCGGCAGTCGTAGAACCTCATGACCATATTCACGCAGTATTTCATCTACCGCGTATATTTTGGGTTTTTTAAGAGACTTTGCTATTGATTGGAGTTCCGATTTAAGCATATTTGGTAAAGGATTTTGGTTGTGTTTTTCCAGCCACTCATAAATATCACTTTTCCTCCAAGATGAAGTAGGCTGTTTATTTAAAATTCTTGAATGATATGATGCATTATCTAATACAATTAAAGACGGAGCATCCAAATTTGGTATCAATTAAACTTTTAACCATTTTTCAAACATTTCGCAATTCATATTATCATGATAGTCAGCACTTTTTGATGTTAAAGAAAAAATTAAACTCGCACCTGCAACATATCCTGTTGCAGAACCGGCATGCAAAATAATAAAACGCTTTCCCGTACCGCACCCCTTTTTCCTTTTAACACTTTTTACAGACTCATCTTGCCAAGATTTTGAACCACTTCCATTCGAAAATATCCACGTTTCGTCTAAAAATACCACTTTTCTAAATTTCGATTTGTAATTGTCCGTATATTTTTTTAAAAACTGAACACGCTGACTCACTATCTGTGGCTGCTCACATAAAAATCTTCGGTTACAGTCTTTTTTATAGCGAAAACCTAAATTTTTTATTAATTTTGATAACGCTTCAAGTCCAATTTCCAAAACACCCCGAATTTTTAATGTTTTTTGTAAAACTGGAAGAGTGGTTTTTGATTTGTATAAATCGTAAATCACATTTCGAACTCCCATTTTAAAATTTTCGCTTAAATTCTCACTCTTTGGCTTTCTTCGTTTACACTTTTTAGTATTCTTGGGTATTATGTTATGTTTCGTTTCATGCACAATTTTCTGCACAGTCCTAAACTAATTTCCAGTGCTTTGGCTACTGTTTCCTGAATATTGGTTGGCGAATTTCCACTTTTTCTTTCATTTTCGAAATAGTTTATCAGATTAAGTACCATTTTTTTTGATTGGGGATCCAAAAACCCAGAAAATTGTTTCATTTTGTCACAAACTGTCAAAGTCACAAAACTGGCATATTTAAAATAAAACGTAGCTGGTGCTATTATAAGCTTTTTTAGAATTGCTGGAAAGTAAATACATATCCTTTTTTTTCATGTCTGTCTCATTTATCTTACGTATTTTATTTAGAGGGTAAAATTAAACGCAAGTAAAGAAAACAAAAACTGAGAGTATGTCTTTCTTGAATCGTAACCCGCACGATAAGACCAGATCCGACTATAACAAGAGTGCTGTGCGCATGCTCATACCCGTAGGGCGCAAGGTGTATGACTGGCGAACCATGCGTACAAACGCATTTTTTCACCCATAAAACCTAACTTTTGTTTGCGCACGAGATAAGCTTGTACGCTGAATGGATCTAAAGTTAAATGCCTGTGGGTGAAAAGATTATATTGAGAAAAATATTGTTGGTACGAATTTCTTGAAACTCAACGCACCAATACTCTATCCACAAAAGTAATGAAACACTTATTTCTTTCTTTTTTTTTTAACGTCGTCGCCTCGGCGTCGGTCCCTAAAGCGATGAAAATGGGTTTTAAAAGTTTATATTTGGAAAGGGTTATTTTTTGACGTATTTCCACATTTCAATCAATTCTACCTATGAAGTGATGGTATTTTCATTAAAAGATAAAGAAATAATGTAAGAAAGCATGATAAAAATTTCTTTATAAAAATAATATGGGTACTACCTATTAACGGTTCTATTGGGTAGCATGTATGGTACTCGCTGCTTTGTTTCGATAGCGAATTTGCTAGTCACGTTATAAAGGAAAACAGTGATGCAATTATAAATCCTTAACATCAACACCACTACCACTATTATAATCGCTGAGCTCGTTACATCTTTCTGGTTAGAAAAAAAATGGTATAATAGACACTGAAGCGTTTTTTAATAATGCTTTTTTTCTTTAGGTATGTACAACACCGATGAATCTATAATAGCATTTGCTCACGCTTCACTGAAATACGCCCTGGACAGGGAATTACCTTTATACCTAAGTACCAAAAACACCATTTTGAAGAAGTATGATGGCCGTTTCAAAGATATTTTCCAAGTGAGTGGCAATGAGAAATATTGAGTTATTAAAATTCCCGCTAGTTCTTCTGCCTTGTTTAAAACTAATGCCTATTAATACAAGGAAAACGTAAAAAATAGTTCATATTTATAAATATAGTGAATATTAGGACCCTTTGGAAAATATTATTAAAGAGACTAACATTTTAAAGACAAGTATAGTACTTACCACGAAGTGCATACGACATACCCCCTTTCCCCAGGGGGAGCTGGGAGCATTTGGACAATCGTCTAGAGTCTGACTATGGAGTTTCAACCGGCCAATCATAGGCCGCCGTCTTAAAGAAAGTAATGATAAGGTTAAGCGATGTAAAGCCGGTTGTTGTAAATTAGGAAAATAAAATGCTATTTGTTAATATCGGTATATAAAGTAAAGTCAAAACAATTTCCGTTGCACGTCATACCTTCGAATATCAGTAAATTTCAAAAAACACTTCCTTTAAGCGGCTTAGTATCAAAGAAGAATACATTACGTTTCTTTTACATTCAATATCGCATGAAATTTATATATTTTTTGCCCAAATTTAATTTTCTTATGTTTCCTGACCGATTTTCAATTATCAACTGATTGATGACGTGCAACGGAAATTGTTTTGATTTAGGTTTAGGTTTCTTTAAAACGTCACGTATGCCAAAAACTTTTTAAAATTCTCAAAAGTTCATCACACAAAAAAACTACAAGTGTTGTGAATATAATAAACAATAAACAGTGTCTCTCAACGCATGAAAAAAGCAACATAATATTACATACGTTAGGAATAATCAGATTTACGAGTGTACAGGGTGTCCCAAATTCGAGGGTGACCATTGGGATCTCGGAAACTATAGGAGATACGAACAAGTTTAAATTGTGGCAAAGTTGCACAATTTGGTGCTTAATCAAATGTCTTTTACAAATTCAGGAAATTCCTAGTCCTTCTCGAGATATTTGGAAAAAAGCAAAATTTTAAAAATTTGTTTTTATTTTTTCCTGACTTTATTTAAAGAAGAATTTTGAAATGAATTGAACTTTCTCATTGCCACTTTTTATTCCTTACAAAATGGCGTTATCAGATTTTGAATCCGACGTTTCGATGTTTTGGGCCCATTATCAACTTCATTTTTTTAAATACGGACCTGGATATTTTACCTCGGATATCGAAAAAGCCTATCATTCTAAAAACACACATGTATCACACTTGTTGGGTTATTCAACGTTTCGATGAAAAATTTCATCATCAAACATACCTTCATATTTTATAAGGAAAAATCAGACAAAATTTAAATAATAAATTAAAGGTGGCTATGAAACAAAACATTATACGCTAAACCATTATGGCAAACTTGTGTTGACATGTTTGTTAGTCATTGAAATATTTTTTGCTTTTGTGTTTCACAGTAAAATATGTTTTCAAATATGGAAAAGCGTGATATGTCACGCATTTATTACAGTTCAAATAGAAACTCTAGAATTTCTTGTGAACAATATCTAATCCAATATCCCGAACGAGTGCAACCACATGAAAATATTTTTGCTAAATTGAATAAAAACTTGTTGGAATTCGGAAGCTTCAGCAAGCCTAGAAATAAATACGGTAGTCGAATTGATGCAGATGAAGAGGAAAATATTTTGAACACGGTACGATTATCTGTAATGAAGGTTTTCTTAATTTTGCTATTCACATTTTTCTATTTTAAGGTCAATAATACACCTCGCAGCTCAAGCTCAACTAGGCTTTTTGAAAATGAGCTACAAGCACCTAGAATGCGAATATGGCGAACATTAAATTCAAACGAATATCGACCTTACACAATACATTTAAGCCAAACACTTAGACCTGGTGATGATATTCGGAGGTTGGATTTTTGTAATTGGCTGCAAAATAAACTTGTAGAAGACAACAATTCTTTGTCAAAGGTAATCTGGACCGACGAGTGTAATTTTTCAACAAGCGGTTTAATTAATCGGCATAATGAACATTATTGGTCAATAGACAATCCCCGACAACATCAAGAAGTGAGACCACAGGGGCGAACTTCATTTAATGTGTGGGTGGGCATGTGGAGGAATAAAATTCTCGGTCCTATAATATACGAGGGTAGCTTAACATCTGAGAGGTATAGAGAGCTAATATTAAATCATATTTTTAAGCACCTCGGAGATGAGCCTCTGAATATTTTGCGGCAGTTATGGGGGCAACAGGACGGCGCTCCTCCTCATAATGGACGGATTATTACAAACTATTTAAATATACTGTTTCCCAATAAATGGATTGGAAACCAGGGACCCGTGCGATGGCCTGCTAGAAGTCCAGACATAAATCCGCTGGACTATTTTTTGTGAGGATATTTAGAAAATTGTTTGTATCGTGAGATACCAAATGATATAAATGAACTACAGCAAAACTTAATTAGAAAAATTAGAGCAACTACCGCTAGGTTCATTCAACGTTCAATACTAAAATTGCGACGACTTAGTGCAAAATGCATTGAAGCTGAAGGCTTACAATTTGAATATCTTTTATGAGTTTGTTTATTGCTGTTCAAGTTGTGTTATTCGTTTAATAAGATAATACTAATAATTAATTTGTTGTATTAATATTTCTCTTGATTGTGTTAACTTATTTGGTTTCAATAAATTATTTTTGTTTGTTCAAAGAATATTTTTTGAGTATATTGAGGCAGATGATGATGCTGATGTAATTTTTCATCGAAACGTTCAATAACCCAACAAGTGTGATACATGCCTGTTTTTAGAATGATAGGCTCTTTCGATATCCGATGTAAAATATCCAGGTCCGTATTTAAAAAAATGAAGTTGATAATGGGCCCAAAACATCGGATTCAAAAACTGATAATGCCATTTTGTAAAGAATAAAAAGTGGCAATAAGAAAGTCCAATTTATTTCAAAATTCTTCTTTAAATAAAGTCAGGAAAAAATAAAAACAAATTTTTAAAATTTCGCTTTTTTCCAGATATCTCGAGAAGGACTAGGAATTTCCTGAATTTGTAAAAGATATTTGATTAAGCACCAAATTGTGCAACTTTGCCACAATTTAAACTTGTTCGTATCTCTTATAGTTTCCGAGATCACAATAGTCACCCTTGAATTTGGGACACCCTGTACATACTGCAAATATCAACATTACAGAATAAATACAATACTTGACCATTTAACAATTATATTATGTCATAATTTGAATTTAAATTTAAATCCCAGAAGATAAACAGTTTCAATGTTGTTACGTAACGAGAAATGTTTAATAAAAATATTTTAAAAGAAACCGAAAATTGTCATTTTCGTTTATTAATCATTTTGTATTTTGTAATAAGATTTCTCAATACAAAGAAAATCAAAACCTGTAAAACCAGTAAGTACATTATTAACGTAGGTAAGTAGTAGGTTTAGTCAAACATAATAGTCACTCTCGGGAAGGTTGTAACATCACTGGTCTAAACCGTTCTCAAAAATATACAATTTTTTCCAATCTAAACTATCTTCTTCAAAAAAAAACCTCCGCATAAGAACAAATTTCCATTTTCACAATTTTTCGTCTCCGAGAATCAAGGTAATTCGTTTAGTTTATTATTTTATTTCATTCATTTTTTCGCTTCAATTTAATAGGAAATAATACAATGTTATGTGCGCACTCTAACACATTTATTTTTAAGTTTCCCGCGCTTTATTGCGAACGTTGATTGGGCAGTTGAAAAGTCCACAGCCAGATTCTAGTCTAGACGCTTGTAGCATTTGGCCGAATATGTCACTTGCTCTAACTCTTAAAAGCCTGTTTACATTAGGTGCAAGTACTGCATGCAAGTTCATGCAATGCAATTAAATGGTGGTTTTTAAATGGGAAAAAATTGCATCAGCTGATTATAAAGTCATCAAAGCGCATGCTTACAGGCACCTAATGTAAATAGGCTATTACGAAGGGTAAAATCAAATATATTCTTATGATTACTGCATAATTTGACATATTTTTACTAGATTTTTAAAATAATTTCAGGATATTTACGACAGGGAATACAAGCCTCAATACGAAGCCAAAAAGATCTGGTATGAACACAGACTGATCGATGACATGGTTGCGTATTGCATGAAATCTGAAGGTGGTTTTGTATGGGCATGTAAGAACTATGACGGAGACGTACAGGTGAGAAAAATGATCATAACAGTTGCTTGTTTATATATTTAGTTAGGAAAGATAAAAAATTACGTTACCCGCTATAAATGTGTGGAGGTGTTATACAAGTCACGTCACACGTAAACATGCATTTTATTTAACAAGTATCCCTTACTATTCGAAATTTTAAATGAATGGAATTGACGGCGGATAGTTGTTGCGACGTTGCTGGGTTAGTTTCGACGCAATTTACATTATTTAATCGCTATTTTGGATAATTCTGGTGTGATTTTTTTCTGAAAAATCTTGTTCGTTAATAAACAATCATGGTGCATGCATGTGTGGTATGCAAAAAGTTGTCCAAATGAATAAGAATTTATCTTTTCATTGGTAAGTGTGGTTATGTTTTAATATTTATATTATGTATGCGAGTCTGACGCCAAACGTCGAACAGTGTTGCCATGCAGGAAGAACCCAAGGAGTTGTCTCTTTCACCTATTATTGAATTGGTTGTCAATAACATTTTAAACAAGAATGGATCGGTTTATAATGCGTTTTATGAACGTTACATTGGAGTTTAGAAGATCTTTGAAAGAAGATAATAAAAATATTCAAATTCAATTCAAATCAAATTCAATTCAAATTTAATTCAAATTAAATTCAAATGCAATTCAAATTTATTCTACTAAGGATCATACATTATGATTTTTAGGTTCGTCGTATAAAACTATAAAATAAACTAACTTAGTTTACCTTAAATTTAACTTTCAAAATGTCTTTATTCCAAACTAACTTTTACAGTTCATTACATGGAAAGTGACAACATAATATAGAAAATAATAACCATTAAAAAAAATTACAATAAAAAAAATGGAAGTTAATCCAATTTAATTCATTAATAAAATCGATTTAAAAAAAAATAGTATAAATAATTTAATTTAGTAAATATCTCTTTAATTATTTTTAAAAGTTGCCAATTTTTTAATTTTTCTGATATTTTTCGGAAGATTGTTATATTTTATTATCCCGTCATATAAAAGCGATTTTTTTCCGAAATTACTTTTTACTGGTATAGTTTGATAATTTATACAACTTCTGGTGTTATGATCATGTAATGTCTTAGTCTCCTGAAGTGTTATGTTTGATTTGTTTTCATTTAAAATAATAAAGTAAATTAGAATACAAATTTTTAATTTATAAATGTTTTGAACGTGTAAATACCCCTTCGGTCTATATAGATTAACAGTTGGTTCTAAATGCGGTAATTTGTGTATACATTTAATAACTTTATTTTGCAATTTTTGTAATGGTTTTAAGTTTGATAAACAAGCAGATCCCCATGCAGAAGCTAAATATTGTAATTTTGAATATATTAATGAAAAATATATATTTTTTAAGTATTTCAAAGGAGCTCTGTACAAAACAGATACCGAGTTGATAATATACTGGATATGGCATTTCCAATTTAAATTTTCGTCTAAAACTAATCCTAAAAATTTTGTTCTTTTCGAATATTGAATATTTTCATTATTAAATGTTAAGGGGTTAATGATGGAATTTATTTTATTTTTAGTTATAAACATCATTTCAAACTTGTAAGAGAAAAATCTAGAAGGTCAAAACCTTTTACGCAAATATGACATCAATAATTAAGCATTCAAAAAGTATTTTAGTGTGTAAAATGCATTTTTTGTAAGAAACAGTTTTCTTTCAAATATACCTCTTGTTATGGATTGTTTGATTTCTTCTGGTAGTTTATTAAAAATTTTGATGCAGGCATAGTGGGGAGCTTTTTCATATCGTGTTGAAGTGTGTCTAGGGACTATAAAGCCGTTTGCGTTTCTTGTAGGATAGTTGTGATTGTTTCTGTTTTCTTGGAATTCGTTCTTGTTCTCGTATACATATGTGGAGCACTTAATGAAGTGACTGTGAGGATTTTGTGTTTTTTGTATATTTCTCTGCATGTTTGTGTTGGCTTTAATCTTATTAGACGTTTCTGTGCTTGAAATACTTGGTTTATGTTTACTGCGTGTCCCCACAGTAAAATATTATAGCTGAGATAAGGATAGGCTAATGCGTAGTAAGATGTTATTTGAGTAGCGACAGGCACTGTGCATCTTAACTTTAGTATAGCGTAATATAATAAGCTTGTGCCAATTTTGAGCATACGTGATCCAGTTGAGGTTCCCACGATAGTTTGGAATCAAGATATGTTCCCAGAAATTTGGAAGAAGAGGCCGCCTGGTTTAATTGCATTTTGGGAGAAGTTTTGCAGAAATGAACGTGAACCGTTTTGTCCTCGTTTAGCATAAGTTGATTCGAAAAAACACCATCTGTTCATTCTTTTTGTTACTTCTTGAATTTTCCTGTGTGCTTCAGGGTCATCTACTGCCTATATGGCAACCGTGGTATCGTCGGCAAATTTGATGGTAAATCCAGGTAGTGATAGATCGTTTACAAAAAATAATATGAATATGAGAGGTGCAAGGACAGATCCTTGGGCAGCTCCGATGTTTCATATTCTGAGGAGTTATGATGATTTTGACTTACAGCCTTTCTTTCTGTTGAAAATGACATTATTAAAGACAGTGCGTTTCCCCTTATTCCAACAGCATAGAGTTACTGTTCGACACACTTGAGGTTTAAAGTATCAAAGGCCTGTGATAAATCAAAGAACATTCCGACAACCACCTTGTTTGATTCTAGTTCTTGATGTTTAAATTGAATAAGTTGGAATGCAGCTGTCTCGATGGATTTACCCTATTGAAAACCATGTTTACCTAACAATTTTTCAAATTAGTTTTTGCTGTAGATTTCACTATTGACTTAATTCCATTACGATTAAGGAAATGGATTGTAGTAAAAAAAAATTATTATTAAAATTATTGTTACATTTTTTAAATGTATTTTTTATCACAGTTAACAGAGTATGCACTACAGGTAATTGCAAAATGTAGTCAGGCAAAATAACATCTAATAGAAAATTTATTACCAGGTTTTCAATACATCCATTTATCCAACAAAAATACCTGATGAGTTGTCATAACTTTTATGACGGAACTTTTATAAAACTTCCGCTTATTTATAAACGGTAACTATACTACAAGAGTACATCGTTTTATAGTGTTGATACTATACACCCAAAATCATTAAAATCAATTGGCAGGTTTTCCATAAATTTTAGAAAATCTAAAATGTTTACTGTGTTTCGTCTCTTTAGAGTGACGCAGTAGCCCAAGGTTATGGCTCTCTGGGACTAATGACATCCGTTCTAATATGTCCAGATGGTAAAACCGTTGAAGCTGAAGCTGCCCACGGTACAGTCACCCGTCACTACAGAATGTACCAGCAAGGAAAAGAAACATCAACCAATCCTATTGCATCAATATTTGCCTGGACACGAGGTAATATACAGAGTCCCCCATTGAATTTTTACTTAATAGAGAGAGAGTGTGGTTCACGGGAAGTGATCTAATGGATCTTGGAGACCTCTAGATTTTATTTAAAATTCTAAAAATGTTCCCAGTTTTTACGCCTAATAATAAGATTACAGAAGGAAGATAGCGTATTATTCTATATAGAGGAAAAATTGGTGTATATTTTCACTTGGTTTTATTGTGGAACTTGCAAGGAACCTGGTGGACGTTTGCATTAATTTATATATTTGTTATACATACTTACTCCTTGAAAGATAGAGATACTATGTTTCCATTTTTATATTATTATTATTTTATCAATAGCAAGCGGAAAGTCTGATGAAGCTATTGTTTTAGTCTCTTTGATTTTTTTTTCTTATTTAAATGTTCATCGTGATTTAAAATGTCTAAAAGTCCGTTGGCTAGTTTAAATTACTTGTTCTTCTTACTTCTTACGCGAAAGTTATTTAAACATGGATGGATAGGTAAGTATTTTGGACGCACAAATATCATTAAATATTTAAAAACGAATGTCATTAAGCACCGTAATGCACAAAGCTTTGAGTTAACTGCTCAAAATTACGATCAACTTGGTTTTTAAAGGAGTTTACACTATTTGCGCAGACTGTACTTTCTTCAAGCGAGTTCCATATTCACATTGTACACTACCCGATTGATGAGGAAGTTATTTCTTAAAAATGTCGCGGATTTTTCTTTGCTTAATTTTTTTGAGTGTCCCCGAAGCTGTTGCATGGTTCTGATTTAAATGAAAGAAATTTCTTAAGTTACAAGAATAGTAGTCTGTTAGTATTTTAAAAGTTTTTATTATGTCACCCCTAGTTCTTCTTTGCTTCAGAGTAGTTAGCCCAAATCTTTTAAGTCTTTCAGGATAAGGTAATCCTCTTAATTCAAATGGAATTCTGATAACCCGCCTTTGGACCCTTTCCAAAATTTCAATATCTTTGATGTAGTAGGGGTTCCAAATATTGTATCCATATTCAATTTTTGGTATAATATAGGAAGTGTACAATCGGTAGAGAGTGATCTTTGAAAGTCTTTTGCACCATGAAAATAAAACTATTGGCTTTCTTTACCATTTTAATAATATGTGCTTCCCATTTTAAATTAGAAGAAATCATTAACCCCAGATCTGTTTGTTCTGTAACACTAATAAGTTGAAGATTATTTAGCAAATATGTTTCACAAGGGTAGTTTGAGCCAATATGCAATACTGTACATTTTGATACATTAAGCTTTATGCACCACTGGCTTGTCCATGACTCAATACGCCTCAGATCTCTATCTAAGCATTGCTTTTGCAACAATGGATTACAGAATAACTTGGTATCGTCAGCAAAAAAAATTATGATTGTCTCAATATTACATGACAGATCGCTAATGTAATATATTAATTAATTTCATATAGTCGGCTTCCATTTAACTAGGCGCGTTATCAACTTATCATAGAGAAACTTATATAGTGTTGTCTTGCTCAAACCAAGGTTAAAACGGCATTATAAAGATATCCGTAATATAAACGCGATAAACCTATTGGGTATTTATGAATCTGAGAGAGAAGCACATCTAAATTTTAGTAATTATCAAAATGTTTCAAAGAACACTATACCGTATTATATAATGTCGTGAATAAGCTCCCTAGTTTTGACAAATGTGTCATTATTAAAAATATTGTGACATAAAATGTCGAGTACAAACCGGTTTGCAGGTTTTCTGCATCCCCAGGCAAAAGAAATGGTTCTCAATTTAATAGATTATTTTAAAAATGAAGAAGAAAAGGCTACTGAAACCGGCGAGTTATTAAATCCCAAGTCTATTAAAGAGAAAGTATCGGAAGCATTAAGATCAATACAGAGGATTGTTCATGAAAGTAGTAGAAATATAACAATGAAGAAAACGCAACGACAATCAAGGAAAACGAAGATTGAAACTTCACAGGAAGGTAAAAAAATGGATGGAAGGAATGTTATATACGACTTATATGCATCACAAGTCGATATAACGCTTTCAGCTCTAAAAGATGCTTTGAAGGAACGAGGTGTTTTGGAAATAGGTCTCAGGTCATTAAAAGCTTAGGATTTCGTTATAGAAAGGACTGCAACAGAAGATATGTGTGCGAACTACCAAGAATTGCAAGCAAACGAGTAAAGTTTCTGAAAAAATATGTTGAAAATTATGAATCAAAGTTTAGAAAAGCAGTTTTTTTAGATGAAACTTGGGTATTTTCGAATGGAAGTGGGTCTAAATCATCTTGTAACTTGTCTATAAAAGTCTAAACATAGATATTGTATGTATTGGCACCAATAAGTTATTTGTACCTATTCGCAATAATATATATACATCAGTTTAGTTAAAATAAATGTATACAAAAATATTCAAAATTATATACAATGTAAAATCCAGACAAATTCTGATGTTCTAATTTTTATTTATAAAACAATCACCCCTATTCACAGAAAAAAAAGGGTTTATATTTACGGACCAACAATTGATTCCCAAGGGTGGTCGCTAGTCAGAGGTTTTACTGTAGGTATATTGTTTATCTAATTTTCCATCAATTTAGTTATTAAATTTTTGAAATATAAAACTATTTTGTTAACCGTGTACAACAACACGAACGCACCCCTGGGAAATTAATTTTGGAACGAGACCCGTCACTGTTATTATGTCATTTGTATTATGACTGATAGTTTCAAATTCATTGTTAACCTATTAACATTAAATTTTATGGAAAATCAGCTGTCCATATGCCGCCATATTGGTTTTTATATTTTGAAACATTTTTGAACCTCTGATTCAACTGATTTGATTCAGGAGGTCACGTGCGCCTAGTTAAGTGGAAGCCGACTATATTAATAAATTCTAAGGCCTTAGATCCGGTCACTAGTAATGAGGTCATTGAACACATAGAAGAATAATGCCGCTCCTGGTATGGACCGTGTATCACCGGTCTTGGTTCAGGAGTAGTCCATACTATCAATCTAATTTTTTAACTGGTATAGTTCCATCATTGCCTAAAGTATTAGTGGTCACTTCGATATTTAAAAAAATGCTCTGATATCACAAACTACAGACCGATCAGTTTAATATCTACATTTACACACATTTTTGAAAGGTGCCTAAGATGTAGATGATTTAATTATTTCACTACACTTAACATACTGAGTAATAATCAGTATGGTTTCTTAAAGGATACCAGCACTGGCGATGCCATGTTTAAACTTATAGATAACATAAAACATAGTTTAGATAGTGGAGAGAGGGGAGTTGCGGTCTTCCTAGATTTAGCGAGGGCTTTTGACACTGTTCCCCATGGGCTACTCATCAACATTCTTGAGCAGTACGGTATATGTGGTATGGTACTCGAAGTCTTTGAAGATTATTTAATTGATAAAAAAAAAGTCGTAAAAATAAGAAATGTTTACATGGTAAGAATGGGTATCCCATAGGGTACAGTGCTGGGACCCCTTATCTTTATCACATATATTAATTCATTGTTAGGTTTAAAAATAGATATGCTGATGGCACGGTTCTATTTTTTAGGGGTGGCACATGGGAGTGTGTTAAGAATAAGGTAAACAGAGGGTTAGATAAAGTAAAGTGTTGGCTAGATCAAAACAAGTTAACTTTAAACTCCGAAAAAACATACTACATTGCGTTTTCAATGACAAACCAACTTTTAATTGTATTACATTTACCGATCATAAAGGAAACGAACACGATCAGGTATCTTGGTAAATTGAGTCATATACACAACTTAACAAACAAAATAAGAAGCCTAATTTATAAATTTTACTTAATACGCAGGACACTTCCTAAAAAATTACCAATTCAAGTATATAAATCATTAGTGGAATCATTTTTAAGATATGACTATATACTCCCCCATACTATAAAGTATGGGGAGGAAAATGCGTTAAAACCACTGAACATAGCACAAAACTTTATTTTGAGAACTATTTTTTTAAAAGATAAACTTTAATCAAGTAGCCTATTTTATAATGAGAATGTTTTGAATGTCCGATGCTTGTATTATCTTAGCAATTGTATCTACTGTTTTAAATGTAAAAATAAAACATTTGTAAATCATTGTTATCAAACTAGACATTGAACTAGCGGAGTAATGGTTGTTCCCTTTAGAAAATATGATGTAGGTCAAAGGTTTACATCGATTATAGCACCAAAAATTTATAATGTATTACCTCAGGACTTACGAACCATAACTAATTACAGGTCTTTCATCCACAAATGTAATAGCTTTGTATTCAGAAATAGGGTATTTTGTAGATCTCTCGAATTATGCTTGTTACACCATTCCCCCTTGGATGTGGTATTGATAGGAGTATAGTTTATAGTAAAATTATAAATATAATTGATGATCACCTAGGTGCACATTACATGTAAAATACCGTGCGAGCAAAAATGATTTGCATCAAAGAGGGCTTGGATTAAAAAACGTAGGATTTGGTTTAGATCACAATGATATGGGGACGATATATCTAACTAAATCTAGGTTAAAATTTCGTCAATTTCATATTATGACATGATATGCCAAACTAATGAGTAATAAAATAAGTAGACAAATACAAATTTATTTTTGTTGTTTACAAAATTATAATACTTGCACTTTATAAGAAAATAAATTTAGCTGCTTCTTAAGAATAGTCCGCATGTTCCATAAGATCTTCCCACTTCTTGGGACAGGCGTCTTATAAAATTTGTTTGCGTATTTTGCATTATTTCACGAACGTTTGCAACAAGTTCTTCTGTTCTTACAGAAGGTCTTCCTGCTCCTTTTTGGTGTTGTATAGAACCTGTTTCCCTAAACACAGCCACGGTTCCATGGGCGTCGTTAAACAGTTTCTTAGGGGGGGGCAGTGGTGGTACTAAAAGCTCGTCGCAGGCGAAAATTTTTTAAGACCACGCCCAAATTTGGTCAATATTTATTAGTAAATATTTTAAAAATTTATGATTACCTTCTTATTTTATTGAAAATGAAATAAGATAAAAAATAAAAAGGCAAAAAGGCCAATTTATTTTTCATTAGTGGGTACATTGTTTAAAAGTAAAGTTCATTCTTCTGTTTTTATTTGCAGCAAACTTATCAATAACAATAACGTCCCTAGATTTACACTTTGTACATTGTTTAAAAGTAAAGGTTATTCTTCTGTTTTTATTTGCAGCAAACTTATCAATAACAATAACGTCCCTAGATTTACACTTTGTACATTGTTTAAAAGTAAAGTTCATTCTTCTGTTTTTATTTGCAGCAAACTTATCAATAACAATAATAGCTTAGGGACTTGTGGCTCAAAAATAGCTCGATACTTCGGTTTTTGAGTAAAAGCAAATCCTGTCTGCAGTGGATAGAGCATGTCAATATTATTAGATTTTTAAACAGACCCACCTCGAAAAGTAATGCTGGCTCCCCCCACGCCCCCCTCAGGTTGGGGAGTGGACTGTTATAGTATTTATTTATTTTCTCGAGAACCATAAAAGATAGAAAAGTGAGGTTAGTGCCATTCGATAAAGCATAAAATTCTACAAGTAAGCTGACATTTTTGTTTGTTTTTGTGTGCTTCCTAAGTTACTACAACAAAAAGAATTGGAGGGGGATATTTATATTGGCACATTTTTAGCTATATTATAATAACCGTTAATTTAACAAAAAATTTACAAGAGACAAAAAATGAAGGCTTTAGCTTTGCCTATCGATTGGTTTATCAATAAGTTATGCTTTCTTTTGCAATATGGATTTAGAGGCGTACATAGTAATCGTAAATGCATTATAATAGAAAGTTTTTAGTATGTTTCTCCATAATTTGAGAAAACACTTATGACGATGATTGACGATATTGATTTTACGATATAAGTGTTCACCATACCTCCTCCTCCTTATTTGGGTAGGGGTAAACATCGTTTAATAACAATAAAAAATACTCAGTAGCGTAGATATTTAGAGTAATAAAAGGATATTAATTCAACGATTTTTATACTTTAAATTTACAAAAAAATGTTAACAGTTAGGTAGGGATCTAATTACAACATTCCACACACAAACACAGCCTAGTGCATTTTAAATTTTTTAAAAAGCACTTGCATTTTGGGCCACAAATTTTACATTTGCATAATAATAAAATATCAGATGATATTTTGTCATTTTCCTTAGTGGTCCACAGTGGCGTCCATTTATGGTTTAGTAAAGTCCATCCCCATTTCGATGGGCATGGAAGTTCTACCACTGGTTGGCACAGATTACCCCAAACAAATCCAGCTTGATAAATACACCGATTAATGTGAAGTGTCAAAGCATTCATTGTTGGAGGTAAATTATCGACAGTTCGATTTTTTTAGCAATGAGTTGCATTCGACAAACGTCAATATCATTAGTTTCAGTATGTTTGTCGTAAATTAGTATAACAAATTTTGAAATGGTACATAGTTGTTCAGGTGTGGGTTCTTTTGGATGCTGCACCAAATCAATAAAAGTAGCTGTAACCTCCGAAAAACATTCCCAAGCTGCCCAGCACTTTTTCTTTCCTTTTCCAAAAAAGGAAGAAGTAGTGTCACAGCCGTTTAGTGAGTGAAAAAAAAAGGAGAGCCAGACATTTCTCTCTCATTTTTTGTGCAACATCCATACAGGAAATATATCTTAAGTTTTTACCAGTGCCAAACTTAATTAACACATCTTGATTTTGATACTGGTAATAAATTGCAAGTGCTAATACATCAGTATCTACAGATTTTATGATAATTTTTTTATGTTCGTTTTGAATGCAATTGTACGCATGTACGAAAATTCGCGTGTCTGCCTCCTCATGATTGCAAATTGAAACTTTTTCTAAACTGTTTTTATGTGTATACAAAGAAAACACTATATTATGTTAAATTCCACTATATTATATAGTGGAATTTAACACAATATAGTGTTTTCTTTGTATATTAAAATGGAGTTTTACCAAGTAAAGGCAGAATCAATTCAATGTTTTTATGTGGGTTATACAATACTTTTTCATTGGTCGTACACACTATAAATTTATTCTCAGGCAATAAAATGGTACTAAGACAAGTGGAAATTAATTCAAATAGTCCCCTCTTGTTTTCTGACACCCTTAAGAAATCGTACCAGTTTTTTGGAATTGCTGTAGTGTCCCGTACTAGCTTCCTATTTCCTTTTCCCCTATTTTCCCTTGTTTGTTCCTTTAAATTATTCTCAAAATAAGTATCCCATATTATCTACTCTTTGTACAAATTTTAAAATACTTAACAAATAAGGTTTTATAACATTTGATAGATATTGGGTAAAATTTAAACAAGCTTTTGGTTGGAGCATGTGCACAATAACTGCCCCATCTATGAGTATGGCATCAACATTGGTTGGTCTATCAACACTGATTATATATTTATCTAGGCATCGTATTAAATCAGATTTGGTTCCATGGTACATATTTCCCAATTGGGCAAGCGAGGGAGGATATGGGTGATTTTCAAACTTAAAAAATGAAATAAAAAAGTATTGTATAACCCACATAAAAACAGTTCCAATTTGCAATCATGAGGAGGCAGACACGCGAATTTTCGTACACGCGTACAATTCCATTCAAAACGAACATAAAAAAATTATAATAAAATCTGTAGATACTGATGTATTAGAACTTGCAATTTATTACCAGTATCAAAATCAAGATGTGTGGATTGAGTTTGGCACTGGTAAAAACTTAAGATATATTTCCTGTATGGATGTTGCACAAAAAATGAGAGAGAAATGTCTGGCTCTCCTTTTTTTTCACTCATTAACCGGCTGTGACACTACTTCTTCCTTTTTTGAAAAAGGAAAGAAAAAGTGCTGGGAAGCTTGGGAATGTTTTTCGGAGGTTACAGCTACTTTTATTGATTTGGTGCAGCATCCAAAAGAACCCACACCTGAACAACTATGTACCATTTCAAAGTTTGTAATAATAATTTACGACAAACATACTGAAACTAATGATATTGACGTTTGTCGAAAGTAACTCTTTGCTAAAAAAAATCGAACTGTCGAGAATTTACCTCCAACAATGAATGCTTTGACACTTCACATTAATCGGTGTAGGTATTTATCAAGCTGGATTTGTTTGGGGTAATCTGTGCCAACCAGTGGTAGAACTTCCATGCCCATCGAAATGGGGATGGACTTTAGAAAACAATAAATGGACGCCACTGTGGACCACTAAGGAAAATGATAAAATATCATCTGATATTTTAACATTATGCAAATGTAAAATTTGTGGCCCAAAATGCAAGTGCTTTTCAAAAAATTTAAAATGCACTAGTCTGTGTTTGTGTATGGAATGTTGTAATTAGATCCCTACCTAACTGTTAACATTTTTTGTAAATTTAAAATATAAAAATCGTTGAATTAATATCCTTTTATTACTCTAAATATCTACGCTACTGAGTATTTTTTATTGTTATTAAACGATGTTTACCCCTACCCAAGTAAGGATGGTGAACACTTTTATCGTAAAATCAATATCGTCAATCATCGTCAAGTGTTTTCTCAAATTATGGAGAAACATACTACAAACTTTCTATTATAATGCATTTACGATTACTATGTACTCCTCTGGATCCATATTGCAAAAGAAAACATAACTTATTGATATACCAGTCGATAGTAGAAGCTAAAGCCTTCATTTTTTGTCTCTTGTAAATTTTTTGTTAAATTAACGGTTATTATGATATAGCTAAAAATGTGCCAATATAAATATCCCCCCTCCACTTCTTTTTGTTGTGGTAACTTAGGTAGCACACAAAAACAAACAAAAATTATAGCTTACTTGTAAGAATTTTATGCTTTATCGAATGGCACTAACCTCACTTTTCTATCTTTTATGGTTCTCGAGAAAATAAATAATTACTATAACAGTCCAATCCCCAAACTGAGGGGGGCGTGGGGGGAGCCAGCATAACTTTTCGAGATGGGTCTGTTCAAAAATCTACTAATATTGACATGCTCTATCCACTGCAGAAAGGATTTGCTTTTACTCAAAAACCGAAGTATCGAACCCTCAAGTCACTATACTATAACGTCCCTAGATTTACACTTTGTGGTCTGTATCAAGTTAATTTCGGGTTTAGGTCTTCCCTCAATTTTAATTTCAATTTTTTGCTCAATACTTAATGAAGAAAAGAGTCGAGTTTGTATTACGTGTAAAAACTTTTATTTTATTAAAATCTTAGCAGAGCGCTTTCGGCTTTCGCCATCTTCAGCTTTCCACGAAACGCAATTTAAATTCAAAAAATCCCGCCAAACACGTCAAGGATGTGCATTCGTTGTTTACAATAAAGCACCTTAAAACTCATTACATCCTTCTTTTCATGTAAAAATAAAAGGATAGATTTTTAATTCTGTAACCTCATCTCGAATTTTCGATTTCTTCGGTTTACTTGTTCGTTACTTTTACCACTGTCAGCACGTTTTTTAAATCAAAGATGTTTTATGTTTTGTTTCGTGTTGTCCTTTTACAATTTTAATATCATTTTCAAAACATTGTGTGGACGTAATGCCATTCCACCTTGAGGATATCATTGTATATTGACGAGTGAGTATTGAAAATCAAATTTTAAATCAATAAAAATGTTATAAATTCTTTGCATTCCACAAATTCTTTCCAAGAATTTTGTTATTTAACCTACCGTTATAAAAATTTTCAATTCTCACTTTCAGATAGCACTGAAGATGGCGAAAGCCGAAAGCGCTCTGCTAAGATTTTAATAAAATAAAAGTTTTTACACGTAATACAAACTCGACTCTTTTCTTCAATTCTACTCTACGTGTACACAGCCACAGCGAATTTTCTACAATACTTAATGAGCTAAAATTGTTTCTCAAATATTCCACATTCATAGTCGTCTTGGCATTAAAACTGTTCATTTTTATTAAAATAAGTCTACTACCCTAAAATAATAAGAAAAATATAAAGTAAACCTGTAAACTTCCCAATAATAAATTCATACATTCAATCAAACCATACTAAACCTCAATAAACAAGAAAAATAGTCAAAAAAACGGCAAAAAATTTCCGACTGGTTAAATTATCAAATTAATGTAGAACACGACATACCACAAGCTATGCCGCTCTATCAACACCTCCTCTACTACACGGATCAGCAAAACATCTAAAATGATCGCAACCTATAATAATTGTCAATAAGTCAACTTCCCCCCCCCCCCCCAAACGACGCCCATGCACGGTTCTTTTCAGGCAATGATCAAAATCCCCAGCGATAAAAGCAACGTTAGGAAAATGTTCGTGAAAATCGTCCATGCACAAACCCGGATTGTATTGCCACTCACCATTTAGTCTAACGTCTAACCCGTTTTGAAAATGCGCTTCAACCATGAATGTTTTGTGCTGTTCCGTAGAGCCCATCGTGTGAATTGTTCAAGAAATTGGAAAAATTAGCGATGAATCAAATTACTTGTAACGACTGTCAAACATGACGGAATAACTGATTGATTGTTAATTCAGGTAGTTACTGACACCCAACAGGTATTAAGCTCTACGGCTAAGCATTACGTCCTTAGATGCAAGGCCCTCTTTGATGCAAATAATTTTTGCTCGCACGGTAGTTAGTTACTTAATTATTACTGTAACATGTAGTTTTGTAGAACATAAATGAATAAATAAATAAATTTAACAATTTTTTGCAGGTCTTCTCCACAGAGCTAAGCTCGACAACAACGACAAACTAACTAAATTCGCCCACTGTTTGGAACAAGTTTGCATCGAAACTATCGAATCCGGCTTCATGACTAAAGATTTGGCCATCTGTATCAAAGGCATGAACAAGGTCCAAAGATCGGACTACCTGGAGACTTTCGAGTTCATGGATAAACTCGCAGAGAATCTCAAGAAGAAGTGGGCTTGTTGACTGAATGCGAAACTATAACACAACTCTAATATAGTAGAGTTTTTTTTGATGGGTCTAGAGTAGGATACTTTTTTACTGCTCGATTTTTCAAAATTCGGATGTACCTATAATAGTTTATTTAAAAAAAGGTTATTGTGTTATACTTTGGCATAGTAGGTTTTCCAATTCCAGTTTTATTAGGTAAGAATTATTATGTCGAGATATAAAACTAAAATATAGCTGCGTAACTGGTCCTTGTAGGTGTATAGAAGCTTTTATACATATTTATATAATTCTTTCGTATTAACGTAGTGGTATAAATATGCTTGCCCTATAACCTATTTCGCGTATATTTATTTATTTTTTCTAGCTTTTACACAAAATTTAAATAAAATCAATATCGACTGAATATTGTATAGGTAATAATCGAGGTAATAATTGACATATTAAATAAATATCAAGGAATTTCATAAATTATTTTAGGATAATTGTATAGTGAAAAACGATTTTTTTTAACATTATTATGTCATTGTCTGTACTATACAATGCTCCCCAAATTGGCAATGAAATAAATTGATATTTTTGTAATATGTTAGATATTACCTAAATAATGTGCCGACAATATTGATTTTATTTAACTGTTATTTAATAAAATAATAAACTAAAAAAAACAAAGCGAAATAGGTTGGCAGTCGATTGAATGACGTTGAGAATTCCACCTTAAGGATCAGTTGCCATGTTGCAACATATACATTTTTACAAATTAAAATTCAGTGGAAAAGTGGTTAGGTAGGTCCGGACCTGTCTTTTTATATGTATGTTTCGTAATATAGCTTAGGTTGTCTTAAGTATCAAAAATGATTTTACTTTTAAAAAGTTTTTTATGTGACAATTTGTGTGATTGATTTTGTAACGTGTGTTCTTTTTAGACTTTTGAACTGTTTACTCTGTTAAATTGTGTCTTGCCTGATTTTATTAACTTAATATATTGAGTTTTAAAGAAATTTGTCGTTTTTCTCTATACATACTATTAAATAAAATTAGCGGGTACCTGCGGCTTCGCTTGACCAATTCAATTGTTATAAATTTGCTATCGAAACAAAGCAGAGGGTACCTGACATACTACCCAATAGAACCTTTAATAGGCGCCCATATCATTTTTAAAACGGAATTAGTTTGGTGCTTTCTTACATCACTTATTTCTCTTTGAATAAAAATGTAATTTATTTTCTAGTTTTGTTCATGAAAATAATACCAAAAATATATGTTCATCATTATTAAAAAAACTATATCTATTTCATTATAGATCGGTAATAACGCTGACAGAATCTTGCCATGGCCTTTGCGTTTATAAACACCTAAGGGGTGGATTTTATTGAAATACGTCAAAAAAGTCCGTATAAAAATAGTTTTTCCAATATAAACTTTTATAACCCATTTTCATCCCTTTAGTGGTAGAAAAAACTTGTATTAGTATTTTTCTAGATTTAGCAAAAGCCTTTGATACAGTTAGCCATAATTTACTGTTAAAAAAGTTTGAAAATATTGGATTCAGAGGAAAGCAATTAGAATTAATTAAAAATTATCTGAAAAATAGACCAACTTATGTTCAAATAGATAAAGAAAAAAGCTAATAAAAGTATTTAAATATGGTGTTCCTCAAGGAACAATTTTAGGACCATTATTTTTTAATATTTTTTATATAATTTTATATATAATATTTAGGATAAATTGCGATGGACAAATATATAGTTTTGCAGATGATACTACAATTTTTTATACCGATACAAATTGGGAAAACTTAAATAATAAAATTAAAAAAGATTTTGAAATTATAAAAAATTGGTTTGATAACAATAATTTGTTAACAATTAATTTTAATAAAACAAATTATATTCCTTTTACTTTAAACCTAAACAACCTACCACAAAATATGAATAGTATTCAAATAAATGACGACATTCAAATTTTTAAAGTTAATAAAATAAAATACAGGGTGGCCCTTTAGTGTGGCAAAGTACAATAGCTCCGTTACTATTTCAAATACATTAAAAATATTAATACAAAAGTTGAAGGGCAGTAAGTGACTTATAACGTAAAATTATTTTTAACTCTATAGGGTGACTCAAAAAAGCGGAACAAGAAAAAATGTACTTTTTTCAAATGGAACACCCTGTATATTTTTTCATTTTTAAATTCTACATAGAATTATAATTATTTTTTATTAAATACATTATTAGTCTATACTTTATAGTTTCCGAGATATTGACTCTTGAAAAGTGACATTTTTGAACTTTGACAGCTTCTAACTTTCTAACAGTACGTCTTAGAGCAAAACGGCTTACATGTCCCTATCTTCAATTTTTATTATCTTCCCAAAAAAATCAACTTCCAGTTAAACCGGAACAACTATATTTCCTGCTTTCGAGTAACATCCGGTTTAACCGGAAGTTGGTTTTTTTGGGAAGATAATAAAAATTAAAGATAGGGACATGTAAGCCGTTTTGCTCTAAGACGTACTGTTAGAAAGCTAGAAGCTGTCAAAGTTCAAAAATGTCACTTTTCAAGAGTCAATATCTCGGAAACTATAAAGTATAGACTAATAATGTATTTAATAAAAAATAATTATAATTTTATGTGGAATTTAAAAATGAAAAAATATACAGGGTGTTCCATTTGAAAAAAGTACATTTTTTATTGTTCCACTTTTTTGAGCCACCCTATAGAGTTAAAAATAATTTTACGTTATAAGTCACTTACTGCCCTTCAACTTTTGTATTAATATTTTTAATGTATTTGAAATAGTAACGGAGCTATTGTACTTTGCCACACTAAAGGGCCACCCTGTATTTAGGAATTATTTTTGACAGTAAATTAAATTGGAATTTTCACATAGAATACTTAATTAAAAAATTAAGAAGTTTACTACCGATTTTTAAAAACATAAAAAAATTTTTAAATGTAAGACATGGAAATATTTTATTACGCGTTAGTTAAAACTTATTTAAATTACTGAATTTTAGGTTGGGGAGGAATAAATAGAACTTTAGCTAAAAAATTAGAAATATTTCAAAAAAGGTTTCTAAAAATTATATACAATAAAGATTATCTTTATCCTTCAAAAGAATTATATTCAGAAACAAAAAAGTTGAACATAAGACAACTTTACATTTATAACATCTTAATATACAGTGAGGACCCAAAGTCCGTCCCCCCCCCCCCCCTCTAACTTCTAAACCGTTCGGTATATTTTAATGAAATTTTGAACGATAATATTTGAGCAAGTCTTGCACTTTTTGACATACCAATGACAGCTTTAACTGTCAAGAAGACAGCTGGGTCCGCTTTTGGAATATTTTTTTTAAATGGAACACCCTGTATATTTTTACATTTTTAATTTCCACATAAAAATATAATTATTTTTTATTAAATGCATTATTAGTCTATAAGTACTTCATAGTTTCCGAGATATTGACTCTCGAAAAGTGACATTTTTGAACTTTGACAGCTTATAACCTTCTAACAGTACGTCTTAGAGCAAAACGGCTTACATGTCCCTATCTTCAATTTTTATTATCTTCCCAAAAAAATCAACTTCCGGTTAAACCGGATGTAACTCGAAAGCAGGAAATATAGTTGTTCCGGTTTAACTGGAAGTTGATTTTTTTGGGAAGATAATAAAAATTGAAGATAGGGACATGTAAGCCGTTTTGCTCTAAGACGTACTGTTAGAAGGTTATAAGCTGTCAAATTTCAAAAATGTCACTTTTCGAGAGTCAATATCTCGGAAACTATGAAGTATAGACTAAAAATGCATTTAATAAAAAATAATTATAATTTTATGTGGAATTTAAAAATGTAAAAATATACAGGGTGTTCCATTTAAAAAAATATTCCAAAAGCGGACCCAGCTGTCTTCTTGACATTTAAAGCTGTCATTGGTATGTCAAAAAGTGCAAGACTTGCTCAAATATTATCGTTCAAAATTTCATTAAAATATACCGAACGGTTTAGAAGTTAGAGGGGGGGGGGGCGGACTTTAGGTCCTCACTGTATATATTTAAAAATAAAAACCTTATACAATTTAAAAACCATAATCATAATACACGTCATAAAAATGAAATAACCATAAAACCTAAAATAAATAAGTCCATAGGACAAAAATATTTCAAATATTTATGTTTTTATTCAAACGATTATTTACCAAACAAAAATTTAAAAATTTATTTCATTAAAAAAATTTTAAGTCGAAATAAAAACATGGATATTAAAAAAAGACAATTTGAAAATATTTTTAGAAATGCTTTAATTAATATTGTTCTGAATAATTTATATAAGTAATATAATGCATATTTATGATTTATGATTTTACATACTAAAACAAAAAAATAAGATTTGCCCCTAATAACAAGCTCAGCTTCAGGGGATTGAAGAATAAGTTTATCGAAGACAACATAAACATATTTATTATATTATTAAATTTTAAATAAACTTATTATTATTATTATTAGACGTTAAAAGTTAGGCTAGGGCTGGGCGATATTGAAATTCCAATATCGATATTTTATTTTTTAAATATCGTTATTCGATATATCGATTTTTTGCCCAGCCCTACTTATACCTATATCAAATTAGTGTTAGGAAATATTAAATATCAATATGTGTATTGATACACTGACATTTATAATATACCAAAAGATTGACTTTATTAAACAGAAGACACATATATAAAAATTCATAAATTCATTAGTGACAGTCAAAAATTACTAAACACTTAACAAATCAGGTAAAGGTAAATAAAGGATAAAAAACAATAATGATTATCGCACTCTTCCCTCCTTTTATTATCAATGATATTCATCCAAATAATTAGGCGACATTTTTACACCAACTTAAAAAAAACGATATTATCGATGTGATCGGATATATCGATAATATCGATATTTTATTTTTTAAATATCGTTATTTGATATATCGAATTTTTGCCCAGCGCTAATTTAGACTAATTATGCTGAATTTCAAGAAATTTGGACCAAAAACAATTTTTTTAGTAATTATAAATTTTTATACCTTTAGGGACCGATTTTCAAAAAAATTAGAAATACGTTGTTCATGCTGTGTTGTTATTCTGCTAAGTTTCAAGAAAATAAGACAAAAACATTTTTTCCAATATACAGTATGTGTCCGTAAGCTGGAACCGTATGAAAAACTTTTTTATTATTAATTTTACGAAAAAAAGTTATTCCTAATAAAACGTTCTGCATGGTCTAAAACCTAAAATGCAACTATCAGATATTAAATTATTTTAGGCGTATACGAGGTTTGTCAAAAAATATTAATTTTGCCCAAGAGCATAGTACCTTTATTTTTGACAATATCGAAAATTTTATTTAAAAAACCAAGTTCAAATATGTAATTACACCCATTTACGATAAAAAAAATAGGTTTTGTTGTTTTTTAATAATTTTTCTGCATTATTAATTTTTTATGAATGAACATTATCTCTTGTAATTATTAAAAACATGATAACCTTTTCGTTTCTTAATTTTATCTAACAATGTTGCAATTTAAACAAGTCCTTAATAAATACATATGCATTTATATTGCAAATAAGAAGATATACATCCTAGATTACATGTAACTACTGTACATACAGTTAAATTTGCATTGTTATTGTACACATACGTTTTAAAAAAGAAAAAATTATTTTTTCATCGTAAATGGGTAAAATTACATATTTAAACGCGGTTTTTAGTTCTGATCAACTTTTTTTAATAACAATTTTCGATATATTGTCAAAAATAAAGGTACCTACTTTGCTCTTGGACAAAATTCATATTTTTTGACAAACTTTGTATACGCCTAAAAGAATTTAATATCTGATAGTTGCATTCTAGGTTTTAGACAGTGGCGTAGCCAGATGGGGGCCAGGGGGGGGGCTGCCCCCCCCCCCCTTGTTGCTTGGTGCCCGTATGCAAAATAAAAATATACTTAAATGTAAGATTCATTGAAATTGAAAATAATTTGGTATTCTATTATATGTATTTTGAAAAACAAACACCATATTTTTAATAATAATAATAATAATAGTGGTTCTAAAAAATCATAAAGCGCCCCCATATATATTCGCCCCTCCCGCCCCGCAAGGCTGGCTACGCCACTGGTTTTAGACCATGCAGAACTTTTTATGAAGAATAACTTTTTTTCGTAAAATTAATAATAAAAAAGTTTTCCATATGGTTCCAACTTGCGGAGACATACTGTATATAATGAAATTTTTTATAGGAATTTATGTATTTCAGAAATATGTGTGTAAATTCCTTTAGTAAAAAAGAAAGATACGTGCTTCGTAATTTTCTCAATATTCACTTGGAGATTGAAAAAAAAGATGTAACCTATTTTAAGGGGGGTACCTATAACTAACTGTCTATAATTTTAAGCTTTATTGCTGAAAATTGGTACTATTACACTGTTAAAATAAGCAAGTACCTACGTGTTTTAATATTTTGTGAAATTTTACCCTTAGGGGGGAGGAGGTAAGTTTCCAACGCAACCGCAAGAGATGTAAGTAAAAAAAAATTAGTCGAATTCTTCGCTTGGAAGAAATAAACGTGTTTGAGCATTTACGAAAATGTTGCCCTTAGGGGGTGGTAAAAGGGGTATAAAAGTTTATTTTGGAAATAATATTTTTGGGTCCTAGTTTTATGAAACTCAGCAACTACTTTTATATACAATAATTAATAAAACACATATTTCTTGGTTTTTTAAAAATTGGTCTCTAAAAGGCTGAAAAGTAGTGTCCGACCGAAACAAGATTTTCAGCCGAAACCGAATCTTCGGCCTTGATCTCCGTTTATTTATACATGTTAAAAATTTTATTGTATACTGAAATCTAATTTATTTTATATAGGACGAGATCGATCTTGGGAACGGATTGAACTCTTCCACCAAAAAAAAAAGGGCGACAGAGAAAATTTTTTATTCATATAGACAACACTGTCAACGAACTCGCCCAAAGTTAGCCGAACGGTGCGCAACAATTCACGAACACTGATCTTTGGCCGAAATTAAAACTGTCACCGAAACTAGATTTTTTGGCAGAAACTAGCCGAAACCGAACCTTCGGTCGGCTCTACTGAAAAGTTTTTAGTGGAAATAGTTTTGGCACATTTCCTTGGAATGTAACAAAAATACTCTACACAAATAATGAACACGTGTTGCTTATTTTTTTGGAAATCGGCTCCTAAAGGGGTGAAAGAGAGGTATATTATGTTTCTATTTAAAAATATTTTATTAGTCCGATTTTTTTAAACATTAGCATAAATACTATACAATACAAGTAATAAAACACGTATTTCTTATTTTTTGAAAATCGGCCATTAAAGCGGTCAAAAGGAGGTATTAAGTATATCGAAAAAATTATTTTTTGTCCTAAGTTCTTGAAACTCCCATAAATACTCTAAAGAAAGTAATAAAATACTTCTTTCTTATTTTTTAAAACGCCGCGTCGCACCTAAATTGATGAAAAGAAGTTATAAAAGGTTATATTATTGGAAAACCTATTTTTGACAGACTTTCTTGACGTATTTCAATAAGTTCTAAGGTGTTTATAAACTCAAAGTAAAGTCTGTTCAATGACCGCTGACCGTTACGTCATATTCTTCATATTTGCGGTAAGTCGTAAATTAATTCAGTCAGTTTGACTTACCGGTGGTAAAGGTTATGATTTTTCTTAGGCTTGATCTACATAAACACGGATGCATGTGAACAAGTAAAATACAAGTGCGTTTTTTTTTTAAATTTTTAATTATTATTTTTATACTATATTAACGAAGTCAGAAATAAGTAGTTTATTTAGGGATGAAACATTTGGAATCACTATGAGATTTTTAATTGAATTAAATTTACTGAAAAATAAATAAAACTCATTTATAAAATTTAAAATTGAATTGATCATCATCATCAGATCCGTCCAGGTTAATAATAAGCATCGATAAATCTTTCCCGTTCCCACACATCATTTATAATTTTATAAGTGTGTGTTACATAATTTTTCCATTATTCCATTTTCTATGGCTTCCTTCAACAGACCCAAAACTACGTAATTTATTAAAGGATGCATAGAACTTATTTTTGCATCTTAATAGCGCTTACATTCCGACCAAACCATTTCAATAGTTTTGAAGAAGTAGTCCATACTCAAAGTGGAGTTAAATGATACAGAAAAAGAAAAGCACAAAGTCTTTCTCCACAATATTTATTAATCGAAAAACTAGGCGAACCTAGGATCACATCGACGACATGTTTCGAGTGTAGAAACACTCATCATCAGGAAACAAAGTGAAAAGTAAAATGCTGATGTTTTTAGCAAAAGAGAAAATAATGGTGAGAATGAGCCGTAATGGAGCTTTTAATGGTGTACAAGAGGTGTAAAATTGAATAGTCAGAAGGTCGACAATCAAGACTCCAGCATACTGAAGAGTCGAGGGTTAAGTGCAGAAGCACACTGTGCCGTGCAGAAAATTAGGGAGTTTTGAAAAACTTATTTGTAAAAATCATTATTAAATTACTGAAACATCTTGAGTTTTATTAAGCCTAGTCAGAAACATGTGAAAGTGTTGGAGTAAGATGTAAAGAAAAAGAAAAAAAGTTGTTTTTTAGGGGTCAAAGCATCTTATTTTGGTTAAAAGTAAAAAACTGTTGGGGTACCAGGCTTTTTACGGCCCAGTTACCCCGCCGGAGTCAAAGCACACACATTTGGTGCAAAAAATTCTAAAATTTTTTTTTTTTAATTCTAAAAATTTTTTTTTTAATTTCTTAGAATTTTTTGCACCAAATGTGTATGCTTTGACTCCGGCGGGGTAACTGGGCCGTAAAAAGCCTGGTACCCCAACAGTTTTTTACTTTTAAGCAAAAGATGCTTTGACCCCTAAAAAACAACTTTTTTCTTTTCTTTACATCTCACCCAAACATTTTCACATGTTTCTGACTAGGCTTAATAAAACTCAAGATGTTTCAGTAATTTAATAATGATTTTTACAAATAAGTTTTTCAAAACTCCCTAATTTTCTGCACGGCACAGTGTGCTTCTGCACTTAACGCTCGACTCTTCAGTATGCTGGAGTCTTGATTATCGACCTTCTGACTATTCAATTTTACACCTCTTGTACACCATTAAAAGCTCCATTACGGCTCATTCTCACCATTATTTTCTCTTTTGCTAAAAACATCAGCATTTTACTTTTCACTTTGTTTCCTGATGATGAGTGTTTCTACACTCGAAACATGTCGTCGATGTGATCCTAGGTTCGCCTAGTTTTTCGATTAATAAATATTGTGGAGAAAGACTTCGTGCTTTTCTTTTTCTGTATCATTTAACTCCACTTTGAGTATGGACTAGTTAAAAAAAAAAAAATACATTTTATTGAAAAATAAATGACAATGGAACAAAAAAAATTCTTTTTAAAAATAATATGGTTACCGAGACCCTAGACCTATTAAAGGTACTATTATTGGGTAGTATCAGTTTTCTCAGTGGCCCGTGATGCTTAGATGCAGTGAGGCGAAAAGCAAACTAAATTTTTGGGACCAGGCCCAGCTTTCATCAAATGTGGTCAATAATTTATGGTAAATACTACTACTAGCTAGTAGTTCCTTATACTTCAATTCAAACGTTTATTTTCCCATAAGACAATATAAAATTATTATTGTAATTATTGTAGGGGAATAGTCAAAGTAGTCCTAAAGCTAACAATTAAGTACAAGAAAATAAGTAAATAAACAACCAAAAAAAAATATATGGTAACAGATACAGACATAATTACTTGGTCATTTTACAGAGTCAAAAAACTCATCCAAGCTGTAGCAACACTTTAAGATTATAAATGTTTTTAACTTTTTTTTTTAATTTAATTTATCACACTTTTTATTTCATCTGGCAGTACTTAAATATTAGTGGGTGTGTAGGGGTTAACCAGTGGCGTGTCATCCTTTCATTAAAGGGAATTTAGCCACTGCCGTAAACTTTTCAAAGAACTTTTACGGTTAGAATATTTAAAATAAATAAATTGGGTACTATTATAAAAATCCATAAATACTTACCGCCAAAACAGATGGTGGGTATAATTAGCTCTAAAAAGAACTATTTTTAGAAAAAGGAACAGTTTTAAGGCACACAAATTTACAAAATACGAATTTGATTGGCAGATCAAAATAAGGTTGACAATGACGTTCTAAAATACAACGGTAGTCAACTAAACAAATAAAAAAAGTAATTGATTGACGTTTATAGTTTTATTCTGGTCTAGCACGTTATATTATTGCGGAATCTTGGAGACGTTCTTTTATGCTTTTATTTAAACTTGTTACTGCAATTAACCACGTTGAGTCCTGATCGTTGATTGATGACGCACGGGAAAAGATCCACTGTGGCGACTTTAAGCAAATTGCTCGAAAAAGTATCTATTTATGAAAAATTTTTTAGGTAAATTAATACATACATTTATAAATGTCTTTTGAAAACCGACGCGTACCGGTTTTCGGCCCGTCGTTCACATTATATTATTGACGAAATTCATTTTTATTAGTTCGAACTCGACGCGCGCTTACGCCACAACAAAGTCCGAAATGTATAAAGCAATGCAGGCGCTAAAATACCGCGGCCGTAGAGTCCCTAAATAAATCGGATATAACCGGGTGACGTTCGGGTTCGTTCGCAGCGTTTCAACGACGGAATTCAATTATCTAAAATTCACACGTGGAGCCTTGCTTATCGTTGGTCAACGAAAACGGACAATTAGAGATGAGTTCAGAATTGGTGAGTTGCTATGGTTTTTTTAAATTTAGAAATATTAGTATTAAAATGAATAGTAATAATAAATATTTAAATAAACATTTAATTTGTGTGTTATGTTAAAATTCCTAGGAGGGGCACGCGGCCTTATAGAGCAACGGCCACTGGGGTTAACGCTACAACAGAACATTACCAAATGAGGTCCATTTCATCCAGTGGTGACGAGTGACTTTTTCTAAAGTGTTACCAAAACCAGATGAAAACTAATCCAAGCCTGTGGGATAAAATAAAACAAATCACTATTCCCAAACAATATATAATAATATATAAAACAGCAAACAATAAAAAAAACTAAACATACCATTCTACTACAAAAATAACACAAACAAACAAAGTAGGAAAAACATATTTTGAAACTATTGTTTATATTTTAAGTCAATTCGGCGATTTCCTTTATTTGCAAAAATGTTTTATAACAGAATCGTAGAAAGAGGGTTTTTTCATTAATCTCTTTAGAACTCTCTAAAACTATTTAAATCGTTGACTCCGCTGCTGGTCCACCCATTTTTTTCTGTAGAAAGCAGAAGACACGGCCAACAATACAGTATATTTTTCTTGCAACCGCATAACCAAGAGTTTTCACTGTACCAACTAAATTAAAAATATCGAACTACTTTTTTTGATTCCTTTTTTAAATTATTTAAAATAGGTGCTGGTCTTCCATTTTCAATGATCTCCTTTTTTTCTTCAACAAACCTCTTATCAATCTGTTACCAAGATACGAGGGTTGACCAGATTATAATAGCTTTTTAAGTAATGTTACAAACTGCACCCGATATGTTTCCTCCAAGGTCAACCAGCCAGAATCGTTGAGGAGTGGAGTTACATGATCAAGTTAGGAAAGGTAGAAAGAGAAGAAATAGAGGAAAACGGTATAGCAACTGAAAATTTTCTTTATAGAGAGGCTGTTGGAGCTCTATTAAATTTAATGACGGGAACCAGACCTGACATAGCCTATGCAGTTGGTGTTGCCTCAAGAACACTTGAAAATCCTAGCAAAGAAGATTGGATTAAAGTTAAACGTATATTTAGATTTTTAAGAGGGACACTAGATTATGGATCAAGATATGTCGCTGGAACTGGAGGGTACTTGGAAGCATTTAGTGATGCTGATCATGGTGGTGACTTATCGTCAGGAGTGATTTGTATATATGCCTCTGGTGCAGTATCATGGTTAAGTCAAAGGCAAACTTCTGTAGCCATATCAACTACTGAGGTAGAAATTGTAGCTGCTAGTGAAGCTGCACGAGAGATGGTATGGTTAAGGCGTCTTTATGGAGAAATTCTTAAATTAAAAGAAGTGCCTAATCTTATGATTGATAATGAAGCTGCTATAAAATTAGCGCAGAATCCAGAGTTTCATCGTCGAATAAGCATATACGCACAAGACATTTGTTTGTGAGAAAGCTGGTTTTAGAAGGGCTTATTAGTATTAAGAAAATATCAACTACGCTCCAGGTAGCCGATTATTGGCAAAGCCATTGTTTAAGCCCAGGTTACAAGGTCTCTGCAGTTCAATGGGTTTAGTCAAACTTTCAAATGAGGGAAGGTGTTGAGGAGTATCAGCATTTTTAGTTTGCCCGTATATATTTTTTAAAGGTGTAGTTGGTGGATATATTGATAGAATAAATAGTTGTCATAAAAAGTCAATAACTGTCGTATTTCTTTATAAGAGTTTTTAACTAATTTAGAGCTTCCTGCTAGTAATTTAACAGAGACTCCCTATGAATATACAACATTTTAAGCTTGTAATAACAGTTACGTAACCATCGAACCTTAACATTATCGTCAATAATTAGCCCCAAGTTATCACTGGATACTAGAACCTCACTGCCAACTTTAATTTTAAATTTAACATTATTTTTAAGTTTTTCTTTATTTGATCCCTGTGACTTTTTCCCATTTAATAGCCGTGAGCGCCAGATATTTCCAGCACTATTTTAAGGTCTGCATTTATCTTATTTGAAGCTTCTTCCGCGTTCTCATGAAAAAAGGGATGGTATATTTGATAATCGTCCGCGTACTGGTATGGAACATGTCTTAAGAAAGCTACTAAAATCAGCGGTATAAATAGAAAATAAAAGAGGACCCAGAATACTTCCTTGGGGCACCCCTCTAATGACTAGTTCTATTGTGGACATCATCACCTCTTATCAATGTCTGAATCGCCAATACCAAGGCAGTCTACGATGTACGTGGAGACAAAGACAGAATTCTCCCGGATATCGGTCTTTGTCTACTCAGACAACCCAGAGGGCCATGGTCAATACTATTTTATTGAATAGTACATATAGATAAAATCTTATTTAAAACAAACGAAACTTGACATTTTTTAACACAGAAAAATAAATAATACTACAAAATAGAGAGCAATTTACATTTGGCTCCAAGGACATACAGCGGTCACGATATAGTAAAAAGCTTGTGACCGCGCTGCCAATTACATCTTACAGCAGGGTTACTTTTCCCCTTATATGGGTGGGAGATTTACTTTTTGCGTCTGGGCGCGTGCCCACTGCACCATAAAAATATGAATTCAATTATAATTTATTTATATTCTAAGGCTGCATCACAAATCATAAAAAAATTAACCTAGGGACGATATTCTAATAAAAAAAGGTGAAATCCATAACATCAAAAAAATATTAGTCATTGAATTGTCAAGATAAAAGTATGAAACTTCAAAATAAAAGGGCCCAATACTTTTTTTCAGGTCGTAATGTAAAAAAAATACATTTTTTTTTTACATTCTACAATCAATTCTAGACATTTTTCATAAATCATGCCCCGGAATATACTGGGTGTCCACGGAAGGTGACTCGCCCCTCTAACTTTTTTGTTTTTCAAGATAATGAAATAAAATTCGGGGGATTTGTATACGACATAAAACTGCATTTTTTGACAGGTGACTCAACATTATGGAACTTCCGGTTTAACCGGAAGTGACATAAACTTTCGATTTTTAAATGGGACAGCTGGTATATTTTTACTTTTTTTGACTCCATATGACATTCTAAATACAACGATGTGTCACTTATCACTTTTTGTCACCAAGGAAATATTTTTTTTCCAATTTTATTGTTTTATCTATAGGGCTATGAATACCTTAAAATCACTTATTTCAGTTCTCTTATCTTGGGAAAAATACAATTTTACTATTTTTGATCCAATGCTATGTGCTATGTAAAATTTAATCTTTAAAGTTGTATAACTCATTTTTTTTTAATGGCAACATGGTGGCTCATCGGGTTAAGAAAAAAGAGGATTTTATTACGATTATATTGATACCATACACTATTAGGTTTTAGAAAAGCTGTCATTAAAAAACTTTAAAAAGGTAACTTGCAATATTCCTAAAATCAAGCATCTTTTGATAGATCGATAGATAGAGTTTATTCATAATAAATAATACACAGTTTGGGTACCTAATAGTGCCGGGTTGGATGACGCCGATTAAAATATCTTTGTGCGTAAAGTCGTGCAGCATCGGTTAAATTATTTCTACATTCTCCAAACACTAATAACATATAAACTTTTTCACTCCTTGTAAAACTATTATTTTCCATGTTTTTTAAACAACAAACTAATTTACTTTGGCAGAAGCTGTTGGCATTTCAATTTTCTTCAAGGCATGATTTTGTTTTATCAGTTTTGCTGGTCACAGGCTACTTGATGCATTTAAATCTAAATTTATTCTCAAAAGATGCTTCATTTTAGAAAAGTTCCAAGTTACCTTTTTAAAGTTTTTTAATAACAGGTTTTCTAAAGCCTAATAGTGTATGGTATCAAAATAATCGTAATAAAACTATCTTTTTTCTTAACCCGACGAGCCACCATGTTGCAATTAAAAAAAAATGAGGTCTACAACTTTAAAGAATAAATTTTACATAGCACATAGCATTGGGTCAAAAATAGTAAAATTGTATTTTTCCCAAGATTAGAGAACTGAAATAAGTGATTTTAAGGTATTCATAGCCCTCTAGTTAGAACAATAAAATTGGAAAAAAATATTTTGTTGACAAAAAGTAACAAGTGACACATCGTTGTATTTATAATGTCATATGGAGTCAAAAAAAGTAAAAATATACCAGGTGTCCCATTTAAAAATCGAAAGTTTATGTCACTTCCGGTTAAACCGGAAGTTCCATAATGTTGAGTTACTCGTCAAAAAATTCAGTTTTATGTCGTATACAAATCTCCCGACTTTTATTTCATTATCTTGAAAAACAAAAAAGTTAGAGGGGCGAGCCACCTTCCGTGGACACCCGGTATGGTTAATGGATTGACCTCATTTTTACATACTTAATGACGTGCTAATATTTTAGGGTTTCTTCAAGCCATTTTATGAAAAAAAGTTCATATAAACACATGTCCTAAACGGCTTAAATTTTTTGCTAGTGTTAAATTTTTTTTTAATGGGTTTTTGTAATATCTCCGAAATTACTTTAGATAATATTTTCAATTTTGGCATGTGCTAATAGGACATAAAACCAAATGTTTTAGTCATAAAAGTTATTTTTTCCCACCAGTGGCGTCCCTGCAAACATGTCCTAATATTTTTTAGAAAAAAAGTGGTACGCCACTGACATTTTTAATGTGGATATTATTTCTGATTAGCCTGGTCAATTCTACATAAAAATGGCCTCTTGCGTTTTTCTCATCAGGCACATCGTTCTTAATTAAAATATTTAAATTAAATTAGCTCTACTATTTATTATTATTATTAACATTGATAATACAAAATTTTGTTTTATAAAAATTGTTGGAAATGACCACCTTCACTTAATAGGCATGCTTCCCCGTCTTCGCATCGAATAGCGCACTCGTTCAAATATTCCATGCGAATTCCGCATTGTATCACAGGAGGCAATTATTCGCTCCCTTGAATTTTCCAAAGTGTTAAATGGGAGTTTTATACACTAGAGTTTTAAGATGACCCCACAAGAAAAAATCCAAACTATTAAGATCAGGGGATCTTGCTGGCCATTGCTGAGCTCCTCCGCGACCTATCCAACGATTAGGAATTAGGATAAACTGCATCTAAATGGTCGCGAACAATTACACTGAAATGAGCAGGAGCTCCATCATGCATGTACCACATTTGATTCCTTAGCGCATATGGTACATCTTTAAGTAGACAGGTAGTTCTTCTTGGAGGAAATGCAGATAAGACTGCCCGTTAAGGCGTCCTGGCAGAAAAAATGGGCCTATAAGATTATTATTAAGAATTCCTGCCCATACGTTAACCGAAAATTGCTCTTGAAACGGGTTTCGGTTATGGCATGGGGGTTTTCGTCCGCCTACACCTGATTATTGTGGAAATTTTGAATAGCATTCCTAGAAAAATTTGCCTCTTCTGTGAACATAATTTGTGAACTGCGGATTTAGTATAACGTTTTGAAGGTACCACTGACAGAAGTTCACACGCTGTGGAAAATCCCTGGGAAGTAATGCCTGTACTCTTAAAATATGGTACGGATATAAGAAATAATCAAACAAAATTCGACAAATAATTTGATGACAAATATTTAGAGTTCTTGCGATCTTCCCAGTACTTATCCCAGGATGTTCGTCAACTTCCTGTAGCACCGCTTCTCAATTTCGGGTGTTCTGACAGTTGGAGGTCTACCTTCCGATTTACCTTTATGGAAACTACCAGTTTCACTAAGACGGCGATGAATATTTGAAAAGGCTCGGCTATCTTGTAAAGCACGATTAGGATATCTTTCCTGATAAATACGTCTGGTTTCTGTTAGGTTACCGTCTGCGAGACCATATACGTAATGCGTTATCGCCATTTCTGCATTCGTATAATTCACCATATTTAATGAAATACTTGAATAAAAACAGCGAGAAAATGAAATGGATTCAATTAAACACTAAAAATCGAAGAAATAATACAATGGGATGGTTATAAACATTAACAACTTACTTTATGTCAATAATTATTTTATGAAAATTATGTTTTTAAGAACGTCACCATTCCAGGATAACTAGATTTATGTGATCAAAAATTATTCGTCAATACTGCAAAATGAAGCTAATTTAATTTAATTATTTTAATTAAGAACGGTGTGCCTGAGGAGAAAAACGTGAGAGACCATTTTTATGTAGAATTGACCAAGTTAATCAGAAATAATATCCACAAGGAAAAATGTCAGGTATATGTGACATTTTGAGCTTAATATTTTTTTTACGTTTAAGAAGTTTACCTTGTTTCTTTCACCAGAATATGACCCATTTTATCGACTTATCCTATTGTAAACCTATAGGAAAGGCATTTAAAGGGTAGAGAGGGTAACAATACATTAAACCTCTATATTACTCAACTTGGAACTCTAAAAACTCGATTGCGAGCTATCATTGGAGCTCCTAAAACCCATCGGCGTATAGTTTCCCGACAAAATACTCGATATAACGGAACTGGACAGACTACTCATATCCGACGACATATTCGGATAGTCAATTTGCTGCCTCAATTGAGACGTTTTCCAGATATTGTCCACGTTGTTATCTAGATGTTCAGAGGGACTGGTCAGCACTGTGTCGTTTGTAATGGTAACGTTAGGAGGAGGTATATCAGTACTATTATCGTCGATATCCAATACTGCCAAGAGTTTTTTTTCACTTTTAATATACTCCAAGAAGTTTTTGATTTTGGTAGACATAAACGTGGGCGCTTCGAACCCTTGCAACTCCTGGAGTTGTAGGTTGGGGTTGTTTCTATACTCGTCGCTTTCGGTTAGTTCTTTGATATCGTCCAGGAGCATGATGTAAATTTTGCCGCCATTTGCGGGGAGCAGATTTTGGGATTGTAGCCATTCTTTGTCTTCTTGGTCTCCGCAGTAGCGGAGGAGGTTTGGGTGACGTACGTAGAGTCTGCCCCTTGTCTGTCCGTAACCTAAAATGTTTTTTTATTTCAAACAGGCTGCCTAATTTTTTTACATTAACTCACATACAGGTTGACCACCGGTCATATCTCGGAAACTACTAAGCATAGAATCTTAGAATTTTTTTTTTATTAAAGTGGCCAAGGGATCTGGAAATTACTTTTAAGTTCCGCATCTCGCCGCAAGGGGGCACAATTGAAAATTATTTTTTAAAATTCTGAATTTCTCCGAAAATTCCCATATTAAACCTGTGGTTACATCATTCGAAAGCTTGGACAATTCTGCACCATTTTGATGTAATGCTCATTGGCGTACCGACCTTGATAAGAGTGGGGGAAGCTATTGAAAGTGTAATCATTTAAATCGCTGTAACTTCTAAACGACTTATCCAATTTTACTGAATTTAAGCTTGCTTGGAAGAAAAAGGTAAGTACTTTTAATTGTCGTATCCACTGGTACATGGTAGTTTGTAATAAAATTGCTAGAGGGCGCAATTTGTAATAATAAGTATTTTTGATTTTATCCCGAAAATTCAAATCATACGGTATAACTATAACATCGTAATCAGGAAAGTAGATTAAATTTGCAAGAAAAAATGTTCCGCTGTTCGATATCTTTGTTCGTTTCAGAGTTATTGCCAAAACAATAATTTCTTAAATGTTAGATATCCGAATCGTTGGATTGGAAGGGGTAGTTTATTTTCATGGCCACCTAGATCCCCGAATTTAACTGTCAATTAAAAATAATAAAATAACTTTCAAAGCAGCACGTACTATCGTACTTGGAGCCATCTTGAATTTTGATAAGGCTCATTTACACATGGCCAGTTTACTGGCGGAAAGTACTTGCCGCCAGTAAACTTGTTTCGTTTGTGTAAATACACATTGGATAGTTTACTTGCTCAGTTATCAAAATACAAGATGGCTCCTAGTTCGACAGTACGTGCTGCTGTGAAAGTTATTGTAGCTGGTATTGTAGAAAATATGAGTATTTTTGAGGAACAAAAGAAAAAAATGAAGAAACTCGTATGGGTTAGGAGCTGGATTAAGCGTCGGAATGCTTTAGGGGCTTCTGCTAAACTTTTAAAAGATGGCAATTGAAGATCCAGAATCAAACAGGAATTTTATGAGATTATCCCCAACAATGTTTGAGAAATTATTAGTAATCAAAGATATTCAATCGATTTATATATTGCTATTTTATTATATTTCAATGATTATTATTTTATCGGAAACTGAAATCTACACGGCAACTTGCTGAATATAATAAAACCATGTTTACACGCGGACAGCTACTTGTCAAGACACGCAAGTTGGCCACAAAACTAGCCGACGCCTCAACTTTACTTGCTGCTGGCCGGCAAGTAGCAAGTAAATTTACTAGATTTTTACTTCTGGGTATAAATAAAATACATTGTTTATAATACGCGACCAACCACACGAGGCCAATTGACAACGCCATCATTTCGATTTCACGAGCTAAAATTGAAGCAGCCATTTCTAGTTCTAGAAGAAGAATTAATAGTTGTATTTTGCAAAATGGAAGTCATTTTGAACATTTATACACAGTTTTCCGATTGTTTCATTAAAAAGTTTCCACGATGATTTTTATGCTGTTGTTATTGCCCGTTGGCCTTTAAACACGCTCCAAATTTTGTTTTTTACATAATTTGGACTAATTCTAAGCTTAAAACAGAATTTTCGTCTTGCAAAAGAGAATTATAAGAAAGGTATTTTCCCTAAAACCGTTAGAAACATGTAGACCAACTTTTAAAAATAATAAAATACTAACTTTACCTTCTATTTTGATCATGGAGTCGGCTATCTACGTTAAGAAACATTTATCAGACTTTCCACCTGTTTCTAATGTTCATAACTATGAGACAAGACAAAATGAAGACATTCTAATTACTAACTATAAACTATCCACCTACAAGAAAAGTCCGCATTGCTTTAGTAGTTATATTTTTAATAAACTCCCAAATAATATTAAATCAGAACCCTCTTTTCGTACTTTTAAAAAGTCTCTTAGGTGCTATCTTCTTGAACACTCATTCTATACTATTAATGAATATCTTGGTGGTTAATATTTGTACTTCTACATTGGGGTGTCCACCAATAATATTTTAATTTTTGTCTCGTGTAAGTTTGTTTATAGATTTTGTTACTATAGATTTTGTTACTATACTTTTGTGCTACTGAATGTTTTTAAATTTGATAACCAATTTTTATACTAACTATATAGATTTATATTTAAGACATTGTTAATGCTTGTAAGAGTCTTCTTAACAATAAAGGATAAATAAATAATAAATAAAGTGTAAACGGAGGCATGGAAAATAACAAATAAAAAATTTATTATTACTAATCCAACCTACATACTTATGAAACTATAAAAACAATAATTTCTTCGATTAAAGTGTAAAAAAACTATTATTTTGACAATAACTTTAAAACGAATCAAACTGCGGTTTTCACACTTTTCTTGCAAATTTAATCTACTTTCCCATTATGATTTCATAGTTATACCGTATGATTTGAATTTTCGGAATAAAATTTAAAAAAAAAACTTATTACGATACGGATACGACAATTAAAAGTACTTATCTTTCTCTTCCAAATAAGCTTAAATTTCGTAAAATTGGATAAGACGTTTAGAAGTTACAGGCGATTTAAATGATTACACTCAATAGCTTTCCCCACTCTTATCAAGGTCGGTACGCCAATGAGTCTTGGACCAAAATTATGCAGACTTGTCTAAGCTTTCTAAAGATGTAAGCAAAGGTATATCTTAATATAGGAATTTTCGGAGAAATTAGGAATTTTAAAAATTAATTTTTAATTGTACCCCCTTGCGGCGAAATGCGGAACAAATGTATTTTCCAGAATTTTTTCGTAGCCACTTTAATCATAATTCCCCCAAGTTTATACGCTTAGTAGTTTCCGAGATATGGCCGGTGGCCACCCTTAATGAAACACCCTGTATATGTAACCAGTATATTGCCAATGGTATGTGCAACCAGGCTATTGAAAAGTGAGGCCACTATGCGGCTCGTTACCGGGATAGTGAGCATGCGCAATATGCATTATAAACAACAAATGTCAATTAGCTGTTGTTTTGATGCGAACAGAACCGGTCACCCGTTATTATAAAAGCGCCCTGTAACTTGTAAGTCTGGAAAAGGTACTTAAGCTAGCTTTGCCATTCTTTGTAATAAACTAGTGTTTCAAAAATTTAACACCAGCCGGCCCTGTTCAGTTTACATGATTCAAAAAATTAGGTGAACTGCGCAAACTCTGTATCCCGCTTTAGTCCTCCAATAAGAGTCACAATCTTGTAACATGGCATTAGCAATACTTAGTTACTTTAATTTAACGCCTTGGTTTCAATTTGTGTTCAATTATTACAATAATTTAGACCTGGCCATACACGAAGTGAATCCAGATGTCTCAAAAACGACTGCTCAAATCAACTCTTACCACGTATACCTTTAGCCGAATATTGTGACAATACATCAATTATTATTAAAAAAATTATTTATGAAAAACTAAAACCAAATTAAACTTTTGATCTCAGAAATCATCCACTTTCGGACCGAGATATGTTGGGTTAGATCGTCGTATATAAGCTTCAGGAATTCGTGCTAGCATTTTTTACGCACCTTTTAGAGACACCTTGTATATTATAGCATTATACACACAAGCCACTAAGGCATATTGTACACTCAAATTATTGTTGACTGGTAAAAAATAGATGTATATTGAAACCATGTGAAGTCTGATAAATTAAATAAATAAAAAAAACATACACTGCCAATACACTGTAAGGATAACAGCGTGTTATTACAGTTTACAGTATTGCCATCTTCTCAAGCCATCTCCATCTAACTTATCTGAAACTTTGGAAGTATCTGATTGTAAACAAATGGTTTTTGATGAATGGCATGTTTTATCTCCGTATATTACATGCCTTACATGCCTGTGGGCTGTGGGTCAAACTCAGATTTTATATGCCGCGAGGACATGTGGCTTTTTTATACAATAAATCCATACCTAAAACTTTATTAGCTCTCGATCCCATAATAAACAGGGTGTTCATTTTAATCCTGTCAGGGTTCCACTTGGGTCCATCTCGTTTCAGCGAGAACTTGCAGCCCAGATTGTCATTGTAATAATTTGACAACGTCTTTGGTTTTTGCCGTTTCGTCGCTACTGTCAAAGCAGAATGTTCCAAATCCGAATCTGTTTCTTTTCGTTTGGGCGGTTGATGAAAAAGCGGGCTCTAGAAATAAAAAAGTTAAAGATGAGAAAATAATATTTATTTTATTGTGCAAAACCAATTTAGGTAAATATTTTTTAGTTGGTTAGTTCAGTTTAGTTCAATCTCTTTGTTATTTTGTCCATAAGCACAGCATTTTGATTTCTTACCATTTTCAAGTTATTAAATAATCAAAGTTTTTAAATCAATTTTTTCTATAAACGTGTAAAAACACCCCTCAGTAGCCTTAAAAATGCTACTTTAAGGCACCAGTGTTAAAATTGAAACGTCAAATTTTGAAAGCAAAGGTCAAAAATCTCCGTGGTTGACGATTGTACAGAAATAACCCTATTCCCAGATGACGTTGAGGCAACATTTATTGACGTTTCACAGCTCTATCACTTTCCGTGGTTGGGAAGGATTGTACAAAACTAACCCCATTCCCAGTTGACGTTGAGGCAACATTTATTGACGTTTCACAGCTCTATCACTCTCCGCGGTTGAGGATTGTACAGAACTAACCCCCATTCCCAGTTGACGTTGAGGCAACATTTATTGACGTTTCACAGCTCTATTACTCTCCGCGGTTGAGGATTGTACAGAAAGAACCCTCTTCCCAGATTACGTTGAGGCAACATTTATTGACGTTTCACAGCTCTATCACTTTCCGTGGTTGGGAAGGATTGTACAGAACTAACCCCATTCCCACTTGACGTTGAGGCAACATTTATTGACGTTTCACAGCACTATCACTCTCCGTGGTTGAGGATTGTACAGAACTAACCCCATTCCCAGTTGACGTTGAGGCAACATTTATCGACGTTTCACAGCTCTATTACTCTCCGCGGTTGAGGATTGTACCGGGTGTTCCACCTAAGGAGGTAATCGGCTATATTTCAGAAAGTAATAACACTAGGACTTTGGGAAAAAATATATATCGATAAAAGCGGCCAAGAGAAATTGCTGGAAATTATTTTCAAGTTCGAAAAATGACCGCTAGGGGGCGTAAGAGCACTTTCAAAATAGTAATGCCGATTTTCTCTTGATTTTTCTTGATAAAAATATATTAAAAATATAAGCATTGTATTCTTCATAAAATTATGTAACTTTATGTTACGAATCGTTTTTTTCTATTTTCAATAATAAAGTGGTGGGAGGAGGTCAAACCTTTTTTCTTTCAAACGCTGATATCTCTGCTTTTATAAACCGATTTTATTCAACTTGATCTTGAAAAAAAGCCCTTCTTATCCTCTACACGTAGATCTATTAACTATACCATATTGATTCTGATGGTGACCACTAGATGGCGTTTTTCCGTAATTCCTCAATGAATAAGGATTTTCTCAAAAAAATCAAATGTTATGATATGACTTTTTCATCATATTTTATTTTAGGCTTATAAAGGCTATTAAGTAGTGGAATAAAAAATCCAGATCCGTATTTAAAATAAAAAAGTTGATGATGGTCGCTCGAATCCGAAACGTCGGATTAAAAAACTAACCCCATCAGCTTGTAGAGGAGGAAAAAATACTACAAGAAACTGAAACCCGCAACCTGATATCTTTTGTTAAACTAGAGATTTAATTGATTAATGAATGTTTTAAAAAATGGCCTATTTTTCAATATTAATTATTATTATCCCTAATTTCTCTAGTTTAACAAAAGATATAACGTTGCGGTTTTTGGTTCCTTATAGTAACTTTTCGTCCTCTACAAGCTGATGGGGTTAGTTTTTTAATCCGACGTTTCGGATTCGAGCGAACATCATCAACTTTTTTATTTTAAATACGGACCTGGATTTTTTATTCCACTACTTAATAGCCTTTATAAGCCTTAAATAAAATATGATGAAAAAGTCATATCATAACATTTGATTTTTTTGAGAAAATCCTTTTTCATTGAGGAATTACGGAAAAACGCCATCTAGTGGCCACCATCAGAATCAATATGGTATAGTTAATAGATCTACGTGTAGAGGAAAAGAAGGGCTTTTTTTCAAGACCAATTTGAGTAAAATCAGTTTATGCAAAGCAGAGATATCAGCGTTTGAAAGAAAAAAGGTTTGACCTTCTCCCACCACTTTATTAATGAAAATAGAAAAAAACTATTCGTAACATAAAGTTGCATAATTTTATGAAGAATACAATGCTTATATTTCTGACATATTTTTATTAAGAAAAATCAAAAGAAAATTGGCATTTCTATTTTGAAAGTGCTCTTACGCCCCCTAGCAGTCATTTTTCGAACTTGAAAATAATTTCCAGCAATTTCTCTTGGCTGCTTTTATCGATATATATTTTTTTCCAAAGTCCTAGTGTTATTACTTTCTGAGATATAGCCGATTACCTCCTTAGGTGGAACACCCGGTACAGAACTAACCCCATTCCCAGTTGACGTTGAGGCAACATTTATTGACGTTTCACAGCTCTATCACTCTCCGCGGTTGAGGATTGTACAGAACTAACCCCCATTCCCAGTTGACGTTGAGGCAACATTTATTGACGTTTCACAGCTCTATTACTCCCCGCGGTTGAGGATTGTACAGAACTAACCCCCATTCCCAGTTGACGTTGAGGCAACATTTATTGACGTTTCACAGCTCTATTACTCTCCGCGGTTGAAGATTGTACACAACTAACCCCAGTCCCAGTTGACGTTGAGGCAACATTTATTGACGTTGCACAGCTCTATTACTCTCCGCGGTTGAGGATTGTACAGAACTAACCCCATTCCCAGTTGACGTTGAGGCAACATTTATTGACGTTTTACAGCTCTATCACTCTCCGTGGTTGAGGATTGTACAGAAATAACCCCATTCCCACTTGACGTTGAGGTATCATTTGCTGACGTTTCACAGCTCTACTACTCTCCGCGGTTGAGGATTGTACAGAAATAACCCCATTCCCACTTGACGTTGAGGCAAGATTTATTGACGTTTCACAGCTCTATCACTCTCCGCGGTTGAGGATTGTACAGAAATAACACCCTATTCCGAGTTGACGTTGAGGCAACATTTGCTGACGTTTCTTTTCACTGTACGCAGTTTTCGGGCAATAGAATAATTCTTATTGTAAAAAGAAGTAAATACATGTTTGAAATTTCATAAAAATTTTATTCAGTTGCCTGACACGTGTTTCGGCCCTCTCGGGTCATTTTCAAAGGCCAAAATGACTAGGTTGAAATTAACAGTGCTATTTATGGGGTGTATGAGTGTAAAATTTTTATGAAACCTTAAAGAAATATTTACTTCTTTTCCCTTTTACAATATGGAAATACAGCTTCATCAAGCAAGTAGCTCTACACACATTAACCGGAATTACTACTTGCTTATAAAGATTCAGAGTAGGAGATTTTACTGGATGAAAATTTTCCAGGAAAATGGATTGGAAGAAGAGGTCCTATTGAATGGCCTGCAAGATCTCCTGATTTGACGCCACTGGACTTTTTTGTGGGGACATTTAAAGTCTAAAATTTATGCAACCCAACCCAATTCTTTGGGAGACTTGCGACAATGAATAGTGTACGAGTGCCGACAGATAACTCCCGTAATGCTTCATAATGTTCGCGAACATTTAGAACAGTGCCTTTACAATTGCATAGAGGTTGTCGGTGGACATTTTCAACATTTACTTGATTGATACAAGCGGTAATAAAATGGTATTACTTTTAAATTTTCTTTTCTTATTAGCCCTATTTCTCAGGAACTATTCACTCGATTTAAACGAGCAAGGTCGCGTTTGTAAGGCAATTCAATTCCCTTTAAAATAATGTATCACTCGACCCCCCTTTCCATTTAAGATTTTAAGGGTGGAAGCCACCCCGTCGTAGAGATTCCAGCAGGGGGGGAGGGTGAAAATAGCAAAAAAATATGTCCCCCTGAGAACTAAGGTTCCCGCGTTCGAGCGAATTTTGATTTATTTATTAACAAGAAAATAAACCTGGGTGGAAAGTTTTCGGTGCACCACCCTGTATACAATTGTTTATATGGTCGCAAGTATACGAGAGACCATATTATTATTATAAACTCTGATTTTTATAAGCAAGTAGTCGCGAGGTATCTGCAAGCGCGTCGTCGAGCGACCATACCTTTAAACAGCAGTTAACCTTTTAAGTAAATAATACTTTTATTGTAGCTTACCGCTCTTTCCATATTTGTATACCGGATATCAGTAAAACTGCCCTCTGAATCTGCTTCACTTTGACTGCATTCATAGGGGGAATTGTCCCTTGATTTACTTGACGCGACATACATCAACTTAGCATCTTCTAAAATCTGCTTGCAAACATCCCTGATATGTTCGTCGGTCACGCTGTCTTGTCCCAAGTTGTTTTTTATGTTTACGACTGCAGGCTGGAAGAATTTCTGAAATAAACGAGATAAGTATTAATATTATTAGTAATAGAACAGCCGAGAGTAAAATTTAAAAATTAAAAAAATCGTCCATGATGTTAGTTTATTCAAGTTATTACAAATAAATGTTTACATATCGTCGTAAACCACGTATCTCAACTTTTTCATTTTTGAGATACTTGGTATAGTTAGTCTATTAGTGCTTCCGGGTTAAATACTAAAGCGCGTAACTCAATATTAATTTAAATTTCCCACTTAAAATGTTTCTTTCTTAACCACCTAACTTTTCGCTATGATTTATAACATGTTAAAACGCGTATCTGCAGCGCTGTTCAGGCTAGCAGCGGCAAATGGGGTTAGGTTTCAGTATTATATTTTATCTGATAATATAAGCTAGTACACATTTTAAGAACCTTAAAACTAAATTGAAATTGATAATATATTTTTAGACACATAATGTACGATTTTGTTATACATAGTTTTATCACATGCCTAAAAAGGTTACATTACATTGAGATACGAGGTACAGCTATACTTGGGTCAAATAGTCAAATAACAAAATATAATACCTACTTTTTTTCAAATAGTGCAACTTCACGGAGGTGTAACTCCTAACATATGTGTGCTACAAAAAATATAGGAAATTTTATCCTCTTTAAATTTGTATAAAAAATCTTTTGTCGTGAAAGCCACTGTTTTTGAGTTATTATTAAAAAACCAAATTTTTGTACCTACAAGCCAAAATAGTCAAATAACAAAATATAATACCTACTTTTTTTTCAAATAGTGCAACTTCACGGAGGTGTAACTCCTAACATATGTGTGCTACAAAAAAAATTTATCTACAAAAAATATAGGAAATTTTATCCTCTTTAAATTTGTATAGAATATCTTTTGTCGTGAAAGCCACTGTTTTTGAGTTATTATCAAAAAACCAAATATGAGAAAATAAACATTGAGTTTATGTGGTAAAGAGAGAAATAGCTATTTTAGAGAAACCCACCAGGGCCTATAATATTTATAGTTTACTTTAAATAAATAATTATTGTTGCTTGGTTTAAAACTAAAATTAGTAAATAAATTTAAAATTTTTAGGAGACGGTTAAAGCATTGCAAATTTCTGAATTCTCTGTACGACGATACAAGGATGGACCTTTGGAAGATCGTCGTACTTTATCCAGAAAGAGGGCCAAACCTTTAAGCGATGACTTACGAGAGGGTGCACGTGTGGAGGTCAGGGATGAAATTTATAATATGTATGCAGAACGTAAGTAATAACTATAATAAATTTTAACCCAACTTAAAAAACAATAAAACTTTTATTTTTTAGCAGTGCATTTCTACCTCTATTGCAGAAATTACAGGTTTTATAAAAAAATTAGGAACTGCAGTACTTACTTACTACTTCCAATAAAGGTAAACTGTATCGGTGTGGGAAAATAACAAAATATAAAACATTTTTTACAATATTTAAAAGACAACATAACATTACATATACCTACACACACATAACAGCTGATTTAAACAGTCTCCGATTAGGTTATAACTACCACTTAAAAGTTTGATGTTATACTTTAACTGACTACTTAAAAAGTGCATGCTATAGAGGCTTGACCACTAACTAAGTAATTCAGCCAGAGTGTGGAAATTAATATTTATTTATAGGCATATTTTCGCGTTATCAGAATTATTTATTTCTATATTTTTTGGTTTTTACTGTTTTCTTTACACAGCTAGAAAGCATCTTAGAATCAGGAGGCAGTAGTGGTTTTATTTATAAATTAAGTATATTTATTTTACCTAATTTTTATAAAACTGTTTGTAGGAAAATCAGTTACTATCAAGAGTTTACATGCTCAGCTCCATGAGAGGAATAAGTTTGCTGGAAGCCTTAGCACAGTACTAAAGCTCGTAAAGAGCTTAGGCTTCAGCTATAGAAAAGATGACAATAGACGTGCACTTATGGAAAAGCCATGTATAGCAGACAAGATACGAAGATTTCTTTCCGCATACATGGAGAATGAAGAGCTAGGAGCAGAGAAAAAGCCATATGTATTCTTGGATGAGACGTGGATTTTTTCAAACGGCTCCTTTCGAAAATCCTGGCAAGATGAAAGCATTAAATCAGTCAGGAAAGAAAAGGGAGAAGGGTATAGGTAAGAGGAGAGACGGCATAGGAATAACAAAAATAATTTCTGGAAATAAATAGTGTTAGCACCTATATATAAACTATTTGGACCTAGGGGTCCTTGCCCTTTCCCCCGTTGGACCCCCATGCCATTGGGCAAAAAGTGTGGAGCGGCTAACATTCTCTTACTGTACTTAAAAGTAAAAGGAACACATATACTGGCTAAAGAATGTTCATTTTTTGTTTTGCAAAAGTCAACAACTGAAAAATGTTTAAAACAATGTTTTTCTCAAATAATGATTATTGTATACGCTAAATAATATACTTAGATGTTTGTTTAGAAAACGAGGGGTTACTACCTAATATTATTATTTTTTATTTAAATTTTTAATATTTATTTTAGATACATTGTCCTACATGCAGAAGGTCACCAGGGCTTTATCGAAAATGCTCGGCTTATCTTCAAATCGAAGAGCAACAAGGGAGACTACCATGGCGAAATGAATGCTGATAACTTTGAAAAATGGCTATCCGAATCATCAATCAGCCAAATTTTAACCTAATAACCTGTAAATGTTTTTAAATTTTTAAACTGTTTTGTTCAAGTTTTTTATTTTATTTATTCTATCTATATAGCTATCTTCCCTGCATAAACGATGTCAACTTTAGTCTCGCTGTGACGTCATGCGCGAGCCGGTTAACTAGCGTTTTCTAAAAGCTAAACTAAAACTAATTATAGAATTCTCCTTGTTGCCCTCAAAAACATAACTACACCAAATCTGATTCATATCTGCTTAACATCAAATCATCGCCAATTTTATAAAATTAATATTTACTTCGCCCTGTACACAATTTGTGCTGGTACTAGCCTAGCTACAAGCAATAGGTAATAAATAATGGTCCTTTATTTTTCCCATGTTTACTTATTAATACCTAACTATTTTTGTTTTGTATAAATAAACGCTAAGAGAAATAAATGTTGTTTTCTTCTTTTCCTTTAATTTTATGTTTTCACATAATTATTTTGGTAAGTACGGGCCTGTCAATATTTTTTTTTTAAATAATAAGATTAATAACTATATCTTGGTAAAAAATACTAAACTTCCCTTACAAAATTTAAAATATGGCGAAGGCGACGGTAAAATAACTTAGTCCGGTTCTGTTTCTGTAGCCAACCGAATAACTTAAAATAGACCAGACTTTAACAGGTTGCCAAAAATGACAAGTGATGCGGCGAGTTCTTTCATTAATTAGACTTTATCAAGGAGAGTGTATTTATTTTAAGATGAGTTACGAGGTGAAGTTTTTTTTCTTTCCTGAGAAATGCTTATATCGGAGATACGCGGTTTTGCAATAATCGCGACGAATGTCAAATTTATAAAATTGGATTTTCTGTTGAAACTTTCTTATTACTGGCCAATGAAAAGCTGCATAGAACATGCCCCCAATAACTATTTTGACATTTGTCGGTTTAATTTGCAGGTTAGAGAGGTATTTTTAATTTGTGTTTAACACTTTGTTTATGTGTTTGCGATAAAATCGGTGAGCTTTCAAAAATTATCGTATTTTTGAGAATAGTAAAACAAAAACAAAATAACCTTTTGTCGATAAAACAAAAAGTTAAAAGATGGGGATGTCAAATTATTGACAGTTAGCAAGTTAATCCTTTCATTGATCGATATTTCATGAAAGTGATTTGAGGAAACACTGTACCTATTGTGCCATCAAAATTAATATTTTTTATTTCTTATTACCTATTGCTTATTTTTTAATTGTGTCTTAGATATACAGACTGTCCGCGGATAGGGTTTACAATAGCACAAATGGATGAAAAATTTCATTTTTCGGGAAAAAGTCATTCTTGATAAAAAGATTTGCTTGTAAAAAAAAATGCAATTCACGAAGAGAAAATTTTGATTTTTTATACAGGGTTCGCAAAAACTTCAAAAACATGAACGGCTTAGCCGCCTAAACCTAATCTAATAATAATAATAATAATAATAATAATAATGATTTTTCTCCAAGAGTAAACTACCTTTATTTTTCATTTTTGACCAAAATGCCAATTAGGAAACTTATTTAGAATAACGTTTGTAATTTAAATCCGAGATTTAAAATAAATCTTCCATTTTTTAAAATTTTTTTAATTTTTAGAGGTAAAAGAATTTTTTTTGGACAGCTTCAACAATTCGCTGTGTTAGAAGATGTACATCGTTCTCAATTAAACGGGAGTACACTAATTGTTTGAGGCGCCCCCAAAGATAGGCATCTGAAATAGTTAAATCGGGACTTCTTGGGGGCCACAGAACCGGACCATTCCGACCAATCCATCTGTGGACAAATGTATTATTAAGCCATTCCCTTACTTCAATTGCGAAATGCGCAGGGCATCCATCTTGTTAAAAGTACATTTCGTTCCAAAATTCGAGAGGCAATTCTGCTAGGTTGTCAGAAAGGAATATTTCCAACATTTCAAGGTAACTCCTACAGTAACACGTGTTTTCGAAAAAGTATGGGCCAATAAAGCCATAATAAGAAATCGCACACCATACATTTACTTTTTTTTAATATTGTCTTCTTGCAGAAATTCTAAAACGGGGATTATTTTCGCTCCAGTATCTAATATGCGCAGACACTTTCCCGTTTGTTGAAAATGTCGATTCATCGGAGAACATGATAAATTTATGAAAATTCCTGTTTTCACTTACAATTTTGTTTCCGACCCAAAGACAAAAATCCAAACGTTTGGCTTCGTCTCCTTCCAACGTTTGATTAAAAGTTGGCTTAAATGGGAATATTTTGTTTGCCTTTAAAATACCGAATATGAGTTATTTTTACTACATCAAGTTCTTGAGCTCGGTTTCTTAACACGTTGACTGCCGAGGCCATATTCGCTTTTTTGTCCATGACGCCATGCCAAAAAAAAAAGTCCGAGAGGCCATTTGTGACATTGCATAAAGTAGGACAAATGGAATGGGCTCTGGCGTCAATTTAAAAAAAAAACCTCTTTACGGACTCGGAATTTCTGACTGAGTGGTGCACACTTGTCACATGCGCCAGCTTGGTCTATGACAGCGAATATTCCCCGATGAGAACAGACCGTTGGCCCTGGGAAACTAAAACTGATCTCGGTCCAATGGACCTAGTTGGCGCGTGCGACAAATTTCATCACGGTCTAATAGGACGCGTTTTTAAAGTTGGAACCTTTTATTATCGGTCCTATAGACCGGAATGGCAGTCAACGTGTTAATGAAAGGGTAGGATTGTCACCAACAGACTGCAATACGATTAGGCAAGCTGCGCCATTCTGATCATAGTTTTTTTTGTTGTTAAATTAGAAACTGAACCAGTTCTCTGAAATTTTCTTAATAATTTATGAAGTCCCATTTTTGAGACGTAAACGTTAGGGTATCTTTGATTAAATTTCTCAAAACACAAAGTTGTAAGACCTTTCGCCCGCACCGTAACATTGAACTAAATAAACCCTTGGTTCTAAGGTCAACATTCTATTTAACAACTTTAAATTTGCCCCATACCTAAAGCAAAGTAATAAAAAGGTAAAAAAATTCCTTGTTTTTACAAAAGATGGTAGGAATGCATTTAAAATTTTAAAATAAAATACACACCACCCATTATGAAAATAGAGTATAATAAAGTCAAAATTACCATTTACCTCTAAAAATTAAAAAAAAACTAAAAAAATCGAAGATTTATTTTACATCTAGGATTTAAATTACAAACGTTATACTAAATAAGTTTTCTTATTGACATTTTGGTCAAAAATGAAAAATAAAGGTAGTTTACTCTTGGAGAAAAATCATGTTTTTGAAGATTTAACTTAAATATTTAAAATTGATAGACATTTAAAAAACATTCTAAAAATAGAATTAACCAAAATTATGACCGAGAAATTCATTATAAGTGTAGAATGCGTTTGAAATCAAAACATCCAAAAGCACGGTGTGTGTGTCTGCAGGCAATAATTGTATATATGAGAGGTGCGAGTGTTCAGTGTATGAATGAAAAGTATGCTGTTCGTAAAACATACTGTATGACACAATCAGCAACACGACATAGAGCAAAGGTAGGGGAGGATCGCCTAAGAGTACGCGTTCCCTAGGAGTATGCACGGTTAAGCAAACAGCTGTTGCTGACCTTCGCCGAGTCGAAAATAAAGACGTTTCTATCTATCTATCTATCTATCTATTAGTGATATTTTCTACTTGACAACACCCCAATTAAAAAAATTCACATCAGCTGTTTAATTACAACCAGTACAAGAGGTTGTGACGGTTAGAGCAGAGCCGTGTTGATTTTGTTAGAATTACGGTAAGAAATTCAATTTATTATTTTTTTTTATAATATTTATGGACTCTAGAGTAAGACGTAGACTATTAAATATAGATTTTTGCTAAATATTTTATTGAACATGATAACAAGTTGAGTAACAAGTATGGTTCTGGAGTAACAAATTCCTGTGTTTACATTTTAGTTTCGTTTGTTGGTTAGGTTTTTGAAGCCAGTTTTTTATATTTGTTGCTAGGCACATAAGAGTACGCACCCAAAGAGTACGCACGAGTACTCTTACCCCACCATGCGTGCTCTTAGCTTTCATATATAATTGTTTTCGTTTTTTAAAGAGTTTTTCTGATAAATTTGTGAACATGGGAAAATATAAAAGGATTACAAGAGGGAGTTAAAATTTACACAAGAAATCTTAAATCAAGCAGCTGAACGAATAGCAAATGGAGAGAGCAAAAGGTCGGTTGCAAAGTCGCTAAACCCAATGAATGTACCCTAAGGATTTAGTACCTCTGGTCACCTTGAAAACAAAAAACTTACAAGAAAGACATAAAGATAAAACTCCTACCCAAAGCCCTGACCTTAGCCAGAATGGGCAGAATGTCATTGGGAGAGTTGGAAACTTATCCAGAATTCCAGTTTTGGATGAAAACCCTCTTTACTATGACCCTGGCCCGTCATGTTTACACTGCGATCCGGGCCCTTCCTGTTCGAAAGTAACGCCAAAAATGATCATGCCTTTACCAAAAGCCAAACATCAGCAAATATGAAAGCAAAAGTCTAAAAAATCCGAAATTCTTTCGTCCACGCCCTATAAGGATCAAGTTATAGCTGAACAAGAAGAAAAACTGAAAAGCAAGGTGGAAAAAGAAATGTTTTTAGTTCTCGGAAAACTCAGCTACCTAAAAAAAAAAGACGTTGTCCTCTCAAAAAAATTACAAGGAGAGGACAATACAATTTGTCCTGGATGCAATGAGGATTTTAGCTCATCAGACTGGATAAAATGCATTAATTATGGCAACTGGTGGCACGAGGACTGCACAAGCTACATGGGGATAAATGATTTTGCTTGCGATTTGTGCGAAGGTTAGCCTGTTGTTCTTAAACTGTTAGGTTAATATATTTATAGTTTTTAATGCGTACTCTTAGGCGTATAATAGGTCGCGTACTCTTAGGACACCAGTCATCAAATAGTACGCATTTTCCATTCTTTTTATTTTTAATACATAATATAAGTAACTTTGAGAAACGTTTTTAGTTTGCCAATATATGATATTTTTCAATGATATTATTATATAACACACCAGTTTTTGGTATTAATAAATCATTTGATGCAAAAGTTTGTGTTTTATTCACTCTAATAAATTAGATGTGTAGGTACTCTTGGGCAATCCTACCCTACCCCTACTGAGCTTCTTACATATTTAATTTATATCGAGGTCCCCATTGTATCATTTTCACATCTTTTAAAACTGAAAACTGAAATCTAACACACATTTTTTAAAGTAATTCCTCATGACTTACATCTAAATATTTCTTGATGACATTATCAATATCTTTATTGATTGCTGCTTGTAGGTTCTTTCTCAGCAGATCTAGCGACTTAGTTGTGCTGGTGACACTGTAAGCCTTCCGGTGGTTTTGGTTTGCAACTTTAGCACCATTTTTCATTCCAAGTGTAGTGGCCGCCAGGTTGAGAAGAGTCATCTGACGCATGTTGAAGGTGTTTTTCTAAAAAAAAAATGTAGGAAATGAAGGTATTCACACTTTTCTTAGGCATAACTCCACCCCTTATGACTAATTTCAGTGCTAAAGAGCTGCAAACTGTGCTACAACGCATAGGAAGACATCATCAACTGACTCTGATAGATCTGATAGATCCACCGTAATGTTCAATTGCCAACTACCCTAAGATTTTGCTTATATTTTAACTACACGCAGAAAATTTAAATGGCCCAGACAAATCTGAAACTAACCATAAATACTAGTATGAACTTAGATCTAACATTAGTACCTTACAACCCCGATAGTTGACGGTAGCCTCAATATTCCCATACATTTAGCAAAAAAAAATTACTCTTACCCATCCAACCATGTTCTGTTTATCTTCTACCTGCCCTGGGGCCACAGGGGGTATCATTTTTTTCAAATCGTCTCTAAGAAAAATCTCAAATACCGTTTGATACAGCTTTACACATAACCAAGACCACCACTACTATTTATAGTTTTACGGCATTGAATGGCTGTACCGAGTTATTTAACTTTGATAGTGGAACTATGATGGTTTTATAATAAAGCCAGTTGTAAAAGGATACTTATTATAAATCGTCACAACGATGTTTTTTATTATTTTTTGAAAGGAAAAAGCACAGGAAAAAGTTCCAAAACAAACTATACGAAACGAAACAACCTCTGTCTGTCAGCTACACAAAAATCAATAACTTTATGATGTCGACATCTAGCGACATTAGCGAAAAGTAGTCAAAATGGAGTTGTCAAAGAAATCTTCATAGAAACGTACCGGTTACTTCAAAGAGCTTTATAAAATCGTGACCTTCTTCTCTACTACATATAGAAGAATGTAGATGGCACCACTTTGTTAACTTAGAAACCTGTTACAGGTTACAGGACAGGGTAGTTTAGTCACAGTTTAGTTATACTAGTTTACTAGTTATTACAGCCCATTGAGGACAGCGATGCATAATATATTATAGTCACAGCATTTCTTTATTCTACCGTGGCTATATATTATGTGATATAGGATATAGTGCTTAGTACATTGACTACTTTGACGTTTTGCTTGTTTATTAGCATGTTTTGTAGCTCTTTTCATTCCCTTTAGTTGATAAAATTGAGTTTTTTATTAACACGTTCGCGGACAGTTGCTTCATCAGATATGTTCGTAAAATCACACCGACAAAATATATTCTCCTGTCCATAAGAATAGTTTTTAGTTGGGACAATTCACAAAATTTTTTTGATATCTGCTGGGACAGCATGAGTAAACGCATATTACTTTATACATAAAAATGCGCGGCGTTTGGCGCTTTGTGTTTATGGAGGGTATAAACTTTTGCGGCATATTCCGCTTTGTCCCAGCACAAGGAGCGGCATATGCCGCTTTGTCCGCGAACGTGTTAAGGTAGGATTAACGACGCCATTTTCTATCGTTAATTAGATTTGCCTAACTGATGTTGACGATTCGCATGCGCACTGCAGTGCTGTGTTGATCAGAGTAGTTATTTTTATGCTTTTTGGCATACGAACGAAGAAGAAAGACAGACCTATTCTGGAGCTGGTAGAGCAAGGCAGATGTTAGTCAGCCGGTCATAGTTTTGTTTATTTTCGTGTTTTGTTCAGTTACAGAACCTTATTTCCTGTTAAAACAAACACATATTCTCTAGAATTCTTAGGATATATGATATCTAGACTAGAATATCCGCTGGTACTAGTAAAAACTGTTGTTTTTACTTCAGTTCTGAAAATTGACGTGTTTACTTTCAAGGAATTTAAGGTAAATTGTACCAATTTAAGTATATAGTTTCAAAAAACTGTTTTTTTTAAGTTTCTTTGCATTTATTTTAAAAAAAGGCGAATTTGCGGTTTAAAATGTAAGGTATATAATAATATGCACTTAAAAAAAAATTTATGCACAACTTATTTTAATGCATTTCTAAACACATTGACTATAAAATAATTTAAAAAAGTGATTTGATACTTTAAAAACTACTATTTTCATAAAATTTGCAGTTCGGCTCAATGCACCCCGCGTTAGGGTGCATACTGCATTGGGCCACTAAACGGGGTGCTTTGGGCCACATAGTAAAAAAATTAAATTACACCTAACATTATTGTACACAACTTTAATAAAACAAAATAATTTAAAGTTGTAACTAATAACAGGCAGTGGCGCAACCAGAAATTTAGTTCGGGCGGTGGGGGGCTTTAACATCTTGCGCCCAAGGCGCTCTTTGACGAAAAAATGTTTGGGTGCCAAGCCCATTTTTGGGTAAAATACGTATGATTGACGAGAGCGACAGCCCCCTAAAACTTCTGCAATAATACGCCGCTGGCCCTAAAAATATTTATGAAAAAAAAATTAGAGATTTCATTTTAATTAGTAAACATGTATTTAAAATAAGTAACGCGGCATATATTAATCATATTTATACTAAAACAAAACAAACACCTTTTAGGGAATAAAATTTCATTGGTTCATATCAGGGACCCGGACCGGAACCGTTAACTGCAAAGAACCGGACCGGAACAGATATTATTTTTGGACCGGAATCGGAACAGAACACATATTTTACTAGCAAAACAATTTTAGGTGCAAAACCGGAACCTCTAAAAATTATAACGGTTTTTTGGGGTTTTTCGGTTTTCAGGGTGATATAAGGCCCTGGCCGGATATTGCTTAATTTTGAGTTTATTCCGTGACTTCTGTTCTGTGGGGAACACTAACCTTAACCTAATTTTTTTTTGTTATCTGTGATGAGTGTCTTTGACAATAATTTTTACCGTTGGTATATACTTGTCTTTTTTGATTTTCTACGAACTTACTTCTTCAAGCCACTTCAAGTACTATAGGAATACAACTATACAATACAACAGGTATTTATTTATTTGCCTTTGATTTTTCGGAACCGAATCGGAATCGAAATTTCCTAGTTTATTATGGAACCGGATCGGAACCCCTAAAAATTGGTAAGAACCGAATCGAAATAATTATTTCGGGACCGGAACTGTAACGGAACCCAAATTATTTATTTCATCTGGAATCGAAACAGGAACGGAACAGTTATTTCATTTCGGTCCGGGTCCCTGCTGGTTCATATTAATCATGTGGTACACAACGGATGCGTATCACGGATGTATGTGGATCCAGCCTTAGCCTGGATCCACATACATCCGTGATACGCATCCGTTCTGTACCACATGATTAATATAAACCAATGAAATTTTATTCCCTAAAGTAATGTTAATCAGGAAATATTAAATTATATACATTAGAAGAACATAATCATATAATTAAACTTAAACAATTAAACCTTTTGAATAACTTAGGTTTATGTCAGCTTCTGGAAATTTAGAAATTGAATATTATATACATTAGATTCACCTAGTAATAAAGTAATAAAATGGAAAAACAACAGAAACTATCAACCCACAGTTAAAAGAATATAACATAATATATTCTTTTACCTGTGCTACAAGAACCATGAAATATTAAGCCCACTTCCTGTGCATCTAAGTTCAATAAGATCATCTTAGTCCAAACTCCAAACACTGTTTGTTTCTAACAATCTTTATCTATTATTAAATGACACAAAAGGTATGTAGGTATTTGTTTTTAAAATTACATTTTCTAAAAAAATTGGTTATATTGGATATGATGTATGTAGGTATAAGGCTCAGACCAAGCACTTGGTCTGAGGTATAAGGCATGATACTAAAACAGGTGGTAGTATCATGGGTATAAGGTATGTAACAAATCGTTATTCTTGACAAAATGGCGATTATAGAAAACTCTTGATAGGTGGATTTATTAGGTATGTTTATTTTGTGATTCTCCTTGTTTTTTGTTAATGATAAATTTTTGTTGGCCATTGGTTTTGGGTACTTAGTTTGGACTTTATTTTTATTTTGTTTTATTTATTTAAACTGTTCTTAGAAAAATTATAAATTGTCTCAGTATACACGAATGGATGAAAATATTGTAAAGGTCTATAAGACACCTAAGTGTTGAAAACACTTGTGTGTGTTATAATAAACACTACACTTAAAAACTAAAAAAATATAAAGATAAATGACAGTTACTATACACTAATTTTACTGTAATCAATATGCGAATTGAACTAATTAAATACTAATTACAAAAACACCATAAAAGGTAAGGTGTTTGAATGAACTAATTAAACACTATTCACAAAAAACACCATATTATGGTAACGTGTTTGAATGGTACCCAAGTAATTGGATTACTTGTATTGTAATAAAATCTTAAATATAATTTTATTATTATAATATTAAGTATAATAATAATTATTATTATTAGTGTCCGACCAAAACAAGATTTTCAGCCGAAACCGAAACCGAATCTTCGGCCATGGTCTCAGTTTCGGCCGAAACCGAAACTTAAAAATTTTATTGTATACTGAAATTTAATTTATTTAATACTTCGCACGAAGGTCAAAAATGTGTTTATTTACGACATCACATTAGAAACCTCTAAATTTATCAGTGTTTCTCTACAACATTATGCATGTAAACCTTCCTCTTGAATCACTCTATCTATTAAAAAAAACCGCTTCAAAATCCGTTGCGTAGTTTTAAAGATTTAAGCACACAGACAGCGACACTGCGACAGCGACTTTGTTTTATACTATGTAGTAGAATGAGATCGATCTTGGGAGCAGATTGAATAACTCTTCCCACTAAAAAAAAAATTTCGACAGTAGTCGGAGCTTCAACACATCAATTTTTTAATTCCATTACGGTTCTACACCATTTTTTCTTCTGATAAAACCATCAGCATTAAATAAATTTTCTGTCTCCTGATGATGAACGTTTCTACGTTCGAAACATGTATTGTAGAGACCCCTAAAGAATTTTTATTCTAATAATTTTGTGGATTCGAGGAAGACGAAGACCCCCTACGTGCACTATCGACACTGGTTAGGCACGTAGGCCGAAGCAGAGAATACCTATTGGCTGGCGAGGAAATAGACATAGTTTTGCAAATATATCGTTAATGTAAAGAAAGAGTTTTGCAAATAACCGATTTTATATAGCAAAGAAGAAATTTTTGGTTTTTTAAAGGTGGCAATACATTCTTTATCAAAAATCTGATGAACTTAGCGAAAAAAGTGAATTTTGATTATTTTGTGGATTAGAGACATTTGCAAATAATGGCCTCATACAAGGGCGTCCGAAGGGGGGGGGGGGGGCAAGGGGGTGCGCTTCCCCCCCCCCTGGCCCAAGTAAATTTGAGAATGAGAAGGAAAGAAAAACACAAAGTCTTCCTCCACAAAATTAAATAGAATAAAAACTCTAGTTTAAATTGTTTCGAATGTAGAAACATTCATCATCAGGAGACAGAAATCTATTTTAAGAGAAAATTAGAACCTTAATGGAGCTTTTAAGGACGTAAAAAACTTAGAAAAATATTTTTAAATGTAGAAGAAACATGGCATGAAGACAAATGACAATGGTTGAACCATACTGAGTATTCAAAAAAGTTATTAAAGTAGGCCTAAGCCAACCAAACTAAATGGGGAAGAAGAGAAAAAATTCTTTATAAGAAGGTGTCGAAAATTATTTAATTTTTAATTTTTGAAAAACGTATCCAGCATAAGTAAGACATTATGAGGATAGAAGTGCATGTAGCACAATAATGTTGTTAGGTAGACAAAGTTTTTTGGGGTACTGTTGTCTGTGTGTGTGAACGTTTCTACGTTCGAAACATGTAGAGACCATTTAAACTAGAGTTTTTATTCTATTAAATTGTGTGGAAGAAGACTTTGTGTTTTTCTTTCCTTCTCATACTTTCAACTCCACTTTAAGTATGGACTATTTCTTCAAATTAGATTTGAGAATATTTTATTTAACTGGGATATACATATTTATTGAGATACAATTCAATTGACAAAATTGGTAAAACGAACTCTTGTTGCATAAAATGAAATGTGGAATTCAAAAATCTTTACTAAATAGCGAAGGAAAAATATTAGAATAGAATAATTAAAGCTTTATTTTAATTTACACAGAAGATACATCCATGTTAGAATTACTGGAACATTGCCAGTTCTATCCAGCTATTGGTCAGGCAATTGCGATAGCAATTTGTTTACCTCCAACTACATGTACAGTCGAAAGATCATTCAGTACTCTCAGAAGAGTAAAAACCTGGATTCGCTCTACTATGACTGAGCACCGATTGGACGGTTTATGTATGATGAGTGTTCATCGCAAATTTGTAAAAGAAAAAAAAATACATTTAATTGAAAAAATTATTGATGAATTTGCAAAAGATTCAAGAAAATTAACATTTCTTTTCTCCAATCAATCTGAATAACTTATATAAGTTTTTTGTTGTATTTTTTTTTTTGTTATATTTGAACATTCCCAGTAAACCAAAGCTGGCGGTAAAAGTTCGGCCGCCTTCCGGCACTGACGGGAAATCGACGGCTCTTGTTGCCGATTACTGGCCGCTTCTGGCTATCGCGTTACCTTCCATGCGTCGAACTACCACTGCTAATAGTCTGCCACCCGATGGTGGTATAGTAGCGCAGCACATGAGAAACGGACCTTATCTTTCGAATCGGACACGGTTAGAAGATATCTCGCCGGTTGTGACAAAAGAGTCGATGTGCCGTGTACCACCCGCGCGCGGGTAGCTCACTACTACGTTCCTCGTTTTACTTGTTTGGCTACGGCTAATCGCAAGCCAGCCGCGTATTTTTGAAATTCGCGCCGTTGTGCTTCTGCGAAAGAACTGACACTTGACAGGTGAATGACGGTAGACAGAACATTAAAATTATTTTTCCACGAGCACGAGGCGTTCCTTTATTATTATAAAAGCTACATTTCTCAAGAAGAGTCAGTGCCTGTAGGCAGAATACAGGATTCATCATTAGACGAACTTTTACTGATTTCCAAGATAAAAAGACACCCCTCAGACAGATAATTCAGTACCAGAGAACAAAACTATAAGTGAGTTTAAGTTTCATACCTATATAATTTTATGTAAATTTTTTTATACCTCTGTTACTCTCATAATATGTAAAGTTGAAAGTGTTAAAACAAAAAAAAAATAGTGCATGCTTGGCTATTCTTTGTATGCAGTATTTTATAGTACTTATATAAACTTAACCAAACCAAATGGTTTTTAGGTGCTGTACGAAGAAATCCAATAGCGTCCAATGCAACAAATTCATATATTGTTCTGACCATTAGAAACTGGATAAAAATGCTTCCGACAGAGAAGGCGGGCGGATGAGTCGCAAAAAAAAATAATAAAAAGTTATGTGTAAATGAATCAGAATCACGTCTTATATTTGCAGGGTTTGTTAAACAATAAAACTGTTGTTTTCTACTTTACGGTGAGTTTTAATGGTAAGACTTCCCTCTAACCATGCGCGGTCCCTCGCTGGTATTTAAAAGAATTGCCAGCGAACCGTCCGCGGTCTCGTCGAGATGCCGCGCGCTAACCAAATCTGTTCAGCCCGCGGCTCAGTGGTAAAAAGTAGCGTCTGTACCACACAACCAGGTTCGTTATGTAGCTATTAAGCCGCCCGGCGGCCGAGCGGTCATGCCCTACCTCCACGCCGCCGATATTGTAGCTGGCGGCCCGACACCGACGTTTCGGCAATGCGCCTTCTGTCCACCTCCGGAGCTTTTATGTCGTGTTTACTGGGTTTTTAAATATTTTGTTTAGCTATTTTTTGTTATTTAATATAAGTATTAGGTGTTTTGCTCTATTCTTTTATTGAAGGTTTGTTGAAGTGCTAGAAACAAAAATAATTCCAATTATGATTTGCCCCCCCTTGGAAAAGTTCCTTCGGACGCCCTTGGCCTCATATGGACTTTAATGCGATATTATTGTAATTGCTATGGAATAATAAAATATAAAGAAATGTGTAATAACCACAGATTATTATTAAAACCAAATCTCCTAATTATTCCTATTGATCTTGTCAATCCCTCTTGGCCCGCTTCGTTTCATCTGCCGGCAAAATACGTTGTCATTGGCTCCTATAGTGACATATCCCCGAGCTTTGACGTGCGATTATTTTTTGCTGCATTTTATTTGCATCTTGGATCAGGTCAATTTGACCCAGATCACTAAAATTTGATAATTAGGATGTTTTATTTACAAACTGATCTGATTTGTAAGTGGCCCGGTCACTTCCCCCTTTGCCCCTAGCTTCACCACCCGCAAATTTCGATCACTTAGCCCTCCATAGTCAGAAGCAGTGTTGCCGCTATGGAGGACTTGAGGTAGGAGGCCGATCGCAATGCATTGGATTCGGTCCCAAATTAGCATCGGTAATTCAGCTTTACGAGTTGCCATAAGATGGCGCTCGTAAAATCCCCCGGTGAAGCTTAAATGGACGATTTCGCAACACAGTAGAAAGAGAAAGAAGAGAGAGAGAGGGGTGTTAGTGTGCCTGCCGGCCATCAGGGCAAATTAGCGCTGTTGTCGCCAGCTGGCCGTGTAACCGGGTTCTGTCGCATATTTTTGACGTATAGAAGAGAAGGACAGTTATATTCTAACCTAATATAACGCTTCCCAAACTGCGCCAGGTGCTAATTGGAACAAACCAGCCAGCCGCCAGCCCGCCATCCATCGCCTCGTCACAACTGTCAATTTTTCTTGTCCACGTTTTTTTCTGAGGAAATTAATTAATTTTTTATTATCATTTTAATATACAATTCTATTAGTTTCTATTCTAGAAAACTTCGCCGATGTGTGTAATCTTTCAGTTATTATTATTCCAGCCTACTATGCAGGTAATTATTTTTTATTGTTTATCAAATTGATTTTACACTTCCTTACCTATTTTTTATATAGGAATATAGGAAATCTAAGTTTACAATAAATAAATTAACATGAAATGTTTCACATACATAATAGGTGTTGGTTAACAAGCCAATCTTAACAAAATATCACTGGGCAACCTGCAGATAACTGCAACACATTGTGCCCGAGGTAATACCTAACAGTCTATCAGTTACGAACAGATAAGTTTAGTCTCTTGAAATGATAATTTTAACATTTTTGTTTTACTGAGTGGATTAAAAATTATAACATAATGGCACAAAGATAATGGTTTGAGCTAACTCGATAAGTAGATACTGGGCCATCGGCCATATTTTACAGAGAAATTTAATGTCTACCCGATACTGTTTCTTTTGTTTCAGAGAACGCTGTAAGAATCACCTGATAGTTTATGGATCTTTTAGTACGTGTCTCAATGCATCCTAGTGCTTGTGTTTATACAGTATTTGTGATAATATTATATGAATTGAGTCAATTCCAGATGAGTGAGACCTGTGAGACGTAACCTAAGGACATTAGTTTATTCTAAACAGTTATTTTTTGTTATGGTTGTCAATGCAGTTTTTATTTATAAATAAACGTAGAAAACATTATTTACGATAAAGTGCTTCCATCTTTATTTTCTAAATCTTGGTTAATATAAAAATAATGTGCATTATTTATTCCATAAAAAAAACTTTTGTGCGTCTTTTTATTGATTTAATTTGTGATTTAATAATATTTATATTGAATCACAGATTAAATCAATAAAAACTCGTTCAAAAGTTAATAATTAAATTGAAAAGTCCTAAAACCGCTGTTCAAATTTCCCGCCATTGCGCCTCTGATGGCCGGCGGGCACACTAACACCCCTCTCTCTCTCTTCTTTCTCCCTCTACTGTGTTGCGATTTTTTAACAAGGAGCTAACATTTCTAACCCTATAAATTTTCTTTGACTCTCGTGTTCGAAGTGGGCTATCAAATAAATGGTTTCTTATGGACGCGATAACTATTTTTATTTAAATTAGTTCTTTAAGGGACAAATAAGGACTTTTATATGAATTTACACTTACTTTGTTATACTTATTAGTAAACTCGGCCTGTATAAAGTTCCAACGATGCTTCGTTTTTAAAATACAGGAACATTCTAGCTAGAGTGTTTTACCTTTGGAGCTAGAAAGAGACTTATTTGGCTGCGTTTCATCTCTGAAGAAGATCCTGTCTTACCACCCCGACACAAAGCAACCTCTACTTTTATAAATTGTACCATTATTCATTATAAATATGGAAATTAATTACAATACAACGTTATTTGTCTTTTCTTGCCTTCAAACGTTATTTCACAGAACTCCAATAAAGGCGTTATTTGTTATTACCAGGCTAGGATAACTTAAATGGTGAAGGTCGTCCCCTGTTCGTTTAATTTAGCCCCCCGGTCGCTAGTGGCGCTATTGTAGGAATTTTGTTTTATAAGGTTGTTCATCTCCTAACGTTGGTAGGAACAGAATATTCATTTAGAATGAGCATGGCCAACATTCTGTACCTCTCTCTCTCTCTGTACCTGCATAATATGTGCGAGAAAGATAAAAATATGGCTTGTTGTGACAGATCCTGAAGTCTTACCTGGACTGGTGAAAGATTGTCATTGAGTCATTGTCATTTTATGATTGATTTGTCAAATATATAAAAAATAAAGTTATTATTAAATAATTATTCATATATAATTTATAAACTTAACATGGCGCAGTCGGTAGTTTGAGAATCGTAAATAGGTATATATTTAATATGTCGCGACCAAAGAAATCGGGAAGAAAAACCAAGGCAATTAACAAAAGCGTGGAACCTCCTGAGGACTTCATTAATGTCGCCCAACGATTGGAAAGTACAGCGAAAGCTATTAAAGATATAGAAAGGAACTTTACTTCACAACTTAATGAACTACAAGGCACAATACCTAGTTTATTAAATAAAAACTTTGAAAATAACACGGAATTGTTAGAAAAATCTACAGAAAATAATAATATAATAATGTAAGCTGTTTTTTTTATGTAAACCATAATTATGTAAATATCTAATATTAATAAATCTTGTCGCCATATCAAAGAAACGTTGTTATAATTTCCTTTCGTTCTCCCAAATTATTTTAACTTGAATCAGATGTTTCGCGCTTTAAACTTTTCCGTTAAGTTGGAAGCGCGAAAATTTGAATTCAAAGTAATAATAAAATTTAAATTTTTATGCTTGGCGCCTACCCCCACCACGACTAGATTTAGTTTTTCCACCGGTCGCATGTGGCGCTATCAGGGAACCAATTTAGTATGTTAAGTTGCCTATCTATCCTTGAGAGCGCGCAACTCGCTTGTCTATGGTTATTACGAAAAATAAAATGTCAATTGTCAAAAGTAAAAGCACAGAAAAATAAAAGGTTTAAGTAAAAGTTAAAAACTATGGAGGATCTAGTTTTCCATATTAAAAACGAAGAAGAAGAAGACAATATCAGCCCACTTCGGACGCGAGAGCCATCTATCGGCCAATAGCGAACTAACCAAAAAACCGGGACAGAATTTGAAAATGCTGCCATTGTCGATCGGCCTCCTACCCTCTAGTTCTCCATAGTTGCCGCTGGCTTCTTTTTTTATAGGGGTAGACTACAGCCAGAGAGAGGGGTAGAACTGGGTCGGTTCGGGGTAGCTTAGTTAAAATTTGAAACTTAACAATTCGACATATTTTTTTGCGTAACGACAAATATTTTGTGAAACCGAATTCAACGAGACACATAAACAAAGTGAAAAATTAAATGAATTTTCAATTATCATTTTAATATGAGCAACTAGATGGCGCTGGTGTCAAAAAATAATTAATTTTGTAATAAATCTGGTTTCGTAGAGCATAATTATCTATGAAGTTGGTAGATGGCAGAGCGATAGTAAAAGTATGAATGAATAAGCCTTTATTTTTCTGTGGAATGAATGAGGCAACTATGGAGAACTATAGGGTAGGAGGCCGATCGACAATGGCAGCATTTTCAAATTCTGTCCCGGTTTTTTGGTTAGTTCGCTATTGGCCGATAGATGGCTCTCGCGTCCGAAGTGGGCTGATGTCTTCTTCTTCGTCGTTTTTAATATAGAAAACTAGATCCTCCATAGTTTTTAAGTTTTACTTTTGACAATTGACATTTTATTTTTCGAAATAACAAATAACGTTTGAAGGCAAGACAAGACAAATAACGTATTGTAATTAATTTTCATATTTATAATGAATAATGGTACAATTTATAAAAGTAGAGTTTGCTTTGTGTCGGGGTGTAAGACAGGATCTTCTTCAGAGATGAAACGCAGCCAAATAAGTCTCTTTATTCTAGCTCCAATGGTAAAACCCTTTAGCTAGAATGTTCCTGTATTTTAAAAACGAAGCATCGCGTTGGAACTTTATACAGGCCGAGTTTACTAATTAAAGTAAGTGTAAATTCATATAAAAGTCCTTATTTGTTCCTTAAAGAACTCATTTAAATAAAAATAGTTATCCCGTCCATAAGAAACCATTTATTTGATAGCCCGCTTCGAACACGAGCGCCATCTTATGGCAACTCGTAAAGCTGAATTACCGATGCTAATTTGGGACCGAATCCAATGCATTGCGTTCGGCCTCCTACCTCAAGTCCTCCATAGAGGCAACTCTCAGCAATGAATGATTAATAACAGCGATGGGCGGAACGGATCTGAGCCGGATCAGTGAGTCGGATCTTAAGAAAGATTTATACTGATCCGACTCTCAAAATAAAATAGACGGATCACGGATCTGACGGATCTATTTGATTTGATTGTCGACCGCTAGGTTCACGTTCGGCGTAGGGGTAGAATTCACTGCTACGGCGCGCGGCGCTACCAGCTGCGATGCGATGGAGAGTGGCTCGTGGCTCTTGGATCCGTTAAAAGTTTTTTTAAAGTCGTTCCGATGCCTGACATGCGGGTCGCAGCGTTGGAAAAGAAAACGAAGCGTGGCGATTTATTACTGTTGTGTTTATTGTATTGTGGGTTGCGTCACTTATTTCTTGATGATTTCATAAAGTCTGGAATGTAAGTTTTTTCTATGAAACCACCATATTAAAGAATCTTCGTATCTTTTAATAAGCGGTTCATTTAAATGTTTGTCCATTTCTGTAATCACTGGGGGTTCTTATTTTTTGAATAATGTTAAATGGCGCGACCGCGTAAGATCGTTTAAAATAATGTTCAATGACACGGATCGTGACTCAGAATAACCGAGCCGAGAACCGATAAGCTTTTCCTTATGATTTTTGGGACAAGACCCGGGATCCGGCTCATTGAGTCGGATCTTTGTGCTGATTGGGATTTGGTGACCCGAATCCCAAAATAGATCCGTCTTGCCCACCACTGCGCCTCTGATAATAATATTTTTTTTTACGATAAATTAAAACGTATTCCCCCTTCAAACACCGTTGGACCGTTGTCATAGTCCGAAATTTAAAATAATAAAATATAGCTTACGTCGCGTTATCTAGTAAGCAAGTATCGCACTACGTACTCGCGCAAAGTAGGGATGTTTGAATCCATCGATTTTTTAAAAGATCTTGATTTTTGTAATCGATCTTGCTTAATTTTCTTTATTGCGTTTTATGTTATTTGTAAGTATTTTTATTACTTAAACAAATTTTGTTGATTTGATACTGTAATCGGGGTAGATTTGCGTGAGGGGAGCGGGCGAGCGAGATTTCTCTGAAAAGGGGTAGATATACCCCGTTCGGGGTAGCGTTGGCAACACTGGTCAGAAGTAAAAGGTGGAACTGGTGGGAGTTGTTTTGACAGATACATGGCGTATCCTAACCTCAAACCACAGATAAAAATATAAAATATTTGCCCGTAATTCAAAATCAGAGGATTCGGATTCGGAGGAGGAATTAGCTATAATAGTAAGTACATCAAAGTGTTTATGTCTTGTAAAATATAATCAAATCGAGAATAACTACAACCTCAACAAAATTTACGTGACAAATGACACTGACGTAGTCCGAAACAGAATAAAATCCAGTTTTATTTCATGCATTTCCAATCCTTCGAAGTTATTCAATTCGCTTAAACTATTCTTCATGACAAAGATGGTATTGGTATTTCACCAATAAATAAAGCAATTTATAATTTATATAGTTACCTCTAAAAATATGAATACATAATTAATTCAACATAATTACCATAGAAAATAGAATGTTGAGAGTTGAGTGCAAAAGTGCTTCTGGAAGGACAAAAAGCGATATTTGTGGCCAGAGAAAACCTCATATAACCTTTAGTTTTAAATAAATTCATTTTACTCCGTTAGAATAATAAATGGGACCCTGCTTTAATTGTTACGACCATAGAATAGCCAATCAGTTTTTAATTTTGCCGTTTGCCGTATTGTTTTGGTTTTGTAGAAGAACCAGAGGCGAATGCAGGGGGAGTGAGAGTATAGTGAGGGACATCTCATTATTTTTATCAAAACAAGCCGGCCAGGCGGCAGATGCAAAGGTCCACCAGGTTCCTTTCAATGCACCAATTTTTACTCTCAAATAATAGGTACGCTGTTGCCGCAGACTCCAAATATTCACACGTTTTGGGTTTTATTTGAGTTTAAATTAACGCAATTTTTACCATTTATTGGAATTTACCAATGCTATAAAACAGCGCAAAATTCCGGTTTCAAGAAAATCTGTTGGTTGGTATAGCCAATCAAAAATATAACCAACAGTATATAGCAACGCAATATGTGGCAATGCCTCCTAGCGGTAGCAAGTGAAAATAAAAACTAAAATATGACAATTTTTGAATTCAAATCTAAAAGTGTCTTATTGCTTTATTAAAGTTGTAAAACTAGGAAGTTGTATAGTCTTTTATGAAATCTTTTGAAGGTATACGTAGAAAATAATTTCCAAAATCAGGAAAGTTATCGAAAAGATACAATCAACGCTAATCCCAGTATATTTTCAAGTGACTGAAATATTATCATTTTATCATAACACTGCTGGTTCGTTCCGTCTCGTTTCCATGAATTCTGTGGCGCGTGACCTTTCGAAATGAGCTGGATTTATTCGATGTTGGTTTCACATTTGCACGGATTTTCTTTTATGCATATTAAATAATAAGTGCATCTTCCTTGTCTATTTTAATTCCTTGTTTAGTTTTTCAAATTTTATAGTGAAAATGCTATGTTGTTGTTGCGTTCCTGGATGCAAGTCCAACTACATATTATAAATGCCGGTCAAAATATTTCTGTTTTAACTTTTAAAATAAAAATTAAATATTTATATAATTTACAGAAAAGTAGGCAGATATTCTATGAAATAATTTGGATGTACGTAAATACATAGTTTAAATGGGTAAAAAGGCCTTTAAAGAAAGGTTTTTACACCCTGATTAAAAACTATACAAAAGTTAAAAAAAAAACTCGATAAGATACATTATACATTCGAATATGAGCCCCTTTATCACCATTTCTACAGAGTCCAAAAAGTACCGGGATCGAAAAAAAAATGCCCTTGAAGTCTTGATACGAACTTCACACCACCACTTCAACTTGAAGTGGTGGAAGTTATTCGTATCAAGAAATATTGTAATTATTTATTATTTTAAAAAATTCGTGATTTGGCAAAATAAACCTGTTATTTTTCTGTGACAAAAATATCAAAATACAACTGCTATTTTGGCTTGTTTCTTGACTATACAGTTTGGTTTGTATATTTGCTCCACGTGTTAAACGTCAAAATGTCACCTGCTTTTTTTTCTGTTTTACTTACTCCTCCTTAAATCTCAGAAGGCCTTGCATAAAACAAATGTTAGGTTATTGCATTGGTCTTACCTATGGAGGACTTGAGGTAGGAGGCCGATCGCAATGCATTGGATTTGGTCCAAAATTAGCATCGGTAATTCAGCTTTCCGAGTCGCTGTAAGATGGCGCGCGTGTTCGAAGTGGGCTATCAAATAATGGTTTCTTATGGACGCAATAACTATTTTTATTTAAATTAGTTCTTTAAGGGACAAATAAGAACTTTTATATGAATTTACACTTACTTTGTTATACTTATTAGTAAACTCGGCCTGTATAAAGTTCCAACGATGCTTGGTTTTTAAAATACAGGGTATTAAACATTCTAGCTATACCTTTGGAGCTAGAAAGAGACTTGTTTGGCTGCGTTTTCTCTCTGAACAAGATCCTCTCTTACATCCCGACACAAAGCAAACTCTACTTTTATAAATTGTACCATTATTTATTATAAATATGGAAATTAATTACAATACAACGTTATTTGTCTTGTCTTGCCTTCAAACATTATTTTGTTAATTCGAAAAATAAAATGTCACTTGTCAAAAGTAAAAGCACAGAAAAATAAAGGGTTTAAGTAAAAGTTAAAAACTATGGAGGATCTAGTTTTCCATATTAAAAACGAAGAAGAAGAAGACAACATCAGCCCACTTCGGACGCGAGAGCCATCTATCGGCCAATAGCGAACTAACCAAAAACCGGGACAGAATTTGAAAATGCTGCCATTGTCGATCGGCCTCCTACCCTATAGTTCTCCATAGTCTTACCATTACCAACTGGTGGGAAATTTCTCGATTTGTGGTAAATTATAAGGTCCAAAGGGAAAAGGGAAGTTTTTACTCCAAGTACAATATTCGTGGAATATTTCATAGTTACCATGCTAAGCAGGAATTCGATTAGGTAGGTACCTAATACAATTAATGTTTAAGAAAATAGGCTAGGAGAATCATAATAATCACAGTATCGTACTGGCTAAATGCTGCGATTTTCGGTTGGTATCATTGACTTGATTGCGAATATTGCGACTTCCACTGGTAGATGTCGTGCGCACTTAGTGTATTTGCGTATCAGCAAGTAAAAGAAAAAGATAGATTTAGGAATTTGGATTTGGAAATATACCAATTTTCAAGAGTTTAGCACCAAAAAATAGTTAAATAAATTTTAAGCCGGCCCTGTTCAGTGTTTACATTATAAGTATAGCTCGTAAACCACCTTAAAACCAGAAATGAATTAAATCCTAAATCTGCTATTTAGGAACTAGTAAACCTACGTCATAACGTCGAGTAAGTACAGGGTGTTTTTTTAAGGTCGACGAGAGGCCATATCTTGGAAACTACTGGGCATAGAAAATCAGGAAAAGAAAAATGGTAATTAAAGTGGCCATGAGAAAATTCTGGAAATAATTTTTAAGTTCCGCATTTTGCCGCAAGAGGGCGTAATTAAAAAGTAAATTTTAAAATTTTACATAACTCCGAAAATTCCACGTTAAGGTATATGTTTAATAACACCATTTTAAAGCTTGAACAATTATGCATCATTTTGGTCTTATGCTCATTGGCGTACCGACTTTAATAGGAGTGGGGGAAGCTGCTGAAAGTGTAATCATTTAAATCGCTGTAACTTATAAACGACTTATCCGATTTTAGCAAACTAAAGACTGTTTAGAAGAGAAATGTATGCACTTTTACCAATCGTACTTAGTTGTCCATAATAGTTCTCAAAAAAAAAATGCTAGAGGGCGCAATTTGCAATAACAATACATTTTTAGATTTTACTCCGAAAAAATAAATCATACGGTATAATTATGATACCATAATCGAAAAGTAGATGAAATTTGCTAGAAAAAATATTGAAACCGCAGCTCGATATCTCCGTTCGTTTCAGAGTTATTGCCAAAACAATAATTTTTAATACAAATTGCGCCCTCTAGCAATTTTATTAGAAACTATATTGTACCATTGGATACGACAATTGAAGGTACTTACCTTTCTCTTCCAAACAAGCTTAAATTTAGTAAAATCGGTTAAGTCGTTTAGAAGTTACAGGGATTTTAATGTTTACACTTTCACTTGATAAGAGTGGGAGAATCTATTGAAAGTGTAAACATTAAAATCGCTGTAACTTCTAAACGACTTATCCGATTTTACTAAATTTAAGCTTGTTTGGAAGACCATTCAATTGTCGTATCCAATGGTACAATATAGTTTCTAATAAAATTGCTAGAGGGCGCAATTTGTATTAAAAATTATTGTTTTGGCAATAACTCTAAAACGAACGGAGATATCGAGCTGCGGTTTTAATATTTTTTCTAGCAAATTTCATCTACTTTTCGATTATGGTATCATAATTATACCGTATAATTTATTTTTTCGGAGTAAAATCAAAAAATGTATTGTTATTGCAAATTGCGCCCTCTAGCATTTTTTTTGAGAACTATTATGGACAACTAAGTACGATTGGTGAAAGTGCATACATCTCTCTTCCAAACAGTCTTTAGTTTGCTAAAATCGGATAAGTCGTTTATAAGTTACAGCGATTTAAATGATTACACTTTCAACAGCTTCCCCCACTCTTATTAAAGTCGGTACGCCAATGAGAATAAGACCAAAATGATGCATAATTGTCCAAGCTTTTTAATGGTGTTATTAAAAATATACCTTAACGTGCAATTTTCGGAGATATCTAAAATGTTAAAATTTACTTTTCAATTGCGCCCCCTTGCGGAAAAATGCGGAACTTAAAAATTATTTCCAGGATTTTCTCATGGCCACTTTAGTTATTAATTTTTTTTTCCTGAATTTCTATGTCCAATAGTTTCCGAGATATGGCCGCTCTTCGAACTTAATGAAACACCCTGTATAGAGCAAATTTTTCTAAAAATACTTAAGTTATAAAAAGTGTACCAAAACACACAGCGATACCTCTATTAAACTTGTGTACGTATTGTATAGTGATGGGAATAACTGACTTGTTTTAATAACCGACTACCGAGAATTCAAGTGATTTTAAAAACCGAACTATAACCGGGTTTTTTCACTCGAAGTTAATATGGGCAGTGGTTCATTTACAACATTATTAATGACTAAATTATTTTCTCACTTTCTCCGGAAGATTCTGGAAGAAGAACGCTGCCGACAATTATTTACTTCTTAAAAAAAAAGGTCGCCAGTTCCGTAATTATTAAAAAAATCGTTTTTCTTTCAATAACCGATTTCATAATCGGCTATAATTCAAGTGACATATACATGATGAACCGCCATCAATTATTAGTATTCGAATGAAAAACCGGTCGTTAATCGCCAGTTTCGATAATTGTTAAGTACAGCCAGGCCCGGTTCTAGACCTCCTGGCGCCCCCGGGCAAGGGTCTTATTTAACGCCCTCGAAATTTTTATTTCATATTTTTTTCCTGAATATATATTTACTTATACCATCAAAAATACTTGGGCGCCCTTATCTTTTAAATAGTATATTATACATCGAAGGTTATACAGACGCTTATTTGTTTTACCTTTGGTAATATTTTGCGCCCCTTGGACTTTGCGCCCCCGGCGTCTGCCCGGGCGCTGGCGCTGGAACCGGGCCTGAGTACAGCGACACAAAAGGTGCGGTAAAAAAACCGATTGATAAATAACCGGTTATTAAAAAAAAACGGATAATTCAGGTTATTGAAAAAACCAGATGATAGGTTATTTTTTACTTGAGGGATCCCAACACTATTATTGTAGGTCGGACGGAATAACCCTTTTACACATTCTATGTTTCATCTTTAACGATCACGAAAAGAAATTCTTTTAATTCTGTCCCATCTGTAAATATTATGTTCAGTATTAATCAGTATGCAGTTTTCGCCGATTTCAAGTTCAATAGAGAATCTGAAACGCGCCCGGTCCCCCTGCTCACCCCCGCGCCACCAACTGCTCTATCGGTAATTCACCGTCTCAGCCGGGTATAACGCCTGGAATACGGTAATAGGATAAGGAAGGGATTAGAACGGCTTTGCAAACGTAATATCGACGAGGAACTTTGTCAACGTCGTAGCTGGCCACGTCGCGTCGCGACGGTATGTTTATATTAGGGGTTAGTGCGAAAGTACCGGTAAAACATTTTAAGGTGTGAACATTTTACAAATAATTTTATCGTTAGGTACACATATAATATTCCATTCCATTTATTTATTAAATAATTCCCAACTAACTTTATAAGTCCATTACAGGGAAAATATTACACTAACTTAAAAATAAACAAATATAAACAAAAATTTTTTACAAAAATATAGAATTACAATACAGAATACAATACAAATAAAATTAATAAAATAGTAAAATTTAAATCAATTTTAAAACTAATTTCCGAATAAAATTAGAGTGCTTTTATTTCTTTAAAAAATACAACTTAGTTTTCTTTTTAAAGAGTGTCAATTTTTTTATATTTTTATACATATTTGGTAGGGTATTATAAATTATAACCCCATTGTATAATAATGATCTTTTACCAATATTGCTTTTAATATTTACTTTTTGATAGGTTGTGCGCTTTTTTCATTCAGTCCCCATTTTCTTAAAATCGGGCATTGTAGATAGATAGATATAGATATATCAGATAGATAACCTATGAAGACCTTACTCTTAACAACAGTAATTTGTATTGACATAAAAAACTCTAAACAATTTTTTGAAATCTATCTCGGTTCGACAGTATGAAACCAGACGTACAAGTCATCGTAATAACTTGATGAAAATGTAGTTAAACAATTTCCACTTTCCACACAGTACTTTTCAATGCTCATATTGGTTGTCCTACATAATGCTAATTAGCAGTAAGTAATTAATTTTCAACACTTTTTTACAAAAATTGTGGTCTTTTGTGGCCGTTATATTAAAAATCACAATATTTCTTCCACTCAATTTTCTAAACCTTAGAGTTTTTTATGACTAATTGATTTTTTGTTCATATTGAAGAAGATATTAAACATTTTTGAAAGCTTGGCGTAGCTTAAAATAGTATATTAAAGTACACGTTTCATAAGAAGCGGTTTTAGCGCACGCGTCTATTTTAAAAAACGAGCCACGAAGTGGCGAGTTTTTTAATTGACACGTGCGCTAAAACGCCTTATGAACCACGTGCTTTCTACTATTTTTTTCTATTTGTAGTTTTTTCAATAAAAAATACATATTTAAAAAGAAAATAAATCCTTTAAATTTTTATGTCTAAATTTTATGTTGGTAATACTATTTTTTATCATAGTAACCACTGGACAACAAAAATTATTTTGCGAACTGTAATTTTTTGATTTATTGACCCATTTTCACCACGAGATTCTAAAGTTATTTTAGCGATATGAGATTTGAAATTAGACGGAATACGTTCTGTGATCCTTGTACATTCGGTACATATACAGATAGCGTTCGGAAATTCGGGCAATTTTGCTAATTTTTTTTGAATTTCAAAAGACGTGATTTTACGTCAATTTTTTAATTTCAATGTTACCAACATCAAATAAAGAAAAAACGCGTATCGAAATAGCTTCATTATGAACTTCATTTCAAGTTCATAATGAACTTATTATGAACGTCAAATAGAAAAAAGCATTTTCATTTAATCAAGCCCTCATCAGGACCGATACCCTATAAGAATTAAATTTTTTTTGTTATAGATAGATAGATATAGGGGAGAGCAAGGCAATATGACATACTATCTTTTGAAAATCAATTTTTACTAAACCAAAAGGTATATTAGGTTTTATTCTTTTCTTTTAATATTGCCTCTTAACGTTTTAAGCGAATTAAAATATTTTACTTGTAAGAATTGCAACATTTAGGAAAAATTTCAAAAAATAACAAGCATTACAAAAACCATTTAACCTTACAGGGTAAGGCAAATTGACATACCAAATTTTTCCCTTAAAGGCATAATGACATGGTTGTATGAAATTAACTGTCCAGTAAGTAAAAAAAATAACAATGTAAGTGTCAAATGTAGTTTCTACTTATATTTTAAATTTGTTGTACATTAACGAAATTAAAAAAAAAATATTGAAACAAGATATGAATAAATTAAGAACATATTAATAAAATGTAATAACATAAAATTCACTCTTTACAAGCATTGCAAATAAATTGCTTGCCAGCCTATTTTTTTCTTCTGAACAGCCTTAATTTCTTTCTTCATGTCTTCAGGAGACCATGATTGACGAGTACTTTTTCTTTTGTACGTCGACACCATGTAAAAAAAAAAGTTAAAATGTCGTACAGGCAAAACGACACACTGCTATGTCATTTTGCCCAATGTGCAATATAAAGAATAAATATATTTTCTAGGTTATAATTTTATTCAATCATTTAAATGTTAGTGTAATATTAAAACTAGAGGGCTAATAGTTGTGGGTTAACACTAAAACATTGGCAGCGACCTTATTTATTTTAACCAAAAATATTTCAACAATTACTTACCTTGATATTTTACATAGAAAAAATGCTCAAACTTTCTAGAAAACAACAAACGATCGACTATGCTATTTTATTACGACTGACGATCTTAGCGGTATTAAGATCAGTGTTGCCAGAGTAACAAAGCAAAAAGTCGCCATCAATCAGAATGAAAAGTCACTTTGTCGCCACAGCTTTTTTGAGATATTGGGGTTAGAAAACTGTCAATACTAAATTTAAAAAAATGTTTTTGTGGAACAAGCTAAATAAACTTTATTATAGGTAGATACCTACACAAAGAATAAAAATAAAATAAAAAATAAATATTCTGATTCATTGTCTGAATCTGAACCTGATTTAGTTTTTCCTGTTTATTTTCATATATATTATTCATTTTTAAAAAGTGCTTTTCGCCGATTTTATAACTGAAACGACAATCTATTTCTTTTCAAGTCCAACTTTACTCTTAATATATCACTTAATAGTTCAATGCTCATTTTATTTCTTTTTTTTGTCTTCACATCTAGCATATTTGAAAAAGTCGCCAAAAATAAGCTTTTTATTGAGAATCGCCGCCACACTCTCATTGAGGCAAAAAGTCGTCATTTTGGCGACAAATGGCAATACTGATTAAGATGTGTGTTTTGTAGTAGAGAACTCAACACGAATGTAATCGACCTGGGCCGAAAACAGGTAATATGTCATTTTACCTGCTATGTCATTATGCCTTGCTCTCCCCTATAGAAACGTCTTTATTTTTCACTTGGCAAAAGTCAGCAGCAGCTGTTTGCTTAACCGAGTATGTATATTACATTTACAAAAATTTCAATTTTTTAAAGAAAAAAACTAAATTAAGTAGTGATATTACCTGAATCTGATTATAGATTAAAAATGGCAACTTAAAAAATAATGAGACATTGATCTTACAATCTTACACATATTTAAAAATGATTCAAACACAATTTCCCAGCAAAAATCTACGATATTTGGTCCTAAATGAATTCGAGGAATAGTGTGACCAGTAAAGTCCGCATCATATGGGATTTTTTTTATTAATAGCTTTGTTCGAAATTTGCCTAGGCATCAAGTTCTGCTTCGATCGAGATAAAAATTAAGCAAAAAAATAGTAGTGACGTGATTCGCATTATCTGTAGAATTTTAATTTTTTCCAAAAAAATAATTCAAAAGTGGGGTTATTTCTGAAAGTATCGAAAAAAGTTATTAGAAAAAGTTTTTTTAAATGCAGTTTCTAGCCCAAATGCAAAATTTCAGCTGCATAAGATAATTTTGATTTTTTACCCACCACTAAAATTTATTTGCCACTTAATGAACACTTTACTGATGACATTGTGTTCTTAATATTAAGGTGTATTACTTTCAAACACAAACTACGTTTTCAAAAATACTTATTTTATGAATACAGGGTCAAAAACAAATAAACTTTGCATCACATGCGACCAAATTTTAATAGCCCAATTTTGATTTTGTAGAAAAACACACATTTAATATGTATCTGAAATAAAGCATTGTCAAAATTAGGAAGTTTTATGTAGGTTGCGTCAGTGGCGGCTCGTGGGGTAGAGCCACAGTGCCATGGCACTACCTGCCCTCCTGTCCAGCGTCCTGCCCTTTACAAATTACCAAAACCTATTAAAATTAATATTCTCGTTTTTAAAGCAATTAGCAAAATAATTTAAAAATGGAACACAGTCGGGTGCAAATTTCCATCTATTTAGGAAGCGATTATGCGTAAAACGGTAACGTAGCTTTCGCGCCACACGGCGGAGGCCCCAAGTGATGACGAAATCACCATAACACATCAATAAAAAACATTGGAAAATGACCTTGAATGCAAGCAGGAAAAAATCTCTGAGTAGCCAGGCTCTTTGTTTGACCGTTTGACGTTAGACCGGTTAGACGTTTTAAACAGTACAGTTGTCCCGCGTCGCGTCGTGATTTGTTTGTGTTAGGTTAGGTTGTTTGTAAACTAAATAATTTTCGTTCGGCCGGCTGATTTAATGTTAATTTTATTTTAGAAATACATAAATTAATACTATTAGATAGGGTGTGCGGTTGTGGCGAATCTAATAGACTATTTTGTTTTATGTGTGTTTTATTTTGTGGGGAGCAAACTTGGTCCCAAAAAGGTACAGATGATTTGGTCCATATCTGGGAAAAAATGAAGACACATGAAAAATCGAAGGTACATTTAAACAATATATTTAATTTCAGTATGCTTGGTAAAATTAACATTAAAAGGTGCCTTTTTGCTTATTTTTCCTACTTCAAAAGCAAGAACTATTAACAAAAAAGGGCGTGGCACCCAAAATTTTTTTGCCTGCGGCGCTAAGGGTTTACCTGGCCCTACTTCACTAAAATAGCACGAGCCGCCACTGGGTTGCGTTGAGTCTTATTTTGCAAAAGTGGTGGAATTTACAAAATATGGGTAAAAAATTTAAATTATTTTATGAACCTAAAATTTTGCATGTGGGCTAGAATGTGCATTTAAAAAAACTTTTTCTAATAACTTTTTCGATACTTTCAGAAATAACCCCACTTTTGAATTATTTTTTGGAAAAAATTAAAATTTGACGGATAATGCGAATCACGTGCGAACTACTATTTTTTTGTTTAATTTTCATCTCGATCGAAGCAGAACTTGATGCCAAAGTCAAATTTCGAATAAAGTTATTACATAATAAAAAAAATCCCATATGATGCGGATTTTACTGGTCACACTGTATATCAGCATTATAAACTTAAGGTGCTATATAAGAAAAACTACGTTAAAGAAGGGCGGATCGGTGTTTCAATACATTTAAGCAACTGCTGTAACAAGTTGAACGATCATGTGTGGAATGCCAAAAAATGAAACTTTTCACGTAGGCATTGGGGTACCTATACCACTCAAGATCAAACGATATAAAATACATACATGCAAAATGCATTTTTTGTCGGTCTACTATTTTAAGCCATTTCAGCTCAGATAACTTGTAGCTGACATGGTCTCTTGTTCGCAGTTCATAAATAAAACGAATACAATAATTCTAAACCCTTTGTAATCTCGTTTCGTATTGAAAGTCCAGACAAGGACCGGCTACATAACTACATTAATTAGAGTGAGAGAAAACAATTGTATCATGCACTATACTGGTTATACATATACCGGGTGACAACGAAATTACTTCCCAGCTTGTCACGTCCTTACACAACCAAACATTATTATGAAATTTTTTTAGGTTGTATGGTTGCACTGTGCGCATATTTTCAGAATTCAAACCTCTTACTGTCACTTCCGGTTTAAACTTTCTTATTTTAAATAGAGCACCCTGTATATTTTTCAAAATATCCATTCTAAGCAGAATTCTTAGCATAAAACATGTATCATATTATCCTATATACAGGGTGACAATTTAAAAACTTGAAATGGCCATATCTTAGGAACGAAAAACTGAAGAAAAAAACGCAAAAAACAGTTTCTATAAAACGAAGGGGGAACAAAAACAAGCGTATTATTCCACCCTTATCTGCAACCCCTTGGACAGGGTGAGATACACCCCTAAAATCTTAAATAGAAAGGGGGGTCGAGTGATACATCATTTTGAAGCTCTTGAAAAATGCTTTCCAATGGTACCATGGAAAGCTACATTTCAGGAAATTCTTCTTTCTTTTTATTTATGAAAACAATAAATGAAAACACAATTTTGAAATTTTTTATTATTATTTAATTAAATGTTCAAAATGATTGCTACCAATATCCTGGCATATTAAGAGATATCTCTTAAGAATTCTAAACATTTTAAGCCTAGGTATTTTGTTTTGGTTTATTTGCTATGGTTTTTTGTCGAAAAAAAAATTGTTTATAAATATTCGCATTTTATTATCACAGAATTTACTTTAAAAGTAACTTGTACTAGTATTATTATTTTAAGAACAGTTGACTTTCGGTTCAGTTTAAACGAAAAGCAGCACTTCTTATCTTTAACAATGGTGTACAGCACAGCTGAACGTGTAGAAATTATTTTCATTTATGGTTCCCAGGATCAATGTTTCTTAAGGACAGCTCAACGTTTTAACGAAAGGCATCCAGGTCAAAATGTAAGCCCGGAGTATGTTCGCCAACTAGTAGCCAAATTTGAAGAAACTGGTTCTGTCGCAAATAAAAAGATAAATCAACCGAGACTAGCCGACAAAGCAGCGCAAATTGAAATTCTGGGGCAGTTTGCAATGAATTCAACTTTATCAACTCGTCAAGCAGCTGTAGCAACTGGATTATCTCGTGAATCAATAAGAAAGGTACTTAAATTTCATAAGTTTTATCCCTATAAACTGCACATACTGCAAGAACTTGGTGACGACGACCCGGACAGAAGAATTCAGTTTTGTGAAATAATGACAGATAGAATTACGGCAGAACCTTGACTAGTTAAAAATATTTGCTATAGTGATGAGTGTACCTTTTATTTAAATGGGCGTGTTAATAAGCAAAACTGTCGTTACTGGAATGACGAGAACCCCCACGTATTTAGAGAAGGGCATACCCAGTACCCCCAGAAAATTAATGTTTGGGCTGGTATATTGGGAGATGGTATTATTGGCCCAATATTTATACAAGGAAATTTAAATGGCGACAGATATGCTGAAATGCTACAGAGGTCTATCGAACCACTAATAGTGCGAGGATTAGAAAATCAGAGGGACATACTAGGAAATGTATCTTTAGAAGAACGCTTACTACATTTCCAACAGGATGGAGCACCTCCGCATTACGTAGTTCCCGTTAGGCAGTGGTTGGATCATAATTATCCCAACCAGTGGATTGGAAGAAGAGGTCCTGTTGAATGGCCATCTAGAGCCCCGGACCTAACACCTCTTGACTTCTTTTTGTGGGGTCACCTAAAATCTGTGGTTTTTAAAACGCAACCTGAGTCACTAGAGCAACTTCAGCATAGAATAGTTCAGGCATGCCGTGCTATATCCAGAGAAACATTTGCAAATGTACGTGAAGAATTTGAAAGTAGGCTTTATTATTGTCTTCAAAACAACGGAAATCATTTTGAACATTTAATTAAATAATAATAAAAAATTTCAAAATTGGGTTTTCATTTATTGTTTTCCTAAATAAACAGAGAAGAATTTCCTGAAATGTAGCTTTCTATAGTACCATTGGAAAGCATTTTTCAAGAGCTTCAAAATGATGTATCACTCGACCCCCCTTTCTATTTAATATTTTAGGGGTGTATCTCACACTGTCCAAGGGGTTGCAGATAAGGGTGGGATAATACGCTTGTTTTTGTTCCCCCTTCGTTTTATAGAAACTGTTTTTTGCGTTTTTTTCTTTAGTTTTTCGTTCCTAAGATATGGCCATTTCAAGTTTTTAAATTATCACCCTGTATACCTAACTAAAAGAGTTTCCGAGAAAATGGCGTTGGAATTTGTCAAATTAGCCACACTTTTTATTGGTTTTACAAAAAACAAATGAATAAGTGAAATATTTAACATAATTTTTATACTCCGTTTTAAGTATGATTAAGTCATATCTATTTCACTTCCGATTTAATCGGAAGTGCTGCAAAACAAATTTCTCCAATAATTTTAATGGCACTTCCCCCTTTTAAATCTAATTTTCAAAATTATCTTACTTTTTCAAATATTTTTTATTTATGCTTCCCTATGTTTAAATAAAACTGATAAAACCTAATTGTTTTAAAGATATGAGCAACTAAAAATTAGGTTTTATTAGGAAACTATGATAGAATAGCTAAGATAGTAACCTATGGGTTTTTTTTGTATTAACCTTTCAATTGATAAAATACACAAACTAAATATAAATAAATTAACCACAAAGTAAATTCTCAAAACGATGGCTGTTTGCTACTTCACACAAATAAATTCTTTCTTCGAATTCTCAAAGAACATTGGTCATTTGTATTGGTGTAATATTGTTTACTTCTCGAATTATTCTGTCTCTTAGCTCTTGGAGGTTTTGTTCTATACACCTTCTCCTTGCTTGATGTGGCCCCGGTATAAAAAATCAAGGGGTGTTAGGTCAGGAGACCTTGCTGGCCACCTTACTGGACCATTAGCACCCATCCAAAGATTTCCAAAAGTCGTATTTAAATAGGCTGTCACTATTCTAGCATTGTGTGCCGGAACGCCGTCTTGTTGATAAAATATTTGAATGAAACCAAAAGGAAAATTTTCCAGAAAAGTTAGGTATTGGGCGGCAGTTAAATGTTTTTTAAAAAATATAGGGCCTATTATATATGTTCCTATAACGTTCAACCATACGTTGATGCCAAATTTGTTCTAAAACTCTCCTTCTCTAACTAGATGATTGTTTTCAGTAGCCCAATATCTGGTCTGTTGAACATCCCCATAGTTGGTAAAACGGGATTTATCAGATAATTTGTAATTTTAAAAGTGGCTGTTGCTGCTAGCATACATTAATTTTAACCCTGTGCCGACCAATCACAAACAGCGTGCTTCGGGACTCATCGAGATAACATCGTGGAGACTCGGTGTCTCGCCACTGCTTTTGGCGCAACAAGCTTGTTTTAAACCTTTTTTTTTCTGTGGCTTGTTTACTGTTTGGTTTTGTTTAGATTTTGTAGAGCTTTTTGTAATTATTTTAGATTAGTATTTAAAGTGCAAATTGTCCACAGAATTCTAAAAAAGCAATATTTATTGCTATAACCTATTTTTTTGGAACAGATAACAGCAATAGATTCAGATAGGTATGTTTTTAATGCCCAAAATTTAAATTTATTAGGTCTACATTTTATATTTTGTAGGGTAAAACCAACTTGTGAAGTTTGCCAGTAAGTCTGCAAGATATAGGCATCTGAAGAACTTCCATCAGATGATAATTAAAAATGATGAAACTGATCATATTTTGTGCCAATGTGTCCCGAAGAAGAGAAGTTATCGTCCCACAGCAACCTTACAAGGCATTTAAACCAAGTTCATGAAGTAAATTGTAAAGAGTCTTCTTTAACTTTTCCGAACATTGAAGCGTGGAAAAAATTGGAGAATAAGGAAGTTGACTATGCGTGTCATAGGAAAAATAAAAATCCAAATAATGGTGATGTACTTATATATTATATACTACAGTTGTAACCGAAGAGCGATATGACAGGTATTGTTTTTTACAAGAAGTATCTATATAAAATTTTGTCTTATTATATTTGTTGTTTAAGGGCGTGTTAGTACCTGCCAAAAACGTAATATGAAAGCTGGGGGAAGTATAAGAATTCGAGGAGTTTGCCCTTCAAGAATAGTCGTGAAAATTTCCAATCAAGGTAATTTATTACAAATTATAAAATAATGTTGGTACAAATATTTTTAATTCCATAGTTTTGAGTGAAGTAAATATATGTGTCTAAAAACTATACCCGGGTCCTCCAAATATGAAGTCAGATTCTCATGGTACCTATACCTATTTTTCTTTTCCTGCCACTTGTTACACAAATATGGTTACCTAATAATATTTTCGGTTTAAAGACATTTTTTATGTTATGGTGGTGTTTGTCAAATTATTGCATCAATATTTTATAACATAATATACATGTCATCCTAATTATTCTGGACAAAGTGATGAAACAAGGTAGAATGATATACGATTGGCTGTACAGATTTTTTCACAATATATTTGTATATTTCTAGGATCAGTTATGGCAACATTTACTGAAACACACATAGGGCATGCTGATGAATTGAGAACTAAAAGGCTAACGAGAACTCAACAAAATATCATCGTCGAACAATTGAGTGGGGGAGTTAGTAATGACAGAATAATTCAAGATGCACGAACTTCAATTAAAATCAATACCTATTCTCCTAATTTTACATTATATAAAGATTAAGCCCAGACCTTTTTATAGTACACTGATCTGATGATGAAATCCAAAATTGAAGGTTCAGTGCAAAAGGCTTTTATTTAATTACATCATTTTTTAAATATTTTAGTTCGGTTTAGTTCATTTCATTTTTACCATACTTATTTATACTTAGGTTCATATGGTTAATATTTACTTTTAAATAATATATTGTTTTATTTGTTCTCGACTGTTTACAGTATTTTCATAAATAAATTTTAAGTTTTTATACTATTTTTTTTTGTTTTATTGAATTATGTTCCTATTCGAAGGTAATAGGGGTACCTAGTTATTATAAAGTTAAAAAAAAAAGTATTTATCTTGTTATAATATAAATAAATTAAAACCGATAATTTAATAACAATCAGAAATAATATGATTAACCGAGATAAACAAATTACTGGAAATTTAACTTTTTGTACAGAATCAAATATATGGTGAATGCGCTGGAATTATACAAAACACTGTTCTGCCTCGATCATACTGCAATAGAAATTTAAATTTAGCGCCTTGGAAGCCACGCCTACATAATTTTTATTGGTCGGCACAGGGTTAAAATTAATGTATGCTGTTGCTGCTCCTCTTCAAGATACCAGTTGCAAATGTCCAATCTTCGAATGTAATCGCCCTCATAAAGATGGTGAAGGATTTGGTATTTAAAGGATTTATAGTAATGTTTTTCCAATATTAGACAGTTTTCGTTGTCTTTTAAAAGCGATTCCGATAGCCGCTATTTGACAACTTTGACATTTGAGCTGTCATTTATTGTTATCGTTACGGATAAGTGGCGGGAGCTAACGGACGGAAGACAAAGCCATAGCGAAAACGGAACGCATGCGTAATGACCATTTTTTTGAATCTAAACTGAAATTTCCATACAACTGTGCTCGATTAGCTCGATACTCGATACTGAATGTCCTGGCGATCAAGCACCTCCAAGAGAAGGGCATCATCCAAATCCGAATCACAGGATGAGTCCAATAAAAGCAACCTTTCGTCTATCATGATGTTTTAGAATTTTGGGTACTAGGAAATTAAACCCAAGCAAAAAAGATAGCACAAAACGTATATGAAAATATGAACACAAACCATTAAAGATAGGTTATGTTTACTGTCGAATTCAACTTAACGTTAACGTTAAGCGAATTGAACGAAAACTATTTTTACGATCTGTCAGTGGCGTATTTAGAATATTGCCACGGGGGGGGTCTATACCTTTTGTTTTGTCTTTCTTTCTTCCTTTCTTTTTTTAAAAAATTTTTTCGGTGCCACGCCCTATTTTGAACTATCAAAATTTATAATTTCTATGTTTTGATAGCTGAACCCAAAAAAGGAAGAAATTAAGAAATTTTTAAATATAAACGCAATAATGGGAATATATATTTTTTTAAATATTTATGTTTAAAAATATATATTTCTACATAATATGACCGATTCCGAAAATGATTGTTTTTCAAGTTATTTTTGCCATTTTTTTTGCCAAGTTTGGCCATGTTGTTTTGTTATCTGTGACACAGTTATTTAATTATTTGTAAAAACAAAGTATTGCTAATAGTTTTAGTTTGCAAAAAAATTACGAAACTAAGTGAACATCATTTCAATTTTTTTAAATTAAATAAATTAGACACGCAGGTAAAAAACAAGAAAAAAATTGAAATAACTCGAAAACCAAGCATTTTCGGAATAGGTCATATTTAAGAAAAAATCACAAATTACCTCCTGCGAGGAATTAACCGAATTATCAATCACCATGTATATATTATTTTACTCACTTAAATTAGAAATTAAATGCAACAAGGCATCTGATCTGTTCTGAGTTTTTTTTAATGTTGAGCCCCTAAATACGCCACTGCGATCTGTCAAATAGCGGCTTCGTATTCGTATTCGTTATGGTTAACCGTTTGAATTTGCCAATACAACGAAAACTGTCTATTCTCCTAGCGCTCTCTCTATGCCGATATCATTCTCAATTTGCCTCGTCGATACTGTCGGATCAGCTTCAACACAAGCCAGTGTATTTGTTTCTGCCTCCTCACTAATAGTAAAGCCATTTTCGTTTTTATTTTCGTTCTCTTGTTTCCAATGATTTTCTAACCATGAAAAATACTTATCGCTTGGGTGCTCGCGTTCGGGAAATCTCTGCACATCTATCGCCTATCTTTGTTTTTTTTAGCCTCTCCGTAGATTAACAGCATGTCAAATTGATGCTCATGCGTAAAATAAGGCATATTTTTAAATGTTCTTAGACAAACTCACTAATAATGAAAAAGCAAGGACTAAATTAAAAAAATAATATTGCGAAAACAGTCGAAATTATTAAACAGATCTGATGGATCCATAGCTACCTTAGATGAAACTATGAATAAGTTACCATCAATTATTGTTGCTTGTTGGAAACTGTAATTAAATTTTTAATTGCTTATGGGTGAGATTACAGAAGCTCTGCATCTGACGTCTGCAACTGCAAGTAGCAGTTTGCCGATGCAACTGACAAAATTGGAATTCCAGAAAACGTTTATCATATTTTGCGTCTGTAAATTTGCAGAAGGTTGAAAGGTCTTGCAAACTTGTAGAATTGTATAAAATTTGTTAAAAACTAACCAATATTTTGGGGATTTGACGGACGATGGTATTGGTGGTTATTTACAATTTGTAACCGATTTTTTTATACAGGGTGCGCCAAACTCAGTGGCCTATTAAAAATATTTTGAAAACTAGACATTTTTATGAAAATTTGGATGTGGTTAAGAGAACTGATATTCTAACGTTTTAAAGTATTTGCCATGAGGCAGTGTTGCCAGATCATCCTGAAAGCCATAGCAACTTAAGAATTTTAAATGAGACACCCTGTATATTATTTTACTTTTCGATTCTGCTACGAAGCTATTTTATGTATACAATCCTATGCCCATCTCAGTGCCGGATCTACAGCGGGGCAAGCGGGGCGGCGCCCCGGGGCCCCCGACCCAGAGGGGCCCCCCGGCAGGGGTTGGAAAGAGGAAAATATTTAGCTTTATTCGAATACATTAATACATTGCAAACAATTTTTTTGTCAATACTCCAACAAACTTAAAAAAAAAGTTAAAATACATGCTCAGGTAATAGAAAAAGCAAATCTCAAAGTTTGCTGATCGGACCCAATCTCAGACAATGTGTCACCTTCTTTTTGCTCTCAGTTGCTTACTGTATGGTCGACATTTTCGGAAGAGATAAGTTCAATGAAAGAAGATGTTAAAGAGTTAGCCCGTTTCTTGATCATTCAGAATGCGTCGTTGTCGTTCAGTTATCCAGATGTGTGCACAGCACTTCTGATGTTCCTTACTGTCCCTGTCACTACTGCGAAAGCTGAACGGACTTTCTTCAAATTGAAATTGATAAAAAAACTACTTGCGTACCTCAATGGGACAAAATAGACTCAGTAATTTAGCGCTACTGGTCATTGAAAATCGAAGAGCGCCCAAAATTGACTTTAATAAAGTGATAAACGAATTTGCCACTATAAAATCTAGAAAGAACTGTTTTTAGTTGTAAGTTCTTGCATTTGTGACAAAATATCATGACGCGGTGTTACGTAGATTCTATGTGTAGAAGATTGCCAGATTATAGTAATAGCTGTTCCAATAAGTTGGTATAAGATACCTACATCAAATATCTACATTAACAAAATACTGTTATTCTTACCCGACATTAATACTTTGGTATTATCAAAAGTAATTTCAATAAGGGGCCCCAAAATTTGTTTTACCCCGGGGTCTATTCAGCTCTAGCTCCGGCCCTGGCCCATCTCTGATAGTTTTTGAGATAATAATTTATAAGTATTATTTTAAGGCCAAAACATGCTCACTAGAAAGTCAAATATTTTTGTTAGCAAGGTCCCCAGAAAGTTTAAATTTCTACAGAATTTTCCTAATATATGACCGTTTTGGAATTTTAGCGAATTTTTATAATATCTTTACATAGGGTGTCTCAAGAAAACATTATTGTCGTAATAAAAATAAATGCAAGAAACTCAACTATTTTAAATGGAACAGTGTAATAAAATTATATCAAGAACATGTAGACCTTTCAACGACTGTATCCGAATTTACCTCCAATAACACCTAAAAAATTTAGAAGAAATAGGTATGTTGCAATATAATAATATTAAAAAACCAAGAATTCAAATTAAACCGATAACCGGTAATGAGGAAATTGAGGTGAATGTTTTAGCATATTTTCATGCATTTCCACATGCTTCCATATACAGTGCAGAAAAGGACTTAGGACTTACATAGAGCGAATCTTACATAACCATAAAATGCATGATTACTTATTACCCTTCAGGAACTTCAACAAAATGATCCTTTAAAACGGCTCGAATTTTGTGAAATTATATTAGTCCGAACACAAGAAGAACCCAAGGTGGTTGTGTTCCAGCCTCTACCATGCAGGTAGGGGGAAGTTGCCTAAGATGGGGTGGACGGCTAAGACGGGGTACGTGGTTTATTCTTAAAAGTACTAGCGACATCTATCCTAAAATAGCCTAAATAGGTTTCTTAACCCAAACGCACCATCGATAAAACTTTCCGAGAATATATCTTTGTTTATGTATTTAATATGGCCAAAATTGAAACTTCAACGGTATCGCTGCTTTGTTCTGTCGGTGTTTTAAAAGTACTTGTGAAGTAATTTTAAAGAAGATTAATAAGGTAAATACTAAATATAAGACTCTGAGGTTTCCACAATATGGTTAACTTATTATTTATTTGATTTTAAGCTATTTTTTAATTAAAAGTTGAAATAAGTAATCGCAAAATTGTATAGTGCGGGTAAGATGGGGTGAATGGAGTTCGGGTAAAATGGGGTACCCCGTCTTATCCGACTTTATTTAAATTTTTCTAGGTAATGTCTCCAAAGAATAAACGAATTTCTTCCCGTCGTTCATGGAGTAATAATGACATGAAACTGGCTACAGATGTTATAAATGTTAATATGGGTTATCTACGTGCATCAAAATCATTCTTCAATGTTCCTCAAACGACTTTTAACAATTTACATGAAGAAGCTGCAGGGGAACACGTACATTTAGACACATCTGCTACTGCAAACTTTGCAGAACGGGTTTCTGTTGGAACAGAAACTGGTACATCAGGAACGAACAAACCTATAGAGGTTAATACTCAGCAGACCCCGCCAAAGGTAGAATTAACTTCTTCTTTTTTAATAACTCCTAAGGACCTATTAAAAGTGCCTAAAGCACCATATAAAAAACTAGAAAATACAAATCGTCGCTGCAAAACGGCAGTTCTTACTTCAACGCCATATAAAAATGAATTAGAGGAGAAATAAATAGTTGATAACAATAAAAAACAGAAAGTGAAAAAGGTGTTAAGTAAGGTAGAAAATAATATCGAGAGCAAAGGTAAAAGAAAAATGCCAAAGAAAAACACAAAAAGTTCTTCTAGAGTGAAACAGAGGGAAATGCCTTCTGCCTATATTGCGACGACTTATTTTTTAACTCCAGAAGTATGGAGGGGTGGATCCACTGTGAGAAGTGCAGCAGTTGAGCCAAATGATTGCGATACTTTTACGTGCGATTTATGTCAATAATTTAAAGACTTTTTTTTAAACATTTGAACCCTATATTTTTCGTTGGTTGTTAATATTAAGACTATCTGTTCCCTTTAGAAAAGGTAAATTTATAAAAAAAAACAAGCTTCATTTAATATACCCCATTTTACCCGACGGGAAATCCCATCTTATACGCACATTCGGTTAAGATGGGGTAATATACACTGTTTAAAGAAAATGCATTTTTACTCTCATTTCCCTTAAAATAGTTTAGTTTAACAATGATTTATAGATAGTATATATTATTTATAGGTAATCTACTGACATCAAAGGACATAATTTTTAAATCCGAACATATAATATACCTTTTAATCCTAAGTACCCCATCTTAGGCAACTCTCCCCTAATTATCGTTTATTGTTTATCAAATTGATTTTATACTTATACCTATTTTTTATATTGGAAATTTAAGTTTACAATAAATAAATTAAGATGAAATGTTTCACATATTTCATATTTCTTATTAGTTTACAAGCCAATATCAAAGTATACATATTTTCTCCCAAATTATCGTTGGGCAGCCGACAGACAACTGCAACAGATTTGTGCTCGAGGTACCTAATACCTAACAATCTTGAATTGTAGTTACAAACTAATAATTTAGGCTCTTGAAATGATGATTTTAACATTTTTGTTTTACTGAGTAGATTAGAAGTATATTTTATACTACTTAATACTAATTTGTTTGTTTGAAGGAATATTGTACATCGAGCAACATGATTGCAGAAGGATAATGATTTGAACTAAGCTAACTCGATGAGTACATACTTGGCCACTGGCCCTATTTTACATAAAAATTTAATGTCAACCCAATACTGTTTCTGTTGTTTCAGAGAATGCTGTAAGAATCACCTAATAGCTTATGGATGTTTAGTATGTGTCTCGTTGTAGCCAGGGCCGGACCGTGACCTTTGGGGGCCCTGGGCTAACGATATCTGGGGGCCCCACGAAATTATATAAATTAGGCATTTTCCTAAAAAATGTTTTATGCAGGAAAATTTAACATTGGAAATTTAAAGTTTTTTATTTCAAACGAAAATACATTATAAACTTAGGTAAAAGTAGTTAAAATAAACAGGTAACTTCTTTATATTTGGTCAACAAAAAAATAAAGCTATTGATTCTTAACCTAAACATAACCTAAACAAGACAGAGTTGAAAGTATTAATAAATGAACATAACATAAAAACAATAAGAAATTTATAAAATAACTTTTCTACACTTTTGTGCTGCAGATTCTTTTATTTGCCGATCACATTTCAAGTCTTTGGTGAGATCAGCATTGAAAGAAAGAAGTGATAAATAATTAAGTCTTGTATTTGTCATTGTTGTCCTATATTTGTTTTCTATCTTACTGAACTTACTGAACTTATTGAATTTTAAAGTTCTGACATTTACCCACAAAGTTATGCAAAGGTTAACCTCAATCTTATAGTAACGTCAACCATTTCGAGAACGTTTCTCATTGGCTGGTAGTCAAGAGAGCTTTTAAAATCACCAACAGAGGGGTCATAAAATAAATATAAAATACATCAGTGGCGGCTTCTCCTATGAGGCAGGTGAGGCAGTGCCTCACCAATAATTTTGCAAATTAAATAAATTACAAATTTATATTATTTTACTATTTGCATAAATATAATAATATATCCATTAGAATTATTACCGTCAATCTTAACGCGCTTCGCTAGAAATATCTATCATCCATCTCATTTCTGCATGCGGTCGTATAAGGTAGAAGCCGGTCTCGCGCTTCCTTGTCTTTCATGATCCGTTCGTTGCCTGTTTTGTTCTTATATCATCCATCTCATTTTTGCATGCGGTCGTATATGGTTAGAGGCCCGGCCTCCCGCTTCCTTGTCTAGCGTATTAGTGAAAATATCTAATGTCACGGTATAATAAAGAAACGACCTATTGTATGTACTCTGCTAATGTCTTGTATGATACCGTAATAGTTCAGTCGAATCTAGCTTTAAACTTTTGAGGCCAGCCTCAACTCTCTACTTAAATTTAATGCGAACGCGAGGGGACTAATCTAAACCGCGACGCGGTATTTGGAGAAATGCTATTATTAGATTAACAGGTTGTCCCTTGTCCGTTGAAAGTTTATAGTTTAGAGAGAGTGCATAGTGAATTTAACTTTTACACCAGCATTGTATTTTATTATAGTTTTCGGTAAATACTTTTGTGGTTTTCCGTACTGATGTTTCGCTTTTTTTCCAACAGTGGGCAGTGATTTTTCTAAATTATTAATATTACATTACTTTTATTACTTATTAGTTTATTTTTCACTACTACAGGAGACGTTTGACATTGCGGCAATTAACTGCATTTTGCAAAATTTTGTTGACGAGGTATTACTAAATGTACCTGTATTTTCGTGGCAAGTTGACGAAACAACAGACATAACTTGTAACTCACAATTATCTATTGCTTGTCGTTATGTTAAAAACGGCGGTATTATAGAAAGATTTTTGGGTTTTCACGATGTTTTAACAGTTTTTTTTATAGTGAATTTTTGAGAAATTTTGGGCGAGGTCACGAAAATTTTTCTTCCGAATATCCTGCTCGTCTTTTTGTAGGTAGGTAGATATTTCAATTTTTAGTTTAACTTATTTTTAACAATTTTTTTCAGAGTGAATTTTTGATTTTGGGCGTGGTCGCGAAATTTTTTTGCATACATCAATTTACTCTAAAATTGTACGCTGTTACCGAAGAATCCAAAGACTCAATCATTTTGGGTTTTATTTCAGTTTAAAGTTGACTTAATGTAACTATTGGGATTTACCAGTGCTATGGCGGTGCATGCCGGTTTCAAGAAAAGCTGTTACAGAAAACGCTGTACAGTCAGAACAGCAGAGGTATATTATTCGGAGCTGTACACACTGCAAAGATCCCAAAGCGTGGCAACGTTTGTCTCCTAGCGGTAGCAAGTGAAAATAAGGAAATGAAAATAAAAAGTATTTTTTTTCCACTACTAACACATTTACAAGATACAGTAATAATAATTATCGTGCGAGCAAAAATTATTTGCATCAAACAGGGCTTGGATTAAAAAACGTAGGGCTTGGTTTAGATCACAATGATATGGGGACGATATATCTAACCAAATCTAGGTTACAATTTTGTCAAATTCATATTACTTAGATATGACATGATATGATATGCCAAACTAATGAGTAATAAAATAAGTAGACAAATACAAATTTATTTTTGTTGTTTACAAAATTAACAAAGTAAGAATATACAGAAAAAAAAATAATTACATAAATTGCCATTAATACCATTGAGAGTCATTCCTGCGTCTTTCAAAATCTGCGGCTTTCCCTAAACGCAGCCACGGTTCTTTCCAGGCAATGAAAAAAATCCCCAGCAATAAAAGCAACGTTAGGAAAATGTTCGTGAAAATCGTTCATGCACAAAACCGGATTGTATTGCCATTCACCACTTACTCTAACCCCGATTCGAAAATACGCTTCAACCATTAATGTTTTGTGCTGTTCCGTAAAGCCCAATGTGTGAATTGTTCAAGAAATTGGAAAAATTAGCGATAAATCAAATTACTTGTAACGACTGTCAAAGATGACGGAATAACTGACTGATTGTTAATTCAGGTAGTTACTGACACCCAACAGGTATTAAGCTCTACGGCTAAGCATTAAGTCCTTAGATGCAAGGCCCTCTTTGATGCAAATAATTTTTGCTCACACGGTATAAAAAAAATGGTATGTATTTAAACGATTGCTTCTGTAACTTTTTCCATCAAATTATCAGTGCTGGTCAGTAATAATTGGCTGGTTGCCTAGCTACAAGAAATCACCGTCCATGTTTTTAGTGCAGATTCAAAAAATTAAGTTGACTGCTTTCAAATGGATTGTTTTCATTATTAACTAGGGTCAATAATAATTGGCGATGTAGAGAAAAACGATTTCTAAGGTTAAAAATAAGTAATAATGGCCGTTTTATAGGTTAGTAGTAGAAAATAGTATATATTACATAACAAGTGTTGAAAGTGATACTTTTTAAACGAGGAGGTATTTAGCACGAGGCGTAAGCCGAGTGCGGAAATTCTTCGAGTTTGAGAAATTCAATTTCAGACGAGTAATGAACACAATTTTTCCTACGACCATAAAAATTAACAAAATTAGTTTGATTTATTTTTAAAATTTTGTAGGTTTATCACTATTGTGCTACCTCAACAAATTATTTCAACACTACACTGTTAAAAGAAAAGAATCAAATTTAACTTTTTTTTTATGTCCCAGAAAGTCCACTCCCGTTTTTTTGTCAATTTAACTAAAACCGCTTCAGTCAATCAGTAACTCATAAAATATGTTATTACTATTTTGACATTAATCTGATTTTATTGTGCAGTAAAAATTACAACTTAATTAGTTAATTTGACACATTTTTTATGTTAGTATTAACTTCTTTTAAAATTTTAACTAAAAAAGATATTGATAATGATTATAAACTTTATCAAAGTTACTAGTATTTGATTTATTTGAACCGTAAAAGAATTGCATGTTAATTTTAGTTAGCTGTTATGTTAAAACGACTTCCAGAAAAGTTAGTTCTTAAAATCTGATTTTTACTAAACACAAAAGAGTTAAAATAACTATACATTTTAAGTTATATTTGATTTATTTTAATTGATTATAAATTTTTTTGATTCTCACGTCCAGGATTTCTAACAGTGTAGAGTTGAATAATGTTAAACAAAATTCAAGGCGGATTCCAACAGAAGCGTCTATATTGTAACAAAAAAAAGACAATGGCCTATTTTATACATTTTAACTCACTTAGATCAGGTTCAGGTAATAGACTTTTCATTAGGTCTCATCGTTGCCACAGCTACCCCGAACGGGTTAGTTCTAACATTTTTCAATAAAATCTCGCTCTCCTGAAGCAAATCTACCCCGGTTCTAAAGCTGACATATTAAAAGCCATTAAAACTAACAGCAGCAAATCAAGACTTCAAATTTAGAGGCGTGACCTTTTAATAAAGGAATATCTAAGTATTTAAGTTTAAGTCGAAATTACTACAAAGACATTTTCTTCTTCATATCCATTAATGGATGTTTGCATTTTCCATGCGGCTTCTCTATCTCTGGCCGTGTGTATCAGTGTTTGAATGTCATTCATGCCCGTCCATTGTCTCACGTTCCTCAACCATGACATCTTCTTTCGTCCTAGTCCTCTTCTACCCTCGATCTTGCCCTCGATAATCAGTTGCAGAAATTGATATTTATGATTACGCATTATGTGGCCCAGGTATGTTGTCTTTCTTTTTTTTATAATGATGAGGAGTTCGCGGTCCTTGTTAATACGCCTCAGAACGTCCTCGTTTCTTATTCTAGCTGTCCATGGTATCTTGAGAATTCTTCGATATATCCACATTTCAAATTCCTCCAGACAACATAACTAAACAATAACACTCATCTCCTGAAAAGTATCAACCTTAATAATTGTAGATAAATAGAGATGGAGGTAAATATCGATAGCTTGTTAATTATTCTCGATTTGTTTTAAATAATGCTCACATTATTATTAAACTAAATATATACATTAAGCACATTTCTTCTTCTTCTTCTTTCGGTGCCCTGTCTGTCTTCAGACGTTGGCGATCATCGTGGTGATAACATTTTGAAATGTATTACGGTCAGCGGCTGCTCTAAAGAGTTGTTCAGGTTGCAATCCTGTCCATTGCCTTATGTTTCGTAACCATGACAGTCTTTTACGTCCAATCCAACGTGTGCCTTCCACTTTTCCTTGGACAATAAGGCGGAGTAGAGAGTACTTGCGTCCTCTGATGATATGCCCGAAATATTCGGTTTTTCTCTTCTTTATTGTGTTTATGAGTTCCCTATTGGTATTCATCATAAGAAGTACTTCCTCGTTGGAAGTGTGGGTAGTTCAGGAGATTTTTAGCATTCGGCGATAGCACCATAGTTCAAATGCTTCAAGCTTATTTGTCGTTGTTGTCTTTAAGGTCCATGCTTCACTGCCATAAAGTAATACGGACCAGACATAAAATTTGAGGACTCGTTTCCGGAGGTTCATGGAGAGGTTTCGGTTGGATGGTGTAGGTTTCCAGGATGTAAACGTTTGTCGAGCAAGTGCAATGCGTGTAAGTATTTCTTCGTCAGAGCTTCCAGTTTCGTTAATCCAACTACCTAAGTATTTGAAATGGCTAACTTTTTCGAGAGGTCTACCATCTAATAAAAGTTGACCTTGTCCCAGATCCCCTTTTCCTGCAACCATCCATTTTGTCTTACCAACATTTATCTTGAGGCCCCTTGTTTTGCTCGTCTCGTGCACTGAGTAGAGCAGCGCCTGTAGATCTTCCAGAGTTTCAGCTAATATGGCAGTGTCATCGGCATACCTTATGTTGGTAATTATTTCTCCTCCAATCTTCACACCCTCCTTCCTATCCATTATCGATTCTTTGAATATCTCCTCGGAGTAAACATTAAAAAGTGTTGGTGACAGAACACACCCCTGGCGCACACCCATAGACAATTTACTTTTAGATACCTACAGCTTATCTCCTGCGCAAACAAAAGTTACGTTTTATGGGTGAAAAAATACGTCCGAGCGCATGACTCGTCGGTCAGCTGTCTTCATTCGGGGAACCTTCGTGCATGCGCACAAACCTCGTGTTATCGGCCGTCCTACTTTATCGACAATAATCGACGCGCTCAAGAACCGGCTCGGCCGCCATTTTTGTTGTTGTGTTTTAAAGTTTCTCTTCTCTGCGGATTCCTTGTAGTTTTCTAAAGTTTTCAGCTATCGGATCGGCTATCGTGGATTGTGGGACTGGTGTTTAATATTTATGGATTTCTGGTTTTTGTGTAGTTTAGTTAGTGAATTGTGTTTGTGTTATTAGTGACTCGGATTGTAATATAAACAATGACTAGTACTAGTTGCAGCCGTTGTATAATTTTATTATGCCCAAATAGGGGTAAAATAAACCCTCTATGGTGGCATATGAGCAAGAATTTAAATTTTAAAGCCCGGACCTGTTTATTTTCCCATTCGTCAAACGATAATGTTGCAGTGCGCATGTCTAATAGTTTCCAGTTTTGTTTACATGCGCGAGGCCATAAAACTGCCACATTCGTGATTATTGTTTGTTTATCTAAAGGTAAATTGTCTATGCGCACACCACGTTCAATTGGAATCTTCCTTGTAAACATCTTATCCACTTTAATGGTAGCTACCTGATGATAATAGATATTTTAGTAATCTAAGATCGTAGTTGTTTATACCCTTCATTTCAAGGTACCTAAACAATAATCCATGTTTGACTTGGTCGAAAGCCTTTTCGAAAACTATAAAGCAAATAAACACGTTCTTCTTGAATTTACATATTTTCTGTATGAAAAGTCGTATACAGAAAAGAGCTTCTCTTGTTCCTAGTCACCTAGTCCGTCTCGAAAACCAAACTGTTCAATACCTAACTCATTCTCGCAGCACATTTACTTGTCCCGGATCCTTAAACATTGTATGGGTATTCCATCCTAGATAAGATAATGGTAAAAATCGAACTTAAATTATAATGGTAAGATTACAGAAAATACATATACCTGCAAGTTTGCAGATCTGCAAATATGCCGGACTTGTAGATGTAAAATAATTTACAGAAATTTGGTATTCCAAAAAATATTTACAAATCCGCCATTTTTACCGTAGTTAAACCGTTTTATTACTTCTAGTTTATTGGTATCGACTGCCAAATACGTGAAATATGCCCGAATTCATAGCAATAATGAATTCACGATCTTAACTTTTAACGTTCCCTCCTTATTTTTATATAATAAATATGGTTTAAAAAAACTAAAAAACACGCTTTAATAATTAATCAAACTAAGAAGCGGAAAATAAATATAGTTTAAAATAATTCTTGAAATTCTTAATATAGGCAGAAAATAATAATGAACGATAAACATTAGTATTATTGTGAAAAAAGCGTGGGGTGCTCGATATACGAAAAATATAGCACAAAGCGCCCCACCCTTTTTTGTTCACTATAATACTAATGTTTATCGTTCATTATTATTTTCTGCCTATATTAAGAATTTCAAGAATTATTTTAAACTATATTTATTTTCCGCTTTTTAGTTTGATTAATTTTTAAAGCGTGTTTTTTAGTTTTTTTAAACTATATTTATTTTTCATTTTTTAGTTTGAGTTATTGTTAAAAAAAATTTTTTTTAGTAGATTGAGCTAGATTAGTAGATCAGTTTGTAGTCAGATTGTATTGTCAGCGGTTCTTGATAAGTCTACAAAGTTTAAATTAAATCTGACCGTTTAAAGTCGGTCAAAATCGGGTTCAAAGAAGTCGGTTACAAACAAACATACATACAAACCCAAACAAACAACACACATTTTCAAAATTTAAAAAAAAAATTTGTCAACATTTTATTTTGACGGGTAGAAATTTAAAAAAAAAATGTTCTCTATTCTTAGCGACAATATCTAGACGACCCCACGTTTGTTTCATTACTATCGGTTATTGTAATAATTCTGACATATTGACAGGTGTCAAATTTTGACAAGAGAATTTCTTGCGTATTTTTTTCAACTTTCCACCGTCAATATACATACAACCTTATAGTTTTTTCATTAATATCATTTATTTTAAACGATTTGACATATTGACAGCTGTCAAATTTTGACAGGAGAATTTTTTGCTTATTTTTCTCGAAGTCTCCGCATCGAATACTATACGACCCCATAATTTGTTTCGTCAAAATCGCTTCTTCGTTTTATACATGACCCTGACAGCTGTCGAAATTTGACAGGAGAATTTTTTGCGTGTAGATTATTGTATTGTCAGCGGTTCTTGATAAGTCTACAAAATTTAAATTAAATCTGACCGTTTAAAGTCGGTAAAAATCGGGTTCAAAGAAGTCGGTTACAAACATACAGGTGAAGTAAAATAGAAAAGCAGTTTCGCCAGCTTGGACATGCAAAGCAGATAAAAAAAGTAGCTGCCAATGCAATAAGTGATGAGACCAAATTAGATATTATGCTTGAGTTTGAGGAAAACCCACATACTTCTAGTCGAAAAACAGCTCCAATGTTCGATGTTAGCCATTCATCGTTTATTCGAACATTACAAGAAAATAAAATGTATTCCTATAAAATGATACCTACTCATGAGCTCTTGGAAGACGATTTTTATAGGCGAACGTGTTTTGTGAACAAATGATGGCAATGTTAGATAACAATGTGATCCAATTAGAATATGTTTTGTTTTCTGATGAGTGCACCTTTACACTTCACGGTCATGCTAATCGTCAAAATTGTCGCTATTGGTCTAGGGAAAATCCTCACTGGATTTGAGAAGAACACACGCAATATCCTGAAAAGTAAAAGGTTAATGTTTGGGCAGAAATATAGTTGAAGATCATATTATCATAGGTCCCGTTTTCATTAATGGCAATTTAAATGGCGATAATTATTTAGCACTGCTCCAAAATAACCTCTTGCCAACTTTGAGAAACTTATATCCTGATTCAGCAAACCCACAACTTTCAGCGAAGATAGAGCACCGCCCCACTACCAAATCAATGTCCGGCAGTACCTCAATCGAGTATTTCCAAATCGGTGGATAGGGAGGCGTGGATCGATGGAATAGCCAGCACGATCCCCTGATCTGACGCCATTAGACTTCTTCTTATGGGGTTATGTCAAAAATATTGTATACAAAACTAAACCCCTTGACTTAGCTGACTTAAGAAGACGAATAACGCTTACGATTACATTGGTCACGCCTGAACTGTTCAGTAATATTAGAAAAAAATTCTATTTAAGACTAGGATGTTGCCAAGACGTTCGCGGCGAGTATTTTCAACACCTCCTACATTAATGTTTTTTTTTTTTTACATTATTAAGAAATAACAGTATTACTTATTAGTTTTTGAGTGTGTTGTTAATTTTTGCAATAAATCTGAAAACACTTAATATTTCCCAAACAGTTGAAGATAGGTATAGAATATTGTACATGAAATATGTCTAAAATTTTCTGAAAAATTAAATAATATACAGAGTGTTGTATTTAAAATAAGAAAGTTGGTATTGGTCACTGTTGGATGACACACGCTGTATAAAACGTTTTTATTGAAAAAAATGCGCAACTAGAAATATCAATCGACTTGTCCGAGCGTTTTTTTTGACACGCCCCCATGTATTTATTATCGAATTTATTCCATTTGGCTGATACACATTGCATATACTTATACTTTAAAAAATATAAAACTTTTAACGCATTAGAATAATTTTTTACATATTATTCGAAACAATAATCTGTAAGCATAGACCAAATAAAGACCAGTGAGCAGATAATGTACATACGTGTACTCTTGCTGCAAACTGTACAGTCGTTTCATGCATTGTTAGGTCTTAGAAAAGCTGTTTCCTTTTTCAAATGACTGTTATATTGTTGTTGCTAATGTTTATCATTCGAGTTCACTAGAAAATAAGTAACACGAATAAGGCATTTCCTCTTTCGTTATAAGGTTGATAACAGTTGTTAAAAGCACGTACCAGCAGTAATGTTGTAATTTCACTAATGATCAAGTGAAATGCTACGTAGTCAAACAATGTGATTTTAATAAAGGGAGAACTTATACCATTTATGCAATTATGGGTTTCTAGAATTTCTTATAAATTACAATTTCAAGTATATATTATTCGTATATTAGAAACGTACACATAATTGACATTATGGCATACATGGAAATTAATGACAATCTGCCGTTAAAGCCAAAAATTTCTTAAAATTTGCACTTTTTAAAAAGGGCACCAAATCACATTGATTCTAATGAAATAAATAATGTCGTACCCGTTCCATAAGAATGCCCATCTCTGCTGTAATATTCACCATACTGGAAAAATACAGAAAACGTTCCTGATCTAACAAACCCAAACTATCTATTCCAGCAACAAGTGCCTACCCATCATTTCGCTGTTTTCCGCCTGACTAGTCCTGACATAGTTAAAGAAGCCTATGTTGACGCTCATATTTTTTAACCAGGTTTTTAACGGCTTGTGGGTTTCTGCCCGGCAGCCCCCCTCCCCTGGTTTCACCACTATCATATATTGGGAATATCCCCCTACCATGCGAAGGAACTGAATCCGCCCTTGTTTCTTTTAATAGTGAGAAAATATCTGTTTCCAAGATCTCTCTTTACTCTTTCCAACACAAGGAATCTCAATAGATGCACTATTTTATTGAGATATACCGGGTGTAACAGGATCATGGTACACCCCCCGTATCTCCGTTAGTTTTAAAGGTAATTGATTGAAATTTGGGATATCCCATATACATAATAGGCGACACTTTTTGACCTACAAATGATTTTTTTTCCACTTCCGGTTTCGCCGGAAGTGACACCAACTTTTGATTTTTAAATGGAACACCATGTATATTATTACATTTTTGAATTCTGCATAATTTTCTGAATCCAATGATACCACAAAAATGACATTTCAAGCGTAAAAAATATTTATTATTTAATTTTCCATTTAAGTAAAAGAAAATGCAATGTAAAATACAAAATTAAATGTAAAGACTTTTCCAATACACAATAAAAACACCGATACACCACCAAGGGCGTCCATAGAGCGTTTTTCAGGGGGGGGGGGCAAAAACTTAAACAATACTTTTTATATACAGTGTCACCAGTAAAGTCAGCATCATATGGGATTTTTTTTTATTAATAGCTTTATTCGAAATTTGACTTTGGCATCAAGTTCTGCTTCGATCGAGATGAAAATTAAGCAAAAAAATAGTAGTAACGTGATTCGCAGTATCTGTCAAATTTTAATTTTTTTTTTAAATAATTCAAAAGTGGGGTTATTTCTGAAAATATCAAAAAAGAGTTATAGGGAAAAGTTTTTTTAAATGCAGTTTCTAGTCCACGTGCAAAATTTCAGCTGGATAAGATAATTTTTATTTTTTACCCATATTTTGTAAATTGCACCACTTTTGCAAAATAAGACTCAACGCAACCTACATAAAACTTCTTAGTTTTTACAATGCTTTATTTCAGATACATTTTTTTTTAGGGTAGCGTTATATTAAATGTGTGTTTTTCTACGAAATCAAAATTGGGCTATTAAAATTTGGTCGCATGTGATGCAAAGTTCATTTGTTATTGACCCTGTATAAGGTAACTTCATAAAAATAAGTATTTTTGAAAACATAGTTTGTGTCTGAAAGTAATACACCTTAAGGTAGGAGTATCAACATGCTTGCCAACCTATAACCTATTTCGCGTAGATTTATTTATGTTTTCTAGCTTTTATACAAAATTTAAAGAAAATCAGTATTGACTTGAAATTCTATAGGTAATAATTGACATATTTAATAAATATCAAGGAATTTCATAACTTATTTTACGAGAATTGTATAGCGAAAAATATCGGGTAAGATTTTTTTAAACATTATTATGTCATTGTCACTCATTGTTCTTTCACTATACAATTCTCCCAAAATTAGCAATAAAATAAATTGATATTTTTGTAATAATATCAGATACTACCTAAATAATGTACCGACGATATTGATTTTTTTTAAATGTTAGTTATTAAAATAATAAACTCAAAAAATCAACGCGAAATAGGTTATAGGTTGGCAATAGATTGAATGACGTTGAGAATTCAACCTTAATATTAAGACAAAAAAGAACACAGTGTCATCAGTAAAGTGTTCATTAAGTGGAAAATACATTTTTGCTTAACCCAGCGGAAAGTTTATCTATTTTCAACGATTTAATTTAAAATCTCTTTATTTTATTTTTTATTTTTTACTTTCAGTAACAAAGTACGTTTTCAAACATACGTATTTTATGAAGTTACCTTATACAGGGTCAAAAACAAATGAACTTTGCATCACATGCGACCAAATTTTAATAGCCGAATTTTGATTTTGTAGAAAAACACACATTTAATATGACGCTAGTTTAAAAAAAATGTATCTGAAATAAAGCATTGTCAAAACTAAGAAATTTTATGTATAGGTTGCGTTGAGTCTTATTTTGCAAAAGTGGTGCAATTTACAAAATATAGGTAAAAAATCAAAATTATCTTATCCAGCTGAAATTTTGCATGTGGGCTAGAAACTGCATTTAAAAAAAATTATAACTTTTTTCGATATTTTCAGAAAAAAAATTAAAATTTGACAGATAATGCGAATCACGTGACTACTATTTATTTGCCTAATTTTCATCTCGATCGATGCAGAACTTGATGCCAAAGTCAAATTTTGAATAAAGATACTAATAAAAACAATCCCATTTGATGCGGACTTTACTTGTGACACTGGTATAAGACTATTTATTTAACTTATGCCTAATGTATTAATTTATTGATATGTTTTATTATGTAATTGTTCAGTTTAGTGATTTGTTGGTCTACTAACTAACCACTGTACTATTCAATATTTATACTGAATTATGAAATAAAATAGTAATGTGGGCGCCTAGGGGGGGGGGGGGGAAGTGCCCGTTTTGCCCCCCCCCCCCCTATGGACGCCCTTGTACACCACCGAATACTTATTTGATAATCTGAATAATTTTATTGTTTTCAAAGCAACCTTAGTAACTTCTTGGCATTAAATTAAAACAAAATAATTGTATTTTCTTTTAGCTATAATTTTGATTGTATTTATCGCACATGTTATTACCAGGTATGAATAAATTCCTTATTAATAGTACTAAGAAATGGTGGTACCACGGTACCAATATGGTTCCATTTGGAAAAATTGAGTTTTACCCCAAAAACGATTACGATGACTTTTATTTGCTTATAAAAAACGCAATTTAGTATTTTTGACGGGACTTCGATTTTTCTAGCATTAGACGGATCAATTGGAATAAATTGGAACCGTCATAGCACACTTAAATGGAAAATTAAAAATTAAATAATAAATATTTTTGAAATGCCACTTTTGTGGTATCATTGGATTCAGAAAATTATGCAGAATTCAAAAATGTAATAATATACAGGGTGTTCCATTTAAAAATCGAAAGTTGGTGTCACTTCCGGCGAAACCGGAAGTGAAAAAAAAATCATTTGTAGGTCAAAAAGTGCCGCTTATTATGTATATAGGATATCCCAAATTTTAATCAATTGCCTTTAAAACTAACGGAGAAACGGGGGGTTTGTTGTACCATGATCCTGTTACACCCGGTATAAATATGATAAAGAGATTTAAAAATTTATTTATGATAAGCTGTTGTGATGATGTCCAAATATTATTGGTTATTTTTTTTTTTACCTTTCAACAAACCCAAAATAACATATCCTTCTACTAACTACGAACCTTGGACTAACTACGAAGTTACGTCAGTTGGAATGAGGCTGCCCATATAACCGTCTCGATTTTAAAGAAGTGATTAAGAAATTATAAAGGCTGTTCAATGACCGCTGACCGTTACTTCACGACTAGAGCTTATATTTTTAACATTCGTGAACTAGGTGCGATATAATGAATGTAGTACCGTGCGAGCAAAAATAATGTGCATCAAAGAGGGCTTGGATTAAAAAACGTAGGGCTTGGTTTAGATCACAATGATATGGGGACGATATAATATCTAACCAAAGCTAGGTTAAAATTTTGTCAAATTCATATTACGACATGATATGTCAAACTAATGAGTAATAAAATAAGTAGACAAATACAAATTTATTTTTGTTGTTTACAAAATTAACAAAGTAAGAATATACAGAAAGAAAAAGAAAAATAATTACATAAATTGCTGAAATTGGCCACCGCCATGCTCCAAGCATAAATTTACACGTCTCTTCAAATTTTTGAAAGTGTTGACCAGCATCTCTGGAGAAATGTTACCACATTCTTGGATAAATCCTTTCTTGTAATTGTTCTAAATTTGCAACTGGTGTTTTAAAAATAGTGTTCTTTAAATGAGGAAAAACGAAGTAATCCATAACCGTTAAACAAGGTGATCTAGGTAACTAGGTGGGAATTCAATGTCTGATCGAAAACTGATCAATCTGTCGTCGAAAAAATTACGTAAGTAGTTAATAGTTTCGGCGGCTGTATGGGCGGTTGCACCGTCCTGTTGAAAATATCCAAAACGCCAAAATCGTCGTTAAGTAATTGCTCCACAAATGGATTCAAAATATTATCTCTATACCGCTGTGCTGTAACTGTGTCATGGGAAAAAATAGGACCAACAATTCTTCTTCGGGAAACAGCTAACCAGACACCAATTTGTTGAGAGTGCAATGTGGAAAATGGGGATTTTCACTACTCCACATGCGTGTATTCTGAGAATTCACATAACCGGAGGGGGGGGGGGGGGGGACCAAGCGAAAAAAATGTCAGGTATAATAAATCGACCATAAATGTTTTGTGCTGTTCCGCAAAGCCCATTGTGTGAATTGTTCAAGAAATTAGAAAAATTAGCGATGAATTAAATTACTTGTAACGACTGCCTAAGATGACGGAATAACTGATTGATTGTTAATTCAGGTAGTTACTGACACCCAACAGGTATTAACCTCTACGGCTAAGCATTACGTCCTTAGATGCAAGGCTCTCTTTGATGCAAATAATTTTTGCTCGCACGGTATTATAATATATCCATTTATTTTATTAAACTTTTTTTCTTTCGAGCTTATTGTCATTTTTGACAGTGACATTCTTAATCAACGTTATTTCAAAAATGTCACGGTATTGTGAAAAAGAACAAGCATTAATTTTAAAATTATTCGATTATTTTTCAAAGAGAAACTGATGCCGGAAAGACTCTTTTATTAACGCACTTTACGAGGTAAGTAGATATAATAAAGCAGGAATTGTGAAAACATAAATAATAAACATGAAAGTATATGGCAATGTTTTTATAAATATCTATCTGTTTTAGAGAGTTTCTGATGCTTTGTGAGTTTCGTGTTCAACAATCCAACGAATTAAGGTAAAGGGGATAGAGAAGGATGTAGATTTTAAGAATCGCAATAATGTCACTATTTTATTATCCGCGGTCGACAACTTCACGAAATTCATTAATACACCATAAGAAAGCGTATTTATGGGATGTATAGAGCTACGATTCGCCCAATAAAACTAAACCTTAAAATCATTGATGGGCAGGCACGTAGCCAGGATTTCTTCTCGGGGGAGGCTCACCGAGATCGCGCTGACGGCGCCACGCCCTTTTTTGAATCATGGTGCTTGGTTTTCAAGTGGGAAAAATAAAAAACATAACACAAAATCCTCAAGAAAAGCACAAAAACAAACCCGGTAATAATTGAGGTGCTTGGGTCTCGTGCCTCAGGGGGGAGGGCAATTGCCCCCCCCCCCTATACCCGCGCCAGCATTAAAAAAATATCTGATATTTTTCGTATTGGGTTCATTTGTATGAAAATTTTAAACAAATTTGTATTTTTATTATTATAATAATATAGGTACTACCTATACTAGGTATACATGACAAACTGTCACGAAGAAAATTTAATAGTGTAGGAAATGTTTAATGTGTCCTATATTGTCGAAATCAGAGCTCTAATAATATATGGATGATATTTCGCATAAAATTCATTTTGTTTTTGTAAGTTTTATAAGTATGGTCTCGAGTTTCGGGGGGGGGGCTGCCCCCCCCCCCTTCCAGCTACGTGCCTGTTGATGGGGTTGAAATATCCACTGGTGCATTTGTTCATTAGCGGACTGTTTTAAAAATTAATATTTTAAATGACGTAAATGTACTGTATCAAATGGGCGTTTTTTAATAGAGCAACCCCATAGAGCCTAAAAACAAGTGGGATTTTTAAGAGAATTTAAGAATAACGGCCACTTCAGTTTCCCTTAAAACCTATTTTTTGGTTAAAACCTGAATATAAAGTAAACGAACTTTTAGGCGAAGTTGGCAAGATGATATTCTTCATACAGTCGTCGGGGTGTACGGAATGTAAGCGCTATGCGCTATTATGATGCAAAAATATTCTGTATGCATCCTGTAACAAATGACGTAGTTTTGGGTCTGTGGAAAAACTGGAATAAAGAAATAGAAAATGTAACAGTGGAAAAATGAAAAAAATATTTAACACACACTAATAAAATTATAAATGATGTATGGGAACGGGAAAGATTTATCGATGCTGTAGATACTCTTCCCCTTATTATTAACTTGGACGAATCTGATAAGGATGATCCTTGTGGAGATGATTTATTTTAATTATTAAAAAAACCTGTATTTTGTTGTGTTGTCATTTTTTATTATATTTTCGTCTTTATAATTTTATAAATAAATAAGATGAAATTTGAAAATATTTGGAATAAAATTTATAGACGAATGCACTAGACAAAAAAAAAAGATTTTACGGAAGTAGTCCATAATCGCAAAGTGGAGCTATTGAGATATGGGGAAAATATGATTCAATTTTAAATTTTATAAATGAGTTTTATTTATTTTTCAGTAAATTTAAATGAATTAAAAATTTCATACTGATTTTCAGAAACAAAATGTTTCATGATGCCAAGGCCGTAGCCAGAAAATAATTTCGGGGGAGTTTGTTCCAGTGGCGGATTTAGGATTTGGTCTAGGGGGGGGAGCGCGAAAGGGAACTGCGCCGAAGGCGCTCTTTTGCGTAGAAGACGCTCTTTTGCGTAGAAGGCGCTCTTTTGCGCCGTAGGCGAAAAATTTTTGGGTGCCACGCCCTTTTTTAGGTAAAATACCATAAAGCTTAATCTGCGGCAATATGCCAGACTTTAAAACACTCTTTTAATTTAAAAGAAATTCGAAATTTGAAAGGTCGGTCGACAAAATAAACAATAAACTTTTTATTTTACTAATTAATATGTCCCTTATAATAAGTCATAATTATATCTAAGTAGGTATAATAATTATTATAATAAATTATATTATGTAATAATAAGATCAAAAACAAAATAAGAATGAAAACGAAAACGAAAAATAAACAATAAGAACAAAAAAAATTTCTGAAGTCCTACCTACTTTGTACTAAATTACAAAATCAAGTTTCCTGTTCTTAGAAGAGAAAATATTTATGATTTTGTTTACATCTACGTTTATATCACGGTGGACATATAGGAAAGCCAGACCATTAAGGCGATCTGCAGCCATTGTAGTCCGTAAATAAGATTAACTATTATGTTACTTATTAAAAGTCTAAAATAAATATCTTTTTTTTTATTTCGGGGGGGGGGGGGATCAATCCCCCTTGATCCCTCCCCTGGCTACGGCCTTGCATGATGCCTTTTACCCCAAATAAACGACTATGAAATAACGGATATGAAATAATTTGGGCGTATAGTGCCGTATAGTTATGTTTTTGAGGGCAAGAATAAGTTTTAAGATATTATGTCGTAGAAAACGCTAGTTACACAAGGAGTTTGATAAATTCTCGCATATATTTTTTGTCTCTCCCATTTCGGACCGCTTTACCTCAAATACGTAAAAAAGTTGTGCTTCATTAATCTCGATATTTCAATTAATTTTTGAGATAATTGCGTTTAAATGCTAGATGGCAAGAAACATTTAAATAAAACCTTTCATAACGAAACCTATTTATTGTAAATTAACCGTGCGTTTTTAAGCGTAAATGACTTATTTTCAAGTCTACTATCTCCTGTTGCTGTATTTGCCCCTTTTTTATGAGACATCCTCTATACAGCGTGTATTCGGAAGTTCTTACCAAATGGGAAACTTTTTTATTATTAGTTTTACGAAAAAAAATTATTCTTTATAAAAAGCTGTGCATGGTTTAAAACCTTAGATGCAAACATCAAATATCGAAATTTTCCAGTCATATACGAGGTTTGTCAAAAAATGTGAATTTTTCCCAAGAATGTAAAGTTTTCCCAAGAGTAAAGTACCTTTATTTTTGACATTATCAAAAGTTGTTATTAAAAAAAGTTGATCAGAACTAAAAACCACGTCTAAATATGCAATAACACGCATTAAATTAATTAAATAATTAAAAAATTAAATAATTAATAATAAATCAATAAAATAATTTTTCAACATAAATGCGTATAATTGCAAAATTAGCCGTAGTTTTTAGTTCTGATCAACTTTTTTTAATAACAATTTTTGATAATGTCAAAAATAAAGGTACTTTACTCTTGGGAAAAATTCACATTCTTGGAAAAAATTCACACTTTTTGACAAACCTCGTATATGACTGGAAAATTTCGATATTTGATGGTTGCATTTTAAGTTTTAGACCATGCAGAGCTTTTTATAAAGAATAATTTTTTTTCGTAAAATTAATAATAAAAAAGTTTCCCATTTGGTAAGAACTTCCGAAGACACGCTGTATAACAATAAGTAAATGGTTTAACTAGGCACGTTATTGATTTTATAATAGATTAGTTAACCAAAATGGTGCTTGCATGTACTCACTATTAAACTTAAATAATAAACACCAAGAAAATCTGTCTCTGAAATATATTAAATCCAAAAGTAAACATAAGATAGAGGTAGTTATTAAGTCATTATACGTAAATTCCAGCAAACATGATGCAAAATCAAATTTTTTAAACACCACTTATAATGTTGCTTACCATGTATGGTAGTAACGGGGGCAGCAGTGATCGACCCTCATAGAATCCAAAAGACAGAAAACAGTAAAACACATGAACACTCAACAAGTCTGCACAAACATTATGTCACTAAGTATATACTATACAAGGTATTATACAAAACGACCAGATCGTCGAGAGTTTTTTTGCAAAATCGTTTATAATTTGGTCGATATTTAACGTTTTAACAAACTCGTTAGTGTTGCCGCCGAGACGAGAGATTCTCGTCTCTCGTCTCGTCTGGCCCTCTCTCGACGAGACGAGAGGGATATTTTCTTTCGAATAAAGCTCTGAGACGAGACGAGAGAAGTACCCTCTCTCGTCGAGAAATTCTCGTCTCTTTCGATCTCTCTCGATCTCTCTCGATCTCTCTCGATCTCTCTCGAGCAAAAAACGTTACTTTTTTGAGCTTTTTTAAATCTTCTTAAATTCCTCTTTGCAAAAATATACATAATGTCTATATTTGGACCAGCAGTTTTCGAGTTATTTAACTGCAAATAGTTTCATCTAGTTAACCGTGCCTGGCCATTCAGAATAACATATTACGAGAATTATGACGTTTTATCGCTGAATAAAATTATTTGCAGTCAAATAACTCGAAAACCGTCGGTCCAAATATGGACATTATATATTTTTGATAAGAGGAATTTAAGAAGATTTTAAAAATCTCATAATAGACAGGGTATCCAAAATAATTTTTTTAAATTTGCTGATTCTATATAAATTTATAATTACTTTATTTAAATGCATTATTAGTCTATAGTTAATAGTTTTCAAGATATTGACTTTTGAAAAATTATATTTTTGAGTTTCGACAGCCTATAGCTTTCTAACAGTACATCTTAGAGCAAAACGGCGCATATGTCTATATCTTTCATTTTCACTATATTCCCAAATCAATCAAGCTTCCGGCTAAACCGGATGAAACTCGAAAACAGGAAATATAGTTCTTCCGGTTTAACCGGAAGGTGATTTTTTGGGAAGATAATAAAAATGGAAGATAGGGACATGTGAGCCGTTTTGCTCTAAGACGTACTGTTAGATCTGTGGAAACTCAAAAATTACATTTTTTAAAAGTCAATATCTTGGAAATGGAAATTTCTTACCGTGCTGGTGTTTGGGAGCGCCCTGTATAGGCAAAAATAATTTTATAAGAGGCACCTCTTAACCCTTAATAAGCTTCGTCAAAAGTTTTCTGCTATCTTAGAGGTACAGGAGATATTGACCTTTGTCGCACTAATGGGCCACCCTGTAGTAAATACCAAGCAAAGTTTTAACGCATTTAGGTTAGGTGCTGTCATATTTGACATATATTGCACACAATTTATGTCAAATATGATAGAACCTAACCTAAACGCGTTAAAATTTTGATTGGTTTTTACTATATTTGGTTTAAATTACGAGAGAAGCGAGACGAGACGAGAGAAGGTCGTCTCTCGTCTCGTCTCGCCCACTCTCGACGAGACGAGATACCTATTTTATCTCGTCTGACGAGACGAGACGAGAAAAGGCTCGTCTCGCGGCAACACTAAAACTCGTATTCGATACTGGAAAATTGAACACACTGATTTTTTATTAATAAATGGTCCGCAATTTCATATATACTATTTTCAATTTTGAAATACTATCTCTCTGAGGCTTAAAATTTGACTTGGAAAGTCAATGGACAAGTCTTTATGGTATATCGTTTGTAAATTTCGCGCTTTTACGTATAATTCTTTTTCGCTTAACGAAGTTAAATTATCAGGATATAAAAAAAATAAAATTAATTATGAAATAAAATACCTATGAAAAGCAAAGCTGAGGTCAATGTGGCATATGTGGGCCCCCGGCTGCCCCCTGCGGGGATGTTGTTACGCCACTCAACCGAAACGAATAAGACAAGAAAAGTTTTCCTTTAATTTCGTCAGATCCGTACTTAGATGCGTTTCGCCCTAAAATAAGTTGCTTTTCGACTGCTTCTAAGACACTTTCGGCAATGTTTATTAAAACGCCACTGGCAACAGAGTCAAACAGTGGTAACTCATTGTTAGGTCAAAATAGTATCACGGTATTGGTACATAGGTACTGTAGGTAATATAATGCGGTTCAAACTATCGCCTATTGTAATAATTCGAAAGCGATTTTCACCACAAACTATAAAAACAAGAGGTACGACTTAGTCATATCGCACGAAACTGATTATGTAAAAGTAGAAATGCATTCTTTATTGTTTTTTCTTATGCATTTAACAGTTATTATCGCCATTCTATCGGGGCGCATTTTATAATTTATTATGTTCAATTTATAAAGTCTATACCTGCATGGGTGTTTTGTTAAAAATATAATAGGAACCTAGGTACTAATATTTAAAATTGCCGTACAAGCAGAGCTGGGCAAGCTACTGGAAAAAAGTAGCGAGCTACAAGCTACAAGCTACTTAAAATTAAAGTAGTTAAGCTACCGTGTAATCAAGCTACGTTTAAATAAAAGTAGCTTAGCTACTGGTAGCTAAGCTACAAGCTACTTTTTTTAAAGCTACTTTTATAAGCTACTCTGCGAAGGTTACTTCACTTTATGTCAGTGAATGCAGTTTTGAAAAACTACGTTCTTCGACATTAAAAGAGTTTAGTAATAAAAATATTATAAAGTTTTAATAATGTAGGTACCTACCTGTAACTAAGTATTATTATAAGTAAATATATTATTAAGCATGTTTTCAACAGTGCAGAATATGAGGGGTACATCGTAAAAAATTATTTTTGCCATACTTTTAAACAATTGTAGGTAACTAGCGTGTACCCGGCATGCGTTGCAACCCGCTGGTATAAATACAAACCCGAAATATTAGTACCCGGCATACCACTTTCTGAAATTGCACCCGTGCGAAGCCAGAAGCCGCTAGTTATACATAAAAACCTTCCCCTTGAATCACTATATCTATTAAAAAAAACCGCTTCAAAATCCGTTGCGTAGTTTTAAAGATTTAAGCATATATAGGTACAGGTAGGGACGGACAGACAGCGACAGCGACTTTGTTTTATACATAAAAACCTTCCCCTTGAATCACTCTATCTATTAAAAAAAACCGCTTCAAAATCCGTTGCGTAGTTTTAAAGATTTAAGCATATATAGGTAGGGACGGACAGACAGCGACAGCGACTTCGTTTTATACTATGTTAAGATTAAGATAGCTATTTTTTGATATAATATGACTGACATGACTGTCAACGTTTTATACATTTTTTTAGGTTTTCAAATTTTTAGTTTAAAGGCAAAATGTTAAGTTATTAAATAAATATACAAAATATAATATCCTTTAAATTATTTTATTTTTTAATTCATAAGTTAACAAAATGGCAATACCTAAAACTAACATAAGTAGCTTAAGCTACCGAAAGTAAATTAAGCTACCGAGAGTAGCTTAAGCAGCTTTTTGACTAACTAGCTACTTTTAAAAGTAGCTTCATGAATACACTAAAAAAATAATGTAAAAGCAACAGCTACAAGCTACTTGATTTTAAAAGAAGCTCAAATAAAGCTATTAGCTACCAAAAAAGTAGCTAGCTAGTAGCTTAACTACTTAGTAGCTAGCTACTGCCCAGCCCACCAATCGAGGGCCATCGTCTATGGGAAGAATACAAAGCTATTAAGAAGACACTAAAGAGCAAAGTGAAAGCCTCCAAAAGAGCAAAATGGAATGACCTATGCAAAGACTGAGAACGAGATATTTGGGGAGACGGTTATAAAATAGTAATGAAGAATATGCTAGGTTGCCCACCGAGACCACAGATGAGTATGGAAAGAATGAAGGAAGTCGTTGATCACTTATTCCCCACGCATCAGCCTGTAATATGGAACCACGCAAATAACACCGAATTTGTAAACTTCACCCAAGAAGAATTAAAGGAAGCATGTGACAAGCTTAAAGTTAAAAAGGCTCCGGGACCCGGAAACATACCCACTGAAATAATAAAGTACATAGTATCTCACCGCCCCGAGTATGTCCTCAACTTATATAATATGCTAGCGCAAGGGGCAAATTTCCCATTAAGTTGGAAGAAGTCAAAACTCGTATTACTTAGGAAGGGAGAAAAACAGCTCGAAAACCCAGGATCATATAGACTTATTTGCCTACTGGACATCGAAGGAAAACTATATGAACAACTAATCCTTATCAGATTAAAGCAAGAGTTAGAAAGAGCTGGAGGCCTAGCAGAAAACCAGTATGGCTTCACCAAGAAAAAACAAACAGCTGATGCTATCAATAAAGTATTAAGTATCGCCAGAAACGCCAGAGCGTATTCGAGTAGCCATCGAAGATTATGCGCGGTCATTACACTCGATGTGAAGAATGCTTTCAACTCGGCTTCATGGCAAAAGATCCTAGAAGAACTTCGGAAAAAAGAAATAGATGAACATCTCATTAATATAATTGCGTCCTATTTGTCAGAAAGAGAATTGATCCTTGAAGCAGAAGGATCAGAGAAAAGTAGAAATATAAACAGTGGAGTACCCCAGGGATCAGTACTGGGACCGATACTATGGAATGTGCTCTACGATGATCTTTTCAAAGTGCTGCTTCCAGCGGGGACTATCCTTATAGGCTTTGCAGATGACATAGCTCTGGTAGTGGTTGCAAAAGGGGAAGAAACACTAATGGCAAACGCAAATACAGCATTATTAAGAATAGTCAAATGGCTAAAAGCAAAACAATTACAATTGGCAGCAGAGAAAACAGAGGCAGTGCTCCTCACAACCAAAAGAAAAGTATCTCGAATACATTTCAAGGTAGAAGATAAAAAAATAACACCAAGTAAGGCCATAAAATATCTAGGCGTCTGGCTGGATACAAAGATGACATTCTCCGATCACGTGGAAAAAACTATAGTTAAGGTGGAAAAGACAATATCGGCCCTGTCTAAACTCATGCCAAATATCGGCGGGCCCAAAGCTTCAAAAAGGAAAACACTGTCTGGAGTGATTCATTCCCAACTACTATATGCAGCACCAGTGTGGCATAGTGTTACCAGAAACAAGAAACTAAGAGATAAACTTCGAGGGATCCAAAGAAAAATGACGATCAGAGTATCTAGCGCCTACAGAACAATATCCGCGGACGGAGTAGGAGTTATAGCAGGCATTCCACCAATTGACCTACTTATAAAAGAAAGACTGGAAAGATACCGAGGAATGGCGGTCCAGATAGCAAGGGAAGACGTTCTAAATAAATGGCAAGAAATGTGGGACACTAGCAGAAAAGGAAGATGGACATGGCATCTTATACCAGATATACGTACTTGGCTATCTCGACCTTACGGCGAAGTTGATTATTTCCTTACGCAAGCCCTATCAGGACATGGCTGCTTTCGTCAGTATTTGTTTAACCGTAACAGATCAAATTCAGAACAGTGCAAGTACTGTCAAGAGGTCGATGACGCCGATCATACCCTGTTCCGGTGCCCTAGATGGGAGGAAAGTAGACTTCTATTCACACGAGCGACGGGAATGGTCTTTAACGCTAGACATATGATGGAAAGCCTAGTGCACTCTGAAGAAAGATGGAAAACAACATATAAAACAATAAGAAACATAATTGAGACGAAAGAAAGAGAAGACCGCTAAAGCAAAATCTTGTAGAGAGAAGAGACCCCTGAAGTAATGCCGGAAGGCGGTTTCCAGGGCAGGAAAAAAAAAGGGGGGAAGTTTTTAGTCGGTAGGCGGCTCCCTAGAGGGACTGAATCCGACACAGGCCAGTCGCAAGACCACCAGACTGGTATCGTCTTTAGAAGATTTTTTACCCCTCATTAAAAAAAAAAAAAAAAAAAAAAAAAAAAAAAAAAAAGCTACTGCCCAGCTCTGCGTACAAGGCAAATAGTTTTACGTCTGCCTCTAGTACGTTAAGGAGTATTTTTTAGGGGAAATGAAAATTTCCCAAAAAAGTATTCACGTGCTTACGGCAGCTTTTCGTCGGTTGAACAGATGGTCACAGACATGAGACAAGTGATGCTTTTGCTTATAAGGGCGCCACTCAGTTACCGTTCGATTTTTAGTGTCTAGAACCATTTAACGGAGAAGTAAAACTCTGTCTACAAATAAGATGTTAATACGCAATAAAAATAAACACTGGGATAAGCTTTGATCAGTTTAATGTAAAAATAGAGATTATTGTAGGTATGAACAAATAATATTTATTATTATAATATGACTAAAAAGGTATGAAAACATAATATGTGTAAAACTGCTTCATTTCTGATAAATTGAATTAAGAAAATAAAACCTTTATGCATCAAAACTTATGTTTTTTGATTATACCGACAATATATACATAACGTTTCTTTGGCCAAAGATAAACCTTCGCCATGTACATTTATATACAGGGTGTTCATTTGAAAATTTCCCACCTCGATTTTCCTGCTTTGAAATGAAAATGTGGAAAATCGCTCGGACCCGACGATTTTTATTTCGAGGGGGACATATTTTGCATATATTGTCAATCTTGTTACTTCAAGCCCCTAGGAGGGAGGGGGGTAAGATCTAAATCTTAAATGGATACCCATATTTTATATAATTTTTTTGGATTCTGCATAAAATTCTGAACATTTTTTAATAAGAGCATTATTAGTCTATACTTAACAGTTTCCGAGATATTGACTCTTGAAAAATGACTAAAGTACTACTACCGGAAGTACTATATTTCTTACATCCGGTTTAACCGAAAGTTTACACTATTGAAAAGATAATAAAAATCGAAGATAGGGACATGTAAGCCGTTTTGCTCTAAGACGTACAGTTAGAAAGCTAGACGCTGTCAAAGTTCAAAAATGTAATTTTTCAAGAGTAAATATCTCGGAAACTGTTAAGTATAGACTAATAATGCTTTTATTACAAAATGTTCAGAATTTTATGCAGAATCCAAAAAAATTATATAAAATATGGGTATCCATTTAAGATTTAGATCTTACCCCCCAACCCAGCAATTTTGTATCCACAGCAAATTGTATCTTCTTAATGCGACGCATTCTGTACCCAGTACAGCGCTTTCCCTACAATTAAGAAAGCAGAACAGCGTCCCCAAAAACGAATTGTATCCGTTAGAATCTATAATTCACAAGACGTTGTTGGGGGTTCGTAGCGATCGGTAATCGCCGCGCGCCGTCTTATTAGTTTTAACATATTTGTTGCGCAGTTCACATCGTTGTTCGGAGTCTTCTAGCTGTCCTGTCTGAATTTGAATTTTATTGATCGATTGATTGATTAATTTATTTTTACTTTGTATTTAAGCAATAGAAGATTCTTATTTCGCACAACCCATCATTAGTATTGGACTTTGTTATCTAGGGGCGAATTTTACCATCTCCGTAAACCATATTGCATAATAGATAATCATATGCAATGTTAAACGATAAGAATAATATCACGCTAGAAGCTATTTAAATTTTTGAGAACTACAGTATATACATACTGATTTTTAGTGGTAAGTATATGCTTTATTAACCGTAGCGAGCAAATATTATTATGATTAATGTCAAGTTTCATTACAACTGCCAGTTGGAACTAATACAGTATATAAAACAAGACTACAACCCCAATAGAAATTGATAATTACTATGAGTATTCAGAGCACTTATATTTGCACTTAAGTGCATTCTGTTACGCCCCGTGCAGGCAATCGGCGTTTCCGTTTTGTGTCTTCAATACTATCTTACTTTTAATATTCTAAAATTCTATTTTTGTATACATAATATGCAACCTTAAAAATATGATTCAAATTTAAAGGCAAAGGCGCGAACCGCGAAGGGCTCCATAGTCGTTCGTTTGAATTCGGTTCCAGTGGCGCATTTGTATTTGTTAGGTAATATAAGTATGTACTATTATTTTGGTCATGTGTAAGTTGGGTTTACCTTAAAGGTAAAGTTTTTCAAACTAAGCCAATGGACATGGAGGACTTAAAAAATCGAATTGTTCAAGAAATACGGACAATCAGTCCGGAAGTTGTCAGAAATGTGCAGAAAGAATTTTTCGATCGTCTAGGTTACTGCCAATTAACCTTTGGGCAACATTTTCAACATTTATTAAAATGATAAATAATTAATTGTTGTATTTATTTTCGAACTTTAACTGTCGATAAATCATAATGACATGTTAGATAAAAAATGTTTACAATTATGCACAAAATCCTAAAATTAAAAAAAAAATGTGGGTTCCCATTAAAAAAATTAAAGTTGGTCCAAGCAGAGTGCTTTAGGAGACACCCTGTATAATAAAAAATATTGAAAAAAATGCGTATTAAAAAAACAAAATCGACGTGTCCGAGCGATTTTTAAAAACATTCAGCGTTCCCTAAATAATGAATTTATTCCAGACTTTACGTCCTCACTGTATAATGTTTCATTAAAAGTTGATACACGTAGTATTTTCTGATCCACCCTGTATGATATCTATTAAAAAGAGTATTTTTAACTGCAAAACGTTTTTCAAAGTACAAAAAAATCACCGGCAAACTTTTCCTTGTAACCTTATAAAACTGACCCTTCAATCCGTGTATTATAATTTCAGATAATACAGACGTGTTGAAAAGTCCACATTAAAACTATACAAATAAAATATGTGAAATAATAATAGTATTACACAATGTTATGTTATCAAGATTAATTCATAATAGCGGCGGTTAAAATTAATTAACATGCCATCGGCATCGACGCGGCCCAGTGGCCAAAACTTCAAAAAACATGTCCAAAAGGTGTATTTGAGAAGAATGTTTTGGATATCTCCGTTTGAAGGACGGGCTTGCGAAGTTGCAGAAACTCATCAAACTATGTGGGATAAAATAATCATTCATAAGTGAGTAACGTAAATAAGAATCTAAAAAACAGCTTGAGGGTGCCAAAATTATACAGGGTGATTTACGGTAAATTGTCACTTATAATCTCCATAGCAGCAGAATTATTACCGATAATTTTTTTTAAGGTTACGAATGGTTTTGTTGATAGAAAATTATTCCGAGTCGAAGACGAGGGAAATTTTCTATCAACAAAAACATGAGTGAAACCGAGAAAAAAATTATCGGGAATTAATTCTGCTGCCTGGGAGATTCGGTAAGAAAATTTCATAAATTGGAGTTTCTTTTAATGTTCCTGAAACTTTAGTAATAAACCTTAGTTACTAACAAGTAAAATCAACTTCTATTGTAAAAATACAGTGCGTCATATTAAACTAAACTCATCGGAAATATGTTTTTTAAAGTTTTATTTGAATTTAAAACATTGGATTTTAGATAACAAATTTGTTATTTAATATTTCTCACATTTTAGTAATAAAAATAAGTTACTAACTGCTCAATTTCTTTAGCAATCGAACTTGCTGATTCTTTACCAAAACGAATCATTTTTTACACAATATTATTGTAACAATAAATATCATGGGTACGACTAAAAAACTGATTGTTACTTGCCAGTGACGGCTCGTGCTCTATTTATGCGGGTAGGCGACGGGTATGATAGAGGCCTAAAGCCCGCCGCAGGGCGGGACCACGCCCAAATTTGGTCAATAATTTAATGTTAAGAGGAAGTAACCCCTTTACCACAATGAAAATTGCCGAACGTTTTGCTGGTCAAACGAAAAGAAAAAATAAAAATTGGTATTTAGAAAATAAATTCTACTTTAAATACCCCATTCAGAAAAGTAAATGACGATCGAAAATATTCCCAAAATTTTTTTTAGAATTTTTTTTTATTTTTAGTTATTTTGTAATATCTTAAACAATTCTTTATTGGTCAAAAGCAAAATTACTTTCCCGGGTGTAGAATGTTGTACCAAACAATTTTTCTTAAAGCCATTTTTCAATATCGGCCTTACTTTTTTCTCAAAAACTTTGGGCGCGTAAAGTGAATTTAAGCGTGTAAAGTGGGTACTAAAAATAAAAAAAATTTCTAAAAAAAATTTTGGGAATATTTTCGATCGTCATTTACTTTTCTGGATGGGTATTTAAAGTAGAATTTATTTTCTAAATACCAATATTTATTTTTTCTTTTCGTTTGACCAGCAAAACGTTCGGCAATTTTCATTGTGGTAAAGGGGGTTACTGCTCTTAATATTATTACTTTTACCACTTATAAAAGAAAAAAAATTACCGCAATAATAATTAATATAATTTTTTTGAACCATTTATTATTATTAGGTAGGTATTGAAGCAATGAATAATTTTAAAAAACCCAAAAGCCACCTTAAAACTTTTAAAATGTACGTATAATTTTTCTATTATCTATAATCGCAATCGCCTATATAGGTACGGTGCGACCGCGACTAAAATAACCTGAAAGTCCTACAACCAAACGGAATTAGGTACCTGATATAGTACGTAATTTTTTCCTATGATTATCATAATATCTTACTTTGTCTTATTTATGTAAATAAAAAGAGAGAAAAGGAAATTTAGACCACACCACGCACTTCACCGCTTTCACACTAAGGAAAATAATAAAAACTGATCACTTATTTTAACCGAAAGTCAAAAGCTGTTACGAACGATTAAGGATTGAGCCCTACTCACGAAATCTACGTACGAAAAAGTAAAATTAGCGAAAAACACTAACCGATTTACCCACTCTGTTATTCGCATTCCTAATAACTTACCCAGCAGTGGCGGCTCGTGACTAGCGCGTCAGGGGGGGGCGCTGGCTTTAAATGAAAAAATTTTAAATCTCTATTATTTTCGAAAGTACGTGTCTGTTTTTTCCGAGGTTTTTTCTAACTTTCTCGTTGTGAATTTTAATTTCATTAGCATAAGCACTACTTAAACAAGTTAAAATATTAGTTTGTCCTAATATCTCAAAACTTACCACATTATGACGATGTTTTGCACTATTTTCATGTTTTTTTATTTTCTCTGAAAGATGTTTTAAGTCCTGCACCCCATTTATAGTCCAATTATCATCCCCGTCAAAAAGAAGACACACGAAACAAAAAAAAAGAATTTTTGTCCTCACAACCGCATATCCAGGATTTTTTTTTATATATTTCTTTGTCAAACTTACGCGTAAACTGTGCCTTACTTTTACATTTTGATTGCACTTGTACTATGTTCAATTTCTAGCATTTTTCAAGTTCAAGTTTTTCACTTAAGCTCAGAGGACTAAACACAAGCTTCTGTAAATCACTGACCTTCATATTACACGACATTTTCCACTTTTATAACGTAATTAATAAATAACTCAAAACGAATAAACAAAACGGCATCGACAGACGACAGGTCGCATCGCGATTCGCGAACAATGGGCGCGGAAAATTGGAGCTCTCCGTGGCCGCTCGTTGTGCGATGTGTAGGTGACGTCAGGCCTCCGTCGTCATGACAACCCATCGAGAAGGCGCGTTGAATCGGGACGGATAATCGGTCGCCCGCCGCCGCCCGCGCTTAGTACAACCTTGAGAGCGCGCAACTCGCTTGTCTATGAGTATAGCCTGCCCGTTAGAATAGGGCTACGTTTGGTTTGAATTATTTTAATTGATTGCTTACATACATTGCGTTATTGGTTTTTTAAGTAAAGTATTTTTGGATTCTGTTTGAAATAATTGCAGGGAGGGCGGCGCCCCAGAGCCCTTCATTAACCAGCCGCCACTGTTACCCAGGCATCGCGGCAAATTTCCGCAGTTGCATTTTACGTTGAAAATTGTAAATATAATTTTAAGAAAATAAATAAAAAGCAGAAAACCACTTTACATTAAAACAATCAATACTACGTATTAAATTATAATTAAATTAATATTTGCTCTTATTCCAAAGTCCAAGTTTTTTAACTTAATTCACTTGATTGAAATAAAACCAATAACCAATATAAATTTTTCACGTACGTATGTTTGGTTGCCTATTTTGCTGCCTTTTTTCGGCGGCTAGCCGATAGTTCGTCATCTGTGAGACCATTACTTTCGGCCGTAGACATTGTTTAATATAGAGATGACCGACCGGAAAAAGAGTTAATACATTTTTAAATTGAAGCAAACAGTTAAATAAAAAAATTAATTGAACCATTAGTTTAAATAAATAGTTAAAATACAGAATTTTTTAAGTATGGAAATGGGAATGTCTAATTCCTTAATTCTGCTGGGTCGGCACTGCCGACCCTGCCGCCCCAGACAAGCCGCCACTGTTACTTGCTGGTTTGTCTCACCTGTCACTTCGAAATGACCTGACATTTGAATTAAAATAAAGTCGTAGTAGTATACCTAAGAAAAATTATCATTTATTAATTTCATTAGGTTAAAAGGCTATAGACTATCGTGATAGTCTCCCGTTGCAACAAGCAACGTAAACAAAAAGGAGCCTTCTAATTGGTTCAAAATAAATTTATGAAATTTTTTATTAAATATATCTTAATAAAACTTTGGTACTAGGTGTAATAATTAACTTTGTTTTTTTTTGGGGGGGGGGGGGGGAGGGGTATATAAACGAAGTTAAAAAGCGCCACAGGTGAAAATTTTTTGGGGCCACGCTCAAAGCTTGACAGAGCTAGTCTGCCCTGGCAAACTCAAATTATAGTATCAATTGTTGCTAAAATTACTAGTTTTTTCTCTGACTTTCTAGATTACCGTAGCTTGTATTCCGTTTTTATGCCCTTTCCACAGTAATCTGACCAGATTGGTAAAGCTGAATTTAGGGTAAGCCCCGCCCCAAAGTCAAAAAAACGTAGTCTCCCTGAACACGGGGGGAAGTGAAAAAGCGCCGCGGACGAAAAATTATCGGGACCACGCCCAAATTTCATTACGAAATCACCAAACTACTATAAAATTTCTTAAATTAAATTACATTCAATTTGTTTGTTCGAATATGTTCTTTTTACTTCTTTCTTGATATTCTGCCTGTGCCACGCCCAAAAATATTTTTTCATATATTTCCAATTCCATTATAAACTTTCTAGTAGAGTTCCTAGATTTACAGGTGGTGATTACGACGATCTGCGTCAAGATCATAGGCGTAGTTAGGGGGGTACTTGGGGGTGCTAAGCACCCCCGAAATCTAAATAAGCACCCCCAAAAAAATTTACAATATATTATAGGTTAATTTTAGAACTAACCTATTTTTATAATATACATTATATGTAATGAATTTTTCATATTAATATTTTAAGCATTCGAATTCTGGTACAAATTCAAGTATATTTAGGTAGTTGCGGATTCTGTTCAAAATTTCTCTCCGTGTACCGTGTAGTTCACGCCCAGTTTACTTGTCAGAGCGGGTCTATGATCATAAAAATCTCGTAAAATACGAGAGCGGCATAATAGCTTGCGTATGTCATGTTCTGCAATTCTGCATTAATTTGATAATTTAAATTTAACCAGTCGTAGTCGTTCAAATTCGCGGAAATTTTTAGCCGGTATTTTGACTATTTTTTTTTTGTTTATTAAGGTTTAATATGGTTTTATTTTATTCAGTTAAAGTTCAAAGTTAAATAAACACGAAAAAACAATGAGTGCGTCGTCGGATATAAAATACACCGTGGAATTTTTGAAAAAATCTTTTAGCAAGTTACCGTTGGAGGAGAAAGTGATTGTCAAGAACATTGAAAGACCTAAACCTGCTTTTAACATCGCATTACAATATTTACTAAAAATTATTGACCAAATTTGGGCCTGCGGCGGGCTTTTTGTGCAACATGTCACGGGCCGCCACTGGACTTCAGCACCCCCAGTGTTGGCCGTCTAACTTCGCCTATGGTCAAGATAATTTCGGGTTTAGTACCAAATTTCTTTCTTTCTATTTTTGTAGAAAACTTCAATATTCAAGGGTTTAGCCACAACCACCTTGAAAAGAAGCCTTGAAGTGGCATCGGGCAACGCTGCATCAGCTGGGAGTTGCGGATCCACAAGCTATTATTATGACGCGCGGCAACGGGCGAGTTTTTTATTCTTTCTGATAATATTTTTTGTTTTTTTAGCTCTATAGCCACTATATTGATATTGAAAAATGTACAAAAAAGTAATAAATAGTTTTGGATAACAAGAACAACTAACCTAATTATTAAATAATAGTAATATTGCGTTGAGAAGCTGTTTTTGTTTCACTTGGAGTAGATGTATTTGATCGATCAAAAGTAATATTCAATTACACAAATTATTATCTTTTGCGTTTAAATTACAGAAATGACTACCATCTTCTGAAGTTTCAAAATTTAGTAATTAAGCTTAAGGCTTTGTTTAAGAAATCTGCGCTTATCTTAAGAAAGTCACCTATACTATCTGGGTAACTTTGTTACTTTCACAATGTATGAATTGGTACCGATACAATAAGTTTTCAAGCTGAGACCACCTGCTTAGTTTCATTTCAAAGTGTAAAATCCATTTCAAATCATTGTAAGCCAATTCATTACCTTTTAGAAAAACATTTACCTTCATATCAATGTCCACTGAAACCTGATTAACAATATTTATACAGTCCTTGGTCAAATCTAAACTATAAAAATATATTTTTGAGTCACTTACAATTTTACTTAACGAACTATTACGAACAAACCCGAACAAACCCAAAATTCAGAAGTATTAATTTTTAGTGAATAATTACTGAGATCGTCAAAACTTTTTATAAAATCTGATTGCTCGAAAGCTTGATTAAGTTGATATGTACGCTCTTGTTGTTCCTCGTTTCTCTCCGCTGGAATTTTTCTAGGAATGAGAACAGTTTTTGACAAGTAAGCAGGCAACTTGAGATAAAAACACGGAACAGCTGTTAAATTTAGTCTCACTTTAGTTGGATTTTTTTTTGTGGTGCCATCAGGCAAAAGATAAATATCCACACAAATAATGTCATTGGGGACAAAATGCTTAGCACAAACTACAGAATACTGTGTGGGCGACCAGTTAGCTCTTGGAATGGCTTTAAACCATAGAATTTTCATATTTTCATCTTTTGGGAAGTGAAAAACTGATACACTTTCTTCACCTGCTTTTAAAACACTTTTACAGTTACAGTTAGAGTTACACCCAGGAATACAACAGGGGCTTGGCATGTTGATAAATAAACAAACTAAAAGAAAAAAAATAGTACTTACCTAAGTACCGAGATATCTAGAGACGAACTATCTCTACTAGTGATATTTTTAAACTAATTCACATATACCTTCAAGCTAAATAAACGCTTTATATTTAATAAATTAACTGTAGCCACAAAACAATAAAGTTTATACCAAAGAGCCAACCAGAATACAAAAAACACAACTTTTAAATTAAAACAAATAAAATTCTGCCGCCATTTCTAAAGGTACGGACACAAAGAAAGCCGGTTAATCAGCCCTATTTCCGGCGCCGAAAATCAGCGCCTACAAGTCATCTCATTGGTACACACTGCACTGGCGACAAGCACCGACCTGCTTTGTATGTGTGCGGGTGCATTTAAACGTGGATTTAATTATTGGCGCTTATAAGCGCTTGTTCCCAGCAAGCAGGCAACCTGCTTTCTTTGTGTACGTACCGTACGACCCGTAAACAAACTGCCCGGCTGGCCAGGCTCTTCGATTTTATCACTTTATTAATGCTATTACAACAAGCCCTCACCAAAAATTTTCACCAATATTTTGTAGAGGTTCTTATAGCAATCATGTCACTTAAATTTTCTATTAGATCAATCGAAAACAGGATAAAAACACAAATTAATACGAAAAACCGCAAGGTTAACACCTGCATCAGGAGTAAATTACATACTAAAACATGGCTAACTTCAAAAAAGTCACGTGCCAAGCGTACCGCCAAGCAATGTTGTCGATGTTTCTGTTTCATGGCTTGGTAAGTAAAGAGGGCTGTGGGTTATCTATAATAACAAACGCAGTAATTCAAAGGGACAAAAAATACACATAAACCAAACCAACAAAAGTGTACTTATGTAGATAAAACTAGTAGGTAAATATAATAACATAAAAGCTAACATAAAATATAAATTGACAATTTTATTGTTGACAAAGTCTAGGAACTCTATATTTCAATATTCAATTCAATTAAATTCAAAACGTCTTTTATTAAATCTCTATAGGTAATTTACAAGCAAAGCCTAGCTTTACGCTACTACTACTTAACCTACTAATAATGCAACCTAATTAACTCATTATTATTTTGTATATCTAATAATTTATTAAAATTATTTTAAATTTAAATTAAAGGCCGACATAGCTACACAATTGTTATTTAAGTTATTAAAGCCATGTGAGTCCATACTTTGTATTATTCTACTTTCTACTCTTATAATATAGGGTTACATTCTAAATTGTTGTATAAAATTATATCTTACTCTTTTTTTAAAGTTTGCAACGCTAAGTGTCTTAATCTCATTATTTACTCCTTTATATAATTTTATGGCATTGAAAGAAAACGAACATCCAAAAATAGCTGTAAAATGCCGAGGAAGTTGAAGTTGCTGACGGGGGTGGTCTTTTATCGCATCATTATGGAGATCAGCTCTTCAAATTATAGTTTGTTCTTGAGATAAGAAGGTTCACTCGTCAACACAATATCGTGCGTTAAGCCGAGCAAGTGAACTTTCCAAATCTTGGACATCGATAACCACTTTAATGAATGTTCTTAAGCTTGCCGAGACTCTATCGTATTTTCCTAAATTAAAAATAAATCTTACATATATTATGTACTAGCTATACCCCGCGCGCGTTGCTACGCTACTTACTAAAATAAATTTGAAGGAAAGACATTACACAAATATCTGGCATCCAGACATCCCGGCATCCGTTGCGCCACTTTTTTTTTATGCCGAAACCTTTCTCGGCCTACACAGCCAAGTTTGTTTCCAAATTTGAAACTCACCCAGCAAATTTTTTTTATTATTTCGGAATTATCTTTAAATAAATGTCCATATCTAGTGCCTAAATATGCTGCTGAAGTTGATATACTTCTTCCCATTCCGAAATGACTTGTAACGCGTTAATAATTTTAGGTAAAAAACAACAAAATTGCAGTATTGAGTCGTGACGAGCGACCCACCTTGTTTCACATAAACCTTTCAATTGACCACCTTATATATTTTTAAGGACAAAGTTGCGTTTAGCTGAGGCAGTAAAAAACGCAATGACCTCTCAACACAATTTCTAATACTTTGAACGTTCGATGATTTTGACAGACTTAAATTTAAAGCGTGATTGTAGCAAATACAATAAAAAGATTATGAACTATAAAAACTATTGACTGAGCGGCTCTTATAATGTAAATCGACGCAAAGAGGGGGGGGTCATGGCCCCCCATGGCCCCCCCTATATGACCGCCCCTGGTCTTGGTCGGGCCTAGGCCTTAATCCGGCGCTGCAGATTGGGCGATTTTGAGGCGCGAATCAGCGCAGCACTAAAATTTTAGCAAAATCGCCAACCTCAATTTGGGTGACATTACAAATAGTTTGTCACCGTAGTTAACTTTCAAAATGTCTTTATTCCAAACTAACTTTTACAGTTCATTACATGGAAAGTGACAACATAATATAGAAAATAATAACCATAAAAAAAAATAACAATAAGAAAAAATGGAAGTTAATCCAATTTAATTCATTAATAAAATCAATTTAAAAAAAAATTGTATAAATAATTTAATTTAGTAAATATCTCTTAATTGTTTTTTAATAGTTGCCAATTTTTTATTTTTCTGATATTTTTTGGAAGATTGTTATATTTTATTAGTCCGTCATTTAAAAGCGATTTTTTTCCGAAATTACTTTTTACTGGTATAGTTTGATAATTTATACAATGTTTGGTGTTATGATCATGTAATGTCTTATTCTCCTGAAGTGTTATGTTTGATTTTTTTTCTTTTAAAATAATAGAGTGAATTAGAATACAAATTTTTAATTTATAAATGTTTTGAACGTGTAAATACCCGTTCGGTCTATATAGATTAACAGTTGGTTCTACATGTGGTAATTTGTGTATACATTTAATAACTTTATTTTGCAATGGTTTTAAGTTTGATAAACAAGCAGATCCCCATGCAGAAGCTAAGTATTGTAATTTTGAATATATTAATGAAAAATATATATTTTTTAAGTATTTCAAAGGAATGAAATATCCAGCTCTGTACAAAACAGATACCAAAGGAGATATCGAGTTAATAATATACTGGATATGACATTTCCAATTTAAATTTTCGTCCAAAACTAATCCTAAAAATTTTGTCGTTTTTGAATATTGAATATTTTCATTATTAAATGTTAAGGGGTTAATGATGGAATTTATTTTATTTTTAGTTATAAACATAAAAGAAGATTTATTAAAATTTAACGTAAGTTTATTTGATTGAAGCCAAGAAAGAAGTATTTTTAAATCATTATTAATATCAAAATACATTTCTGCAAGAGTTTCAGCAAAATAAATAATTATTGTATCATCTGCAAATAGCTTCATATTGCCCTTTAAGTTCAATTTGAAAACGGAATTAATGTAAATTAAGATTAATAACGGACCTAATATTGATCCTTGTGGAACTCCAAATATTATTTCTTTTTCCGAACTTTTTCTTTCCCCAATTTGAACAAATTGTTTACGATAGCTTAAATAACTTTGAAGTAGTTTGTGTGTATTTCCCCTTATCCCAATACTGTATAATTTTCTTAATAAAATATCATGGTTAACGGTGTCAAAAGCCTTACGCAGATCTAAGGATAGTAAACAGCATTTTTTACTACTGTCGACATTAGCTTGAATATTTGTTATGATATCTCCTACAGCTATTTCTGTATCCTTAGATCTGCAAAAATCATACTGGGTAACAAAAAGTAAATTTTGGCTTTCTAGAAAGTCGCATAATTTATTATTTATTATTTTTTCTAATATTTTTGAAAAGATTGGTAAAACAGATATTGGTCGATAATTGCTGATTCGCAGGTTCAGATCGATCCGGATCGGTCTAACTGATTCCAACTGATCTGATTTGTGTTCGATTGGTAAGTGATTGCACGGTCAAAGTGATCCCAACTAATTTTTAAAATCAGATCGATCCAAATCACTTTCCCAATCGAACACGGCTCAGAATAACATACATATATTATTATGACGTTTTATCGCTGGATAAAATTATTTGCAGTCAAATAACTCGAAAACCGTCGGTCCAAATATGGACATTATATATTTTTTATAAGAAGAATTTAAGAAGATTTTAAAAATCTCATAATAGACAGAGTGTCCCAAATTTTTTTTTTTAATTTGCCGATTATGTGACACTCACTGACAGACATACCGTTTTGAAATTAACCCAGTAAAAATGTTTTTGTAAAGCATAAAAAAAACTTTTATATTAACTTTTTTGCTATATCTCGTGAAATAAAGTCTGTAAAGGGGTGGCAAATTATAAGGAAAAACCCAGTACGATACACCATTTTAAATTAATATTTAATAGAAGTTATATAGGTACCTAGAGAGATTTTACATAGATGAAATATGTTTTTCATTTACATATCTTTGTTCAAATTCAAGCATATACCTATTTGTAAAATTAACTATTGTTCTTTTCAATGTAACTGCGCAGGTATCAGCGATTATTTTAGTAGGATTTCATGTTTGATGTTAATCGTCAAACATGAAATCTTGTGTACAGTTTTTTAATAAACATAAAATAAAAATTTTGCACTTTAAATGAGAGTTTTTTAATTTGCATATTATCATTACTAATGCTTTATCTTGTTAAAAAGAATTTTTAGAATATTATTTTAAAGTTGTGTTTAATGTCCTTGCAACAAACATGAAGTTTGTGATACCTTAATAACCTAATAAAAAGCTAAGTTAATTTTACAAATATGATTGAATTTGAACAAAGATATGTAAAATTAATTTGATTTTGATTAATTTATGAAGATCTTTAGGATGAATATAAAGGAAAAAATTTCCATTTTTTAAATAAAACACCCTGTATATTTTTTAAATTTTCAGATTCTACATAAATTTATAATTACTTTTATTAAATGCATTATTAGTCTATAGTTAATAGTTTTCAAGATATTGACTTTTGAAAAATTATATTTTTGAGTTTCGACAGCCTATTATAGCTTTCCAACAGTACATCTTAGAGCAAAACGGCGCATATGTCTATATCTTCCATTTTCACTATCTTCCCAAATCAATCAATCTTCCGGCTAAACCGGATGTAACTCGAAAGCAGGAAATATAGTTCTTCCGGTTTAACCGGAAGGTGATTTTTTATGGGAAGATAATAAAAATGGAAGATAGGGACATGTGAGCCGTTTTGCTCTAAGATGTACTGTTAGATCTGTCGAAACTAAAAAAAATTACATTTTTTTAAAGGCAATATCTTGGAAATGGAAATTTCTTACCGTGCTGGTGTTTTCGAGCACCCTGTATAGACAAAAATAGTTTTATAAGAAGCACCTCTTAACCCTTAATAAGCTTCGTCAAAAGTTTTCCGCTATATTAGTGGTACAGGAGATATTGACCTTTGTCGCACTAATGGGCCACCCTGTAGTAAATACCAAGCAAAGTTTTAACGCATTTAGGTTAGGTTCTGTCATATTTGACATATATTGCACACAATTTATGTTAAATATGATAGAACTTAACCTAAACGCGTTAAAATTTTGCTTGGTTTTTACTATATTTGGTTTAAATCACGAGAGAAGCGAGACGAGAGAAGGTCGTCTCTCGTCTCGTCTCGCCCTCTCTCGACGAGACGAGAGACCCATTTTGTCTCGTCTCGCGGCAACACTATTCTGGAGCTGGTATAGCAACGCAGATGTTAGTCAGCCGGTCATAGTTGTGTTTACTTTCGTGTTTTGTGCAATTACGGAACCTTTCCTATTAAAACAAACATGTATTCTCTAGAATTCTAAGGATATATGGCATCTAGATAGACTAGGAAATATCGTGTTACCAGTAAAAATTGTTGTTTTTACCTCAGTTCTGAAAATCGACGTGTTTACTTTGAAGGATTTTAATGTAAATTGTGGCAATTTTAGTGGTTTCAGAAAATTGCTTTTTTTAAAGTTGCTGTGCATTTATTTAAAAAAAACCGGCATATTATTCGTCAATGCCTCACTGAACAGCCCTTCCAAAATTAGATACTAATGAAATAATGCTAAAGTGTCTTGGAATCTCTTTTCCAAAACCTTTAGTGATATCCATGGAAAATGCATATTAACTAAAACTATAAAATTAAAAAAAAAACATGTAAAGCTTAAACCATCGCGATCAATTAAAAAAACACCTATTAAAAACAAAAATAATGTGGCTCTTATCGAAAGATATAAAACTTACAGGAATAACTTAAAACAATTATAGTTGTAGCGAAAGCCAGGTATTACCGTGAAAAGGTAAATAATAACAAAAATGATACAATATACAACATAATAAATGAAGCCACTAACACAAGCAATAACAAAGTCACTGATCTAAACATACTAGATAATAAGAAACCGCTTCAAAATACGAAACAAATGACCGACTACTGCAACAATTATTTTATACAGGTATAGGACAAAAAAATGGCTTCCAATATACAACCTCCGCCTTACTATAAAAACGTTTACTACTAGGTAACAAACAAAAATATTTTTTTTGAGGAGTGAGAGAGGGTGAAAGTGAGGGCTGAACTTGGTGTCTGCATGGTAAAGGATTGGCTGGATTTCAATGAGCTAACTCTTAATGTAGATAAGTCAAAATATATTGCGTTCTCTCTTACTAAGTAATGTAAATAGGCCTGATCTCGGTCTGTATACTAATGCCTTAAAGTCTCTTAGTGTTGTTCAAAACTACATATTAAAGGTTATAATCAGGCACGTAGCCAGGATTTCTTTTCGGGGGGGGGGGCCCAGGGTGATCGCGCCGAAGGCGCCAATAAAAAAGCGCCGCAGGCGAAAAACAATTTGGGTGCCACGCCCTTTTTTGAATCATGGTGCTTGGTTTTCAAGTGGGAAAAACTGTCACGAAGAAAATTTTATAATATAGGATGTGTGTGTGTGTGTGATGATATGTGTTTGCTATATTGTCCAAATCAGAGCTATGGATATTTCGCATAAAATTCATTTTGTTTTTGTAAGTTTTATAAGTATGGAAGTATGGTCTCGAGTTTGGCCCCCCGCCCCCCCCCCGTCCCCCCCCCTTAGCTACGTGCCTGGTTATAGTGCAAAAAAAAGGACGTTATCGTACTATTTAACTCTATAATGTAAATATACTGAATATTAGAATGCTATACTTTTATAACAGCTGCCTATTCTTACATAATAACAAAAACTTACAAATAGAAGTGCTTCACACCAGTGGCGTAGCGTGGTCAAAGGGGCGGAGGGGGCGAAAACTTCTAAGGTAAGGGCGTAGATATTTTCTTTTTAACGGGGGGTAAAAAAAATAGCGCCGCAGGCGAATATTTGTTGGATGCCACGCCCTTAAAATATAAAATACACAATATCCTAAAGAAAATCACAAAAAAATTGATCAAGTAAAAAAAGTGCTTCGTTTTCATGGCTCACTATGGGTCCTGGGGGGGGGGGTAATTACCCCCTTATCTACGCCCTTGTTCAAAGGGCGCCTCACTGTATAATATCGTTTATTTAGTAAATTTTGGCCTGAGTCCTTGAGTAATAAAGTTTTTGTTTCGTCATGTCTAAAATGGTCACATGAAAATAGAATATGAATACGCCAAGGGGAATTTTGTTAAAACTCTATAAAATATTTTATGCATATTACTTAATATTCTTAATAATATGACTATATATTCTCATTAGCGACAATAAAACACTTTTAAAAAGATGAAATTTAGTCTGTAGTGAACTAGAGATTTCAAGAAATTTTTAATTGTTAAAGCAAAGTAACTGAAAGAATACAAATTATTGGTCGTGGCAAAATATTTTTATTATAAATTAAATCAAGTAGTGTGTTTTCTAAAATCAGAAATATTAGATAAATGGAACGTAAGATGGAAAACCTATTGTACCACATCTCGCACTAGATATTCACTTCTTATAAAAAACATTCCTAATAAGCACTGGCATAAGGAGATAATAGTTCCAAGACGGTTTATTACAACCATTATACGACTGAAATTGGGCCATGCTTGTTATCCAGCCCACCTAAATAAAATAGGTATTTTCCCTTCGGACAAATGTGATTTGTGCAATGTCAGATGTGATTTGGACCATCTATTCTTGGAGTGTAAAAAGTATGAAAATGAAATTAATAGCCTCTTCAAGCAATTGATTCAAGAATGTAAAGTCGAGTGCCCTTTTAATATCCTATACCTTTTGTCACTAGGAAATATAAAAATATTTAATGTTCTTGTAACATATTTATATAAGGTCAATTTAAAATTGTAACTCTTAATCATTTAAAAAACAAACCTGCCCTATTTTTTCCTTATATGTAAACCCCTTTTTTTAGTGGTCTTCATTCCCTGTGTGTTTTTAAATAAAGTCGCCCTGAAAGACCCCAGTGGCGTGAAGCGTGTGTCCCTGTTTATATGTTTTAAATAATAATGTTCTTCTTTTTTACTTTGAGACTGGCTGCATGGCTAATTAGCCAAATGCCAATTAAAAAAAAAAAAAAAAAAAAAAAATCAAGTAGTGAAAATAAAATAAAATCTCGAAATAGGTAGGTAACAGGTTTATTTTATCTGTTACTCTAAAAGTTATAAACAAATAATACCCTAGTTAAAACTCATAAAATACTTTAAAAACAAAGAGAAAGAGAGCTTCGCAAAATATCATACTTGCCAATATTCTTCTGATAATGGTCATCCTATAATATAAACAGAAACAAAGAACTAAATTATAATAATAGTAATAAATAATGAGGGTTATTTTGTTATATAATTATTATTTATATTTATAAACATAGTAAATTTCCTCTTGCTGCGATAGGTAAACAATATTATCAATTATCATGTGAAGTGAAATTGAACTGCGAAACTACTGGGAGAGTGAGAAGGGGGCGTCATTTGGGAAAGGGCTCAAAGGGCGGGGGGGGGCGGTCGCCCCCCCTGGCCCCCTGCACGCTACGCCACTGCTTCACACACATCAAACTAGACAAATTACTAATCAGGAATATCAGTATTTGGTTGTTTCCTTTTACAGAAGGGATGGTAACCAAAGATTTACAAAAAGTGTAGCTCCAAAAATACCTATATAACTCTCTACCAACATACTTAAAAAATATTGGTAATCAGGAAAAGTTTGCTCAAATGTGTAAGCCAGTTATTTTTTGTTAATTATCGAACATTCCTCGAACTGCTCTAATAAGTTGCAATATGTTTTCTTTCTTGTCTTCTTCAATCGAATTGGACATGGAATTGTTCAGCTTTTGACTTTTTGGTCAAATTAAAATATATAATAAGAAAAATTTATGATTTTTTGTACATACAGATTGCTTGTAATCTAGATGCAATAAATAATATTATTTTTTTGTACTTTATTAAGCTTGTTGTGATTTTTATTAGTAAATTGTATTTGTTAATTGTTATGTTTTGTATGAATAAATAGAATTGAATTGAAATTGAATTTCTAATTTCTCATCAACAAAAATATTTATATCTGTATAATTGACGTTAAAATTTCTTTACAATATTGAGAATATTTTTACCCTTTGTTATAAAGTACCATCAGCAAACATTTGAATAAAAATTGTTTTAAAACATGATGTGGAAAAATTGGAATGATAGTAAACAATTTTAAGGAATTATTGATTCAAAATTAAACTTCTTTAATTATTTTGAAAGTATCAAATCAAAGAAATTTAATTTTTTATTTAGTATGAATCTTTATAAATTAAATTAAAAATAATTTATTGTCTGATTGTTTAAAATTTTTTTATTCTTTTAATTATGACCATTATAATTATAAAACAAGATCTAATCAAAATTTTATGTGCATAGAGTGTCTAAAACATTAGCCTATTATAGGTAACTCTATTTTTCATAAAGGTTTGATATAGAATATAATAATTTGGATATTTTTCAAATTTTTAGTAAATCTCAAATACCTACCACTAAAACTTTTTAAAAATACTTTAAAATTACATTTAATTAAAATACAAAATGATACGTTATATTTGATACAATTTGCAAATTGGTTAACTTTTCTGTTCGGTTTTGTTAAAAGAAGGTTGCGTTTTAAAATTTATAAATAAATCTATAAAAAATTGTTAACAAATTGTATTAAAAAATATTTAATTGTAGCTTTTTGCAAAATAAAACATGTTACTGCTTCTACTACTACTTACTACTACTACTACTAAACATTTGAAATATCATTTAAGAGGAAACATAAATGGACCTAATATGCTACCTTGTAGTAGGTAGGTACCCCAATATTATTACCTCAGACCAAGTGCTTGGTCTGAGATTATTACATTCGTTTTAAGAAATATCATTTTCAATTTTTGTTTTTTGCTGCCTATTAACTTATAATTTGTAAACAACTCCTTAAAGCATATTTTTTAAAAGTTCAGAACAAATTACGTTCAGTGCTAACCAAGGCATCTTTTAACGTACTCTTGTGTATCCATTTGGCTACGCGGGCCTTTCATTTGGATACCCAGTAAACATGAAATGGATACAGAAATTTGGGGCCTGATGATGAGAAAAATAATGTTTAATTCTTAAGAAACGTAAAACAAAATCCTAATTAAAAATAAACTCTTTTTAGTCTAATACAAAAACAGAACATACTACGATTAATACTGGAAATCAACTAAATAGGACACTCTTTGGTATTAAGGTATTTTAAAATAAAAGTAATACAGTACATAAAAATAAAAAATACCAGAAATTGTAAAAATACGACAATTTGTGACGATAATGATATGTGATGTCAATCGATGCTATTATACAGCGGCGGATCCACGGGGGGGAGGGGGGGTCATCGGGTCCGGATCCCCCTAGGATAGTATTAGAATAGTGGACAAAACCGAAATTTTGGCGTGGCCTCTAAAAATTTTCGGGTTTGTTCGGGTTTGTTCGGGTTTGTGCGGGTTTGTTCGCCTGCGGCGCTATTTCACCCCCACAAGATTAATTTCTGGATCCGCCACTGCTATTATTTGTCAAAACAAAATAATATGTTAAAAAGTAGGGCCTTTTGAATACATGGATACGCAGTAAAAAATCACTAAAAGATGCCTTAAGTTTCAATAGAAATATAAAAGTAAGAAAGGGCGAAGAAATGAATAAATTAACCGACCGTTGTGCCGAATTTAAAACACTTTCCCCGGTTAAGATTCAGCAACGATTAAGTGACGGACTTTTGACCGCGTTTCCGAATAATTTCCCATTGTGCACCGCCTAGTGCAAGCCGGCATCGCATCATCAGCCGGTATCGCACCAGCCGGCAACAGCGTCGAGACGACCGCGTGCATCGGGCGCTGCTGGGCGCCGCGGCCGTCGTTGCGTCACAGCGCCGCACTGCACGGATTGCACCCAATCACGGTGGCGGTGTTGGGCGCCGAGGCGAGGCGAGCGCTTGCGTCCCGCGCCCTCGAAGGCGCCCGAACGCGCGCGACGTCCGCCGCCGCCAGTACCGTGTTGATAGCGAAGCACACCACGCGATCGGGTCGACAGCTTATCCCGGTCACTGTTTACCTTTAGTGTAGTCGTAGTTGAGCAGAAAAAAGTTATGGAGGGCCAGAATCAGGAACTCATCTCAGGAGGATCCCCCGCCGAGGTGCCCAACGACCCCGGGTGAGTGCCGCACCGTTGCCGTCGCCGGCCAAACACGTGTTTACGCCCCGCCCCCGCACTCTTCCGTAATGACGCTCTTCTTTTCTGTTTCAGGAAAATGTTTATCGGCGGTCTCAGTTGGCAGACAAGTCCAGGTAAGTGCGGCCAGGAAAACCGCCGGCAAACCCGAAATACACCTAATTAAGATCCGCAAATCAGTTGACAAGCGCGGGGAATCCCTAAAAACCTTACAATTAAACAATTTTCGCAGTAAAAACGGACAAAACTGTCCCTCCTGCATCGAAAAATCCATCCCCGAGGTGCGACATTCAAGCTCAAGGCATGCATGTTTTTTTATTTCGGGACCGGCGAACGCATTGATGAAATTCCCGCCTGATCGTACACGAGTGTGTTACAGAATATCGTCGATTGTAAAGTTCAAACCGAAATGTTTTGTTTACTCGGCTCATTATCTCGGCGCTATTAAATCACTCACTTAAGCACGTGGTTTGTGTACACAGTTTTTGACATCACTCGAACGTTCATGACGAGGGAATTTTCCGTCTGTACATCGTGCATGTGCCGGCATAACTTTCGAAATTTGAAAAATTTAGTGCGCGCCCCGCTCATGCGCTCTTCGCGCGACGCCTCGAAAGGGCGGCCGTGATTTTTTTTTTGTTTGGTCTGCTAGATGGAGCCACCGATTCTGACTAACGCTCCATTGTAAAAAGTGACATTTGCACAAATTCTTGCAGGATTTCGTTTACGCGGCACTACTACGAAGAAAATCATTTATCGATTTAGGTGTAAAAAGTGATAAAACGACGTTGTTGATACCAACACAGACCTAAAGCTCTGGGATTTATGGCTTTTCCAAAGATAAAATGTGGTGTGTCTTTATATTTGAGGGTCGCGATAAGAAAAATCGACAATCGAAAAACCAACATTAGTTTTATAACCGGTGATAAAATTCTTAACAAGCTCGGAGAAGATATTTTACTGTCAAGAAAGTTGATCTTTATATCTCGACGGGGGAAGTTATTTGTTGCTTGAAGGACAGAACCTCTAAAACCTGAAAATTGTTTTTTTTATTACTTCCTACTTTTAGTTTTAATGACTTGGTGTGTTTATCGGTTTGTGGAAATTTTCTCTGATTGCATTTTCAACTAGAAATTTTCTTAGAAGACGCGACGGCGCACGCGTCGTTTTGCTAAAAATACTTGTTGCTGTGTTGAGGCGGTTCTGTTATTATTATTAGGAACCCTATTAAAAAGGCCCGTCGTTCCATTATTAACGGGATTGTATTGATTTGTTAACCGTTTTACTTGGATATAATTTGATATATAACAATAATTCTTCCTGAGTTCATTCATCGCGGCAAATTGGTAAACTAAAGAACTTTTTGATAATATTATTATAAATTTATTTGAAAAACACGCTCCATTAGAACTAATTAAGAATAACTATGTAAAATGAAACTAGTACTTATATACTTTATTTGTCACTATACTTACTACGTGTACATACTATAATAATATGTAGTGACAAGTAACAAAGTATTATTTGTTTCATTTTACATAGTTAAAAATGTATTGTCGCAAAGTAGGTAACGGACGAGTCAATTAATTCTTTAATTAAGAATAGTAAAAGTCACTTCCCTGGATAAGGATAACCTACAATAAAAGTCCAAATTAAAAAAGAAAGCATAAGAAAAATAACAAAAAAAGATAAATTGTCTTGGGATTAAGTACCTACTATGCAAATTTAAGAAATTATATTTTCAAAGCAATTAAAATATATAAGTACTTAATATAGATTCAGACGATCCAACAAAATTTTGGTCAAATCTAAAGAAATATAATATAAAATTAAAAAATTAATTGATTCAGCCGACACTATAGGTGGAAGGGTGAATCTAATTGATCATTAAGTATCGTTTTACACAGTAGCAAATTTGACGATAAATTTAAGCAGAAATTTGTTTACAACTAAATTTTAGCGTGTAATACACACTTTACAAATTTTATTAGAAAAATATTATAATATTTCACGAAAATATAGAAACATTTCTATATTTTATCAAAAAAATTAATAAAAGTGCGCAAAAATATGCGCAGTAATTTAAAATAACACTTGTCAAAATCTTTTAAGAAAAGCCGAAAAAGAAAGGTTACGTTTGATTGAAATTGGCATTCGGATGTTATAGGTATCTCGGCTATTTCCGTGTGTTTTATCCGGGGTTTTATCATTTTCTTGTCAAAAGTTTTAAAGAACATTATAAAATATGTCTTGCCCAAGTAAATAATTAAACTGATCTTCTCGTAGAAAGTTTCTATATGCGTTCGTGTCTTCAAATTTAAGTTCCAAATTTAACATATCCAACACTCCTTTATTTTTGGCTCTTCTTAATAGCCACGGTTTTACCCAGATATTTCTCTTAAAACGCGTTTTTCGCTTTTCTAAAGATCTTGCAATTATTGTATAAGTTACTGTATAATAGTGAAAAAGTTCATTAACATCCATATTTTTTTGGTTATAAAGGTATAAAACAAATAGTCAAGTTTTTACAATATATAAATTTACAAATTACTTTATTTTTATTTACCGAAAAGCTGGGTTAGAAATAATTTGACATTGCAAAAATTGCATCCAAATTTGTTACTGTGTCATACACATCAAAATTCCATGTAAGGTAATGAACCAGTAGCTGTCAGTGTTAAGGGTACAAAGAAAACAAAATGTTACTAATAACATATATTTAACTTTTATAGGAAAATATTGACCTGTAACGAAAGTTAGGAATCTTCCAAACTAAATTTAAACATTCATTACTTTAAATTATCAATTTTAAAAAACAGAAAAAATATTATTGTTAATACGCAAAAAATCAGTCATTGACAGGCAAAAATAATAAAATATCAATAGTTCTCACTCAAGAAAATCAGTACTTGGCACTGATTTAAGCATCTACTTCCACTGGGTTTTTGAATTCATACCTAACTTGATCTCCTAAACTATTAATAGATGGTGTAGTAAAGGGGCCCACTCACACTCCGGAAATCCTCAGAGGAAAAACTGCACAGGCCTGGCCTTAAGGATTTCCGAAGTGTGAGTGGAGCCGGGTGTATTCAGGCCAATATCAGTAAAATCCTCAAGGAAAAACTGCAGTTTTTCCTCTGAGGATTTCCTGAGTGGGCACCTTAAGGCGAGCAACAATTTGAGTTAACTGTATAACACTTACATCATTATCGTTTAATTTAAAAATAGTTTTCAAATCATTGCAACATTTTAATGCAACTACTTCAAACTCATCGTTATCGCAAAAAATATCTTGCACTATGCAAAACAACTGGTGATATCTTTTTTTCTCGGGAAATTTAACTAAAATAAACTCCCCTTTTTTATACAATTTGTAACATCTATTTTCTTCTGAGTCATTATCGTTTTCTTGATAATTCTCAAAATCGGAGATGTCATCACCACTACTTCCCGATTCCTCCCATTCTTCTTCAGTTTCAGAATCTGACCATTCCCTTTTAGTTCTCTTTTTAGATTTCTTTAACAACAATTTATTTTGTCTTTCTTGAAATTTAATTTTTTTCTGTTGTTCTTTTTCTTGTTTTTTCTTTATTCTTTCTTCTAATCTAATTTTTTTCATTTTCTCTTGTTCTGTTGTTCTCTCGGTTGTTCTATTTTATATTTTATGCTCGGAAGAAACAGCAACAAAAAAGGAATATCTTAAATACCTACCTAAAATTTTGAAATCTTTAAAAAAATACAGGAAATGCCAACTACTGATTATTTAAATAATATTTATTATCAATTCCTGGCATTAAGTGACAACTAATGATTATTGCTTCTAAAATGTAATCAGTAGCTGTCATCAGCTGTTTTAAAAGAAAAAATACCTCAGAATTGTTTCAAATTTATGTAGAAACACCATTTGATGTATATTATCACCACTCTAATACATCAATGGAATATAAATATCATAAAATTCTACAAATAAATTATAACAAAACTTACCTTTCTTAACGTAACGGCTAAGGTAATTTGTTAGATCTTAAGAATACCACACTAACTGACAAACATTAAATCGCCATATTGGAACGAGCAAGGTTAAATACTGTTGGGGGTAAAGGATGGAAAACTAGATGTTGCGAGCAGGGGCCACAGTGATATTAGAGATGTATTAAGGTTTTTTGGTCTAGTAATGAGCCATTTTCGTTAGGACTGACAACTATTGATTCAGTGACAGCTACTGGTTCATTACCTTAATTTTGTACATATTTTTGTTATAAATTTTTACTGATAAAATTTATTTTAGCACAAAATTTGTGTTAAAATTACGTCTGTGTAAAACGGCACTTAGTATTTTTAAGTTGTCCAAAGGCAACCTAGCAAAGTAATTGGCAATTTTCTTAACAAACTTGATATAAATTTGTCTTATAAAAACTAACAACTCTTTAGGTAAATTTATCAAAAACAATAAAACTAAAAGCGATAAGAACAAAAAATCAGGCGTCTATAAATTAAAATGCAAAGATTGTCCTAAAACATACAATGGCCAAACGGGTAGACATTTTAACAAAATAATGCAGGAACATTATAACAGTTTTCTAAAAATCAAAACCGACTCAAACTATGCTAACCATTTACTTGATCATTAACATAATTTCGATCCTTCCTTTAAAATCTTACATACCGTCAAATGGGGTAAAATTGTTAGCTTTTTTGATTAATATGTAAATTACAAGAAAAGTACACCTAGTTTTGCGCCAAAAAAATATAATGTATTTGCACTATGCCGAATAAAGACCTCCAGGCTTAAAACAAACTTCAAAAATTGTTTTTTTTTGCTAGAAAATAAATAATAACCTCATTATCAAAGTTATGCTCAAATTGGGGTGACTTTGATAGGCACTGTTTTTTTTGCATTACAACGAATGCTTTGGATCTAAGAGTTATCAATGTAGCACTTTTTCCCTCACTCTTAATATACTTTTTTATCAATTTTATGTGCGCTTGGGGTGACTTTGAAATCCATAAGTTTACAGAGATTATCAAAGTCACCCCTTATCACTCAGCATAAGAATTAAATTTTAATAAACTATCCTCGCAAAAGTGAAAATTAGACTTTAGTTATCATGTCAAAAGAAAACTTTACTTCATATATAAATTACAGAACTTAAATTAACAAATTTTAACACAAATTTAACGTTCAAAAACACCAACAGATTCATATATAAATTACTATCAATCTCACCCCCAAAAGTGTTATCAAAGTGACCCCGCATGATATATCAACTAATAGTTTTCAACCAAGCATATTTGGCGCCGAATTTTACATGAAATGAGGTTAAGTAGAAACCACCTCATCGTAAATAACCGATTTTTTAATAAAATTGCTAAAAACTGATGAAATAACGTATCATTTTAGACAGTGTCACTTTAACGCTGATTTGCAGTATTATTATAGAATATTTACAAAAATATTATAACAAATACTTACCGGCATGCTAACAGGACACAACAATGGCGAAACTTTACTCTTTCGACTGAGCATGGCGCGGATGTCCGCGGATTATAATTGCGGGATATTTAAATTTATTTAACAAAATATTACCTGTTATCAAAGTCTCCCCATAAAATCAATTTCACCCCATTTGACGGTACAGAAAACAAAGGCTTAAAACCAAATTTGTTAGAATCTATGGAAATAAATAAACTTAAACATACGGACCTGTTACTTAATGATCAATTAGATTTAAATAATTTCTTTAAAGATTTTCTTTTACCCATATTGTACCTAATTTAATTTTTTAAACCCTCTGTTGGATTTTCCCGCTATTGTAACCCTTCCAATGTTTTATTTACATCTTCAATAATTTAATTTTTTCTATTTCACGTTCATAATAAGCTCAGTACGATACGCATTTGCGTATCGTAATGAAGCTATTTCGATACGCGTTTTTTCTTTATTCGATGTTGGTAACATTTAAATGTTTTATTTCATTGACTTGCGCGGCCTTTGTGATTTACGAGAAAACCCATTTTTCGCAGCGGAAAAATAGCTTGATAACCTACTTTTTTATTCTGTGTGGATAACAGTCATGTAGGTATGTTGGTTGCATAAATCTATAAATTAATCTTTTGTAGATGCTTCAAGCTATCATTTTCTGCCAAATCCTATCCAAAATTCAATCTACTAACCTTCCAATGTCGATTTTAACTTCAACTTTATTTGAATTTTCCATCTTCCCTATACTAAATTGCAATGCCGTGACGTAAAATCACGTCTTTTGAAATTCGAAAAAAAGTAGCAAAATCTCCCGAATTTCCGAACGCTCTGTATATGTACCGAATGTACAAGGATCACACGACGTATTCCGTCCAATTTCAAATCTCATATCGCTAAAATAACTTTAGAATCTTGTGGTGAAAATGGGTCAATAAATCAAAAAATGACAGTTTGCAAAATAATTTTTGTTGTCCAGAGGCTACTATGATAAAAAATAGTATTACCAACATAAAATTTAGACATAAAAATTTACAAAATTTGAAGGATTTATTTTCTTTTTAAAATGTATTTTTCTTGATTATAAAAGGTGAAATAGAAAAAAATGTATAAAGCACATGTTTCATAAGGCGTTTTAGCGCACGTGTCAATAAAAAACTCGCCACTGTGTGGCCCGTTTTTTAAAATAGACGCGTGCGCTAAAACCGCTTTTTATGAAACGTTTACTTTAATATACTATTATTGCACCCTCTTTTTATTTTTTGTTTTCAACTTTTATTAAATCATTGTCATCTGACGAAGCTACAGTGTTAGCGAAATATGTAATTTTTCTAGTTAATATAGTGGAAATTTACAAGTTCAACTTTGTTATACTGTATCCCATAATACTATAAAATTAAAAAAAGCAAAGTCAGTAAGTTACTATCCTAGTGCACAAGATTTAAATACAAACTTCATAAATTCAGCAAGCGATATTTTACCTAGTCAAAATTTTATTTCCTTTTATTCTAACTAGTAAATCACCTATAATAAGTGATGATATATTCAATATCTCTCAAATTATGATATCATAAAAATTATTATCTAATATCAAAACAGATTCTTGTGGAATCGATGGTGTAGGTAACCTTGAGAATATTTGAACTCTGTATGAACAATAATTGCTTTAATGCCCTTAAACATATTTAAGTAATCATTCAATTTCAAATCATCTTTATTCAGTTATTTGGACAACTGGTGTTATTATCCCAATACCTAAAGTAAATAATGCACAAACTGTTAAAGAGTTTCGACTAATAGTTTTACTATCTTTACTATCTAAAATTCTTGAAAGACTAATTTTAAATCAAGTTGTATCCTAATTAGGAAAATATAATATTTTACCGAGCAATCAATCTGGTTTCCGAGCTAATTTTAGTACAACGACATTGTTATGTAAACTTAAAGATGACATGACACAAATTGGGATCCAAATTTTAGTATTGAAAATACTACTGGGTGCGTATATACGGGTATACTTCATGAAAAATGAACGCGACATGCGACATGTACATAAATAACACGGCGGTGAAGTCTAAACAAACATCCGAGCAGCACAGGATCGATGACATCATCTGCTGAGTATTAATATCGTTTTGTTTTGGGTTTCGGCATTTATTATTATATTTGTTGGTATTAAGATAATATGGCCGGGAGAGAGAACAGTAGAAGTCTGAGAACAGTTAGTAGATAGTTATTAATGATACTAGTTCGATGAACACTATAATGAAACGTGTGTTAAACCACGAGGCGACAGCCGATTGGTTTAATTGCACAAGTTTTATTAACAAAGTTCATATCGAACGTGTATCATTAAAAATTTAATCTACGACAGTGCAAATAGATTTTATTCGTCTAAATTTCATTTATATCAAATAGCGTTTTCGTAATTTTTAAAATTTGTAGGTGTCCATATTAGTCGATATCATGGTAACCGCATTTTTGATTGTTTCAATTTCGATAAAATTGGAAAAAAATAAACTGTGAAATACCGCGGCGGTCTTGGCGTATTACACAGAAAGTCGGGGGAGAATGGATATACCAATCCAAAACATTTCATAGCCGACTTAAGATTTAGACATTTCATGAACAAAGAGTACAAGGACCAGCAGGTAAATGGCTGTGTATAGCTAAAGAAATAATTTTGTCGCTATTTTTGAAAAGGTGGTTTTGAGCTCTCTTCTATATGTACTAATATACAGATTATCCTATATTTTTTAGTAGTAGTATGATCTTTATTGGTTTCCCAAAAGGCCATCGACCGAAGTCCTTCAGCCACTATATTTTTTATTTTAACAAAACAGTCAAATTTACACATTTCTAAGTATAATTTACACATTTCTGAGTAGGTATAATAATTTAATTATTATTTCAAACTAAATCGGAGCATCCATGCCGTCATAATAACGCGTGATAGCGGCACGTTACATACTCACAGATAGGAGTAATCTGTGCTGTGACATAATGGTTTCCTTCTCGCCACTGTATCTGGTAGGTATTTTTAATACGCCTTTGATACTTGCGTAAGATGCAAGATCTGTGAATTTTGTTACTGGTATCGTTTTTCTAGATTTGGCCAAGGCTCTTGATTCTCTAAAACAGGAATTACTTACTGCTTGCAAAACTTAAATATAAGTAGAAGATTTAGTAAACGGGTCATTTTCAAAACATGTGATTAGAAGCTGTTCCTCCTATTTTCAAATTAACTTGATTGTTTTGGATAGTCGGGTGCTTTAAATTATTCATGGTATAGGTGGTCAAGCTTATTACCCCCTGGGGACCCTAAAACCTCCCCTAAAGTTTTTAGAAGCCACGTTTTTGACACATGATCACGTATCACCAAAAACTGCCCATGTTTAATGATATTTAGAGCATGTTTTTTGACATTTGGTCAGATTTTTGCTTTATTTATTAACAAAAAAAAAACGCAAATAATGTTATATAGCTATTTATTTATAAATGTCATACATTTACCCAAGAAACTAAGACAAGTGCAGAAGAGCAAAAACATAAACAGAACACAAACAATAAACTCTTAAATCCCACGTCTTTGACATTTTTTTAAGGCACGTTTTTGACATTTTTTTGGCCATACCGGCAAAACATAACCCTCGACATAACCTATACGTATTGATGTTTACCTGCAAATTTTATGGTGGTATTTTAACCCTATTTTTATCAGATATATACGAAAATCAGAAAAAAAAACGTGTGCCCTGATTTACTGCGATTGCCATGTTTTTGATGGGTTATGCTTTACCATTTTTCAAAAAGTAAATAAAAAAATTCCTATCTTTTTATAAAAACCGAAGTTGACCCATTTAACACTAAAACACAAATAGCTGATCGGTTCCCTTTGAGAGATCAGTGCTGCCAACTCAATTATTTAAATCAGACACAGTGAAAAAGGCGGGAATGCATGAATCCACGTTTTTGACACAAAAATGTCTTACACAACAAAGTGCAATTTTTATTATTGGTCGGATCAAACCGAAATTTTACAAACATTTAGATTAAATGTCCATACATGCCATAAAAAGTTCAAAAAGCAAATCTATTGCATAGAAAAAAATAATACATGGTCAAACTTGAAATACATGATTTCTTACATGCCACGTTCCATGACATTTTGACCGAATTTAATTTTTATTTTTTTACCAGCTACAGCTACTATATCTAATTATGGTTGTCCAAAAAGAGACCATAAAACTACAATAAATAACACTCAAAGATAATTTAAAATGCCTAACAGAGGCCAGAAAATCACCTCTTACAGAAAATTCCTTGTTTTGAAAACGACCCAAACACACTTGTGAATGGTTTGCAAATTATTTATGAAATAGATCTCAGATTACATGAATTTCAAACTAATTTCTTTATAATGTTGCAAATTCATCGAAGGTATTAGGTAAAAGGAGTTCCTCAAGGATCGGGACTGGATCCTTTATTATTTAAAATTTTGCTGATGAAAAACAAGATTACTTTTAATCGGTCCAAAATCTATTCATTCAAAAATAGCAATCAACACTGACTTCTAAATTATTAATAATTAGGAGATACCGTTGGTACCATCCGCTAGAAATCTTGGTATCATTTTTGATCAATATTTGACCTTTGAAGCTCATATAAAAAACATAATAAAAAATGCTTATTATAAGCGTAAAATTTTATATAATTTTAAATTGTACTTTAACACTGATACAAAGTTAAGGCTTGTAAATTCTATTATTTTAAGTGGTTTAGATTATGGTAATGTTAGATATTATAAAAATATAAATTATAAAAACAAACAAACGTTACAAATATTACAAAATAATTGTATAAGATGTTCGGCTAGCCTTCAAAGATACTCCAACCTATAGACAGTGGGGTAACAAAAAATGAGTGGGCCCCCCGCAAACGTTTTCAGGGGTCCCCTCTCTATAACGAATGAAAAATGATAGTTCTTATTTTCATTACTGTTAGGTTCAGGTTTATGAATTCGTTATCGTGTAATAGGTAATTTAATTAGGCATTATGTGTTAAGTACCTACTATGAAAACAGCAAACAATTCGAATTTATTTTATAATCCTAGGTAGACTGGTAGACATAACATTAAGTCATTATACGTAATATTCCAGCAAACATGATGCAAAATCAAAATTTGAAAACACCATTTATAATGTTGCTTACCATATATGGTAGTAACGGGAATAGCAAAGATTAAGCCTCATAAAATCCAAAAGACAGAAAACAGTAAAACGCATGAACACTCAACAAATCTGCACAGACATTATGTCCCTAAGTACTATCTTCTTCTTCTTCTTCTTCTTCTTCTTCTTCTTCTTCTTCTTCTTCTTCTAGTCGTTTTCTATCCTTTGGATATGGGCCTCTCTCATATTTTTCCAGTTTTCTCTGTTCTGTGCCAATTGGTACCAGTTTAGTCCGGCTATTCTTTTGATGTCATCATACCATCTTTTCTCCCCCCAAGGTCTCCATCTTGTTATTTTTCCGCTCCAATTGGTGATGTTTCGGGCAACATGTCCGGCCCAGTTCCATTTCAGACCACCTATTCGCCTCGCCATATCTTCGACCTTGGTTCTATTTCTTATCCACTCATTTGTTTTGTGGTCTTTAAGCGTTATTCATAACATTTTCCGTTCCATAGATCTTTGGTGTATCTTTAATTTGTTTAGGATTTGCTTTGTTAGAACCCATGTTTCACATCCGTAGGTTGTTACTGGGAGAATACATTCCATGTAGACCTTGGTTTTCAGTTTGAGAGGTAGATGTAGTTTATGGTTAATTTCAAGTTCTTGATTTTCTTTTCCCAATATTATTTCTTGACCTAGGTAGACATAATAGTTCACTTTCTTTACTTGTTGTTCTAGCACATTTATACTCTCTATGTTTGTCCGTTGATTTGTCATGAATTTGGTTTTAGAGATGTTCATTTCTAGGCCTACTTTTCTTGCTTCTTGTTGTAGTTCCATAAGCATGTGTTCTAATTCTTCGCTGTTTGGGGCAAAAATGGCAATGTCATCAGCAAATCTTAGGTTACTGAGTTTTTCTCCCGATATGTTAATTCCTCTGTCTTCCCAGTGTAGGTTTTTGAAAACATCCTCTAGCACCAGTGTAAACAGTTTGGGTGACATTATGTCTCCCTGTCTAACGCCTCTCTTAATCATGATTTCGCCAGTATCTTCATGTAGCCTTACTTTCATTTTTGAGCGGTCATTTAATGCCTGCATAATGTTAATATATTGTTGGTCTATTCTTGAATTTTTCATTGATCTGATTATTGCCCAAAATTCGACCGTGTCGAAGGCTTTCCTAAAGTCTATGTAGGCGACCCACATTGGGATGTTATGTTCCGTTGTTTTTTCGTTCAGTATCCCTACGGTGTGGAGATGTTCTATTGTACTCATGCCCTTCCTTCCTGAAGCCCGCCTGCTCATAGGGTTGGTATGTGTCGAGTTTGTTTTCAAGGCGGTTTGTTATTATTCTCATAAATAACTTGTAGATCTGCGATAGTAGGCTGATTGGCCTATAGTTTTCTAGGTTGCTTGAATCTTCTTTCTTATATATCAATATGACTATCGCGGTGTTCCAATCGTGTGGTATTTTTCCCTCAATTACTATACAAGGTATTATATAAAACGACCAGATCGTAAAGAGTTTTTTTTTGCAAAATCGTTTATAATTTCGTCGATATTTAATGTTTTAACAAACTCGGGTTCGATACTGATTAAGGATAAATCCGAAAGGCGTTGTTGTCCCATGGTGTTACGTAAATGGGTTTTTACTATTTTAAGTTTGGAAAAAGATCGTTCCGCTGATGCCGCACTAACTGGTAAAATTAGAAATAACATTACTGCACTAGATACATCCGGAGAATTTAAAGAAATACACTGATTTTTTTTTAATAATAAATGATCCACAAGTTCATACACTGTATTTAATTTTGAAATACTATCTCCAAGTCTCTTTCTGAGGCTTAAAATTTGACTAGGAAAGTCAATTGACAATAAGTCTTTATGGTATATCGTTTGTAAGTTCCGCGCTTTCACGTATAATTCTTCTTTACTTAACGAAGTTAAATTCTCAGGATATAAAAAAATAAAATAATTATGAAATGAAATACCTATAAAAATCAGAGATGGCAGTACATTTTGAAGGGACCGTCAGTGTGGGTTCCTCGGCTGGCTGGGTCCCCCCGCGTAGCGGGATCTGCGACCTCTATAAACCTAGCAGAACAAGGTGCTCAAAATTGAAAATTTTTGTATGGAAAATTAGGTGCTAGTTAGGTGCTAATTAGGTGCCAACTTTAAAATTTAGGTGCTCCTATGGTTTTTGAGAAAATTATATTTTTGTGTTGTTCTGCTAGATTAACGTTAAGCTAGCAGAACATTACTGTCAAATAAGCGAATCAAGAACAAAATGTAGTACCAAAATTAGGTGCTTTTTGGGTGCTTATTGAATATCTAAAAAAAATTTAATTAGTTAAGGTTTTTAAAAAATACCGTCATGTTCTGCTTATTTTAAGAGGAACAAATTCCGTCTAAAAGATATATCGGCAACCGGTTTGTTCGTTGTTACCAGAGCATTTTTTTTTAATTCAATTTTTTTAACTAATATTATTTTATAAAATTTAAATACAAAAAAAATGCTCTGGGTAACAACGAACAAACCGGTTGCCGATATACCTTTTAGACGAAATTTGTTCCTCTTAAAATTAGCAGAACATGGCGGTATTTTTTAAAAACCTTAACTAATTAAATTTTTTTTTAGATATTCAATAAGCACCTAAAAAGCACCTAATTTTGGTACTACATTTTGTTCTTGATTAGCTTATTTGACAGTAATGTTCTGCTAGCTTAACGTTAATCTAGCAGAACAACACAAAAATATAATTTTCTCAAAAACCATAGGAGCACCTAAATTTTAAATTTGGCACCTAATTAGCACCTAACTAGCACCTAATTTTCCATACAAACATTTTCAATTTTGAGCACCATGTTCTGCTAGGTTTATAAGAGGTGGATCTGCGGGGGCGTTTGTTACGCCACTGCCTATAGACAACGTAATATCGCACCCTTGCTTCAAAAGTGACACAACTTAAAAAAGATAGATTTTCAGAAATCGCAAAAAACTAGTATTCGAATAGTTACAAACTTTTAAGTCGATCCAAAAAATAATACAGATGCATAACAGTGTAAAGAAGGACAAATTACTTGAATTTTATGTTTAATTCATTTATTAATCCTTAAAAACCGCCCCTTTTCAGTTGTGACGGTTTTCATGATTTTTATTATGATTTATTCTGAATTATTTTGAGTTGTGCCACTTTTAATGTATTTTTATTATTGTATTTTTATTAAAAAGTAACAGTTTTAATCTATAAAAACTCAACAACGCAAAATGATGCGCTTTTAATTTTCGAGAAGCAGCATGTCTCCATCAAGTTCAGGGCACAACCTGCACAACTAACGATTGTGTCACTTTTGTTAGAGACATTATGTTCAGTTTAGAAACTTCAAAAGTGACACAGGCGCCATCTAGCCGAGACTCTTGTAAGCTAAGTTAAAACAATTTTGATGATTGATGTAGGGTTGTTTACTAATCTCATTCATGGCATTAACTCACAAACACTGAATTTTTAGATGTGTCACTTTTGAAGCAAGGGTGCGATATTATAAAAATTGAGTTTAGACGTGAAATTCATATTATTATTTATATGAAAAAATTCAATTTAAGATTACCCACAACATGAACACTAGGAATGAAAATAATTTGGAAATACCAATACCTACATCATATAAAGAAAAATATAAAACTTCTTTTAAATATAATAGCTCAATATACCGTGCAAGCAAAAATTATTTGCATCAAAGAGGGCTTGGATTAAAAAACGCAGGGCTTGGTTTAGATCACAATGATACGTGATACGGGGACGATACCTATATCTAGCCAAATCTAGGTTCAAATTATGTCAAATTCATATTATCGTCGCTCGCATTACGTAGGGGCCTAACTCGGTTTTTGTAGTTTTTCAGTAGAGCGATTTAAAGAAATCAATGGTGCTTATTTTGGATACAGCATTGACAGCAATTTTTTATTTAGGTTTATTTTTTACGACTGTCAAAGATGACGAAATAACTGATTGATTGTTAATTCAGGTAGTTACTGACACCCAACAGGTATTAAGCTCTACGGCTAAGCATTACGTCCTTAGATGCAAGGCCCTCATTGATTCGAATAATTTTTGCTCGCACGGTATAAAGAAAAATATAAAACTTCTTTTAAATATAATAGCTCAATATAGAATTTGATATAAAAAAACCAAACTATTCAGCATTTAAACGTCATTTTAAAAAACATTATCTTAGGGTCGGATTTGAAGACTGAATATTTGTTAATCAAAATCCTATCTTTTTTGTGCCAACTAGTATGTTACTCTTACCAACAGTTATTTTTAGTTGTTATATTTTATAATTTTTATATTTTGGAAGAAATAAATATCTTTATAATTATGATTATTATTAAAATAAATACATTTTGACCTCTTTAGGGGTTAATTTTCGAAAAATCCCTTCTTACCGGATGCCCACGTTATAAACAAAAGACATCCTCGAAATTTCGTGGTTTTATAGGCTTAGGGGTTTAGGCTGGGTGTTAATAAATCAGTCATTCTACAATTTTATATACCGTGCGAGCAAAAATTATTTGCATCAAAGAGGGCCTTGCGTAGAGCTTAATACCTGTTGGGTGCCAGTAACTACCTGAATTAACAAGCAATCAGTTATTCCGTCATCTTTGACAGTCGTTACAAGTAATTTGATTCATCGCTAATTTTTCCAACTTCTTGAACAATTCACACAATGGGCTTTACGGAACAGCACAAAACATTCATGGTTAAAGCGTATTTTCGAAACGGGGTTAGAGTTAATGGAGAGTGCCAATACAATCCGGGCTTGTGCATGGAAGATTTTCACGAACATTTTCCTAATGTTGCTTTTATTGCTGAGGATTTTTATCATTGCCTGAAAAGAACCGTGGCTGTGTTTAGGGAAACAGGTTCTATACAACACAAAAAAGGAGCAGGAAGACCATCTGTAAGAACATCAGAAGAACTTGTTGCAAACGTTCGTGAAATAATGCAAAATATGCCAACAAATTGTATAAGACGCCTGTCCCAAGAAGTGGGAAGATCTTATGGAACATGCAGGACTATTCTTAAGAAGCAGCTAAATTTATTTCTTTATAAAGTGCAAGTATTCCAAGAAATACAAGCCGCAGATTTTGAAAGACGCAGAAATTACTCTTAATAGTTTAATACACTGTACTGATTCAGCAGTTGGTTCCTTGTGAAACATTTTTAATATATATATTTTATAGTAAAACACTTATAGCTTTTTAATGTTTCATTTAATATAGAATTGCTCTACATATGTTTCGCCTTTCTAGGGCTTTCTCAAGAGTATTTGAGAAAGCCCTAGAAAGGCGAAACATAATAATATGTAGAGCAATTATATATTAAAAGAAACATTAAAAAGCTATAAGTGTTTTACTTAATAGTTTACCCAAAATTTATTGGAAATAAATGATTTATTAGACCTGACAGTTTTTTCGGATGAAGCCTGGTTCCACCTCTTTGGTTATGTGAATTTTCAGAATACACGCATGTGGAGTAGTGAACATCCCCATTTTTTGGTAGAGTCCAAATTGCACACTCAAAAAATTAGTGTCTGGTTAGCTGTTTCCCGAAGAAGAATTGTTGGTCCTATTTTTTTCCATGACACACAGACAGTTACAGCACAGTGGTATAGAGACAATATTTTGAATCCATTTGTGGAGCAATTACTTGACGATGAACTACGTTTTGGATAGTTTCAACAGGACGGTGCAACCGCCCATACAGCCGCCGAAACTATTAACTACTTACGCAATTTTTTCGACGACAGATTGAGCCGTTTTCGATCAGACATTGAATTCCCACCTAGATCACCTTGTTTAACGGTTATGGATTACTTCGTATTTCCTCATTTAAAGAACACAATTTTTAAAACACCATCAATTGCAAATTTAGAACAATTACAAGAAAGGATTATCCAAGAATGTGGTAACATTTCTCCAGAGATGCTGGTCAACACTTTCTAAAATATGACGAGACGTGTGAATTTATTCTTGAAGGTGGCCAATTTCAGCAATTTATGTAATTATTTTTCTTTTTCTTTCTGTATATTCTTACTTTGTTAAGTTTGTAAACAACAAAAATAAATTTGTATTTGTCTACTTATTTTATTACTCATTAGTTTGGCATATCATGTCATAATATGAATTTGACAAAATTTTAACCTAGATTTGGTTAGATATATCGTCCCCATATCATTGTGATCTAAACCAAGCCCTACGTTTTTTAATCCAAGCCCTCTTTGATGCAAATACTTTTTGCTCGCACGGTACTTATATAATACTTAGTATAGATAGATAGATAGATTGTAGAGGCTAAAGTAATTTAACGTAATTTTGCCTATTATCATTGAGGATCAGCTAGATATGCCAGTTTAATCTAAATACTGAATTCAATGATGTAAATAAAGGTGATTCATTAACGATAATATTATTTAATACGGATGTATAAACAGCCTGTCTATTTTGGGCATCAAAGCACTTTCAGCTGATTCAATTTAGCGAAAATATCAAAACGGTGAAATACTAGCGGTTGGAGCTTTTAAAAATGTGCGTAAACATTTCTAAAATATATAGGTAATATGCGATATAATTTTTTAATATTTGGGTTTGTTGAAATAATAAAAGTTCTTCTTTTGAAAGCACATTTAATACTATAGATATTCATAGGTAAGTACTATGTTTCATTTTCTTATCAATATTTCTTATATTTTTCTTTTTTTCCAAAAAGCGGCGAAATCAAATACCCGTCTTTGACTAAGAATCTCCTAAAATTTTAAGTTTAAAAAAAAATAATTGATAAATTAATAAAATCAAAACACGAAATTTATTTAAATTTGTACATATTTCTTTTTCTGCTTTTATTAATTTATAAATTATACCTTTTTTAACGTAAAACTGTAGGTAATTACTGTACTTCAAGGATAGGTAGTTGGCTGACCTACAAATAACCCAACTTTATTCACCTATGAATAATAACTGCAGAATTATTATTTTCCGAATTCTCGCATACTTGACACTTGCGACTCATCTTAATTAGTCTCCCAAAAATATCTCAAACTACTAAAAACACAGCAATTATTACACAAAGCCGACAACTTAAAGAACATTTTAGACCGCTGTCAAGAAATCACCAAACAGAAATAGGGATGTTCGATATTTTCAATGCGATATATCGTTTTTAAACGATGCATCGTGGCCATTTGATATTTGTTGATGCATCGATGTATTAGGCCTTAATTTTTTTCGTAAAATAATTATTTTGCTGTTGCCTCTTAATTAAAAAATTAAAACGTCCTCGTCTCACTCATTCAGGGTTTTAGTTTTTAATTTTTAAGAATCTTTTACATTCCTGTTATTAGTGGCAGTTGGGGTAAGTACTTAAGTACGTCAATACTTGTCCTTCTTGCTGATGATGGTGCTCTCAAGTACCGAAAGCTGTACTGTACACCACATTAACCTGACACCCTTTTTTTATAAATTTGTGGAGACGACTGTGGGTTTTTTCCCTATAATTAGATTTGTGATTTGTTTTGTAATTCTAATTCTATTAAAAGGTTTTTTCGATACATTGCAAGCATCGATGTTTTTCCGCGATACATTTTCTGTGGACATCCCTAAACGAGAATAAATGAAACAACGTCATCATGGCCTCAGACCAATGTCGTGGCGGTCACATCTTTAGGGGCGGATCTCTTACTGCTGCGTTGCCATACTGCAGACTTTTTATAAGGTTTTGGACCAAGCTTTAAATTTTTCACATCATGTTAGGTAATACTTTTAACCAAGGGCGTTCATAAGGGAGGGGGGGCAAAACGGGCACTTGCCCGTGACTTCTACAAATGACAATTCTTATCTTTACACTGTCTTACACATAAATAATTTTACAAATATTTTTATATAAATAATTTTAAAAATCCTCGACACCTTCTCTTTAGAAGGCATTTTTCTTCTTCCTTATTTCATTTGGTTGTTTGGACATCCTTTATCACATGCTCAGCATGTTTTAACTCTCCTTAACTTTTTGTATCTGTTACTTCTACATTTCAAATTTTTAATGCCATAAAAGCTCCATTAAGGTTTTTTACCATTTTGTCTTCGGCTAATACCATCAGCACAATATAAATTTTCTGTCTCCTGATGATGAACGTTTCTACGTTCGAAACATGTAGAGACCCCTAAAGAATTTCTATATTCTATTAAATTTTGTGCAGGAAGACTTTTAGTTTTTTCTTTCTTTCCTAATTTAATTTTTGTCAATAGGTTTATTTGTTATCGTTTTATCTATAGACACCAGATCATTGGTATACATATCTATATGTAAAGAGGTATAGTTATAATAATTAATATTGATTGCAATTTGCAAGTTACTCAGAAACTTTGCTTTCTGGTAAATGTAGAGCAATGAAATAAAAATTCAGTTTTTTGACGATATATCTGTTCTAAAATAGAAATTTTAAATTCGGCCATCGTTAATCTCTGCGGCTACTAGTTGCCCCCACGGCCTATTTTTGGTTATATAGGGGTTCCTAGGCCCATTAGGCAATCCGGGGAAGGGGGGGGGGGTAACCAGCAAAACGTTGCCGCGGTAAGCGGTATCAAAAACTTCTCCTATCAAAAGTGACTTCTATTTCTCTATTGAAACAACCTTATGCATCAAGTGTTTGTGGTCTGTTTTCATAAACCTTAGATTTCAAATAGGCTCTGAAAATCCCTATTAAAATAAGATAGAATATATAATAAATAAAGCTACGCCCGACCTATAATACCAGATTACATAATTTTTAATCGATTATTTCCAAATGTACACTTTTATTTTAAAATAAAAACCAACCATTACATGGTTTTCGTCGGTAGATCGCACCGGAAGCACGCTTCATTACTCGACCAAGGAAGGAAGGTACCAACATTGGGGTAATTGTTGTGATTTGTAGGTACCATAATCGCAATAAAATTGTACCTACTCGCATGAACAGTCCACACGGTGCATTGTACGCAGTCTAAAAACGATCTAGAATTCATTGTGCTTATTTTTACCGATTATAAATGAATAAACGAGGTCTATCAATGAGGATCAATGAGCAATCATTGTATAGAAATTCAGTGTTTCCCAATTAAAATAGACGGCGGAACACTTACAAGTTGACACAAGAATGCCGGAACACTACATAATATTTTTCTACATACCTACTTAAAATGACTGGATTTATTTACTTAAAATATTTAATATTTATTACGATATTCCATTCATATAAAAATGAAATGAAAATAATAAAGCTTTAGTCCCGTGATTTAAGGTAAGTTAATTGGTATTTTTTTAGTATCTAATACGTAAGATATTTGGCGGAACACCAAGCACGTCATCGCGGTACACTAGTGTGCCGCGGAACACCATTTGGGAAACACTGGATAGATAAATATCCCTGTTTTTGTATTTGTAATTTGCAAGACCACATGCATGAGCAATATTAAAGATGAAGAGAAGCGAATGAAAATAGACGACTTATACAGGGTAATTCACGGTGGATGGTACGCTAGACGTATATGACGAACCAGGTAACAAATCGATTTGAAAATTTGGTCATTTACATACTCTATTCATCTATAATATTTTTGACGATACAGTCTTGCCACTTCTACCAAAAATTAACAACTTTTGCTTGTGCTCGATCATAAAAAAAAAAAAAAAAAAAAAAATTATCCTATACATACCTATCTCTTATCGTTTCTACAATAATAAATTAAATTAAAGTTTTTTGACCGAAGACGAAAACCTCGACGAAAACGGAAACTTGACTAGTTAAGTATACCGGGTGTTTCTCAAAAGACGTTCACCCCTATAACTTCTGTATTTATAGATATTAAAATGATATTTTGAGATTGTGCATAAGAGATGAGTCTGCATTTATTGGCATAATTTTTAATTTGCAAACCGGAAGTGACCTTGACTTTGGTATTTTAAATGGGACATCTTGTATAATTTTACTTATTTGGGTTAGAAATGACACCTCACTTGTCATTTTTTAATGTGTTATAACATTTTTATGTTTATTTTTTATTTTCAATCTTTGCTACAAATTAATTAAATCTGTTAATTTATAGTCAAGTAGGATGAAAATTAAAATTATGTCATAATAATTGACTTCCTAAGTTTCACAAGCGTTTAAAAAATGAAATTTTTGACGTTTACTCCATTTTTCCAAATGGAACGATGGTGGTTCACTAGGATACTTGCAACAATTTGATACCATACACTCCTATGCTATTTTAAAATTGACACTGAAAAATTTGCCTTAAATCCCAATCGCAAATTTAAAAGCGTAATGCATTATTGCCGCCCTATCTTTTCTAAAAAAATATAAAAGCGGATTTGAAAAGCAATGGAATGGTTTTGAAAACCAATATGGCTTTAATTTAAAATTGTAATGTAATTAGTTTATAAAACATACAATACATACAATCTTGCGGCTTCAGAAGAATTTTTCTGGTCACTCCAAAAATTAGGAGCATATCAATTTGTTCATTTCTAGTAAAACTAACCATTTTTTTTGATTTACCTACAATGTAAGTTAAATAAACGAATGGCATTACAATTTTAATTTAAAACCATATTGGTTTTCAAAACCATTCCATTGTTTTTCAAAGCCGCCTTTATATTTCTTTAGAAAAGAGAGGGCGGCAATAATAACGATTGGGATTTAAGGCAAATATTTCAGTGTCAATTTTAAATTAGCATAGGAATGTATGGTATCAAATTGTTGGAAAAAAATGCTCGTTTTAAATATCCTAATAAACCACCATCGTTCCTGGAAAAATGAAGTAAGCGTCAAGAAATCAAAATTTCATTTTTTTTTATTTAATTAATTTGTAGCACTCTAGATTGAAAATAAGAAATAAACATAAAAATGTTATAACACGTTAAAAAATTACAAGTAAGGTGTCATTTCACTCATAATGTTATAATGCTGAACCCAAATAAGTAAAAATATACAAGATGTCCCATTTAAAATATCAAAGTCGAGGTCACTTCCGGTCAAACCGGAAGTGCTAACAAATTGAAAATTATGCCAATAAATGCATAATCTCAAAATTTAATTTTAATATCTATATAAATACAGAAAAGTTATAGTGGTGAACGTCTTTTGAGAAACACCCGATATACAAAAATAAAGAGCTAATTTCAGTAGCTTTTCAAATCAGTGATAATATTATGGTCACCTTTTCAAGTAACCAAATTAAATTTTTAAACCACCTTGTATATCGCAACTAAGATTGGAACGTGGAGTAAAAACCCCCGGGGAAATATTTAACAGTTAACCAAATTTCAGTCTCAATATTTCCGACTTAAAAAAATCATTATTTTTTTAGTTAACGTTTTCCGTCAAAAAAATTAGAATAATATAGGTACTCAATTATTATTTTCCAAACTGTAAGAGATAGTTATAGGATAATGTTAAAGAAAGTTGTTGGAAAACTAAACAGATTCTAATTATTATTCTATTCTAACCATCTGTTAGAAGCAAATCATACATTTAATCATAACCACGATATCTTGCACATTAAAAACAAAAGTACAAAATTAAATTTGCTTGAATCCTTAGAAATAAATAGGCTTAAAAATAACAATACTCTTCTAAATGATCAATTGGATTTAAACGGATCACCTCTTTTGAATCTCTTTAATTAGTCTGTAATAGTTATTTATGTACCAAGGCAGTAAAGTGATTCTTTATCGGACGAGTCTGAAATTATGAGATGAGCGAGCGAGGCGAATAACAGGCGAGTCGATAAAGACACTTTACTGACGTGGTGCATACAAAATTTTATCGCCAACCGTTCAGAGTTTATAATACAGGGTGGGCCACTGAAAACTTACAATGGCTATAATTTTTGAACCAAAAAAGATATCAAAAAATAAAAAATACTGTTTCTATAAAATCAAGGGGGAATACATATGACGTATTTTTCAAACCACCTCGACCTACCCCTTAGGCGCCACCCCTACTCACTTGAAAAACTTAAATGGCAACACCCCACCTGTGGCACCTTTTTGGAAAGCTCATGAATAATGCTAAGCGATAATCATAAAATTTTTAGGGTGAAATTGAAAAATTACCCTTCACACAGGTGGACATAAATTAAACAAAAAAAAGTTATTTTTTCAGCATAAGTTACAAATAGAGACCCAGTTAAATTGAAATCAGGTATTTTTTAAATCACCCCGACCCACCCCTAGGCGCCACCCCCACTCACTTCAGAATCTAAGATAGCGATACCCCACTTGTGGCACCTCTATGGAAAGCGTATAAAAAATGCTAAACAATGGTCATAAAGATTTTAACCTAACCTATTTTATAAGAAATCGTATTACCTACCTATCTACTTTTCTAAAACTTTTTTCGGGAAAAATTAAGAAAATTAGGAAAATTACTGGTAAATAATAAGAAATGTAGGTGTGACAATTTGAAAAAAAGGAACCAAATAAAAAATGATCTAGATGATTTATTTTAACAAAGGCACAAAATGACAGCCGTTTTGTTCCATACAAAAATACAAACGATTTTCTCTCGGAATATTTCGACATGCTTCAATTATCCTCTGCCGCAATTCTTGCAACGAAGCTGGTTTTGTCTTGTAGACTATGGATTTAATGTAACCCCACTAGAAGAAGTCTAAAGGAGTAAGGTCAGGTGACCTTGGCGGCCACTCGATTGGACCCCTTCTGCCAATCCGTTATTGCCTTGGATAAAATCTACCTAACCACACAGCCTTGTGACAATAATGCGGAGGGGTTCCATCTTGCTGAAAGTGTATGAGGTCTTCATTAAGATTCAAATTTCCTTCCAAATCTCTTTGATTTTCAACTTCATGTACAATGGCTGGCTCTATCAAATTGTTCAGCATTTCCATATAAACATCACCCGTCAAATTTCCGTCGATGAAAAATGGACCTATTATTTTATCGCCCAGTATTCCGCACCAAACATTGAGCTTTTGGGGATTTTGGGTGTGTTCTTCAACAAAAATATGCGGATTCTCATCGCTCCAGTATCTGCAGTTCTGCTTATTCACATTTCCATTTAGAAGAAATGAGCTCTCATCACTAAAACAAATATTTGTAGTGAGTGAAGGTTCCTTTCGAATTTCCTCCGTCATTAGTTCGCAGAACTGGATCCTTCTATCTGGATCGTCGTCGCCAAGTTCCTGCAGAATCTTCGTTTTATAGGGGTGAAATTTTTTGCATTTTCAATACTCTTCTCACAGATGTTCGGGCTATGCCTGTTATTGATGCCAACGGGCGCGTTGATGTTTCTGGATTGACCGACACCTGACCAATAACTTCCATCTGCATTTCTTCATTCAGTACCCTGGGCCCTTCCCTTTTTTTATTTTTGACCGATCCCGATTGTTGAAACTTTTCAACCAAATCCCTAACATAAACGTGACTAACGTTTTTGTCCGGATTTCTCTCATTGAAAGTACGGGCTGTTCTCAAATAGCACATACCTTCAGCACCATAAAGAAAAACTATTTCAATTCTTTCTTCCACACTATAAACCATTTTTCCAAGTTTTAAATAATGAAATCCAATAAAGGTATACAATATCGTCACGAAATTTGCCAACGACTGAAAATTGATAAGTAAGTTGTGTTATCGCAAAATTAGGCTGAACGAAATTAAGTAGTAAAACATCTTTTTGTTGCTTTTTTTAATTATCTACATTTCTTTTAGCCTCGCATTTGAGGCGTTTCAATGTGCGGCATTGATCTTTTACATACACAGGTAGGATATTGAGTAGGTACTCTGTATGTACTGCATGGCTACAACAACTATTCATTTTATTAATTTTGACTTTTTATTTTTATTTTTAGGTGAATTTTTCTATTGCATCGTGAAGTTCTAATGACGGTTGTTCAGCATTTTTTATACGCTTTCCATAGAGGTGCCACAAGTGGGGTATCGCTATCTTAGATTTTGAAGTGAGTGGGTCGGGGTGGTTTGAAAAATACCTGATTTGAATTTAGCTGGGTCTCTATTTGTAACTTATGCTGAAAAAAATCACTTTTTTTTGTTCAATTTATGTCCACCTGTGCGAAGGGTAGTTTTTCAATTTCACCCTAAAAATTTTATGATCATCGCTTAGCATTTTTCATGAGCTTTCCAAAAAGGTGCCACAGGTGGGGTGTTGCTATTTAAGATTTTCAAGTGAGTAGGGGTGGCGCCTAAGGGGTAGGTCGGGGTGGTTTAAAAAATACGCCATATGTATTCCCCCTTGATTTTATAGAAATGGTATTTTTTATTTTTTAATATCTTTTTTGGTTTAAAAATTATAGCCATTGTAAGTTTTCAGTGGCCCACCCTGTATAAAAAATTGAGGTATAACTCATCGCAATAAATCGCGAGAAAACTATTATCGAGCTGTTATAGGGAAAGGCGTGACAGTGACAGACGATTTTTGATTAATAAATGTCAAAGTCACTAATTTGCGGAGGGTAAAAGTATTTTTCTCCAAATGACATTAAAAGCGGTCTTTTAATGACACCTGACAGGCTCAAAAGGTGTCATTAAAAATTAAAATTTAAAATGACAAGTAAACACAACAATTCAATAAATGTCATAAATAACATACATAAATATAAAAAATACGATTTTGCGTGAAATTGGAACAAATGTGAAGAAAAAATTATATGTTTTACTAGGCAGAAGAGCAGATTTATTGCCTTGGCTGGTATCCTAGCCTCGGCTGCGCCTCGTCTATGAAACACCAGCCGCGGCATTAAATCTTATGCTTTTCTGCCTAGTTAAACAAATAACTATTATCTGCCGCATTTGCGGCAGGTAAAGTATTTTATTTTACAATAAAATAAAGTATTCGTTTACTTCTGGAAATCACTTTGATAATAGACAGTTTTCGTTGTATTGGCAAATTCAAACGGTTAACCATAACGAATACGAATACGAAGCCGCTATTTAACAGATCGTAAAAATAGTTGTCGCTCAATTCGCTTAACGTTAACGTTAAGTCGAATTCGACAGTAAACATAACCTATCTTTAATGGTTTGTGTTCATATTTTTATATACGTTTTGAGCTATCTTTTTTGCTTGGGTTTAATTTCCTAGTACCCAAAATTCTGAAACATCATGATATACGAAAGGTTGCTTTTATTGGACTCATCCTGTGATTCGGATTTGGATGATGCCCTTCTCTTGGAGGTGCTTGATCGCCAGGACATTCAGTATCGAGCTAATCGAGCACAGTTGTATGGAAATTTCAATTTAGATTCAAAAAAATGGTCATTACGCATGCGTTCCGTTTTCGCTATGGCTTTGTCTTCCGTCCGTTAGCTCCCGCCACTTATCCGTAACGATAACGATAAATAACAGCTCAAATGTCAAAGTTGTCAAATAGCGGCTATCGGAATCGCTTTTAAAATACAACGAAAACTGTCTAATGTACGGCTTTACTGACGGTTGACGATAAACATTATTATTGGTTTTTCCAACAATTTAAACAACCTGAAAAATACCTGCAATTTTATTGTTACACCTAAGTTATAACTTTTAAAATACCATTTTTAAGTACTCCTTTGAAGAAGCAACTATGTTGCGAAACATGTCGAGTCAAAATAAAAATCTGTGAAAGGTGTAAAATTATAATTTTTTAAAAAATTTTTACCATTTATTTAACACAATTCATAAAATTTTACGTTATCTGTGTTCTTCTGATGCGCTTTCCTTCAATTATATTATCATTTTACAATATTTTTCGATATTTGCTTGGAAAATTCGAACCCAATAATATACATATAATATCTACATCCAGCCAATTGAACATTTTATATTCCTTTTGAAATCAAAAATATCTTCTTCAGTCGAGTGCTCATTCTTTAAAGCAGGGCATTCTTATTTCATACCTAAAAGATCAAAACTAAAAATAATATCCTTTATTGAAAGTTTAAAGGGTAAATAGTGCTCCCTTTGTGGAGTATTTTCCTTCATCATAATCGCAAAGGTATTGGATTTTCCATTTAGCATTTTTGCAGGAATATAAAGTCTAAAGGTGCGTACGAATAATATGGCTTAGACAGGAGGACAAGGGGGCATTGTACGATTGTCCCCCCTTTAAGAGTCTGAAAACTGTCAGCTCGTATAATACGTATAACCTTAAATGTAATTTTAAAGAGCTGTCAATGAAAAGTACCTATTTTTGGAAAAGGGCTTTAATAGGGTGACCAGAAATTTTTGAAGGTCAAAGCGTTTGTGGTGCTTTGGCTGACGCCATATAGGAAATTGCATGCAAAATTTCAGCTGGCGAATAAGCCAAACTCACCTGTAAATTTAATAAAATCATAGCCGTCTCGACTTTAAAGAAGTGAGTGTGTGTATCAGCCAAATGGAATAAATTCGATAATAAATACATGAGGGCGTGTCCGAAAAAACGCTCGGATACGTCGATTGGTATTTCTATTAGCGCATTTTAGTCAATAAAATTTTTTTATACATAGTGTGCCATGTAACAGTGGCCAATGCCAACTTTCTTATTTTAAATGCAACACCCTGTATATTATTCAATTTTTGGATTCCTTAGAAAATTTTAGACATATTTTATGTTCAATATCCTATACCTATCTTCTACTGTTTCGGAAATATTAAGTGTCTTCAAATTTATTGCAAAAATTAATAACACACTCAAATACTAATAAGTAATACTGTTTATTTCTTGATAATGTAAAAAACAAAAAAAAAACATTAATGTTGGAAATGTTGAAAATGCTAAGTTTCTTCTAATGTTGCTGAACATCTCAAGCGTGACCGATCTAATCGCAGGCGTTATTCGTCTTCTTAAGTCAGCTAAGTCATGGGGTTTAGTTTTGTATACAATATTTTTGACATACCCCATAAGAAGAAGTCTAATCGCGTCAGATCAGGGGATCGTGCTGGCCATTCCATCGATCCACGCCTCCCTATCCACCGCGGATTATATGATATGAAACCATATCATATTCGCTGGAAGTTGTGGGTTTGCTGAATCAGGATATAAGTTTGTCAAAGTTATATCATATAGAATATACGACTGTTTAAAATGTTTAAATATGAAGTTAATTTTATTAATTTGAAATTAATACATGGTGGGGTTACTGGACTGTAAAATTCAGTGCCCCAAACAACCTTTTTGAAAAAATACCCCGTAAGTACTCTCTTTACATTTACAAAAAACTCATATTTCAATCTTCTTTTTATTTTATTTTACATAATTTGATACATGCTGCCCACATTGCGCAATTTATATAGGTACATAAAATTATTTTCCCCATTTTACAATGTCTACAAGACATATTTTTAAGAAAACCTTCTTGACATCTTTTTTTTAGAAATGTTTTTTCTAACTCCACGTTCCTCTTTTTGGTTGCTCGAGACCCCCTTTTTAACTTACTTTTCCACATATCTACTCCGTACTTATTTTCATTTTATATCTTTACATAATGTAATTTCAACAATACAACTTGCCTATTCAAAGCTTCAAACCACTAGGAAACTAGTTTCATTTGTCCCGAATGTCAATTGATGCCATAAAAGCTCCATTAAGGTTTTATGCCTACCCCTTATCATTTTCTCTCTTGCTACAACCATCAGCATACCTTTTCTAACTCCTGATGATGAACGTTTCGGCGTGCGAAACATGTAGATACCTTTAAACAAAGCATTTTTTATTCTATTAAATTTTTTGGAGGAAGACTTTGTGTTTTTATTTCCTATTCATGCTTTCAACTGCACTTTAAGTAGGTATGGACTATTTCTTCAAATCTGTAGAATTGGTATTTTTTGCATTTCTGTTAAATAAACCATTTTTCTGATATGCAGTTAACGAAATTCAAACGACTATAACACTGACAACAGTGACAACTACTGTCATGCAGAGACAGACAACAATTTGCTTAGGAGTTTTAAACAAAACTAGGTATTTATACCGTTTTTTATTTCATATCAGTAAAAAGAAATGCTGAAATGCAATAAATCTGAAAACACTTAATATTTCCGAAACAGTTAAAGATAGGTATAGGATATTGTACACGAAATATGTCTAAAATTTTCTAAATAATCCGAAAATTGAATAATATACAGGGTGTTGTAATTAAAATAAGAAAGTTGGTATTGACCACTGTTACAAGACACACCCCGTATAAAAAGTTTTTATCGAAAAAAATGCGCAACTAGAAATACCAATCGACGTGTCCGAGCGTTTTTCGGACACGCCCCCATGTATTTATTATCGAATTTATTTCATTTGGCTGATACACACTGTGTATACAAATCGAGTAGGTACTCCATAGTCACTCGAGTGATCTCCACACAATCGTTTTTGTTTAAAAATAAAAGTATATATTTAGGCTACGGGTATGTGAATATAAAAATAGCTTTGCGTACGAGCATCACAGGCCAATTTCTTAAAAAAATATTGTGTTGTAAGTAGTGAAACGACGTTTATTAAATTTAGCTGCGTAAAGCATTCATTCATCGAAATAATGGAACGCGCGCTGCTATACAGTTACACCCACTATTTGCTTCGATATGAGTAATTTTTACCCAATTTTAGTTTACTTTATCTTGGCAAAGCCCCTCATAAATCTAATACGAGCCCGATAATGTTTTTCGTATAATAAAGCGAATCAAAATTAGTGTTCTCGCACTTTTTAAAAAACTCTCGACTCATCTCGCAAATCGAGACGAGATTTTTCCAAAACTCGCCACGCTAACATCTCGCAAGATGTTTTCTCCTCTCGTCTCGCGAGAGTCTCACAATTTCTCGCTCTCGCAATATGACGTCATAAAAATTTCTGCAACATTTGGGTATAAACGCGTTTTCTATTAATATAATTATGTTAAATAATTTTAATTTCACTTATGTTGCCTGATTGGTTTTTGGATATTTTATCTTTTCTCTCTTGATTTTTATGTTGTTTGTCTTATTCTTAACTAGTTGATGTTGTTTATTATTTTACTTTTTGTGGTTTTATGACATGTACTTGTTAATATTTTAATAATACAAACTGTGATATTAATTATTATAAGTTCTTGACACGTTCTACACGCCTTATGGCGTAAGTTGTAACAACAAATTGAACAAACAAAGTTTATCTATCTATCTATTGGTTACAGGATTGCCAAATTTAACAATTTTTTGCTATTTTGATGATTTTACCCAATGAACGCCAAGCAGTGGCTATACTAATTGTGGATCCGTCTTACATAATAAAAATTATTAATAATAAAGCTAGGTACGGGTGTTAGGGCTACCGTAAACATTTCGATAAGATGCAACACCGGTCAAAATTTAAAAACCCGAACAAATTTCCACGATTTTTCATATCAATAACGACTTCTATAGATAATTATTTATTAGGTCGATGATAATGATAAGTAGATCATTTTCACGGGTACACTAAGCACGTGCCACTGATTGATGATAATCCGTTTAGGCGTTTGCGGTCTATTCGGAGGTGGAAAAAGGTCAAGATCACCTTACCGGTTAATCAGCACATGAAATAGAAGAAGAGCGAATTTTAGACCCAATCAGGTAGAAAGAGAAGAACCTAGTAAGCGTCTGCGTCTGTTTTCCAAAGCACAGTTCAGTAAAACAATCGAATGGTTAATAGTTTGGGTTTGTTCGGGTTTGTTCGTTTGGCGTTAGTAGAAAAGTGCGGGGGGTTTATTAATATAGGAGTTTATAAATTTACGTGATGATATTGTATTTTTGACGATGTGTGGTTTCTCTAGAGGGAAGTGTTTATAAGCCCTAAATGGCAGCCGCTACGTTTTAGTATTACCAAGTGGTTCAAATTTTAGAATATAAAAAGTAAGATACTTACGCCCTTTTTGACTATTTAAGGCACAAAATAAAAACGGTGGTTGCCTGCAGAATCACGTGGCGGAACAGAATGCACGCAAGTGCAAAAATAGATCAGTTACCGGCGTCAGACTTCTAAAAACACGTGACTGTGCAATTATGATTCTAAAAAAAAATGGTTAAAAACGATTCCTAGAGACAACTGAAAACCATCATAATATTATTCTTAATTCGCGGCGACCATTATCTTTTATCAAATGGTGTTCTGTATAAAAATTTTTGACAAAAACTGTAGATAAAATATAGAAAAAAATATTCATATTTTCTTTTTGTCCTTTTTTTTTTATTGTTTTTCGTCAAAGTGTCCCGATTTTTCCCTGATACCTGAGATACCTTTATTTTCGGGTGACACTAACGGGATTCTTGTTAAAGTTTATCGCAAATCCCAATTAAAATCTTTAGATTTTGCGAGATTTCTCGCACTTGCATATTTTTCGCTCGTCTCACCTCATCAAAATTTTATTCGGCTTCTAGACCCAACAGATTCTTTTTCTGTGTCTTTCCGTTCAGTAGTATCATGCGTTTATTTCTCTCTTGCACGCTTGCGCATTAAAATTTGTCTGGAAGGAAACTCAAAACACACACAACCTTTATACTGCGGGGACGTACCATGAGTACCATTACGTGTAGTTTACATGTCAAAGCTGTGATCATAAATACGATGGATATTTTCGAGGTAACAGCAATAATAGCGAAACAAACGAAATTTGGCGGATAGGATGAATTTTAAATTTAATTTAAACTTAATAAAGATGAAGTTAGTTAAAAAGATAGTATACCTATTTAAAGAAGTTCATTGACCAAATGGCCTTATAGAAGAGCCGGTTTTTTTTTTGTACCAGAAGCTTGCATGATGCTAAATCCATGAATTTCTTCTACATCTGTAAAAATTCTGAATCTGCATTATTTTCTTGTCCTCTATCATCGAGTACATCTTTATTTTGGTCTAAGCAGTTGCATTTAATAATTTAATTGCAGTACCTTTACTCCCAAAATTACGAACAATATTCAGAACTGTTTTTTTTTTGCTTGGAATAGGTCATCAGGAAACATTACAAAGAACATTTCAGCTACTCACCGAGAACTATTTTGCTTGTAGTACGACTTAGTCATTGTTATTTTTTCGTAAATATTGTAAAACATGTTAAAACTAATATTGAGTAATTAATCTAGACCATTTTGTTATTGTACTGAAATAAAATTAGTTAGCACCATACACCCGAAGAAGCTACAATGTAATAAAAAATAAAACGTCTTGGCTATCGGGAATTAATTCTGCTGCGTGGGAGATTCGGTAAAAAAATTTCATAAATTTATTTTCAACCAATTAGAAGGCTCCTTTTTGTTTGCGTTGCGTATAGCGATAGGAGACTATCGCGATAGTCTATAGCCTATTAACCTAAAAAAATTAATAAGTGATAATTTTTCTGTCAAAAATTGGCAAACGTCACTTTGTTGCTAACTTATAATTTTTATCGATACTAACCAATTTGCTTTACATATCGGACACCGGGGCTAAAAGAGACACATCAAAAATTTAACTAAACTCATCGGAAATATGTTTTTTTAAGTTTCATTTGAAACTATGTAGACATGTAATATCAGATGTTATGGTTGAAAACGAATTAATGTTTTTAATGTTCCTGAAATTTTAGTAATAAACCTTAGTTACTAACAAGTAAAATCAACTTCTATTGTAAAAATATAGTGCGTCATATTAAACTAAACTCGTCGGAAATATGTGTTTTAAAGTTTTATTAGAATTTAAAACTATAAAGACATTGGATGGAGATGGAGATAAGAAATTTGTTATTTAATGTTTCTCATCATTTTAGTAATAAAAATGAGTTACTAACGGCTAAAAAGAACTTCATTTCTAAAACTCTAATTAGTTACAATTAATTAAAGCCGCCGGAAATATGTTTTTGTAGCATTTTATCAAAAAAACTCCAATTTAAGAAATTTTCTTACCGAATCTCCCGCGCAGCAGAATTAATTCCCGATAATTTTTTTCTCGGTTTCACTCATGTTTTTGTTGATAGAAAATAAATAATTTTCTATCAACAAAACCATTCGTGACCTTGAAAAAAATGATCGGTAATAATTCTGCTGCTAGGGAGATTATAAGTGAAAATTTCATAAATTGGAATTTTTTCTTATGGTAATTTTTTTGCTAAAATGCTACAAAAACATATTTCCGGTGGCTTTAATTAATTGTAACTAATTAGAGTTTTAGAAATGAAGTTCATTTTAGCCGTTAGTAACTCATTTTTATTACTAAAATGTGAGAAACATTAAATAACAAATTTGTTATCTGAAATCCAATGTCTTTATAGTTTTAAATTCTAATAAAACTTTAAAACACATATTTCCGACGAGTTTAGTTTAATATGACGCACTATATTTTTACAATAGAAGTCAGTGGCGCACCCAGGGGGGGCCAAGGGGGCCTTGGCCCCCCCAAAACCCCCAATGAAATGAAAAATTATGTAAGTGGATAAGTATTTTAAAAAGTCAATTTTTTTAGATTTACCTCACGGGCCTCGTTCGAGGGGGGCCAGAGTGGCATTTGCCCCCCCTCCCCCTGGAAGTTGACTTATTGACAAAAGTTGACTTATTGAGGTTTAATATGGTTTGATTGAATGTATGAATTTATTATTTCGAGTTTTTCTTTATATTTTTGTTATTATTTTGGGGTGTGTGTAAAGACTTATTTTAATAAAAATAAACAGTTTTAATCCCAAAACGACTATGAATGTTTGAGAAACAATTTTAGCTCATTAAGTATTGAGCAAAAAATTAAAATTAAAATTAAGGGAAGACCTAAACTCTCGAAATTAACTTGATACATACCACAAAGTGTAACTCTAGGGACTTTATTGTTATTGATAAGTTTGCTGCAAATAAAAACAGATGAATGAACTTTACTTTTAAACAATGTACCCACTAATGAAAAATAAATTAGCCTTTTTATTTTTTATCTTATTTTATTTTCAATAGAATAAGATGTAATCATAAATTTTTAAAATATTTACTATAATAATTATTGACCAAATTTGGGCGGGGTCTTAAAAAAATTTCGCCTGCGGCGCATTTCGCCTACAGCAGGCTTTTAGTACACCCCCAAGTTAACAAGTCACAAGCCGCCAATGCCCCCTAAGAAACCGTTTAACGACTCCCATGACTAGGCTATTGCGATCTTCCCTGCAAGAGTACCTGTTAAAAAAGCTCCAAAGTTCTAGAAAAATGCGTAACTTAAAAGTTTATTAAAAAATTTGCTTCCAGCACTGGTTGGCGGGCCCCCCCTAACATAAAATCCTGGGTGCGCCGCTGATAGAAGTTGATTTTACTTGTTAGTAACTAAGGTTTACCTTTTACTAAAATTTCAGGAATATTAAAAACATTAATTCGTTTTCAACCATAACATCTGAAATTACATGTCTACATAGTTTCAAATGAAACTTAAAAAACATATTTCCGAGGAGTTTAGTTAAATTTTTGAAGTGTCTCTTTTAGCCCCGGTGTTCGATATGTAAAGCAAATTGGTTTAATTGCACAAGCTTCATTAACAAAGTTCATATCGAACGTGTATCATTCAAAATTTAATCTACGACAGTGCAAATAGATTTTATTCGTCTAAATTTCATTGATATCAGATAACGTTTTCGTAATTTTTAAAATTTTCAGGTGTGCATATTAGTCGATATCATGGTAACCGCATTTTTGATTGTTTCAATTTCGATTTTGACAACGTCATTATTGCCGTCTAATTTTCTATTGTATGCAAAGTGTTGGCCAAAAATAATTTAAATTTGGGAGATTCTGAATCCGAAAGTGTCCCTTCGGATGTTTACAATAAATAAATTCAATCCGTTTTTCTAAGTATTAATAACAAATAAATAGTTTGCACCGACTTTTTTTTTGTTTTTGTATCTTAACATTTTGATGTTATTATGAATTCATAATGGCACTTAGTGCTATTATGAAGGACATAATGACATCTAAATGATAGTGCTAAATACGTCATAATGGCACTGTCGTAAATTAAAAATTATAAGTTAGCAACAAAGTGTATTTTGATTTTATTCTGAGTGACTTTTGCCAATAGATATAAAGCACTTCATGTTTGACAGAAAAATTATCACTTATTAATTTCATTAAGTTAATAGGAACTAACAAAACTATCGCGAATATTTCCCTCATATGTTAAAGTTCCCATAAGAGAAATGCAATTTTCGCAAAATTACAGCGAATATTTCTCTCATGTGTAAAAACTACCATATAAAGCGGGAACTTTTCGACGAAAATTGCCCAGTAGGTGCGAAAATGTCCCGCCGAAAATTTCCCTATAGGTCCGTATCTAAGTAACAATAATTAATATTTACAATAGCACCTTGTAGGTGTATTATTGTGTTGATATTATGTATTTGTCATTTTGACATACATAAATCAAATTTAAAAAGTCGTAAAAATGTCGCGATTTGGAAGTGATTCATTAAGTTTAATTTTAGAGAAAGTTACCAAAAGTAAACCCAAAAATACATTACTAAACCACCAGTATATATGGAGACAGTTCATGGATTTTATTAAAGAGAGAAATTATAGTTTAAACGAAAATACTTTAATACCGACGCTGGCCAATATTCTGACTGACTAGGCCTACAATATGAAAAAGAAAAATGGTGAGGATTATAAAGATTTTACTGTAAAGACTATTGGGGTTGAAGAAAATACGCTAATAAAAATTACTGGACATTCCAACCCAAAATCCATAAAGCCGTATCTTCAACTAGACGAGGAACACCACTCTAATATAGTAAAATAAATGAGGGAAGACAATGATAAGGCTAATAATAACCCAGAAACTAATATCTGTATGCCAGGTTCTACAAGTTCTAATTCAATGGCAAACTCACATACATTAACAAGTAATGCAGCAGACTCCAAAAATAGTAATTTTTTTTTTACAATAATTGTGTTTTCCACTGCAATTCATGCAATTTTCAATTTGTTTATTTTTATATAATTAAATATAACGTTTAAATAAAAATATTAAATTTTGTGCTTTCATTTCACGTACTCGAGAAATATTCTACCAAATTACATTCGTGCATCAAAATAGACCTGATAATTTTTCATTCAAGCATGTTGTCAGTAAAAAACTGGATTCGGTTATTTTCATATTTTGTTTAAAGAGCCCTCCACCTTCGGTGTCGGGCTCTTTTGCCAAAATATGAAAATAAACTCATCCAGTTTTTAGACAACATGCTTTCATAAAAAATTATCGGTAATTTTGATGCACTTATGTAATTACTTACGATAATCTCCCGTTGCTATAAGCAACGTAAACACAAAGGAGCCTTCTAATTGGTTGAAAATAAATTTATGTAATTTTCATAATAATTATTACTGGTTTGATTGAGGTATGTATCAGAGCCTTATTTAATTTTTAAGAATTTTACAAAGACCTTTTTCTAAATATCTTTTAATTGGCTTATTGTAAAATAATAAAATTTGGTGTGCGAGTCTATCATACAAGGATCTTCAAAAAAGTTCAATACACTTTTGATGTAAAATGATTAGGGAAACCAATATTTGAGGAAAAATTTACATGAGCAGTCCTATGGCCAGTCTGGCGGTGCACCACCGTATAAAGTTGTGGTTTTGTATTATTATGTAATAATAATTAATATAACAACTATTGGCCGGTATCTTGTGGATTCTTGCGACACTTTTCAGGGTGATATTGTTTATGTTATTAGTTGGCTTGTAATCGATACTTAAGGCTAGTAATTATAAAAAAAATAGTTGTTCTACTTAACAGTGGCTGTATAGAAAATTAAATATGTGCGCTTGTAAAATAGGAAAAGTGTCACTAATATGTGCAACAATAATTATGTTTCATATCATTCTTCGGCACCAATTCGGAAAATTGAGAAAATTCAGTGGAAAACCCGGGAAATGACAATGACCTTGAGCCTATTGTGGAAATTAAACTTATTTTGTGTACAAGTAATTATTCTGCAGGGTGTTTCATTAAGGGTGGCCACCGGCCATATCTCGGAAACTACTAAGCAAAGAAACTTGAGAAAAAAAAATTAGGATTAAAGTAATCATGAGAAAATGCTGAAAATTGTTTTTAAGTTCCTCATTTCGCCGCAAGGGGGCACAATTGAAATAGTAATTTACGTTACAAGACCGGAAAGTAGTGTTTTTCAGGGCGAGCCATAGGCGAGTCCTGGAAGCTTGGAGAGACCTGGAAAACACTAATTTTCGGTTGCGTGACGTACAATATTTTTTTTAAGACCGACACTTCGATATATTTTATAATCTACGCGAAACAAGTTTGACATAAAGAACAAAATTAAAAATCAACGAACTGTCACTCGACAATACATCGAAATGTTGTTGTCATAATAACGAAATCAAGGTATCTTGTATTATCAAAGAGCGATTGGAAAAACAAAAAACAGGGTAACAGTGACATTAGAGACCGGAAAAACGTTATTTTCTAGACGAAAAATTGTCCAGAAAGTGTAAACTTTCTGGTCGGTTTTAAAAAAAATATTTTTTTTTAATTTTAAATTTCTCCGAAAATTTCCATTTTAAGGTATAACTCTAATTACATTATTAGAAAGCTTAGACAATTCTGCATCATTTTGGTTTGAGACTCATTGGCATACCGACCTTGATAAGAGTGGGGGAAGCTATTGAAAGTGCAAACATTAACATCGCTGTAACTTCTAAACGACTTATCCGATTTTACTAAATTTAAACTTGTTTGGAAGAGAAAGGTTCAATTGCCGTATTCAATAGTACGCAATAGTTTCTAACAAAATTGCTACAGGGCGCAATTTGTAATAATAACAGTTTTTTTGATTTTACCCTGCAAATTCAAATCATACAGTATAGCTAAGACAGCATAATCGGAAAGTAGATTAAATTTGTAAGAAAAATGTGAAGACTGGTATGCAATATTTATTAATTTATTATAGTAAAATGAGGTAAAGAAACACACTGGGTTCTAAAAAATATGTTTATTAAAAAAAAGCAAAAAAAGCAATGAAAAATAAAAGTAAACAATTTTTTAACCTAAAATTGTATAAAAGGCTAACTAAATATTTTTTTAAATTTTCAACTAAAAAGGATGGTATTCTATTAGTAAACATAGGTTTATACAAAGAGAAGCTTCTTTTTAACATCTACTGATGTAATCGGACAATACTGCAACTTAGGTAGCAAAATATAAGGGCAAGATACAACTTCGTTGGATGGTTTACCCTCATAAATGCTTTTTACTGCTGTTAAAAACAATAATTTTTGTACAAGCTTTACAGAAGACATTCTGAACACAAGTTTGAGAGGACTAGTTTCACACTGAAAATACTGAAATCTTTCGACAAACTAAAATAGAAGTATGTGTTACAAATCGATATAAATACAGTTTGTTAAGCAGGAAATAATAACGCATTATTAAGTGACAATAAACAACCCCTAACAATATGCCTGCAAGTCCAGGAAACCCCCAATAAATACCTTGTGTATAACCAAAATGTAAATACAGTGTGACCAGTACCTAAAGTCCGCATTATATGGGATTTTTTTTTATTAACAGCTTTATTCGAAATTTGACTTTGGCATCAAGTTCTGCTTCAATCGAGATGAATATTAAGCAAAAAAATAGTAGTCACGTGATTCGCATTATCTGTCAAATTTTAATTTTTTCCAAAAAATAATTCAAAAGTGGGGTTATTTCTGAAAGTATCGAAAAAAGTTATTAGAAAAAGTTTTTTTAAATGCAGTTTCTAGCCCACATGCAAAATTTCAGCTGCATAAGATAATTTTGATTTTTTACCCATATTTTGTAAATTGCACCACTTTGCAAAATAAGACTCAACGCAACCTATATAAAACTTCTTAGTTTTGACAATGCTTTATTTCAGATACATTTTCTTTAAAGCAGCGCCATATTGAATATGTGTTTTTCTACAAAATCACAATTGGGCGATTAAAATTTGGTCGCATGTGATGCAAAGTTTATTTATTTTTGATCCTGTATAAGGTAACTTCATAAAATAAGTACTTATTTTTAAAAACGTAGTTTGTGTCATACACCTTAATATTAAGACAAAAAAGAACACAGTGTAATCAGTAAAGTGTTCATTAAGTGGACAATAAATTTTAGTGGTGGGTAAAAAATCAAAATTATCTTATGCAGCTGAAATTTTGCATGTGTGCTAGAAACTGCATTTAAAAAACTTTTTCTAATATTTTTATTTATTTTTCTATAATTTCGATATTTTCAGAAATAACCCAACTTTTGAATTATTTTTTGAAAAAAATTAAAATACAGAGAGATAATGTAAATCACGTGACTACTATTTTTTTGTTTAATTTTTATCTCGATCAAAGCAGAACTTGATGCCAAAGTCAAATTTCAAATAAAGCTATTAATTAAAAAAAATCCCATATGATGCAGACTTTACTGGTCACACCGTATAATTATTATAATTTTCAGATTGGAAAATCCCTTAAAAAAGTAGGGAACTGGACATTAAACCTTTAACGTTTTAAATTTTTTGCCGAAAACATAAAAACATGCTCTTAAGGTGGGAGTATCAACATGCTTGCCAACCTATAACCTGTTTCGCGTAGATTTATTTATGTTTTCTAGCTTTTATACAAAATTTAAAGAAAATTAGTATCGACTTGATATTCTATAGGTAATAATTGACATATTTAATAAATATCAAGGAATTTTATAACTTATTTTAGGAGAATTGTATAGCGAAAAATATCGAATAAGATTTTTTTTAACATTATTATGTCATTGTCACTCATTGTTCTTTCACTATACAATTCTCCCTAAATTAGCAATGAAATAAATTGATATTTTTGTAATATATCAAATACTACCTGAATAGAACCAACTGTAAATCTATATAGACCGAAAAGGTATTTACACGTTCAAAACATTTATAAATTAAAAAATTGTATTCTAATTGACTCTATTATTTTAAAAGAAAAAAAATCAAACATAACACTTCAGGAGAATAAGACATTACATGATCATAACACCAGACATTGTATAAATTATCAAACTGTACCAGTAAAAAGTAATTTCGGAAAAAATCGCTTTTATATGACGGAATAATAAAATATAACAATCTTCCAAAAAATATCAGAAAAATGAAAAAATTGGCAACTTTTAAAAAACAATTAAAGAGATATTTACTAAATTAAATTATTTATATTATTTCTTTTTAAATTGATTTTATTAAAGATTTAAATTAGATTAACTTCCATTTTTTTTTATTATTATTTTTTTATAATGGTTATAATTCTCTATATTATGTTGTCACTTTTCATGTAATGAACTGTAAAAGTTAGTTTGGAATAAAGACATTTTGAAAGTTAAATAATGTACCGACGATATTGATTTTATTTAAATGTTAGTTATTAAAATAATAAACTCAAAAAATCAACGCGAAATAGGTTATAGGTTGGCAATAGATTAAATGACGTTGAGAATTCAACCTTAAAATAATAATTTATGACATATGCATTTTATTAGAAAATTGACAAAATATGCACTGGATTCACATCATTGAAAAATGTAAAAACACCTGATTCCCATGATTTACTAACACCTTTTCATTCTATGCGTTGTCTTACCTACTACTGGACAAAAATCTAAAATTAAACTACTTGAATTTACTTGTGAAACATTGCTAGAGCACACAAATATTTAAACAGTGTGTAAACGAACGGTTTCAAGGAGAAGCGCATAACGTATTTTATAGGACTATAATATAATCCGCATGTATAGGTTAAAAAAAGCTCACTAATATAACTATGGCGTGTTTACCTAAGATATTACCGAATTTTACTTCTCCTGAGACTTCGAAGAAAATTGTTGTTATATTGTATTTAGAATTAATTTGCAATTTGACATCGAACACGAAACAAGGGAGCATTGAAAGGTTTTCCTTCTATTATTTATCTGGATTCCGTTTTTTCTTAGTTTTTTGATATTTTCAACACACACCTAAGAATAGCGTATTGGTATATTTAATATAATAAAAAATATAATAATATATTAAATCTGTATAGACCATAGACCTGTACAAGTGACGGATCTAGGCAATTAAAGCCGTAGCCAGCGAGAAATTTCGGTGGGGTTCAGAATGAGTTTGTTTTTGATATCCTGCCAATGCAGCAGGCTATAGACAACGGCGCCGCAGGCGAATTATTTAGAAATCGGCCAATAAGAAAGTTTTGCATTAAAGCATAGACATTTACCTTTACATAAGCAAGCACAGAAGTGGCAAATTTATAGCTTCGCGTATGTAAACAAAGCTACACCCGATTAGACATCCGCACTGCAACATTATCATTTGACGAATGGGAAAATAGACAGCTCCGGGCTTTCAAATTTAAGTTCTTCCTCAAGAAATTATAAAGGTTGACCTTCCATTTATTTTTACGTGTAAACAGCTAAAATTTGCCTTAAATTCTTGCCAAAAAATTGGAATTTCTTCTCAATTTTTGATCAAGTTGGGAAAATGGTAGAATTTTAGCAAAAAAATTACAATAAGAAAAAACTTCAATTTATGAAATTTTCGTAGCGAATCCCCCACGCAGTAGAATGAATTCCCGATAATTTTTTTCAAGGTCACGAATGTTTTTGTTGATAGAAAATTATCCCGTGTCGAAGACGAGTGAAATTTTCGGTAATAATTCTGCTGCTAAGGGAGATTATGAGTGATAACTGCTCTTCTAAAATGTATAAATATTCGATTGGAAACAGCATTGTATAAAATAAAAATTGCAACATACAGGATCGTTAATCTTTGTATTATTTTTAATAATAATTATTATCATTTATTATTTCTGCCTGTCTTGGCGAGATTCATTTTTTAATCAATATAAGATCAATTTTTCTGGTTACTACAGCAAAGTTATAATTTCAAAGTTCAATTCTTACACAGTGATAATTATATTAATTATTCTATAAATAGTCAACCACATCTGAACCGACTATGAATGGGTAGAGGATAATCTGTGTAAGTACCGTGCGAGCAAAAAATATTTACACCAAAGAGGGCTTGGATTAAAAAACGTAGGGCTTGGTTTAGATTACAATGATATGGGGACGATATATCTAACCAAATCTAGGTTAACATTTTGTCAAATTCATATTATGACATTATATGCCAAACTAATGAGTAATAAAATAAGTAGACAAATACAAATTTATTTTTGTTGTTTACAAAATTAACAAAGTAAGAATATACTTACAGAAAGAAAAAGAAAAATAATTACATAAATTGCTGAAATTGGCCACCGCCATGCTCCAAGCATAAATTCACACGTCTCTTTATATTTTCGAAAGTGTTGACCAGCATCTCTTGAGAAATGTTACCACATTTTTGGGTAATCCTTTCTTGTAATTGTTCTAAATTTGCAACTGGTGTTTTAAAAATAGTGTTCTTTAAATGAGGAAAAACGAAGTAATCCAAAACCAGGTGATCTAGGTCGTCTAGGTGGGAATTCAATGTCTGATGGAAAACTGATCAATCTGTCGTCGAAAAAAATTGCGTAAGTAGTTAATATAGTTTCGGCGGCTGTATGGGCGGTTGCACCGTCTGTTGAAAATATCCAAAATGTAGTTCGTCGTCAATTAATTGCTCCACAAATGGATTCAAAATATTGTCTCTATACCGCTGTGCTGTAACTGTGTCATGGAAAAAAATAGGACCAACAATTTCTCTTCGGGAAACAGCTAACCAGACACCAATTTTTTGAGGGTGCAATGTGGATTTTCACTACTCCACATGCGTGTATTCTAAGAATTCACATAAACGGAGAGGTGGAACCAGGTTTCATCGGAAAAAATGTCAGGTCTAATAAATCATTTCTTTCAATAAATTTTGGGTAAACCATTGAGAGTAATTCCTGCGTCTTTCAAAATCTGCGGCTTGTATTTCTTGGAATACTTGCACTTTATAAGGAAATAAATTTATTTCATTTTGTCCGGTAAATCAACTTACCCCTACTCATTTGCGGCCGGTACGTGGAACATTACAGTATCAGGTACTGTAAAGTATTGCCTAGCAACCATCTTTTATTTTTAGAAATAATGACTTTTTACTTTGGATTTTTGACAAGTTGTCACTTAAAATTGTAGGAAACAAAATGTTCAAGTACACATATTGAGCATTAATTATTTAATTCATCATATTTATATAAGTACATTAAACTAAATTAAACTTAATATAATAATATATACCTATATAAGTTTTTAAAACTTATAATCACAGTAACTGTCATAATTCAAAACAAAATAAAGGCAATCATGGCCGGCTATAAAAATGCGTTCCACGCCCCGACTAGTATTTATTGGAAAATCGCTATTTTGGCAGCATGTCTTACTATAAATAATATACTTTTTTCTACCAACTTTAGTAAATGAAAATTATTACGCAACTACAGAATAGACTCTCTTTTACAATTTTTTAAATATTTTTTCTACTGACGTTTTATAATAACCTCTTTTCGATTTTCATTATGGTTTTTTAATAACCTCCTTTTAAGCGCAGCGTGCTTAAAAAACTTTTAAGCACGTTACCAGGAGCAACGTGCTTAAAAGTAACGCAGGTAATAATTTACAATTAAAACGTAACCACAGACTAGGTATAATTTAATATTTTTTGGCAAGTGTCAATTTTTGAAAGGGGCAAATGAAACAGCTAATAATAAGTAATTATTTACAAATAATAGCTATATAAACACAGACTATAGTTTTACCTATTTATTATAAATATTAACAGTACAGTTACTTATATTATTAAAATTAATGCTGGGGTAACCTAAAACAGTACGTTGAGATATTTCTCTTTGTAAAAATGATGAGGAATTTGAACTTGAAATTGAAATAGAATCTGCAACAGCAATATCAATTAAACCCATGCCACTAGTAGAGCTGGTAGAACACTCGGATTCATTAGATTTAACACGTTTGTTGTTAGCGTCCAAAGATTTTTTACCAAGAATTTTTTCGGAAATTTTTCTTTTATTTTCTAAAGAATCGTCTATATACCCCTCAGCCACGGTATTTGACCGCCAACCTCCATGTCGCTTTAGCATCAATATATCCGCTCCAGAGTCAGCTAAAAAAGTTGCTGAAGATCTTCGAAAGCAGTGGCCTGTATATTCTTTAGCGTTTGGAAACTCCAAGAACTCAGCAATTTTCTTTGGTGTTGCTCCAATGGTATTAATAACCACTGGAAGTCTGTAACATTTGGAGTTTCTGTATACGATAAAAAATCTTTTATGGGTTATGTGTGCTGGACGTAACTGCATGCAATATTCAAGAAGTTGATGCCGTCAATAGAGCCTTCGCTAATTACAAAGCTTCTTGCAACATTTGTTTTAGTGTTTGGAATGGATATTTTAATTAAAGACTCCGAAATTTCGATATTATTCATATTTAAATATGTTTCTTCTCTGCGACATGCTCCAGAGATTCCCACAATAAGTATGACTTTGTCCAATAAATAGTTCTTATCGTTTGCTTCTTTGACAAACCTTTCTATTTGTTCCTTAGAAAAAACTTTCGACTTTTTGGGTTTATACCCCGTAGATTTTCTTTTCAAAAATGCGATTAGATTTGTTAATGTCTTCATCTCAACATTTTTATTCAAATAAACCATCGTTCGAAGCATTGAGTAAGTACTCCACAAAGTTGATGGCTTATAGGCATCGGATAATAGTGAAAAATTGCCAAAAAGACTTTTTCTGATAAGTTTTTTACCTTTTTTTCTTCATACATTTTTTTGAATTTTTCATATGTGCCCTCATACAAACTTCTTGATTTTTGGGGAACAAGGTACACCATTGCCTCATTTGCGGCATTTTCAAGGTCTGAGTCCTCTAAATCACTCATTTTTACTTTTATATTTGTCGCAGTTTTTGACAAAAAATCTTTAGAATTTTTTTTGACAACTGTCGATTTTTTTGACATGAAAGGTGTAAATGAAACATAGGTAATAAAATGTTAGTAAAATTAAGTTTTTTATTATAAAACCTCAGTAGAAAAAATATTGTATACAATTCGTTACGAAACAATGTCTTTTAGTCACTTTGACGTGTTGTCCAACTCGGCTTTGCCTCGTTGTACAATTTCACGTCGCGTGCCTAAAAGACACTCATTTCGCAACTTATTGTATAAATAGCTATTTTCTACCAACTTTAGTAAATGAAAAATATTACGCAACTACAGAATAGACTCTCTTTTACAATTTTTTAAATATTTTTAAACAAAACTAAAGTTAGTAATTTTAATTTTATTTAAACTATATCCAGTGATACCAATTAATATTGCCAATAATATTTTAAAATTTGTAATAAACATTTTTATTAAATCTTTTTAAAAAGGATTAGAATGAAAACATGAAATAAAATATCATACGATACACATCCGTTAGGTGTTATTACAGCACTCGTTTATATTCCAGACTCGTACTGTAATAAGTCACTTACCGGCCTTGTAACGTAAAATACTGTTACCTGCTTCTTAAGAATATTCCTGCATGTTCCATACGATCTTCCCACTTCTTGGGACAGGCGTCTTATGCAATTTGTTGGCGTATTTTGCATTATTTCACGAACGTTTGCAACAAGTTCTTCTGATCTTACAGATGGTCTTCCTGCTCCTTTTTTGTGTTGTATAGAACCTGTTTCCCTAATCACAGCCACGGTTCTTTTCAGGCAATGATTAAAATCCCCAGCAATAAAAGCAACGTTAGAAAAATGTTCGTGAAAATCGTCCATGCACAAACCCGGACTGTATTGCCACTCACCATTTACCCTAACCCCGTTTCGAAAATACTCTTCAACCATGAATGTTTTGTGCTGTTCCGTAAAGTCCATTGTGTGAATTGTTTAAGAAATTGGAAAAATTAGCAATCAATCAAATTACTTGTAACGACTGTCAAAGATGACGGAATAAGTGATTGATTGTTAATTCAGGTAGTTACTGACACCCAACAGGTATTAAGCTCTACGGCTAAGCATTACGTCCTTAGATGCAAGGCCCTCTTTGATGCAAATAATTTTTCTCGCACGGTACATAACATACCTCAATGAAACCACTAGTAATAATAATTATGATAACGTCACATGTTACAAGGCGTTTTATTTTTTAATAGTTTCAACATGTTTACCCTATAGTATAGGTTTATTTAATTTGTGGCACATAGATTAGTTCAAACATCGCACGACATAAATGAATTTCATGGTCTCTCTCGTTCTCTCAATCAATAATACAATCAATACTGAACGTCACATGAGTTCAAATAAATTAATCCTTGAATCCTCGTTCTGATCTCGAATGTTGCATAATTGAAGACAATCGGCGATAAATAATAATTAAAGCCCAATAATCAGCGGTTTATAAGTAACTAGCTGGTATCCGCGGCTTCGCTGGCGCAATTCATTTGTTATAAATCCGCTATCGAAACACAGTAGCGGATACCACACTGAGAAAAAAGCCTTCACATACTCTTTATACAACTGTTTAATACTATACGTGATAGCAACGCGCTTTCCTACTGTAAGACAACGTAAATCGCTAGACCGTTGTGTAGTGATAATATCACGGTAATTTAGCCAATAGGAAATAAGAGTTAATGCTACCATAGAATGGTTTATCGCCGTTATTGCTCTGAATACTCACAGTAATTAACAAGTTCTATTGGGGGTGTAATCTGGTTTTATATACTGTATTAGATCCTACTGGCTTAGTTAGACGGTCAACACTGGAGGTGCTGAAGTCCAGTGGCGGCTCGTGACATATTAACGTGGGGGTGCACAAACAATTTTTTTTTTAAGATCACGCCCAAATTGGGTTAATAATTTTTAGTAAATACTTTAATGTGATGTTAATAGCAGGTTTAGGTCTTTCAATGTTCTTGACAATCACCTTCTCCTCCAACGATAACTTGCTAAAATATTTTTTCAAAAATTCCACGGTGTATTTTATATCCGACGACGCACTCATTGTTTTTTCGTGTTTGTTTACCTTTAAACTTTACCTGAATTCAATAAAACCATATTAAACCTTAATAAACAAAAAAAAATAGTCAAAATACCGACTAAAAATTTCCGCGAATTTGAACGACTACGGCTGGTTAAATTTAAATTATCAAATTAATGCAGAACATGACATACACCAGCTATTATCATGCCCCTCTAGTATTTTACGAGATTTTTATGATCATAGACCCGCTCTGACAAGTAAACTGGGCGTGAACTACATGGTACACGGAGAGAAATTTTGAACAGAATCCGGAACTACCTAAATATACTTGAATTTGTACCAGAATTCGAATGCTTGAAATATTAGTATAAAAAATTCATTACATATAATGTAGGTATATTATAAAAATAGGTTAGTTCTAAAATTAGCCTATATATTGTAAATTTTGTTTGGGGTTGCTAATTTGGATTTCGGGGGTGCTTAGCACCCCCAAGTACCCCCCTTACTACGCCTATGGCAGTTGTAGTGAAACTAATAATATTTGCTTGCTACGATTAATAAATCATATACTTACCACTAAAAATCAGTAGGTACCTTAGTTCTCAAAAATTTAAATAGCTTCTAGTGTGATATTGTTCTTGTCGTTAACCATTGCATATGATTATCTATTATGTAACAGGGTTTACTGAGATGGTGAAATTCGTCCATAGATTTATAAACTCCAATACTAATGATGAGTTGTGCGAAATAAGAATCGTCTATTGCTTAATCTGACTGCAAAGTTTAAAAAAAGTTAAATACAAAGAAAAATAAATAAATTGGAACAGGTATTGGTACGATCAATAAAATTCAAATCCAGACAGAACAGCTAGAAGACTCCGAACAACGATTGTGACCTACGCAACAAATACGTTACAACTAATAAAACGGCTCGCGGCGATTGCCGATCGCTACGAACCCACACCAACGTCTTGTAGGTTACAGGTTCTAACGGATACAATTCGTTTTTGGGGACGCTGTTTTGCTTTCTTAATTGTAGAGAAAGCGCTTTGCTTGGAACAAAATGCGTCGCATTGACAAGATACAACTTATTTCTTAACAAAATTGCTGTATTAAAAGTAGTTCATTATTCAACAAGACTATGCTGCTAATGGAACTGATTACTTCCAATAAAAACCCTATTCCAGCGAATCTGGATTTGATCACTAAAGCGGTATGATTATTTTAAAATAATGCCATTGTCAACCAAAACAATCTAGCTTCATTTTCGCTATTTACATACAGACAATAATATTATCGCAAAGTACAATATCATAACACTGACATTGCTTTTTTGTTGTTAGGTTGTTACATAACCCCTTTTAATTTCTTTAGGGGTGGAAGTTAAAAAAAAAAAATGTTCTATTATACTAGGATTTCGGGTGTTTAGTTTCAAGAAATTCGGAACAAAAATAGTTTTTCTATATAACCGTTAATACCCCTTTTTCACCCCTTTAAGGGCAGACTTCCAAAAAAATAAGAAATACGTGTTTCATCACATGTGTTTAAAGTAAGCTGTGTGTCAAGAAATTCGTACTAAAAATATTTCTCCAGTAGGTATAAACTTTTGTACCCCTTTCCACTCCCTAGGCGCAAAACTTTTGAAGGTAAATGCCTAAACACATGTTTATTTGTTCCAAGCGAAGAATTTGTCCGAAATTTTTTACTAGTATCTTTTTCTAGTGGTTGCGTTGGAATCTTATCTTATTTTTACCCCCTAGAGGCAAAATTTCCCAAAACATCAAAATACGTACTTGTTTATTTTAATAGCCTCAAAATAGGCTACACTCCTTTTTCAACTCTGAGTTTTGAAAGAAATTACAAACCACGTGTATTATTATTTTATTAAAGGAACTTATTTACCAATTTTTAGACCTCCACCAGTTTTAGTTTTGAGATATAGAAATTTCTATAAAAATTTCCATTTTTACTTTCTTAAGGGTTGTTTTCGAAAAATCCCTTGTTAGTAAATGCCTACGTTATAAGGATAAAACCTCTTCAAAATTTCATGATTCTAGGATTGGGAGTTTAGACTGGGCGTAGACGAATGAGTCAGCCAGTCACTTTAAAATTTTATATGATTATAATAGTGTAATGGTATGGGGCATGATTTATCAAAACTGTCTAGAATGGATTATAGAATGTTAAAATGTATAATATGTTTCGTTAAAAAAATTAAAGTTGATGCACGTGGCACTTTTATGATCCACCCTGTAGAAAGTATTTTTTATAGAAAAAATTCATTTAAAAAAAAATTTATAGTCCGAGTGATGCTCGGTTCAGTGGGCGGAATTTTTAATTGGAATAAATTCAGTATTAGAAAGCCTGTGTTCGTTTGAAGGTGGTAGACAATGAAGTAATATAATAAAAAAATTATTACCTTGTCGGACTTCCATTGTCTTTATTTTGTTACATAACACGACGTTTCGGTTAGTTAGTATCTCTAACCGTTTTCAAGTGTATACTAAATTATAATTCTACTGTCTTAAATTCTATCCATGTGCAATGAAGCTTGATGACGTGCTTATTGGAGTGTGAAGTTTGAGCTGTTGGTTTTGGACAAGAAGAGGCTTCCAGATATTCAATCAATCAATTTATTTTCATGTTAATTACACAGATATGTTTACACTCGTCAGTAAATAAATTAGAGTAGACTAAGACTATATAATGACACAACATCTAGTTAAAATACGTCCCTAAGAGAGCCACAACAGATTAAAAATGGTGATTTCTTAAAACAATCACAACATCAAAGTATACAATTAAAATATTTTTCAGTAACATATTAATGATAAGTAATTAAAAGCATGTGTAACAATTTAAAATACGTGATTAAAATATTCCTCAAAAGAATAGAACACATTCTTAGTTAGTAGATCCTTTACCTTATTCTTAAAAATATTTATGGGTAGAGCTCGGATGTTTAGAGGATTAAAAAATTTAATCGCCCAATACCCCAGGCCGTCCTGGCACCTCCGCAATCGTCTGTATGCAGGAGCCAGGTTCTGTCTATTTCGAGTATCATACCCATGAATATTTTCATTGGTTTGAAACAATTCTATGTTTTGCCTTACATAACATTAAATGTAAAAAAAATGTTGAATACACTTTTTTTTATTATAATTATTATTATTATTATTATTATTATTATTATTATTATTATTATTATTATTATTATTATTATTATTATTATTATTATTATTATTATTATTATTATTATTATTATTATTATTATTATTATTATTATTATTATTATTATTATTATTATTATTATTATTATTATTATTATTATTATTATTATTATTATTATTATTATTATTATTATTATTATTATTATTATTATTATTATTATTATTATTATTATTATTATTATTATTATTATTATTATTATTATTATTATTATTATTATTATTATTATTATTATTATTATTATTATTATTATTATTATTATTATTATTATTATTATAGACCAAGCACTGATAGATATACAGACACGGCACAGTCAGCAGCCTCAGCTCAGCAAACGCTCCCCTACAATCATCCCTGTATGCAAGCCTAGGGATATCTATACTTGGTTTACTAATAATATGGGTATTTTGATTCATGAAAGCTACTTCTTTGAACTTTCGTTTTCTCCAGTGCTGTTCCGTGTCAAAAACCTTGGCTTCTGACCACTGTATATTATGTTGGTTAGTCCATACATGTTCCGCTATACCTGATCTCGAAGTTTCACCCCTTTGAGTATGTTTCAGATGTTCTTTAACTCGTACGGGGAGAGGTCTTTTTATTTCTCCAATGTATGATTCGCCACACTCGCAAGGGATTTGATACATACAATTTTTTTGTGTTTTCATTACGGGGGGTTTTACTTTTGTAAGAAAACTTCTAAGCGTATATTCGTTTCTGTATTGGTTTTTACTTCGCGATTTTTAAGTTTTGAGATGGTATTATAGTTACAAAGGTTTCAGGGTAAACACAAAATATTGTATCTATCAAATCCGTTGCGAGTGTGGCGAATCGTGCATTGGGGAAACAAAAAGATCTCTTCCCGTACGAGTTAGAACATCTGAAACATACTCAAAGAGGTGAAGCTTCGAGATCCGGTTTAGCGGAACATGTATGGACCAACCAGCATAATATACAGTGGTCAAAAGCCAAGGTTTTGGACACGGAACAGCACTGCATGGAGAAAACTAAAGTTCAAAGAAGCAGCTTTCATAAATCAAAGTACCCATATATTTAGTAAACCAAGTAGAGATATCCCCAATATCTGGAAGTCTCTTCTTGTCCAAAACCAACAGCTCAAACTTCACACTTCAATAAGCACGTATAGGCGGAGTCATGAAGCTTCATTGCACATGGATAATATTTAAGACAGTTTGTAGCCTTAGAATTATAATTTAGTTTACACTTGAAAATGGTTAGAGATACTAACTAACCGAAATGTTGTGTTAAGTAACAAAATAAAGACAATGAAAGTCCAACAAGGTAATAATTTTTTTGATATTCGAAAGCCTCTTTATGTACTATTGTACTAAAATGAAGTCGATAAACAGAACTGTCGATATTGGTCTGCAGAAAACCCTCACTGATGGATGCGAGAAACACGCACCCGGCTTCCTCGGCAGTGTAGTATGTTGAAAAATAAACTTTTTGTTTCGTATTGTAAATAAACTTCTCGCCAGTCCTAACGGATCTAGGTCCTTTTGGTCAGTCGCTAAGGCCGTCAGTCAAAATTTTACCAAATCAAATATTCCACCGCTAACACGTTCTGACGGCACAATAGCAACCACGGCTGAAGATAAAGCGAACTTACTCGCAGAACTATTTGCTTCACACTCCACGGTGGACTTTCAGGGAAAAACACCCCCGAACATTCCAGCAGTTCGATCGGAAATTACTGATATCGTATTCCGTCAGCGTCCTGTCAAACGAATTCTGAAGGGGCTCGATGCCAAAAAAGCTTCTGGTCCAGATGAAATTCCTATTATAGTGCTCAAGAAATGCGCCGATGAACTCACACCAGTATTTTGTAGACTTTTTAACATATCCTACAAAAAAGGAATATTTCCATCTTGCTGGAAAAAGGCGCGGGTCCAGCCTATACCAAAGAAAGGCAAGAAAACCCTGCCAAACTATCGACCTGTCGCATTGCTTTCAGTTATATCAAAGGTGATGGAGAAAGCTATTAACCAACAACTTCTAAAATACCTAGAAGGCCTTAAAATTATCAGCGACCATCAGTATGGTTTTCGTAAGTCCAGATCAACAGGAGACCTTCTAGCCTATGTCACTCATCTTTAGAGCAACGCAATCGAACATCATGGGGAGTCTCGGGCTATTGCACTGGACATCTCTAAAGCCCTTGACCGTGTCTGGCACGAGGGGCTCCTAAGTAAACTGCGTTCTTATGGTATGCCTGGTCGATTTTGTTCATGGTTGTCTAGCTTCCTCAAGGACCGCTCTCTGCAAGTGGCGATTGACGGGTTTCTCTCAGACACCTTCACCATCAATGCTGGTGTTCCTCAAGGGTCCATATTATCTCCCACTCTCTTCTTACTGTACATTAACGACCTTCTAGCGAAAACAGAAAATCCATTATATTGCTTTGCTGACGACAGCACACTTATCTCATCTTTTACAACATGAGGTATCACGCCTCAATAAAGACCTGGAAGAAATTTTGTCTTGGGGTGACAGTAACCAAGTCGAATTTAACGCTCAAAAACCCAGGCAGCAGTTTTCTCTAAGAAGGTTAACATTGCAGAACCCGATATCGTTATGACAGAACACGCAATTCCACTGACTTCGTCTATTAATTTGCTGGGTGTCAACCCGGGAGGAAATATGTCTTGGCATAATCACGTTGTGGCAATCGCCAGGGCAGCTTCTCAGAAGCTCGGTATACCTTTCCGTACCTAAAAGTTGTATACACCTCAACAACTTTTGACACTCTATAAAGCCCAGATTCGACCATCACTGGAATACTGCTCTCATATCTGGAGTTCTGCACCGAAGCATACCCTTCGGTTGTTGGATTCCATCCAAAGGAGAGCCGTTCGTCTAATCGGCGACCACGAACTGACTAAGAACCTCGACAGCTTAGAACATCGAAGACAGGTTGGTGATTTGACTCTCTTCTACAGATATTTCCATGGCAAGTGTTCGACAGATATTGCCCGCTCGATTCCACCTAGAGTAATGCATAGCAGAAACACACGACGAACCACTGCCGCCCATCCCTATGTGGTTCAACTTAGTACACCCCGAACATCATTGTTTCAGAACTCTTTCATTTGGAGGACGTCATCTTTGTGGAACGGCCTTTCTGAGACCGTGTTTCCAACCGAATATAACCCCCAACGATTCAAGAAAAACGTGAATCGCTTTTCTTCGCACACGCACCGCTCCCAGAGCGCCTTAAAGGATTTTTCCTATAGTGCTTGTGCTCGATCATAAAAAAAAAAAAAAAAAATTAAGTAAAAGCTGATATTCCATAAATCCCTCCAGTTGCATTGTTTTCAACTTACTCATCTATATTGTAAGCGTTTTATTGACTTGATTTTGTGGGTGCCGTTTTATCAATGATATAATCGACGTTATAATCCTCACTGATGATGAATTTAAAAACTTGCTCGCAGTTCCGCTTTACAGAAACCATTTTGTCCGCCGCCAACTGTGAAGCTGATGCGTTTTAGATAAGGCAGCGTTCGTCGTCACGTCACGATGTGTGCTCGGTCGCTGGAAATACAATGCAACTAGATTTTCCACGCTTCAGGCCACTGCATGTTTTTTGCCATCATTTCTTGTACTTTTCTGTTCTCTTAAATCACATCGTGTCATTTTTGTTATATAACCGTAAATAATTATCATAATTAAACAAAATTGTTCAATAATCATTTTGTAGTTGATAATTTAAGTACGATAGTTAGTAATTTAAACTGAGCCATTTTTATCTGAGAAAGGTGACAGAAAAACAATTGAACAAAAATCCACCACATGGTCAGTCCACGGAGCAAATTACTATGCGACATATTTGGGGCATTTGCCATTTCGTTTACTTACAGGTCACATTGAAGGAATTGCAGATATTGCGCTATGTTGCATTTTACCGATAAAGAGCAATTTATTTATTGACAAAAAAGGAACAATATCATTTTTTTAAACCCTGGGTAAGTTGATGTTTTACTCATGCAAGTGTATTGGTTTTCTGCCTATGAAGAAGCGTGACGTTCAGTTAAAACATAGGCATTTACATTTACAATGAGAAAAAGCCTTCTATTCCTTATACACGTAGGGAAAATGTTTGTCCGCCCATCTCTTAGTAATAAGTTAGAATAGTACAAATATGAAGTATCGCAAAGCAAATAGAGGTAGGTAGATTATGTTTCCCCCGCTCCATCGTATTGCATCTCGCTCATGACACTCGCTGGTGGCACGCCGCGCCGCTTCGATTCTATTAATATCAAATAAATATTCATTCTTTCGTACGTTGCCGCCTAAATGAAAGGATCAGGATCAAGCAAAACACATCGAGCCAGCCAGATTCGATGCGATGGAGTGGGATCTACCTATTTCTGTTTACTTTGCGATACTTCATATTTGTAAACTATTCTTACTTATTACTTAGAGATGGGCGGACAAACATTTTCCCTACGTGTATATTCACATACTGTATACTGTTTATACAACTGTTTAATACTATATATTACAGCAACGCGCTTTCCTACTGTAAGACAACGTAAATCGCTAGACCGTTGTGTAGTGATAATATCACGGTAATTTAGCCAATAGGAAATAGGAGTTGATGCTACCATAGAATGGTTTATAGCCATTATCGCTCTGAATACGCACAGTAATTATCAAGTTCTATTGGGGGTGTAATCTGGTTTTATATACTGTATTAATTCTGACTGGCAGTTGTAATGAAACTTGACATTAATCATAATAATCTTTGCTTGCTACGGTTAATTAACTACTAAAAATCAGTACTGAAGTTCTCACAAATTTAATTGAAACAGGTATTGGTACGATCAATAAAATTCAAATTCAGACAGGACAGCTAGAAGACTCCAAACAAGGATGTGAACTGTGCAACAAATACGTTAAAACTAATAATACGGCGCGCGGCGATTACCGATCGCTACAAACCCCCACCAACGTCGTGTGGATTATAGGTTTTAATGGATCCAATTGGTTTTTGGGGACGCGCTGTTCTGCTTTCTTAATTGTTGAGAAAGCGCTTTACTGGGAACAAAATGCGTCGCATTGAGAAGAGAAGGGTCACACTTGGGTCCGTTTCTATTTCACATGTTCATAAATGATCTTACGGATTCACTGCAACTTCGTCTTATATGCAGATGATCTTAAAATATTTTATAAAATCATAAATATTAATGACTGCCGCAATTTACAACACGGAATCGACGAGCTAACTACCTGGTGTAAAGCCAACCACATGGAACCTCAAAGTGTAAGGTTATATCTTTCTCCAAGAAAAAAGCATCAATACTGTATCATTACATCATTTTCAATACTCCTTTACCTCGAGTTAATGTAATTAATGACCTGGGAGTTCTTTTCGACACCGAATTGCGATTTAATTAATCATGAATGAATCAATGAAGGATTTATAATGAGACGTTGCTGGCAGTTCACAAATATTGAAGTTTTAAAGTCACTATATTATTCTTTAGTACGAAGTCATCTAGAATACTGTTGTATAGTAGGTATGGGCACCTTTTTATAAAACTCATACTGATCGGATTGAGCGCGTTCAGATTAAGTTCACGAAATTCCTATTGTATAAATTAGGTATAGACAAAAGCACTTTATCACATCACCAGCGATTGTTAATGTTGAATTTGGACAGCCTGGAGAAGCGAAGAATCTTTCTCACAATTTTAATTGGCTTCAGTATTATAACTAATAACATAGATTGCTTCGATCTTCTGAAACTCATCAATTATCATGTTCCTGCACGTGACATGCTCCTTACTTAAATGTACTCAATCAACAAAAGTCGTACCGACATTGGCAGGAATAGTGCATTTACTCGCATAATGCAATATTTCAATAAATATCTTCCCGCCACCATCGAATTTAATAGTTCTATTATAGCATTTAAAAATAACTAAAAGGTGACTTTATCCACCATTACCTGAATATCGCGAAATTATTGCAAGTCAAATGCCATGTTATTTTATATTTTTGCTGTTTAAGTCACATATTGGTTTTACCAGTGGCGTATTTAGGGGGGGGGGGGGGTCCGAGGGGTCTGGACCCCCCCCCCCGTGGGCTCAACATTAAAAAAAACTCAGAACAGATCAGATGCCTTGTTGCATTTAATGTAGACAGGGTAAACTGAACCTCGCCCGATAACAAAATGTAATAATTTTCCATTTTACAATTTTTGAATAAAGACCTTTATTATTATTAAATAAAATTATTAAAAAATTGAAATGATGTTCACTTAGTTTTGTAATTTTTTTGCAAACTAGAACTATTAGCAATACTTTGTTTTTACAAATAATTAAGTAACTGTGTCACAGATAACAAAACAACATGGCCAAACTTGGCAAAAAAAAATGGCAAAAATAACTTGAAAACCAATTATTTTCTGAATCGGTCATATATGGGTCATTCTCATCAGATTCACTTAAAACTGCAGTAATTTTGTAACCAACCTTATAACAAGTAATTAACTCAAAATTGGGTAAATCGGATTACTTTACATTTAGTGAGTACCGTTCAATATGTGGTCAAAACTTTTTCTAAGTATTTTACGAAAAACTGGGGATTTTAGAAAAAAATAAAAACGGAGGTGAAATAAGTTAAAACGGAGGTGAAATGTGTAAGTTTTAATAACAAAAAGTTATGTAAAAAAGTTAACAGGTGATTTAAGGAAACATATAATTAAAAACATACTGATCCCTGTTATGTAACGTAGGATATGGCAAGTTTGTTACTATGTCAGACTTATTTGTCAGAGATACATCATTTTCTGGAAAATGAAAAGGGCTTGCTTCTTCGGCATTACATTTTCCTGATTCTGTGCATTCTCAAGATCTTGTAAGTTGCTAGTTCCATTGTCTCGGTTTTCGTCTTCTGAGTCACTATATATATCAGTATATCGTAGGTTCTCATCACTTCACCAAAAACTAATTTTCTTCTTACTTCTTCCGTATTTCCAGATGTAATTATTAAATCAGCCCGAGTATCTGGTGATGCTATTTCTTGCTCAATTACTGACACTTTTTTATCTTCTAAGAAGTTATTCTTTAGTCTTGCCGCTCTCATTTTGTACTTATTTCTTTGAGCTCTAATTTTGTGCAATTCTGCCTTCAAATTATCAACTTTTTTGTTTAATTCTTTTAAATGCTTTCTTCTTCTTTTCTTTGCGCTACTTTTTAAGTTCTTAATGGATGGTCCGAGAACAGGAACGGGAGGTGGCGTAGGAGGAGGAGAATAGTCCTATAATTTTTTTAATTCTTCAATTTTTTTCTTGTGTCTTGCTGCCCTCTCGTTCCAATTTTTTCTTAATGTCCTTTGGTTTCTTTCTGTCAAATCCTTCACACTTCTAATTTTTCCATCTGCCTTTCTTCTGGTATATCTTTCTCTTTCTTTTCTCTTAGCTTCCTCATATCTGATTGGGTCAATTTTAGTCTGTTCCCGTTTGCGTCGCATTCGGTCTCGCGCCTTTTTTTTTGCAGCTTTTGACGGCATATTTTTTCGACTAAAAATATGTATATGATTATCATGCAATAAATAATTTTTTTAATATAAGGTGAGCAACTCTTGAAAGTGAAAATCCGTGATATTTATTATATCTCCGTTTTTTGTTTAAAACGGGCATAAATTAAAAAAAAAATATATCTGATCACCTTATTTAATACAAAGAATACCTTTAAAATTCAACTCCGTTTTGGCTAATCACCTCCGTTTCTAACGATTATGAACGGAGGTGAACAGAACGGAGGTGAATTTTATTTAAAAATATCCTAAAATTGACAAAAACTCCAATATTTAAATTAAACAAATATAAAAAGTTGACAGCCAATTAGTATTTAATTATTATTAACTAATATCCATACATATTTTTTAACTAACTTACCCAAAACAAGTGGAATGGAGGTGAAACAATAGTCCGGTCACTCAGGTTCTAACTTGATTGAAAAATAAAGAAAACGCGACCTTCTCCTATTAGGGCCAAAAACAGACTAAAATTAGCTGCATATTTTACTGGCGCAGCTTATCCACATACAGAAATCTAATAGGTTAGTTCGATGGCGCCATCTTACATTTGTTTTTTGAACTATGCACCTTAGCACGGAGGTGAATGGTTGACTAGTAAGTAACAAGCCGTTTTAATTTTTTTTATTTGCTATTCGCTATGTTTCTATTTTTTAATGTTTAGAATTTAGAAGTTCATTTCTTTTTGCAAACGTTGGACACTTAGGTTTTGTGATTTATATCTAAGAAGAACAATAAAAATATCAGTAATCTTAAACACATTGAAAAATAACATTGAACGGAGGTGAATTTTCTTATACTGTCAGGCACATTTGGACACATTTAATTTTTTTTTAACATTTTTATATATTGAGGAAATACATTTTAATGTATTCCATTCACTTCCTGCCAAACCTGATTTTATTGGTTTTTATACTTAGAATAATAATCAAGTAACATGCTTCCACTGAATTTGGTGAGAATGACCCATATGTAGAAATATATATTTTTAAACATAAATATTTAAAAAAATATATATTCCCATTATTGCGTTTATATTTAAAAATTTCTTAATTTCTTCCTTTTTTGGGTTCAGCTATCAAAACATAGAAATTATAAATTTTGATAGTTCAAAATAGGGCGTGGCACCGAAAAATTTTTCGCCTGCGGCGCTTTTTTAAAGAAAGAAAGGACGAAAGATAAAACGAAAGGTATGGACCCCCCCCCGTGGCAATATTCTAAATACGCCACTGGGTTTTACTTATTATTTATTGTCAGTTTTTGTCCTTTTTGTTCCTATAAATTAGCGAGGTGCCTATTAGATTGTAAGAAATGCTTATTTAATATGGGTTAATAAAAAAGCTATCAATACAAACTATGTCTTAGCAAACTAAGCAAACCTGTTGTATTAGATCATTTTTCTCAGTGTAAAGGTATTTATAAAAACCCCGTAAAAGGCACAAAAACAACATAAACATAATTAAATATTAATCTCGAATAATCAAGGCGAAGCAGTCCATAATATCTCAAAAAAATGTGTAAATAGGTAAATATTGCGGAAAGTATTAGACAGAAGCATCTGCCCCCCTCCCCTCTCGCCCCCTTCCTAAACCGTCACAGTTGTATAAAAAAACTATATATATAGGTATAAATAATAAAATATTAATTTCTATACAATTATTATTTTCCAATCGTTCATGCAAACATCTCTAGGGGAGGGGCGCCCCCCGCTCCTTTCCGCTAAATCCGCCACTGACTCCATGCACACTGCACAGTCCTTCAAAACTGTCAATAAATATGTCAAAATAAACAAGTGTTTCTTTTTTATCGCTATAAAATGATTTAGACCCAACTTCAATAATTTTACCAGTTTTCCCCCAACTTGTCTTTCTGGAAAAACAATGCCACAAACAACCGGTTTTCAGGTTTCCTGTTTTTCCCTTGTTGCTATTGTCTCTCTAAATATTTTATGTGCCAAGTTCGCAAAAAAAAAGCATAAAACTATAGAAAGTACATATTTCGTTACACGATTTTCCTTTATCTGGTTCGATAAATAATATAAATTACAGCGACGCAATATTGTATTTTGTTTTGATTTATTATTTAATATTTCAGCAATAATTATGGTAGAGTACTTAGGTTTACTACGGACTGTAAGAAATAATGGACACTATTTCTGGAACAAATAGATTTTAATTAAGTTTAGAGAACATAATATAGACATATACCTTTAGATGAGCAATGAATAGTAGCGAAAGTGTGGCATAAATTTGCCATACATACCTTGTGCTTATGAATAAAGTAAGTAGTATATAAAGACATGTGCAAAAATGATTAAAAACAATTCTCAGAGCCAACTGGACACCATCAAAATAGGATGTAGTTTACTCCCTACATTTTGCTGAAAGTGGCACAATATTATACTTAATTCGCGAAAACGACTATCGTTTATGCAATGGTTCTCTGTATCAAACATTTTGACAAAAACTATAAAAGTTATAAAAAAAAGGTTCTTTTTTTTTGGTCCTTGTTTCTATTGTTTTTCGGCAACGTCTCCCGATTCTTCGCCAGCCACTAACGTGATACTAACGAGATTATTTTTAAAGTTTATCGCAAATCCTAATCAAAATCTTGAGATTTCGCGAGATTTCTCGTTCTCGCATATTTTTCTCGCGTCTCACGAGATCCTCGCAGAAAATATACTCACTCTCGTCTCGTCTTGCGAGAACAAGACGGGACCAGAAAAAGGGAGACTATAGGGTGAAACACTATTAAAAGTTGAAATGTACATATTACTATAAACTTAACGCTGATATGCAGGCAGAGTCGTTGAAGGCTTCCTTGGCCATATTTTGAATATTATGGAATAAAAGCGCTTTTTAAAGATAATAATATGAAATTCGAACTTACGACATACAACTCTATAAAATTAAGCATGGTCTGATGATGCTGCTTCACATCCTCACTGACTAACCTTCTAGGCCCAATGATGCTGATGTATAATTTTATTGCCTATAATGACATCCAGATTAATAATTTTAAATAAAATAATTCGTTCACCCTTGTCTTGGAATAATATAAATATAGGTAGTTACTTTTTCTTACAAATACAGGTAAGTACATGTATATTTTAAACTTTTTGAAGCAATATACTGGAAGGATAGTGGGCGTACCTAATTAGAATAATTGCAGTGCTGCAAATAAAATCTACCAAAACATGTATCGGGTTAATTGGCCTTGGTGTTTATCTTCTTTTAAAATCTTGTTTGTGTTTAAATTGGTCATAATAAAATAAAATAACGTATTATATATAATATTACTACTCCATACTTACTGAAAATGTGAAATACCCGGTATTCTACCCCTATTTGGTCAAAATAAAATTACACAACTGTCGGTGCTAGTGCTTGTCATTGTCTATGCTTGCAAACCGTGTCTATAAGTGTAATTAATTCAAATCAAAGAAGTTGCACACATTTCTAATCGGTCGCCCAATTCATTAATGGTATGTTCATGAATTTGGTAAAGTCGTCAACCACGGGATGACAAAATATCTACATTATTGCAATTCTTAAAATCTACATCCTTCTCTATTCCCTTTGCCTTACTTTGTTGGATTTTTGAACACGAAACCAGTGGCGTAGCTAGCATGGGTGACACCCGGGGCGGAATTCGTGGTGTCACCCCAAAAATGAAAACTGATTATTATTTTTTTCTAATTAAAATATAAATGAGTAAACAAAAATATGTAAGTACCTTAAAAGCTCTTTTTTCTAGATTTAACAGCTGCAAACTCACTAATTACGTCCTCAAAATTTATTTTTTGCGTTGCCTCGTGTTCTATTGTTAACATGCTTAGACTGTTAAGTCTTCTTTCGCTCATTGTAGCCCTCAAATAGTTTTTTATTAATTTGAGTTTGCTGAAACTTCTTTCACACGAGGCTACCGATACGCAAATTGTTACAAATAGTTTGAGAGCGACCACAAGATTTGGCACAGATTCTATAAAATCCCATTGCACAATAAACTTTAAAAAGTCTAGAGACAACCAATTAGACACTGATGATATATTGGCCGCTTGAATATGTCGGCGGAGTCTTGGTATCTCCAAGAGGAGTTCGGCTTCCGATACTTCATCGTCATAAAAATTACAAAATTTTGATACAGCCAATTTCAATTCATCAGTATTTGCACTGGTGAAGGGACGAAGAATATTAAAATGAATTCGGTTAACGGATAAAATTAGGACAGGGCTTATGCATGTTGTTAAACTAAGACAATTATTTTGAATAATTTAATAACAAGAGAGATGATAGAAGTAAGAAGATTCTTAGATCTTAAAATATAAAAGCAATTTTTGTGTTTATTTTTATAAAATAAAATTGTGATTTGTAAAGTAAAATGAGCCGCATATAAGTAAATAACACATTTTGTATGTATGTTAATAACCACTGAATGATCTTAAAAAAAAATAAAAGTGGCTTTACTCAGTGATTATTATTGTTGATAAAAATTGTCATAATTATGATTTGTGTATTTTTTTCATCACTGTCGGGTTATCGGGTGGGTCGGGTGTCACCCCTAAAAGGGTGACACCCGGGGCGGTCCACCCCCCCGCCCCCCCTCTAGCTACGCCACTGCACGAAACTCCCAAAGCATCAGAAGCTCTCTAAAACAGATAGGTATTTATAAAAAGTTAAAAACATTGCCATATATTTTTCATGTTTATTATTTATGTTTTCACAATTCCTGCTTTATTATATATACTTACCTGGTAAATTGCGTTAAAGGGTAAAATGGTCTTTTCTTATTGATGCAAATTTACTATCTCACCTAGTTCACGAATGTTAGAAAGGTTGGCACCAGGGGCGGATGGGACACCTCGGACCGGCGCAGGAAGTCAATTGAAACGGCGCGGCGCCGCGTCGTGTCGATCCAATAAAAAAATGAAAAGACATAAATATGTATTTTTTCATCCACCTATACGACATATTTTTTATAATAACTCATAAATAAAAAAACAAACTTTATTTTTTAACACGCTTTTTTTAAAATTATTAGCTTTATCTGTATGTTTGTAACCGACTTCTTTAAACCCGATTTTGACACACTTTAAACGGTCAGATTTAATTTAAATATTGTAGACTTATCAAGAACCGCTGACAATACAATTTTGACAGCTGTCAGGTATAAAACAAAGATGAGATTTTGACGAAACAAATTATGGAGTCGTATAGTATTCGATGCGGAGACTGGGAAAAATAAGCAAAAAATTCTTCTGTAAAAATTTTACAGCTGTGAATATGTCAAATCCTTTAAAAAAAATGATAATAATGAAAAAACTATAAGATCGTATGTATATTGACGGTGGAAAGTTGAAAAAAATACGCAAAAAATTCTCTTGTCAAAATTTGACATCTGTCAATATATCACGATTATTACAATAAACGATAGTAATGAAACAAACGTGGGGTCGTATAGATATTGTCGCTAAGAATAGAGAAAAATTATAAAAAAAATTTTACCCGTCAAAATAAAATTTTGACAATTTTTTTTTTTAACTTTTGTCGTTTTTTAATTTCTTGCGAATAACTCCGTTATTGTAAGTTTGAGAGAAAAATGTTATATAACTATATTTATGGAAAGTTTGAAGGCGCGTCTTTTTTATTTTAAAAATTTTCGTCTAAGTATTATCAGTTTCGAGATATGAGGCAAAATATAGAAATCATATTTTGGCCGATATCTCGAAAACTGTAAGAGATACGAAAAAATAATAAGAAGCTGAGATGTAGATTTCTTCGAGATACAACTTTTTATCTATATTATAGACTTTTTTTACTAAAGTTTATACTTTCTGCGAAAAATGGCAATTTATGAATATTACGAAATTTTCCTGAAATATGTATGGAAAATGTCGGAAAATTGGAATTTTTAAAAAATTTGCAAATATCGTTCTTTTCTTATAATTCGGCATGTACGATCGGGTTTGTATGTATGTTTGTTTGTAACCAACTTCTTTGAACCCGATTATGACCCACTTTAAATGGTCAGATTTAATTTAAATTTTGTAGACTTATCAAGAACCGCTGACAATACAATAATCTACTAATCTAGCTCAATCTACTTAAAAAAAAATTCTTAACAATAACTCAAACTAAAAAATGAAAAATAAATATAGTTTAAAAAAACTAAAAAACACGCTTTAATATAATTAATGAAACTTAAAAGCGGAAAATAAATTTAGTTTAATTCTTGAAATTCTTAATATATGCAGAAAATAATAATGAACGATAAACATTAGTATTATTATGAAAAAAGCGTGGGGCGCTTTGTGCTATATTTTTCGTATATCGAACACCCCATGCTTTTTTCACAGTACATACTAATGAATGTTTATCGTTCATTATTATTTTCTGCCTATATTAAGAATTTCAAGAATTATTTTAACTATATTTATTTTTCGCTTTTTAGTTTGATTAATTATTAAAGCGTGTTTTTTAGTTTTTTAAACTATATTTATTAAGTACATTTAAAACACATTTAGGTGAAAAAAATATTTATTATTACTTTAATATAAAAATTAAATAAAAAATATTTAACATAAATATAACATAAATAAATTCTGGTTTTTTGCTTTTTCGATTATTTTCAAAATTAATTCAAATTGTTAAAAAAGAAAAGAAAAAAGTTCGCAAGCAGCGGCGGCGCCTATCGGCGCCTGAGGACCGGCGCACCGGGAATATCCCGGTGTCCCGGCGGGCCCATCCGCCCCTGGTAGGCACTAGTCGTGACGTAACAGTCAGCGGTCTTTGAACAGACTTTATATGTCTACGTATTATACTTATGAGAGTGAGGAATAATAATAAGAAGTTTTTTTGGTACCCTGAAAAGTTCTACCTAACAAATTAACAATAAAACACTTTTTCAATATAATCTTTTTCAAAATAACTTTTTTTGTCGCGACAAACCTCCCGTAAATCGCTGGGGCCCGAATACATCACTAATAATAATTATTAAGTAAGCTGAATTTTTAGTTCAAATATTTAACTACAAGCGGACGACTGCGACTGCAGGAGTCTAGACAAACCCCAACTTATACAGGATTTATTCGGACCGACAAGCGGTTCTAGCATACATTATGCATATTATACAGGCGCATTGTTTTTCTTGTAATTTAATACCCACTTTCCGAGTTTGCAGACAGACAGCAGAAATTTTCTCTAATGTTCCACAAAACATGTGCTTTGTGTTTCGTGTCGCTATGTGCATTTTCGTCTCTAACTGGGAAGATTTATTCCACGGGGTAGTATTTATTTTCTCTGGGGAGATATTTAGTATTTTGTTGGTTAGAAAGTGGAAGAATCGTTCCGAATCTTGGCGTTATGGTTATCTCATTCATAAACGTATTTTTTCGCAGAGCCTACAACTCACTGTTTATAAGAGGTCACTAGAATGGTTAGGCTACTACGGATGTCAATTGACAGTGGCGTATCACTTTAAAATTATTTTAAATTTTATGTTAAAATGATCAATAATCGGTACCATTTTAATTTTCATTTTATTATTATACAGGATGTTCATTTGAAAACTTCCCACCTCGATTTTCCTGCTTTAAAATGAAAATGTGGAAAATCGCTCGGACCCGTGGATTTTTATTTCGAGGGGGACATCTTTTCCGTATATTGTCAATCTTGTTACTTCAAGGGGGGGGGGGGGGGTAAGATCTAAATCTTAAATGGATACCCCTATTTTATATAATTTTTTTTGGATTCTGCATAAAATTCTGAACATTTTTTAATAAAAGCATTATTAGTCTATACTTAACAGTTTCCGAGATATTGACTCTTGAAAAATTACATTTTTGAAATTTGACAGCGTCTAGCTTTCTAACTGTACGTCTTAGAGCAAAGGAAGTACTATATTTCTTACATCCGGTTTAACCGAAAGTTCACACTATTGGAAAGATAATAAAAATCAAAGATAGGGACATGTAAGCCGTTTTGCTCTAAGACGTACAGTTAGAAAGCTAGACGCTGTCAAAGTTCAAAAATGTCATTTTTCAAGAGTCAATATCTCGGAAACTGTTAAGTATAGACTAATAATGCTTTTATTCAAAAATGTTCAGAATTTTATGCAGAATCCAAAAAAATTATATAAAATAGCATCCATGTAAGATTAAAGATCCTCCCCCCCCCCCTCCCCCTCCCTCCCTTCCTCCTAGGGGCTTGAAGTAACAAGATTGACAATATACGCAAAAGATGTCTCCCTCGAAATAAAAATCGACGGGTCCGAGCGATTTTCCACATTTTCCTTTTAAAGCAGGAAAATCGAAGTGGGAAGTTTTCAAATGAACACCCTGTATATAAAAGTATTTAACCATGATACAAGCCAAATAGTTTTGTAAAAGCTGACAAGGGCATTGCTATATTTAGGTTTAAAATTTAAAAGTAATATTTTAATAGTGTACTGAGAAAAACACCTTCTATTCCTTATAAGAATTCACACACTCTTTATACAACTGTTTAATATGTGACAGCAACGCGCTTTCCTACTGTAACACAATGAAAATTGCTAGACCGTTGTGTAGTGATAAGTTCTATTGGGGGCGTAATCTGGTTTTATATACAGTATTAGTTCCGACTGTCAGTTGTAATGAAACTTGACATTAATCATAATAATATTTGCTTGCTATGGTTAATAAACCACATACTTAGGTACCACTAAAAATCAGTACCTACTATAGTTCTCAAAAATTTAAATAGCTTCTAGTGTGATATTGTTCTTGTCGTTTAACATTGCATATGATTATCTATTATGCAACATTGTTTACTGAGATAGTAAAATTTGTCCATAGCATATAAAGTTTAATACTAATGATGGGTTGTGCAAAATAAGAATCTTCTATTGCTTTATCTGACATGCAAAGTTTAAAAAAAACTTAAATACAAAGTAAAAATAACTTAATTGAAACAGGTATTGATACGATCTTTAAAGTTCAAATTGAGACAGGACAGCTAGAAGACTCCGAACAACGATGTGACCTGCGCAACAAATACATTAAAAGTAATGCTACGGCGCGCGGCGATTGCTGATCGCTACGAACCCCTACCAACGTCTTGTGAATTATAGGTTCTAACGGATATAATTAGTTTTTGGGGACGCCATTCTGCTTTCTTAATTATAGAGATAGAGCTTAACTGGGAAAAAAACAAAACCGACTCAAACTATGCTAACCATTTACTTGATAATTAACATAACTTCGATCCTTCCTTTAAAATCTTACATACAGAAAACAAAGGCTTAAACTAAATTTGTTAGAATCTATGGAAATAAATGAACTTAAAAATACGGACCTGTTACTTAATGATCAATTAGATTTAAATAGTTCACCCTTGTTAAATTTATTCTGTTGACCATATACTTAAGATTTTGTAAATTACCCTTATTGTACCTAATTTAATTTTTCTTTAAACCCTCTGTTGGATTTTCCCGCTATTGTGCCCCTTCCACTGTTTTATTTAGATCTTCAATAATTTTATTTTATTTCTTTTAATTTTTTTATATTCACCTTTATTAAATCATTGTCATCTGACGAAGCTACAGTGTTAGCGAAGCATGTCATTTTCTTGTTAATATAGTGGAAATTTACAAGTTCAACTTTGTTTTACTGTATCCCATATTATTATAATTATGTATTTTCACCTAGTATCGGCTGAATCAATTAACAATATTTAGGACTAGAAGATGATATAATGTCCGCAAAAATAATTAAGGAAAGAAAATATTATGGCATATCGGACAAGTGTGTAACTATTCTTTATATTGGAATACACAGGGATCCAAGTTCAATGGATACCCTGGGGCGGGTAGACCACGACGGCCGTTTCGTCCTTGTTAGGACTCGACGGGCAGCCATAACCCAAGCAATTCCAAGAACGACGGAAAAATGTACTAAAAGCCTTCCTGTAGAATCAAGGCGGCCCTCAATGCACTTCGTAGTTTATTTAGGGCCGGTATTTTCATCCTCGGTTAAAACTCGGTTATTTTTATGGCTTAGTTAAACTTGTTTTGTGACACATAAAGCATGTTATAAACATCAAAAATGTCAAGTTTAACCGAGGAATTAAAATAACCGAGCTTTAACCGAGGATGAAAATATCGGCCCTTAGTTGTCTACCTTTCGTTATTACCAGTGTAACTATCTTTTATATTGAAGTTGGTTCCGTGGGATGGCGCTAAGGTGTATTGAAGGCCGCCTTGATTCTACATGTAGGCTTTTAGTACATTTTTCCGTCGTTCTTGGAATTGCTTGGGTTATGGCTGCCCGTCGATTCCTAACAAGAACGAAACGGCCGTCGTGGTCTACCCGCCCCAGGGTATCCATTGAACTTGGATCACTGTGTATTCCAATATAAAAAATAGTTACACACTTGTCCGATATGCCACAATATTTTCTTTCTTTAATATTTAGGACTGTTGTTTTGCTTGGAATGGGTCTGGCAGGAAATATGGCAGAGACCATTTCGGATACCCTTCGAGAACTATTTTCCCTTTAGTACTACTTAATCATTGTTATTTTTGCTCTAAAACCTGGTTGAAACTAATAAGAAATAAAACGTCTAGTAACATTTCATGTTATCGTGATTCTGGTGGTTATGTTGGGCAATGTATCAAAACCGTATTGAATCTTTTAAAATTTTACTAAAAGTTTTTTCTAAACAACTTTTAATTGACTTTTAGAAAATAATAAAATTTGTCGTGCGAGTCCTTCATACAAAGATCTTCAAAAAAGTCTAATACAATTTTGATGTCGAATTAATAGGGGAGCCAGTATTTAAGGGTAAAAAAATTTATATGAGATTTCTTGTGGCCAGTTCGGCGGTGCACCACCCTGTATACAGTGTGACCAATAAAGTCCGCATCATATCGCTGCTTTCCGAGAAGACCGTCACAATTAAGAAATCACTGTTTTTCAGTAGAGCGATTGAAATTTGTAAGAAGTAATTAGCTTTTGTAACTACTACCAGTTGTTAAAGAACCTTAAGAATTGTATTTAATCATAAATATGGGCGTTCCTAATAACATGTTCAGTGTAAAAAATTGTTGTAAGTTTAATATTTTGGAAAAAAACAATAGAAGTGACGTTTTTTCTTGAAAAGAAACAATAAAAATAAAACATATTTTGATGTTCTATATTGAAACATTAACTACAACTAAAGGTTATTATAAAAATCGTAATAAAAACGGGGCACAATATTTTTTACAATATGGTAGTTTTTTTGATTCTGTTTATATACCAACTTTTTGATTGTATGTTTTCTTGGAAACGATATTATTAAAGTTTACGGAAAAGAACGTCACAAGACGAAATGCTACCCTCTTGCCTGTTTAAAAGATACAGGACCATTGGCACTTTTTGTTTTAGATCGGTCTTTCCGAAAAAATTATAATAGTATGTCCAATAACTTAGCACTTTCCAATTTGTGACAGTCTTACAGGAAAAAGGTCGATGTTACCTCAGTGAACGAAACGGTGCACCTGAATTAGGACAGTCTTACCCGCAAAAAGGTTGCGGATATTCAGAAGTGCCAAATGGTTATAGTGGCATCTAGCGGTAACTACGCAAACTTTACTAGTGGCGGTCTTGCTGGTTACTTTTTACAGGTATTTTACCCTCAGACCAAGTGCTTGGTCTGAGTATTTTACCACTAATGGTATAAAAAAGTGAAAAATAACAAACTTTGAGTTGTGACGGTCTTGTCGGAAAGCAGCGATATGGGATTTTTTGTTATTGATAGCTTTATTCAAAATTTGACATTGGCATCAAGTTGTGCTTCGATCGAGATGAAAATTAAGCAAAAAAAAGTAGTCACATGATTCGCATTATCTGTCAAATTTTAATTTTTTCCAAAAATAATTCAAAAGTGGGTTTTTTTTAAATGTAGTGTTTATAGCTCACATGCAAAATTTCAGCTGCATAAGATAATTTTGATTTTTTACCCATATTTTGCAAATTGCACCACTTTTGCAAAATAAGACTCAACGCAACCTACATAAAACTTCTTAGTTTTGACAATGCTTTATTTCAGATACATTTTCTTTAAAGTAGCGCCATATTAAATGTGTGCTTTTCTACAAAATTAAAATTGGGCTATTAAAATTGGGTCGCATGTGATGCAAAGTGTTATTTGTTTTTGACCCTGTCCTGTAGTATAACGTTATATACCTAATAGTATTTTTGAAAACGTAGTTTGTGTCTAAAAGTAATACACCTTAATATTAAGACAAAAAAGAACACAGTATCATCAGTAAAGTGTTCATTAAGTGGAAAATAAATTTTAGTGGTGGGTAAAAAATCAAAATTATCTTATGCAGCTGAAATTTTGCATGTGGGCTAGAAACTGCATTTAAAAAACTCGTTCTTATAACTTTTTTTCGATATTTTCAGAAATAATCCCACTTTTGAATTATTTTTTGAAAAAAATTAAATTTTGACAGATAATGCGAATCACGTGACTACTATTTTTTTGCTTAATTTTCATCTCGATCGAAGCAGAACTTGATGCCAAAGTCAAATTTCGAATAAAGCTATTAATAAAAATATTCCATATGATGCGGACTTTACTGGTCACACTGTATGTCAAGATATACAGGGTATTCGAAACATACGCGCACAACATTTTCTGACGTCAAAATAGGCCGATTCAAATTAAGTTATTTATATTTGAAATTGTCTTGTTTACTCGGTGGAGAGTGTAAAAGACTTAACTTTCTTGACCTAAATTTGAGTGAGACTTCTCTTCACTTGGAAATTTGTAAAAGCGCCGCGGTGTCGGTTTGCTCTTCGTACCCTATTCGTATTGATAAGTATTTGGCAAGAATCACTCAAATAAGTCGCTCAATAGAGCGTCTATTCATTGAAAAGTATGTGATGTTACTTACTACCTTCGATATAATATATGGAATAGTTGAATGTGCTCTATTTTACCGAGAAATCAATATTGTGTTTTCAGTTAACATTGCTGTACAAATTAAATTACGGGGAATGTGTTGGCTTTGCCCTGGTTTGTTTTACTTATTTGGAGAATGGTTTGAGTTAATGTTAGAACACTTTGCTTGTAAATACTTAATTGGTGTTAATTGAAAGTGTCTATTTTAATGAGAAACATTGATATAATAAGAAATATTTATTGTTACAAGGTGAGAAGGTTTCATTATCATTATTATAAAAAATTATGTAAAATGACCTTGACCCAATAATGGCTAGTTAGTAAGAGGGCAGAAGTTATGAGAAGAAGTCTTAGTCTTATAAGCCAAATCTGGTAAATATGGTATAGATAGAAAATTATTTCATTGGGTTTTTTCACTAACACTGTTTTCCTGAATTAGAACTTATCGCAAATATATCCCCATATTAAAAATCTTTTGAGCGTATTGCAGAACTTTTCCAGGCAGATAGATTGAAAGAAGAGGTTTTATTGAATGGCCTGCAAGATCTTCTGATTAGTCGCCACTGGAATTTTTCTTGTGGCGATATTTAAAATCTAAAATATATGCCCCACCTAATTCTTTAGATTACTTGCTACTACGAATCGTGTACTAGTAGTAGTACCGACAAATACCCAGGATTGAAAGATTGGTGGTGGACATTTTCAACATTAACTATATTAACACGAGTGTTAATACATTCTGTTAACTTTTATTCTCGTTTTAACCTTAGTTCTCAGGAACGACTCGCGTGATTTCAGCGAGCACGTTCCCATTGGAAAGGCAATTTCTTTAAACTAAGGTATCAATCCACCCCCTTTCATTTAAAACGGTGAAAGCCACCACGTCGTAGGAGTTCAAGTCCAAAGAATTATGTCCCCTGAGAACTAACCTTTACGTGTAGTCCGACCGTATTTTGATTGATTTATTTATTTATTACAAAAAAATAATCCTGGGTGGAAAGTTTTCGATGCGCCACCCTGTTTAAAATATTAATAGCCCTTCACATGAGATCATTATTTTTGGTCTGGGGTATTGGCCGATTTTGTACGGCCTAAACTAGATCCATCACTTCTGTCTGTTATGTTTACATAACTATTATTCATGAAACATAATAACTTTACATTAACTATCCCCCAAAATGACACTGACAATAATACGAGGTACAGTGCCGTCTGTAGGGTAGGTGACGTCCCCGCGAACAGTGATTATTGCCGCCCTCCGCTAGAGCGCCCCCATTGGAAAATCTCAAATACAGGAGTAAGTAAAACAAAAATATTACTTACTTAAGTGTATTCAGCAAGATGGCGGTCATTTTACACATTTGCTTAAGTAATGTTTTTGTTTTACTTAGTTTCTTACAATACATACTTTCAACTTTGTTGCACTTTGTTTTATTTTTATTGTTAATAATTGATGTATGCAGGTAATTGTAAATATTTTCTTCTGGCAAAACAGCTCATTTAACGAAAAATATTAAAGAGGTAAAATAGCTTCCAAATACATCCAGTCCCTATACATATATCTGGGTTGTCATAACGCCGTTCATATAAAAAATGAGGAGAAATGTTGACGTATTATATCACTTTTATAACACTTTCACTTATTTACAGCCGGTGACTATACTACTAGAAAACGTCATTTTATAGTATTAGTCTACATACTAAAAATCACTAAAATCGATTAGCAGGTTTTCACGTAATTTAGGAAAAACCAATATTTTTATAAATTTTTGACGCCCTCTACCGGCTAAACGATTTTGGATATAACTAAGTCGGCTTAGATCGACCTATTTTGACATCAGGAGTCTGTCGTCAAACGTTGTACACGTATTTTCCGGACACTCTGTATATTATCATTATTATCGTATATTTACTACATTCGCTGCAACGAAGTGCAGCGTAGAACGTTCATTTTCATGTCTGAAAAGGTGAAGAACTACTTACCTTTAATGACGAGCGAAAATAGGCTCAACAATTTGGCCATTCTATGCATTAAATCAGATTTATTCTCAGACCAAGCAATATGGTCTGAGGATTTACTTCAATGCTTGGATTGTGGAGCTAATAGCTTCGTTCGTACAAGCAAATTGTCAACTGGTTTTAAATTTTTTTCTGCGCAAGCGTGGTTTTAACTGGTTGCCAACGGGTGGAAAATGGCGTGCTCTGCGAACGCATTCCCAAACTATAAACGGATAAGAAACCATTTTTTTTTCTGTGAGGATAACTGATAGATGACAGAAATCTAACCTATTAAATAAATAATAAATTATTTGCAACGATTAAAAAAAAAGGCATTTGTTGTATCAAAAACAATATACAATCTGCAAAACGCAAGTTGGAGAATTTAGGATTAACTATATTTAATAATTGAGAATTTCTGGTTTTTCACTCAAATGCGGAGTCGACGGGATCCAAAATCAGAATCCACAAAACAACGCACAGAAGCTAAATTCAAATAATGTTATAGGTCTGCATTTTCTTGGACCAGAGCAACCACACTTATTTTACTAGAACTTTAAAGAAAGATTTTGTCTATTGTCCAAGTTTCCAGCAGTATTTTGACTTTCTTTTTTAAACGTCATAAGATGACAGTTTTAAAAATGCAAACTGCGCAAGTCTCCACCTAGAAATTCACTTCTAATCTTGCAATGAGCCTAATGAATAAAAATTAAGCAATTACTTTTTAGTGAAAGCAATTGCTTGACTAGCAAATGCTATAAGTAAAAGCAATTGCTAGATCTGGATATGAATAAAATTTTGAAGCAATCGCTGTTTTTTTACACCTCTGTAGCAAATGCTTATTCAACACAAGTTCAGACGTGGCCTATCCACTTGTTCAGATTATAGATTTCATGTTCAGGTTGGTGCCTAATTTGCAAAAGAGTTGACGTAAATACAACAACGTTGGTCTATTTATTTAGTGCAATAGTAATCTGTTACGTTTTTGTGGGAAATAGGAAACTTATAAGTATTTGTGATATGGCAGATTTTAGTGAAAATGAGGAAAGTGATAGTAGTGATGAAGAAATTAAATACAAGCAATTGATATTCGTTCACAAATTGAAGGAACATAAATAAATCTCTCTGACCACAACCGGTTAGCTTCCACAATAGCTTCAGCACTTGTAGGAAATTTAATAAAAATATTGGCCTTCTCCAAAATTGCATCCATTACCAGAAGCGTATGTCTTACAGACAGTAGTTTGGTGAACACCGAGTTCTTCATCTACAGAATTTTGAAAGCCCGGATCCGACAATTGCCGCAGAAATACTTGAATCTTATTTAAAGGCGACAGTGCACCCCCCTCGCCTTTTACCAGTATCAGTTAAAAAATAATTTGCCAACCACTCAACATTTTCGCAGTCAAATCGATATAACTTTCTGAAATCATCATATCTGCAATTTTTATTAATTATATAAATTATATATAAAAATATGTTAAAAAAAAATTATATAAATTTATCTTAAGCAAACGATAGCAATTGCTTCTATTTTTTAAAAAAAAGCATTGACTAGAAGCAATTCCTGCACTTTTAAGTAATTGCTGGACGCAAAAGCAATTAGGTACTTTAGTTTTTAGATATTCATTGGCTTTCAAGAAATTACTTTAATTTTATAAGAAAAGGCAATTGCTACATTTTTATTTATTAGGCTCAATATCTAAGCGATCGTTTTGTTTTTTTACCCTATATACTTATAATAAAAAGTTTTACTTATTTGAATATTGTGAAATTTACTATATTTCAAGGCATTTTATGCCGTCTTTAGGTAATGGGGCGGCATTTTTCACGGTGCCCCAGGGCGGCATTCGGGATAAATCCAGCCCTGGGATTCCCCTTAACAGTGTGGGATTTACTTGCTTAGCAAATATATTACTTGACCTGCATTATATCTGTTTTTTCTTAGTCTGTTATTGGCACGATGGCACAACTTATCCATATACAAATCCGGCCCTGAATAAGTTCAAGCACGGTCGCCTAATGATGGATTTAGTGGCATTTTTTATGGATTCACCTCGTCAGAAATAGCGTTTATTTAATTTGCAGTTCGACGGGTAAACACATTGAAAAGGATAATTGCTTTCAAAATAAACATGGTAACGAAAAAAAGCAAAAGAATCCCGTCCAGATGATTTTGAGTGTTTATTGTTTCAAAAGAGTATTGCGAAAAATGGCCAGAGTAGTAAGCAGGATATAAGTTGCGGTAATAGCTAGAAATATAAGCCAAGTTCGTACAGCGGGCAGAAACCGTCAGCAAACTGACGACGCATGCGCACGTGTTTAAAATCATTCGCGCACGATAAATCCCAAACCGCTGCCAGAAAATCCGGCGTTCGCAGAAACCAAATTGTTGGTTGTGGATCGGTTTCTAACGGTCAGAATAATTCACTGATTATAGAAGCGAATTTTTAGGTGGAGACTTGCGCAGTTTGCATTTTTAAAACTGTCATGTCATGACGTTTAGAAAATAAGGTTAGGTTAGGTTAGGTTAAAGTGGCAGATCTCTGGGTCCTAATTCTCGAGCGTAAGAGAACGTGAACGATCACATCACGCAAAGGAGCATTCCCTTCCGCGGCAGTTCTCCTATGATCATAAGTTAGTAAAATTTAGTATTCTCGAACGCAGACGATATGTTCCGTGCGGGGAGGTGATAAGACAGTGTTGCCAACCATTTTCAAGGCAAGGGCCGCCACTTTTTACGAAAATTTTAAAGAAATCTAAAGGTAAATTGAGGTGGAGATTGTTATTGCGGGTTTTTCTTTATTGTGAAAGGTAAGATTATCAAACTTGTCAATGTCAAATATTATTACGACGTAAATATAATACTGGGGTTAGAATTGCATGGGATCGGTCGTTCCCACCAAAAATAGTGGGGGAAGCGAGTTCTCCCGTAAATCGGCGATGTGAATGGTCCCATGTGATCAAGAATACCGTTTCATGCGTTGCGTGAGAACTCCGCCCACATTTCTCCTGAGAACAGTGTTCCCCAGTTTCAAGAATTAGGACCCGGTATTGTCCAAACAGTCACACGTAGTCCTATAAGGACCGTTGTGGTACCACACAATCATGTTCCGCGGAACCTATCCGCATCAGCTTCCTGATGGTTAACACGACGTAGATCGTAGAAGATTCTTGACAGCTCATTCAAACCAGCCACTGCTGTTAATAAACTTAAGTTAACTGGGTCGACTCACTAATTAGTAAATCGACCCAGTTGCAGGCTGCTCACTTCCTCCAAATCATTAAAGAATGGTTCACCCAGTGCATTGAACCTTCTTCTCGCGAGGCCGGGGCATTCACGCAAGAAATGCTGAATACTTTCCTCCTCTTCCTCATCTCTGCAACTTCTGCAGAAGTCGTTAGTTGGTATTCGCATGCGTTCAGCGTGTCTACCGAACAAGCAATGTCCAGTGATTACGGGAGTGATGTTTCTTAGGTCCTTCCGACTGTGCTGTAATAGCGCTGCGGTTTTCCTACTGTCAAGTAGGAGCCACAATTATTGTCTGGAGATGCTACAGGTTTTGGAAAGAAACAGAAAATACTGTTGGAAACTTCGACAATCGACAGAATCTTTTTATAAAGTTCTAGTAAAATAAGTGTGGTTGCTCTGGTCCAAGAAAATACAAATCGATACCATTATTTGAATTCAGCTTCTGCGTGTGTTGTTTTGTGGATTCTGATTTTGGGATTGGGAATAGCTAGCCGTCGACTCCGCATTTGAATGAAAAACTAGAAATTCTCAATTATTAAATATGTCACTTCAAGTTCAACCTACATTCTCCAACTTGCGTTTTGCAGATTGTATTGTTTTCATACAACAAATGCCTTTTTCTAATCGTTGTTGCAAATAATTTACTATTTAGGTACGTATTTATTAGGTTAGATTTCTGTCAGTTATCCTCACAGAAAAAAAAAGGATTTCTTATCCGTTTGGAGTTTGGGAAAGTGTTCGCGGAGCACGCAGCTTTCAACCAGTTCGCAACCATTTAAAAACCACGCTTGATAGTTAAGGAGCTAGCGTGCAAAAACGCCATAGTTGGCTGCCCGTCAGTCGAGTTTGAAAAAACGTTGCCATTACTCCACTGAACACCCTGGTGCTTGAAGTTTTGCTTTTACCCATCAACTTTAAGATTTATTGGCAATAATGACATAGGGCGATTGGCCATAGTGAGGAGCCCGTTAGTCAGGTTGAAAATTAGGTTCTGTAGGTTGCCAAGATCATGTATCTAAAATTTCGTTGCGATCTAACCACTAGATCGTGAATTAGGCTTAATGGAAGATTATAATTTGTTTTTTGACCGCCATTTTGTTGGCCATAGTAAGGAGCCCCTCCAAAACTTGTTTCTACCTCTTCGTTTGGATAAAATGACAGCAAAAATGCACTTGACTGACAAATCGAATCACGACGTTCTTCCCTGGGTGACCTACAAAATCTCGAAAAATCCAATTTTTCAGTCTTTAGCATGGCTTTTTCAGAAATTCAACCAAAATCATCAGTTAATCATTTTTCCTGATTTTTAGACATCCAATTAAGTAGAAATCACAAACGACTGACATTTTCCTCGAATATTTTCAATTTGGCGATACTTTGAAAATTTTCTGATTTTGGACTTTTTTATAATGGCTACTGTTCCAAATGGAAGGTAGTGAAAGTAGCAGAGGGGTGGAGGAAGGGGTAAATAGGTGATAGTTATGTATTGAAACATTTTTTAGGTCATCAAACATTATCGTCATACATTGTTTTACTTTTAAGTCCATTTGGAACAGCATTATTGAGCCATTATAAAAAAGTCCAAAATCAGAAAATTTTCAAAGTATGGCCAAATTGAAAATATTCGAGGAAAATGTCAGTCGTTTGTGATGTCTACTGAATTGGATGTCTAAAAATCAGGGAAAATGATTGACTGATGATTTTGGTTAAATTTCTGAAAAAGCCATGCTAAAGACTGAAAAATTGGATTTTTCGAGATTTTGTAGGTCACCCAGGGAAGAACGTCGTGATGCGATTTGTCAGTCAAGTGCATTTTTGCTGTCATTTTATCCAAACGAAGAGGTAGAAACAAGTTTTGGAGGGGCTCCTTACTATGGTCAACAAAATGGCGGTCAAAAAACAAATTATAATCTTCCATTTGGCCTAATTCACGATCTAGTGGTTAGATCGCAACGAAATTTTAGATACATGATCTTGGCAACCTACAGAACCTAATTTTCAACCTGACTGACGGGCTCCTCACTATGGCCAATCGCCCTATGTCATTATTGCCAATAAATCTTAAAGTTGATGGGTAAAAGCAAAACTTCAAGCACCAGGGTGTTCAGTGGAGTAATGGCAACGTTTTTTTAAACTCGACTGACGGGCAGCCAACTATGGCGTTTTTTGCACGCTAGCTCCTTAACTATGAGCAGAAAAAAATTTGTAATCTATTGACAATTTGCTTGTACGAACGAAACTTGAAGGAGGTGTAGAATAGTGTCGATAAATATTTATAAAAAACTGTTCTAGACGAGATCGTCATCAAGTACCGTGCGAGCAAAAATTATTTGCATCAAAGAGGGCTTGGATTAAAAAACGTAGGGCTTGGTTTAGATCAGAATGATATGGGGACGATATATCTAACCAAATCTAGGTTAAAATTTTGTCAAATTCATATTATGACACGATATGCCAAACTAATGAGTAATAAAATAAGTAGACAAATACAAATTTATTTTTGTTGTTTACCAAATTAACAAAGTAAGAATATACAGAAAGAAAAAGAAAAATAATGACATAAATTGTGCATGTTCATGCTCCATAGTACTGCATGTTCCATAAGATCTTCCCACTTCTTGGGACAAGCGTCTTATACAATTTGTTGGCGTATTTTGCATTATTTTACGAACGTTTGCAACAAGTTCTTCTGTTCTTACAGATGGTCTTCCTGCTCCTTTTTTCTGTTGTATAGAACCTATTTCCCTAAACATAGCCACGGTTTTTCTCAGGCAATGATAAAAATCCCCAGCAATAAAAGCAACGTTAGGAAAATATTCGTGAAAATCGTCCATGCACAAACCCGGATTGTATTGCCACTCACAATTTACTCTAACCCCGTTTCGAAAATACGATTCAACCATAAATGTTTTGTGCTGTTCCGTAAAGCCCATTGTGTGAATTGTTCAAGAAATTGGAAAAATTAACGATGAATCAAATTACTTGCAACGACTGTCAAAGATGACGGAATAACTGATTGATTGTTAATTCAGGTAGTTACTGACATCCAACAGGTATTAAGCTCTACGGCTAAGCATTACGTCCTTAGATGCAAGGCCCTCTTTGATGCAAATAATTTTTGCTCGCACGGTACGAACGAAGCTTATGTAGGTAAGCGAGAGCCAAACTGGAGGAGGTGTAGACTAGTGTCGATATATCACTATCGATGTTCACCAAACATTGATAATAATTATCGCATAGCCCTACTCGCAGACATGAAAGGTACTTTTCTTTTGCTTCTTTTAAAAAGCAAAGCAAAATAAAAACCTTTGCAAAAACCTTTGCTTGGCTTCGTCGCTTCGAGAGCAACTTCGTATAATCGTTTGAGAAAAGGAACGCTCGCCGTTGGCTTTGCTTTGCTGTTTAAAAGTATCTAAAAGGAACTCGGCTAAATATTAAAACATAACATAACCATATTTACCGATAAAAAGGTAAATTCTTATTCATTTGGTCCACTTTTTTGCATACTACAAATGCATGTTTATTACTGAACAAGATACCCAAAATAACTTAAAAGGGCGCTGGACTAATCCAGCAACGTCGCAACGACTACCTGCCGCCAATTCTCCAAGTATTATATCAATACAGTTTACTTACGGCGTTTGAAAGACTCGTTTCTCAAGTTGTATCATCGAATTTTAGAGGTAGAGGCACATTCAAGGGCTTTTTTACCCCTTTGGTCCTAAAGTACACCATCACCGGACACCCTTTGTTGCTTTTACATAAGTATGTATGTTCACAAATTTTCCTATCTAAATTATTGATTTTTGTGGTAAAGATTAAAAATTATGAACGATATGAAATGGAAAAGCATATTTATTCAAAGCCTCGGCTCCGACCGCACGAGACATTTTCTAATAAATCCCGGCTTTCTTATCCCGGATCTTGTGCAGATGCACATGTCATAAAAGAAAATGTCATTCTCATTCCGTAGTAAATCAGTAAAAATATTGTGTATGTTGAGACGGTTGCGAGTTGAAATGTAATAAATTCGCTTTGCTACTTTATTTGGTCTGATGACATGACACTGATAATGATGTTTATATATATATATATATGATGTTTTGCGTTTGGTCTGATTTAAATTTCAAATTGACCTCACGATTACGACGCTCATTACAAACGAAGACAATATGTGGCACTGACAGTAAGAATAAGATGTCTTCTATTACATGGAAGAGTAACAAACAGCCATGTTGATTAACAAGCTCAGTGGCGGCGATAAGGCCCCCGCAAGCCCCGCAACGCAGGGGGGGCTCCCAGCATTGCGGGGGCCCCACTCCGCCTGCCTAGCTGACGTATTTATAAATTTTAGATTAATATAAAAAAAAAACATAAAAATAAACAATACAAATTAGTATTTATGTATATTATTACATAATTTTGCGGGGGGCCCCCAAATGTTTACCGCCGCCACTGAAGAAGCTGCATTTATTTTCAATATTCAGGACCAGGACCAGGTCAATCTGGGACAGAGTTCAGTCGGCTTTTACTGAGATGAAAGTAGCCTTTATTTTAATCCGATAAATTCTAACTATATCTCCCACACTAACAAAAAAAAGCCTTTTATTCTTTATAGGAATTCACATATACTTTATAAATACAACAGTTTAATACTATAATATGTGACAGCAACGCGCTTTCCTACTGCATGTAAGACAACGAAAATTGCTAGACCGTTGTGTAGTGATAATGTCACGGTAATCTGGCCAATAGGAAATAGGAGTTAATGCTACAATAGAATGGTTTATTGCCATTATTGCTCTGAATACTTACAGTAATTATCAAGTTCTATTGGGGGCGTAATCTGGTTTTATACACTGTATTAGTTCCGACTGGCAGTTTAATGAAACTTGACATTAATCATAATAATATTTGCTTGCTACTGTTAATAAAGCATACCTATACCTACCACTAAATATCAGTACTGTAGGTCTCAAAAATTTAATTTAAATAGCTTCTATATAGTGTGATATTAATTGTTCTTGTCGTTTAACATTGCATGACTATATATCTATGCAACATGGTTTACTGAGATGGTAAAATTCGTCTATATCATATAAAGTCCAATACTAATGATGGGTTGTGCGAAATAAGATTCTTCTATTGCTTTATCTGACATGCAACGTTTAAAAAACCTTAAATACAAAGTAAAAATAAATTAATTGAAACAGGTATTGATACAATCAATAAAATTCAAATTCTGATAGAACAGCTAGAACACTCCGAACAACGATGTGACCTGCGCAACAAATAGGTACGTTAAAACTAATATTACGGCGTAACGGCGATTGCCGATCGCTACGAACCCCCACCTATATACGTCTTGTGGATTAAAGGTTCTAACGGATACAATTCGTTTTCGGGGACGCTGTTCTGCTTTTTTAATTGTAGATAAACCGCTTTACTGGGAACAAAATGCGTCGCATTGAGAAGATACAATTTAGTTCTGAACAAAATTGCTGTATTAATAGTTATTTATGTATCAAGGGTACTAAGTAGATGATTATGCCCTGAGGGCGACAGTCTTACAAAGCCGAGGGCCTCTGGCCCGAGGGTTCGTAATTCGCCCGAGGGTATATCTATTAGTACCCGTGGTGCATACAAAATTTTATGTCATACCAGTTCGTTTTGAATACCTACCTAATAAATATATTTTTTTAATTTAATTTGATTTACCAATTTTTTATTTTTACCTGCGACATTACTTTGACATTATTAAAATGTTTAATGTGTCAAAGCCAAAAATCAAAAATGGAACAAGATGCACACACTTAATGCCCGCGCGGGCCATTATGTGTACTTTATGCCCGCGCGGGCCATAATGTGTACTTTATGCCCGCACGGGCCTAAAGTAATCCATTATGTAGATGGTATCTAAGGTATAAAAACACAATAATGTACTGGTATGACATAAAAGTAGTTTATTAATCAGCACAACTGTGCTGCTAATGGAACTGATTACTACCAATAAAAACACCGTTCTAGCAAATCTGGAATTGATATAACACTAAAGCTGGTTTGATACAGTAGCAAATTGTTTAATATGGGTTAATAAAAAATAAGATATCAATACAAACTATGTCGTAGCAAACCTGTTGTATTTGATAATTTTCCTCAGTGCAAAAAACACAAAATTGGTATATCAGTTTATGAAAATCTTTATGCAACGTTTACTAAAAGAATCTAGACATTTTTTGTACACTCAAAATATTGGCTCCCTGGACTTTTTTGAAGGCATGGTGAACTGGTATACTAAAAAAAATTACCTTGTCGGACATCCATTGACTTTATTTTGTTACTTAACACAACGTTTCGGTTAGTTAACATCTCTAACCAGTGGCGGCTTGTGGTTATTTTAAATGGGGGGATCATGTAGTATCCTAAGCAAACACGAAATTATATTGGAAATATTAATTTTAAGTGGTCGGCATTTTTTTTATATCGGCGTTGTGGTCTAGTGGTCGGTGCAGCGGCCTCACAGATCGAGGTCCCGGGTTCGATCCCCGGTGCCGGCAACGTCGATGTTTCGGTAATTGGCCTCGTTGCGGAAATAGGCCAACGTAAAATTAAAAAAAAAAAAAAGTGGTCGGCAATCTTTTTATCTGTGATAATTTGTTGAAAATTACAATGCGATGTTTTGAATAGTGCGCTGTGTACAAAGCGACAGATGAAACTAATTAATTATTATGATGTGTCAAAATAAGGTTGCGTAAGGTTCGTTTTAAAAATTGAAATGAGATTGAAGTTGGCCGTTATTAAAAATTGGAAACATCTACTTTCTAGTGAGATACAGATAGTGGCACAATATACTGGATTAATTACCAAAATATTTTATTGTTTTTGTTGTGGGTTAATGTTATTTAATTTTAAAATTAAAGACAAAAAAAGTTGCCGTGATAAAAAGTCCTTAATTTCTACTAATAACTGCAATACAATATAGGTCAGAAATTAGGTTTTCTTACGACCACCTATGAAAATGAGAAATAAAGCACGCCTAACTTGGCTAGAAAGTCCTTTATGTCACACGCGTGTTGAAATATTTTCTTTTAATACGTGTTGAAATTTAAAACAGCTGATGGCCGACGAATTTGACAGCAAAACTATTTTAAAAAAATAACAAACTTACGGGACCCGTGGAGCGAAATGGGGTGCTGGGTGGGGTAAAGTACACTAGGGCATTACTGCAAATAAAAAAAAACTTTTTTTCGTTATTTTTGGGAACCTAAGAGTATTTATGATAAAAATAATAATATATCAAAAAGGGGAAAATATGTCAGACAACTCACCAAACTTGTCAACTGAGTTGAACCACAAAAAAAGGGGCAGCTATAGAGCAGAAATAGAATACCCTAGGAAATACCGATTTATACTCGGATAAAAATATCCATACAATGTTTAAGGATATTATGGGACAAGTGAATATGCTTTAAGAAAGTAAATTTATTTTAGCAATATTCAAAGCAAATCGACTATAAATAAAACTTTTATAATTAACAAGCTATCGATATTTAACTCCATCTCTATCTTTCTATAATGTTAAGGTTATGTTTTAGTTTTGTGTTTTGTTGTTTTTGTATGTATATTTAGGTATATTATTGTTTTATTGAAAGAATGCAAGCAGCTAAAAAATCAGAAACGGAGTTTATTCACTGTACATGCCACATGCATAGATGATATTATGATGTGCGTAAGCAAATAGGAGAAAAAGTTATTATTTTTATTTAAATCTAGGTAAGTTAAAATGTGTAAGTGGACATTGATTTTATATTTTCAACTCTAGAGTTGAAATAAATTTTTCAACTTCAGTGTTGAAAAAATGTGTGTAAGACAATGGTGATATCTACAAACTATTAAAAACAAATCAAACTCTTTTTGATTATTTTGTATGGTCGTAGGAAAAATTGTGTACATTACTCGTGTGCATGAAAGTGATTTTCTCACACTCGGAAGACCTCCTCGTTTGAAAAGTACCACTTTCAACACTTGTTATGTAATATACTATTTTACATGCTCTGTAATATCTTCTATAAATTTTGTAATAACAATTTTTTTGTTAGTTGCCATGGTAACGGAACGGCGTGCATGGAGAAGGGTAACAACTAAAAGTACTTAAAAGGCTGTAACGTTGGTCTGCGTTAACCGAATTTAACAAACTACGGCTTATTTTCAAGAACGTTTTATCCTAATTGAACGTTTACATAAATATTGAAAAAATTAATGCGTGCGGTTTATAATAGGGGGCACTTTAAAAAAAAATATATTTCTAGCTTCGATTTCTTAAAAAATGTAAATTCAACCATTTTAACTCTATTCTATAGCTAACTAGTTAGTAAAGAGAACTATAAAAACCGCAAGTCGTTTCCTCTCGTCACAGAATATAAAGCTTTGCGTAGCTATATATTCTGTGCTCTCGTCTCTTAAAAGCTATCGCAAAAATAGTTGGAGAGTGTAATTCTATTTCGACATTTGGCAAAGTTTTCAATTTTCGTTCAATTTAAACATTAAATTTCTACAGGAATAGCTTTTTTGGCAATATTTATTAATTTTAGGCGTTTTAAAAAAGTAAATTAAGGTAAGGTGGGGTAAGTATGTTTGCGGGGTAAGTGTGTAAGCTAAAAATATTCCTTAAGTGGTATTAATACTAGTCCCGCCATCTATGAAATTACTGATGAAACATATATAAACTGTCTAACTAAGATATAAAGCAAAAATAGATACCTGCGGTTAGGATAAAAATGCGTGTTTTCGGTTATCATGTTTGTGTGGTAAAGACACCTAGTTCGTCGCTCTTTTTTCAATCTATATTCATCGGCAGAAGTACATTGATTTTAACGCATTATTTTTTACTTATAAGGTAAAAAATACTGTAGTTTTGACCTATTAGTGTTATTTTGTTTCCAGATAGTTGTTTAGTATTTATTTTGGGCTAGTACACACTTGCCCTCTAAAAATATGTCACCAGGGAAGTGTGTACTATTTTGAGAGGGTAAGTGTGTATGTAGTATACACTTCACCCAAATAAGAACTGCTTGTAAGGAATATTTCTATTTTAGGATTTCTGAAGTGTCTTATCAAATAGAATGGTTCGAAACTACGTCCGAAAAAGTAAAAGGGCCACTTCCTAAACGAGGTTTACATCGTTTCGGGATTTCGTTTACCAATTATAATATTCAGTAACCTCCTACTTTGTTTTTTCTTTTTGTGTCAAGAATATAATTTTTTTAGTTTTTATCTTAAAGAATGTTAAAACACTTTTAATTTGAAAGTTGTGTCAAAAATATAATTTTTTAGTTTTTATTTTAATGAATGTTAAAACACTTTTAAGTAACTTAAAAGTTTGTAGCTCATTTCGTTTTCAACTTAAATAAACCGTTCAACCAGCAATCGATAGCTATGAGTCTATACTTTTAAACACTTGCCCCAAAAATTGCAATTACTGAATTTATTTAAACAATGTTGGCCGCCTACACACTTACCCCGTTCAACGGGGAAAGTGTGTATTATGAACATTGATTTAAAAAAAAATAATATCTTCGGAACCAATTACTATAAAAACTTTTAATGCAAGTCACCTAAAGCTATTGGCTATAGATATAGGTGGATAAAATTTTAATTTAAAATAACTAATACTTCTATTTTTATATCCACCTAAACATGAACTATTCAAATTTTGCTACACATTTACCCCACCTTACCTTATGATATCTTGTCATTTATTTTAGTAATTTATTAAAAAAATGCAATAATAATCCAAATGTTACATTTATTGTCAAGGAGGCGTGGACAATTACGAAATCAAACAACCCTTGTGTATGTGTATGTATATGCGGTTGATAAAATGGGAATCAATAGTTTTTACTATATTTTATACTACTACATAGTATTGCAGTAATTAGTACAAATTAAGGACTTTGTATCATAGCATAACGACTACGCCCCCTAGCGATAGAATTAGAAACTTAAAAATTATTTCCAGTGATTTCTTTTGGGCATATTTCATATTACATAATTTTTTACCCCGTAGCATGTATGGTTTTCAAAATACAGCCGCTCTTCACCCTTCGTGGATCACCCTGTATAGAGGGTTACTTAAAACGTTTATATTTGTACCTAATAATAAATCCATTCGTTCAAATATCTCTTTTTGTACCTAAATTACACTTAAATAGCGCCATACATTGGATAAAAAAGCGCTCGATATTAAGAGTAAAAAACGGCATTGTATATTTTCGACGATCTAGCCAACTCATGCATCCCGCATTGTGTGATAACGTCGACTGTAATGTATATACGGTTCTATGATCGTTCTTCTCTCTATACTATGGCTTTCGATGATAATGTTTTCATTGTCGAAAAAACTGCATGACAAAAAACTAAAAGAGTATCGTTATTTCGGCCATTTTTTAACGGGTCGTTAGTTTCACTGGGATTTGAGGTAACTGGCAATTGAATAGCGGCCAGTTGTCGTTATACCTTTTTGTTTGTTTAGTTGGCTAATAGTCCCACCCATCGAGGGCGAGGGGGGCTGGATGGACCGTTTTGAGTGTTTTCTTTAATTAACATTTATTCTAATATATGGGTAATTGTTATGGTTATGAATAATGCTTTGCGAGTATATCACCGCAAGCGGTGCCTTTCGCCTCCAACGCGTAGACAGTGCCTCCCCCCCCCCCTAGACTACAAGCCTAAAGTCTATTTAATTTCAACTGGCAGGAAATATAAACAAATACACGTGGACCCTCGACCTGAACAGGATGGTTTAGTATAATATAATGAGACCAATATACCGTGCGAGCAAAAATTATTTGCATTAAAGAGGGCTTGGATTAAAAAACGTGGGGCTTGGTTTAGATCACAATGATGCGGGGACGATATATCTAACCAAATCTAGGTTAAAATTTTGTCAAATTCATATTATGACATGATATGCCAAACTAATGAGTAATAAAATAAGTGGACAAATACAATTTTATTTTTGTTGTTTACAAAATTAACAAAGTAAGAATATACAGAAAGAAAAAGAAAAATAATTACATAAATTGCTGAAATTGGCCACCGCCATGCTCCAAACATAAATTCACACGTCTCTTCATATTTTCGAAAGTGTTGCATCTCAGGAGAAATGTTACCACATTCTTGGATAATCCTTTCTTGTAATTGTTCTAAATTATAGGTGTGAATTCAATGTCTGATCGAAAACTGATCAATCTGTCGTCGAAAAAATTGCGTAAGTAGTTAATAGTTTCGGCGGCTGTATGGGCGGTTGCACCGTCCCGTTGAAAATATCCAAAACGTAGTTCGTCGTCAAGTAATTGCTCCACAAATGTATTCCAAATATTGTCTCTATACCGCTGTGCTGTAACTGTGTCATGGAAAAAAATAGGATCAACAATTTTTCTTCGGGAAACAGCTAACTAGACACCAATTTTTTGAGGGTGCAATGTGGACTCAAAAAAAAATGGGGATTTTCACTACTCTACATGCGTGTATTCTGAGAATTCACATAACCGGAGACAGGCGTCTTATACAATTTGTTGGCGTATTTTGCATTATTTCACGAACGTTTGCAACAAGTTCTTCTGTTCTTCCAGATGGTCTTCCTGCTCCTTTTTTGTGTTGTATAGAACCTGTTTCCCTAAACACAGCCACGGTTCTTTTCAGACAATTATAAAAATCCTCAGCAATAAAAGCAACTTTAAGAAAATGTTCGTGAAAATCTTCCATGCACAAGCCCGGATTGTATTGCCACTCACCATGTACTCTAACCCCGTTTCGAAAATACGCTTCAACCATGAATTTTTTGTGCTGTTCCGTAAAGCCCATTGTGTGAATTGTTCAAGAAATTGGAAGAATTAGCGACGAATCAAATTACTTGTAACGACTGTCAAAGATGACGGAATAACTGATTAATTGTTAATTCAGGTAGTTACTGACACCCAACAGGTATTAAGCTCTACGGCTAAGCATTACGTCCTTAGATGCAAGGCCCTCTTTGATGCAAATAATTTTTGCTCGCACGGTAGTTTTAATACAACAAATGGTATTGTTTTTACTTTTTTTAGTGTTTGTGCTTGTTTTTACTTTTTTTGGACTTGTTCGGCGATAATGCGAAAGTGCCGACAAATAATGTTACTAGTTATACTAGACGAGTTAAAATAAAGGTATCCATCAACCGAACTTCATCATTTTTCAATTTTTGCCGGTCTTTGTTAATTGCAGAAGGTAGAACAGACTTTAAATCGGCAGTTATATACTGCGAACCCTTTCCGGTTCCTGAGACGACGGCAAATATTTGTAGTTTTCTCACAGAGTTCGTTGGTTTTTTATAAACTTATTTGCCTCCAACTCTAAGTAAGTAAATGACGTACTACTGTCTAGTGGTTATGGTGCTTCTTAATTTCTTTATTTTTTATTCAAATTCCAAAATAATAAAAATACAAAAACGCAAAACTAACCGTAATAAGAACAATAACAAATAGAGGTTGAGGTTAGTACTACTCATTATTCGTATTTTTTATTTTAACCCTAAATTGGCACAGTTACCTATTTTTTTTTCTACTTAAACATCCGGCAGAAAAGTAAGCTAACGACAATGTTACAGAATGCGACTTTTCAGATTATCGTTTAGAAAATATCTAACGAGAATAGCGAGGAGAATAGTTATTAGACGACATCGTTGGTAAACGACTTTTCAAAGACTAGGCCCTAGGGGGGTTAAACAATACACAAAAAGACAAGTGTAAAGGCTGTGTAAGGGTGAAAGCAGTAACAGAGTAATTTAAACTGAATTTATATTTAATTTACTTGTTTAATTGTTCGCCAAGCGTCGACTTACAAACAAAGAAACATTGTTTATTGTATTTTATTACCTGTTTTTTTTTTTTGATATTCATACCTCAATTTAAAGACGGGTTAAACCCAAAGATTATGTTACGCTAACCGTTACAACAAGCTCTGCATTATGGGAAACCGAACTCCAATAAAATAATAATTTTGGGCAAAATAAAATTACAATATAATCGTAAAACGTGTTTATTCAAAACAAACTAAATGCGGTCCTGTACCGTTCGCATCGGCGTTTCGTGGTTAGGTTAACGTTTACTGTCTCTGCCAGTTGAAAATAAATATACTTTAGATTCATCACTGAGAGTCTTCTTGCGTTCGAACTTCGAACTAACATCATTTCGCAAAGTTCCACTCGCTTTGTATAATCCTAAGGGCAAAGAGCTTGAAGTCTATTCCATTTATAACAATGCATTTTATGTTTTTGTAGGTTTCTTTGGATTGATGAATATGTTATATATTATGATCCATCTGTCTCATTTCATTTTATATAGGACAACACCACTTAAACCACTGGGGCTCGCAGTCGCTTTACAATACGGAAGAAAATATTATTATCACTTATAATCTCCCTAGCAGTAGAATTATCGGGAATTAATTCTGCTGCGTGGGAGATTCGGTAAGAAAATTTCATAAATTGGAGTTTCTTTTAATGTTCCTGAAATTTTAGTAATCAACCTTAGTTACTAACAAGTAAAATCAACTTCTATTGTAAAATACAGTGCGTCATATTAAACTAAACTTATCGGAAATATGTTTTTTAAAGTTATATTTGAATTTAAAACTATAAAGACATTGGATTTTAGATAACAAATTTGTTATTTAATGTTTCTCACATTTTAGTAATAAAAATGAGTTACTAACTGCTCAATTTTTTTAGCAATCGAACTTGCTGATTCATTACCAAAACGAATCATTTTTTTACACAATATTATTGTAACAATAAATATCACGGGTACCCGGGTACGACTAAAAAACTGATTGTTACTTGCTGGTTTGTCTCACCTGTCATTTCGAAATGACTTGACATTTCAATTAAAATTAAGTCGTACAGTCGTAGTAGTATACCTAAGAAAAATTATCACTTATTAATTTCATTAGATTTACATATAAATAATTCCTATTAAGTAAACAATATATTTAACTTTAATGTAAGAAAATCATCTACGTAAGTAAAATAAACTATTCTTTTAAATTCTTACTTCGTTTCCACACTGAGAAAACGATTTCTTTATATTAAATAACATTTATTAACTATTAAGAAATTTCATGTTTAAATATCAGCAAACAAATATTTCTTTATTCCTAAGAAATAATTTGTTATGGATTGGTGAATAAAAATAACTTTAATAATAACAAATATTGTTTACCATCCTACAATGGAGGTAACAGTTATATAGAGCATTAATTAATTATTAATAAGATTTATTATTTGGTAAGATATATTGCTTTACTGTCATAATGACAAAGTTTAGATAAACCAGTTGTCTGTTAATTGTTAAGACACGTATATTTCACTTAAATATACTCCCCTAACGCTAAATTTATATCACCTTAACCAATAAAAAATTTGTATAGCAAGCAGGCTTACGAAACTAGTAATAAATAAATCATAGTTACCAATAAATTTGTTGTGTCTTGGGGTAAAAAGGCGATATTATTAAAGTAAAGAAATATTTTTTTAATGTTAAGAAAATCAATTTAGTTAGATTTAGATAGAAAGGGGGAAAAATAAAACTCTTAAACTTATATTAAAATAAATGCTTTAATAAACTGAATGCTGTTATATTGTTCTACCTGAATATAAAAATATTTTCAAAAAAAATTTGATAAAGAACAGAACAATTACACCTTATTAAATATGTTTACCTAGTGGTTGAAAATTTTACTGTAAAAATTGGCATTTGATATTTGAAGTAATAATATTAAAACTTTGTTGTAAAATCGTAACGAAAATCGTTTGTTAAAAAATGTTGTCCCAAAACAGAATATATTTTTAACATTACTTTTAACTCGCTCAGAAGATCTAGCGTGGCGGCTGCAGCTGCTGGAGAAAACAACACAATTTCTTCTGCAGTGCTGGTTGAACAAGTTTGGTCAAAATCAGCACTGAAATATCAAATAAACAAAAAATAATAAAATGTTTTACTTTAGGGCTCATACTACATAAAAGTTTTACATAATACGATTTACTTAGCAATAAGCAATTATGTATGTGGTATTCTGCCGTGCATGCTGGATATTATTTCTAATTGCATTAGCAATATTAGGTTATTTCTAATTGCATTAGCAATATTAGAAGACAAGTAAAAAAAATTCTAATTTTATTATAAAAAAAATACCAAACTAATAACTCACCTGACAATCACAGCCTTTTTTGTTAATAAGCACGAGGCGACGCGACCACCAACGACAACTATTTTTACGCAACTACTGCGGGTCGGTATGACGCGCCCCGGTCGGCGCAACGACAATTTTTTTTTAATATTAAGAACAATAATTTAATGTTCAGTGATTATCTTATTATTTAATCGGCGGCTTTAAATATTATAATTATTTCTTAACTATTAAAATAAATTTTGTTAACAAATATTTTCTTTAAGAATAAAAAGTCGATATCTTTATATGCAAGGGGCCTTATTAGATATTAATTTATTAACTTTATTCCAAAGGAATCTTGCCCAAATAAATCGGTTTGTTAACTATAATCAGACTTTTCCCTCAGTGCAAATAGATTTTAAATGATTTCCTTTACTTCCCTATATTCTTTCAAAACTCCTGCAAAATAAACAGCAAAACATTGAACATGCATCAAAAATGTTTCTTACTGCGCTTGAAAATATCAAAACGCTAAGAAATAATTATGATTTATTGATTAGTGAATCAAATAGTTTGGCTGCGGAATGGGGGATCAAAGCGGAGTTTTAAAAAAAAAAAGAATAACCAGGCCCAAACGGTTTTTTAATGAAAAGAAAAATCATTTTCAAATCGAATCTAACGAAGACTGGTTTAAAATAAACGTTTTTAATATACAACGTTAGATATTATAATATCTCAATTAGGAGATAGAACGTCCGGGATAAACGAAATTTATAAAACTTTTTGTGGAATATCTGCGGAAGTTTTAGATAATGATTCAATTTCTGATGATGAATTGTATGCGATGCGCCAGGAATTGTACGTCAAATATTCCGATGGTATTTCCGATACAATTTCTTCACAACTTGTCTCTTTTAGAAGTTGTTTTAAGGGCGATTTAGGTAGAATCAAATCCATTAAAGACTTAATTGAGTTTATTTTAATTGAAAATTTTAGTTACTGTAGTAGTTTTAGCGAAATTTTGACGGCTTGCTACATTTTCCTAAGTATTCCTGTATGTGTAGCAACAGCCGAACGATCATTTTCCAAGTTAAAATTGATAAAAAAATTTCTTAGAAACACCATGGGACAGGAAAGACTGTCGGGGTTGTCAATTCTGTCAATTGAAAACCAAATTGCGCCAAAAATAGACGTGTGTCCTCCATTGTATCGGTTTTTGCAAATAATAAGACGAGAAAAAAAAATTTATTTAGATCAGTGATTTCATTTCTTTTTATATTTTATGTTATGTTGCTTGTTACTGCTTTTAATTTTTTGTGATTTTGTTACGTTCGTTACATATTTTTTTAATAAACGTAAATAGATACTTCGTTTTTTAATGGGTAGGGGGCCCGGGGATCCCATGGAACACAGGCCCGTAACGGCATCACTATGCCACTGGCGACTATCGCGATAGTCTCCCGTTGCTATATAAGCAACGTAAACAAAAAGGAGCCTTCTAATTGGTTGAAAATAAATTTATGAAATTTTCAAAACAATTGCCTTGTCGGATTTCCATTGTCTTTATTTTGTTACTTAAATGTTTCGGTTAGTTACCCGTTTTCAAGTATAAACTAACTAACAGTTTACTACTACCGTTGTTTTAAGTGACAAGATAAATACAATGGAAGTCCGACAAGGTATTTTTTTTTGGTAATACTTCCAGTAGAAAATAGCCAAAAGGGATTGCAGACCCTGAAAGTCTAAAGAGCTTTATCTAACACGTATTCTTTATTTTGTCATAAAAAAATTATTTATATAGAATTTATCTTTTCAAATGGAATTCAATCCATGGAAAACAGCAGACACTAAAAACTATCCAATGAAACTAAAACGATATCTGAGCTTTTCAGATTGTAGCGTTTTCTTTTGATTTCCGCGCTTTTAAAGAAAATTGAAAGAAATTTAATGTAATTTAAATGCCAAAGGTTTCCTTCAATAAAATAGGGGTAAAATAATATTACCCGGAAGGCAAAGATTAAATGAAATAAAAGGGTTTCATTTAACGAAGCTGCTGCTGAATTTTATGATGATTCAGCCGATTCAGCATTAAAAATAAAAAAGTTTGAACAATAATATACAGTGAGCGGAAAAAGTTGTCACCACATGGGGGAAAAATCTTATTAGCATAGTATACCGAAAACCCTTTTCCAGGGGATCGGTTCTGCATGTCCGATAACCTAAAAATCGATTTAACGGCCGCCCCTTTTCCCCAATCATCAATTTTAAAAACCGATAAGGCTGAGGAAGTTGAAATTTTGCACACTTATGTTGGATTGCACAATAATTTTGAATAATTAATTAACCACGCAACTTTGACAGTGATAGTAAGTATTGACTATAAATTTGATGGTCTAAATACTCTAAATTCCCAGATAAATATGTTATTAAATTGGATAAAAGTAAATAAATTAAATATTTCAAAAACTAAATGTAAGGTTATGGGTAATAATTTAAATTGTCAAAATATAAATGTTGTAATTAATGGTGAAAAATTGGAATAAGTAAACAGTTTTAAAAATTTAGGGATAATCATTGATTCAAAATTAAAATTTTTAAATTATTTTGACAGTATTATATGGAAGATTGCCGGAAAAGTAGGTTATTTTAAAAGAATCAGCTCTTATTTAAATTTGTTTTTTTTTTAAACTATATTTAATACTATAATATTACCGCACATTTTCTTTATTGTTATTCCATTTTATATTGGGCTAGTGAGGACATTTTTGATAATTTCAAATTTTACAAAATAAGGCAATGCGTATTATTTTAAATTGTGACAAATATACAAAATAGTATATTACATAACAAGTGTTGAAAGTGGCAATTTTCAAACGAGGAGATATTTAGCACGAGGCGTCAGCCGAGTGCGGAAATCCTCCGAGTGTGAGAAAATCACTTTCACACGAGTAATGTACACAATTTTTCCTACGACCATACAAAATAATCAAAAAGAGTTTGTTTGGTTTTTAATAGTTTGTACACCATTGTGTTAAAAAGAATTGACAAAGTACAAACGCAATAAATGCAAAACAAATTTCAAGGCGGATTCCAACAGAAGCGTATATATTATAAAACAAAATAAAAACAATGCCTACTTACAAATTTTAACTTACCTAGATTTAAATAAAAATAATAACTTTTTCTCCTATTTGCTTACGCACATCATACCTAGTATCTATGTACAGTGAATAAATTTCATTTCTGATTTTTTAGCTGCTTGTATTCTTTCAATAAAACATACATACAAAAACAAAACACAAACACAAAACATAACCTCAACATTGTCTTGTTCTTAATGGCTCTGCTCCCTGGGGGGCAATTTGCCAGCACATTAGGGGTGATCGTGATGTTGTCTGGTCTGTACCATATCACGACCACTGACTTTTCTTCTTTGCGTACAATGCGGTTTGGACTGCTTAATAAGAGTCTCTGGATTTGTGTATTTGATCTTTGCTTAGCTGCTATTTTAAGGGTCAAGGGTTTAGTATTGACAATTACAACATAGGATAGGAGTGACATTTACTAAAAAGAAGGGATTTAGGGGTTAGTAGACAGTACAATCATTTACTGAGTAGAACCTAACTAGACACTTCACTAACTTATTTATTTATTTATTTATTTTTATTATAGTTTTATTTTATGATAATTAATGTACCGCATTATTAAACCTCAACATTATTGAAAGATAGAGATGGAGTTAAATATCGATAGCTTGCTAATTATAAAAGTTCTGTCTATATTCGATTTGTTTTGAATATTGCTAAAATAAATTTACTTACATAAAGCACTTTCACTTACACCAATAAAATTAAACATCCGAGATAATGGCAAAATTATAAATCGGTATTTCCTAGGGTATTCTATTTCTTCTCTATAGCTGCCCCTTTTTTTTCTGTGGTTCAACTCAGTTGACATAAACCCTTTATTTTTCTGTGAGTATAAAAATTGGCTGGACGCTGAAAAGCTAGAGGCCATCACAATCCTCGAACAGAACAGAACAGAACTTTTCTGTGAGTTGACATGTAAACATGAAACATGACAGTTGGTGGGTTGCCTGACATATTATTATTTTCCCTTTTTGATAATATTATTTTTATCATAAATAAGTACCTACTCTTCGGTTCCCAAAAATAACGAAAAATTTGCAGTAATGCCCTAGTGTACTTTACCCCACCCAGCACCCCAATTCACTCCACGTGTCCCGTAAGTTTGTTATGTTTAATAAATCGTTTTGTCGTCATCGTCAAATTGACACCTGTTTAAATTTAATATCTTAGTGTGCTTGGTATTTCCACACTCGTGTTGAAATATTTTTTTACAACACGCGTGTGATATTTGGCACTTTCTAGCCAAGTTAACCGTGTTGTTATTGTCATTTTCGTAGGTGGTCGTAGGAAAATTAATTTTATGTTGAAAAATTTAGATTGGTTGAATGTCAGAAATTAAAATTTTTTATTTAGTTTAGTAGTAAGGTTTGATAGAATATAATAATTTGGAAAATTCTATTATATCTCAAATGTCATTAAAGCTGTTTAAAAAAACTTTAAAACTACATTTAATTAAAAAACAAAATGATACGTTATATTTGATACAATTTCCAAAATGTTTAACTTTTCTGTCTGTTTTTGTTAAAAGAAGGTTGCGTTTTAAAATTTAAAAATTTAACTATAAAAATGTGTTAAAAAAATGTATTAAAAAATATTTAAGCTATATTAAAGCTATAATTTTTTGCCAAATCCCATCCAAAATTCAATCTACTAACCTTCTAATGTCGATTTTAACTTCAACCTTATTTGAATTTTCCATCTTCCCTATACTAAATTGCAATGCTGTGACGTAAAATCACGTCTTTTGAAATTCGAAAAAAAGTAGCAAAATCTCCCGAATTTTCGAACGCTCTGTATATGTACCAAATGTACAAGGATCACACAACGTATTCTGTCCAATTTCAAATCTCATATCGCTAAAATAACTTTAGAATCTCGTGATGAAAATGGGTCAATAAATCAAAAAATGACAGTTTGCAAAATAATTTTTGTTGTCCAGAGGCTCCTATGATAAAAAATAGTATTACCAACATAAAATTTAGACATAAAAATTTACAAAATTTGAAGGATTTATTTTCTTTTTAAAATGCATTTTTCTTGATTGTAAAAGGTGAAATAGAAAAAAATGTATAAAGCACATGTTTCATAAGGCGTTTTAGCGCCCGTGTCAATAAAAAAACTCGCCACTTCGTGGCTCGTTTTTTAAAATAGACGCGGGCGCTAAAACCGCTTCTTATGAAACTCGTACTTTAATATACTATTCCAATACATAATAAAAACACCGATACACCACCGAATACTTATTAAACAATCTGAATAATTTCATTGTTTTCAAAGCAACCTTAGTAACTTCTTGGCATTAAATTAGAACAAAATAATTGTATTTTCTTTTAGCTATAACTTTGATTGTATTTATCGCACATGTTATTACCAGGTATAAATAAATTCCTTATTAATAGTACTAAGAAATGGTGGTACCACGGTACCAATATGGTTCCATTTGGAAAAATTGAGTTTTACCCCAAAAACGATTACGATGAATTTTATTTGTTTATGAAAAACGCAATTTAGTATTTTTGACGGGACTTCGATTTTTCTAGCATTAGACGGATCAATTGGAATAAATCAGAACCGTCATGGCACACTTAAATGGAAAATTAAAAATTAAATAATAAATATTTCTTACGCTTGAAATGTCACTTTTGTGGTATCATTGGATTCAGAAAATTATGCAGAATTCAAAAATGTAATAATATACAAGGTGTTCCATTCAAAAATCGAAAGTTGGTGTCACTTCCGGTTTCGGAATCAAATAATCATTTGTAGGTCAAAAAGTGCAGCTTATTATGTATATGCGATATCCCAAATTTCAATCAATTACCTTTAAAACTGACGGGGGGTGTACCATGATCCTGTTACACCCGATATACTATAGTCAAATTTCTCTAAGAACAGAGGCCGGTCTATTTTACGTTAAGATATTGGCGACACACAGGACTTTGCTACGTTCTTTTACCATCGTATTTACCATATTATTATTTTAAACTTATAGGGTGGCGGATGGTGTGGCTGAATGGTTTATTTGCATAATGACTTGTAATTTAGAATTGAAACATCGCACTCAACGTGCCATAGATTAAAAGTTATGGCGTTATTCATTGATAAACTATAAAAATACATTTGACATTTGACATGCACCTAACTTACAAATGGAAAACGCTATGAACAACCCTGACAACAAACAAGAATTTCGCCACCAAAATATTGTAGTTACGAGCCAATCAAGCGGTGCGCCTGTGCATGTTTAACGTTCAATGCTGCGTTGCCATATTTTACGTTCGGGGCGTAGTACAAAGTCGACAAGAGCCATGTATTTTTAAATAAAGACAGCTGGACTGGATTAGTTTTCAGTGAGCGCAAGGTTTAGCATCCTATTATACCGTAATTAAAATGGATAAACTAATAATATTACATTTATAACAGCAACTAATTATAAATTAAATGGTTGTTATTGGAAATAGGAGAGTAAATTAACCTAAACTGGTTTATTCAACTTACCGTTTAACTTAAATAATAAACACCAAGAAAATTTAGTCTCTGAAACCTGACGAGTGAGCTTGCTACGATCCACTACTGAACTGGGAACTTTTTCGAAGAAACCAGTATCAGCTGTTAACGTCACATGTCGGTGTCAACTGTCGAAACGCTATGTTTTTAGATAAAGTTAACTTTATTGTCCAGTGAGTCCTCACTCCTCATGCCGACTCTTGTTTTACTACCTAATATCCGGACTTATAGGAGTCATCAAATCCACGCACATACTAACTCCTGACTTATGCTATCTCAGTGTGTGGATTAGAACAAAATTGGACCCCGGCCAGAGATGACAAATCCCCTCTGAAAGACATAGCGGGAATATATTATTAAATCTCGACTCCCTCTCGTCAAACATCATTGGAGCAGGTCGAGGCGGTTTTAAGTCGTAATAAGGGCTTAAGTCGCTTTAAGACGAAGCTTAACCTGTTGCGACTTTAATATTCAAGCAGTCGTCGCGTAGGCAAATCCGGCGGAGGGATGAAGAGGGGGTGGGTGTTAGGTCGCGTTAAATATGGCAGATTAGGCGGAAACTTTTCGAGGTCGTGTTTTTGAGTTTTATGCCGCAACCCTTAGGATGTACAGGTGCGGTAATAAAAGATTAATCTATAACTCACGGTATAAACGTGTCTTGGGTGAGCTAGGCTACACAGCACTTGCAGCAACAGTTGACACATTGTGCATCCTTCAGAAAATTAAGATGAAGGGAATGCTTTTAGCTCGTTAGCCAACCTACAGGTTTAAAGTAAACTGTTCATCACAAAGTTCGATAAATTGTTTTTTTAATACCTTTATTACATGTTTGTAGTACGGATTTAAAATTTAAATGTGGTTTAAAATTTAAATGTGGTTTAAAATTTAAATGTGGTTTGCAGAGTTCATTCATAGTATGGTACAGGGCCGTAGCCAGACCTGCGTTGGTACCAGGGCATTACTGTTTATTGTCAGGGCGACATTTTATTTGTAACTCAAATTATTATACATCAAGTACCTATCAAAGTATTTGTATTTATGGGAAAAACAGCGTATGTATATCCTGTCTACTCGTTAATCTAACTTCGTTGCACGTTATATGACCACTAGTAAATCTCATAAAATGCGCATGGTGTCATTGATGACGTGCAACGATTTTAATTTTATGCGTTTTTTGACATTATTAGGTATAATTAAGTAAATTAAAACATTACTAATGTCAAGAATAATAGTGTAATAAAAAATCACTATTTAATTTATCAGTTTTTATTATTAAATTTATCACATAAAATAGCAATACAGTAAACCCGAAAACATAACAGCTAAAAACAAAATTTTATGTATACCCTGATTTAAATGTTTAAAATAGGGGAAGCTAGCACAACTGTGAAATTTTCGCAGAAACAAATCTAGGTCTAGTACAGCGGCTCTTCTTCGTTCAAATGCTAAATAGGAAAGGTCAGTCATTCGTTGATGCTGCATTGAACACCTTTTGAGGTCGATTGATAGCTGTCAACGAAGAAAAAGATGATTCACAAAGTGCCGTGCTGCAACGAAAAGTAGCAAGTGAAGTAGCAACTGTTGCAATATGATGCCCTAAAAGCTTCCCTATGTTTGTAAAGTTTAGAGAATATACTCTCTTTTTGTTCCATGGCGACGAAATCTTTAACAACCGACAATTCTTCAATAGATGGTAGCTCGATACCTATAACTAAATAATTCTCTAAATTTTCTGTCAGGGCAAAATATTTGTCTGTCAGGGCGGCGATCTGATCCGCCCTATTGTAGCTACGGCCCTGGTATGGTACCTATTAATATTATACAGGGTGAAAAATCGCACCTTTAAAATTAAAGTGACACAATCCAAAAAATAGAGTTTTGCAGAAAACAGGAAAAACTGTAAAATATATTGGACCCCTCTAACTCTTTTGTCTCCTAAGCCCAAGTAATAAATTAAATTAAATGTTAAATTTGAGGAAACATTAGCTAAATGGTTTTACTAGAAGGCAATTATTTAAATTTGATATTAAAACCTACCCTTAATAGTAAAAAAAAATAAATTAAATTAAATGTTAAATTTGAGGAAACATTAGCTAAATGGTTTTACTAGAAGGCAATTATTTAAATTTGATATTAAAACCTACCCTTAATAGTAAAAAAAAATAAAAATAAAAAATAAAAAACAAGTTAGATCTTTTTACTGCCAATTTTTTTTTAACAACGAACGAATTATTTGGAGTTTTGCCATTTTAAAATTAAAATTGTCGTTGTACTCAGCGAGTAATTTTAGAATAAGTCATTTTTTTATTAAATACCAGTTACTTTTTTGTAAAATGTTTGGAATCAAGTCAGTTTAGACTTAAAGCAGTGTCAATTTTCCGTCGCATGCGACAACATACTGAAATGATACTCTTTAGTATTAAAAAGACTCTAATTGGGGAGAGGCGATTTGGTATTAGGTCCAGTGGCAGCTGATAGAGGGCGGTATTTAGTGCCATTTTATGATTAAACCTAGAAATATACAATTTTCGAGTTGTGTCACTTTACTTTTAAAGGTGCGAAATGACGGCTTGCAAAAAACGAAAATCTTCAAGTAAGTAACAATTTGTTATTAGCGTTCTTTCATGTTATATTCTAAAGTCGTTTTAAAATGTTAGGGAAAATTTCGGTATTTTTTTATTATAAATATGTCCTAGGGCAAGAATTATCCATTTTTTTTAAAACAGTTATTTTGGACATACTTAACTGAAGACACACTGAGAAAAATAATCTAATACAACAGGTTTGCTAAGACATAGTTTGTATTGATAGCTTTTTTTATTAACCCATATTAAATAAATTGCTAGTGTATCAAAACCGCTTTAGTGTTATATCAATTCCAGATTTGCTAGAACAGTGTTTTTATTGGTAGTAATCAGTTCCATTAGCTGCATAATCTTGTTGAATAACGAACTACTTTAAATACAGCGATTTTGTTAAGAAATAAATTGTATCGATTCCTAATGCGACGCATTTTGTTCCCAGTAAAGCGCTTTCTCTACAATTAAGAAAGCAGAACAGCGTCCCCAAAAACGAATTATATCCTTTAGAACATATAATCCACAAGACGTTGGTGAGGGTTCGTAGCATCGGCAATTGCCGCACGCTCTAGTATTAGTATTAACGTATTTGTTGCATAGTTCACATCGTTGTTCGGAGTCCTCTAGCTGTCCTGTATAAATTTGAATTTTATTAATCGTATCAATACGTTTCAATTAATTTATTTTTACTTTATATTTAAGTTTTTTTAAACTTTGCATGTCAGATAAAGCAATAGAAGATTCTTATTTCGCACAAACCATCAGTAGAATTGGACTTTATAATCTACTAGCTATACCCCGCGCGCGTTGCTACGCTACTTACTAAAATAAATTTGAAGGAAAGACATTACACAAATATCCGACATCCCGACATCCCGGCATCCCAGCATCCGTTGCGCCACTTTTTTTTATGCCGAAACCTTCCTCGGCCTGCACACAACAACTCACCAAATCCCGGCGTCCCAGCATGCGTTGCGCCACTTTTTATATAGCATCTGCTAACGTTTGCAACAATCCGGAAGACCTTAATATTGAAATTTCAAACATCAAAAAATGTAAATAGAATGGAAACCTTTGTAACTAATACAATCTCAACACGTAAAAATCGCGAAGTAAAAACTAAAAACGAATACAGAAACGAACGAGGAGCAAGCATTTCTTATAATACCTGAAAAGATTAGAAGGATAACCAAAAACTATAATATCAAAACAGCCTTCAAATCCTGAAATACGCTTAGAAGCTTTCTTACAAAAGTACCCCCCCCGTAATGAAAAAAATAATTGTATCTATCAAATCCCTTGCGAGTGTGACGAATCGTACATTGGAGAAACAAAAAGACCTCTTCCCGTACGAGTTAAAGAACATCTGAAACATACTCAAAGAGGTGAAACTTCGATATCAGGTATAGCGGAACATGTCTGGACCAACCAACATAATATACAGAGGTCAGAAGCCAAGGTTTTGGACACGGAGCAGCACTGGAGAAAACGAAAATTCAAAGAAGCAGCTTTCATGAATCAAAATACCCATATATTTAGTAAACCAGGTATAGATATCGCCAATATCTGGAAGCCTCAACTTGTCCAAAACCAACAGCTCAAACTTCACACCCCAATAAGCACGTAGGCGGAGTCATCAAGCATCATTGCCCATGGATTATATAATATTTAAGACAGTAGCCTTGCCCGGGTGAAAATTATCTTGAGCCGACACTGCCTACCTATAGGGGAGACCGGGGCTAGTTGGCTACAGGGGCAAGTTGACACGGTGCCTATATCTTCGAATGGTGTGCATGTGTAAATGCAAATACCATTGAAATAGATGATCGACAACTCACGGCAACCTTGTAAAACGTCGCGCGCCAAAAGTCAGGCGTTAAACAGTTGTTAGTTGTGTTTGTTTGTTTTCAATACCGGTAAGTAAATTTTTGTCCTCTTCGAAATTTATGAATAACCTGTTTAAATTAACGTATATAATTTGATTTTTTACCACAATTTGTTGCTAGACGGCTAGTTGACATACTATGCCAGGCAAAGGTATCGAATAATTGTTTGTTTTTTGTAAAAAATATATTTTGTTGTAAAACCTCTGCCGGGGCAGGTTGGCACATTCGTTTCGGGGCATGATGACACAGTGCCAAACTGCCACTGCGCGGCGAAAAAGGAGGTCGACAGCTATTCTTACGGATACCCCAATCAAAGATGCGTTGGAAGAAGAGCAGAATGCTTCTAAGAAGAAAAAATAAACTGCAGCAGAAAAGGCAAAGAAGAAAGTATTTGGAAAAAAAGAAAAAATAAAGCCAAAAAAGATAACCAGGCCCGTAACACATGTTTGTGCAGAAGATTCAACTTCTGATGAAGAGGAGGAAACTTTCTGCTTGGTCTGCATGGACAGTTTTGCGAACAGTGAACCAGGGGAAAAGTGGGTTCGATGTGTGGCATGCCATATGTGGTCTCATGAGGCATGTACAAACAACGAGCCGCGATACATAATATGTTCGAATTGTGACTCGGATGATTCTGACTAACTATTTACTTTAATTTTTGATGTTTATATAACTGTAAGCTTTATTTTACTTTCTGTTTTAGCTTTTCCACGTTTTTTATTCTTTTTTATATTGTACCCTTTTAGTAGCTAATAAACGTTAAAAACTATAAAAATACTTGTTTTTGTCTATATAACTTACATATGCCAACTAACCCCACATAGTGTGCCAACCTTCCCCCGAGTTGGGGTAAGTTGGCACACTAACACTGATGTTTTTTAAAAATTGTAACTATTTAACTTTTTTTCATATAGACACTATAAATACCTCAAAGTGTAGGGAAATTGTGCAAATCTGTTCTGCATATTTTGTAATTCAGTTCAATTGTCTGTAGTAGTAAATACAAAATAAATTCTAAAATGTGTGCCAACTAGCCCCGGTCTCCCCTACTGTAAAGCATGCACCATGCGTTGTTTTTGTTTGAATATATGTTCGCCGAGCGGCTCGTCGAGCAAAGTGTCTAGCAAAGCCGCAGTCTGTCGGCTCCTTAAAAACGAAATATTAGAAAAAATAATACTTATTTTCTCTCGTATCTTATTTTTTCTTTATTTCAAACATTACTTCTTATTTTCCGTAAATCCTTGCAACGTAATAGCCTCATCTCGGCAAAATGTGAAAACGGAATTATGATCGTTTTTACAGAGAGGGCCTTGTATTTGTACAACGGTCACGTGTTCAGATCGGTCATCCAAATGACTTTTGGCAGCACAAACAAACCGCTCTCATCAGACCAGACTGTTTGATATTAGAGGCATTTTGTAAAGACGCTTTTTTAAACGCAAAAATCTGTGAAATTATACAAAAAAGTTATTATATCTATTTCGATTTTTTTTTGAATTTATTTTTATTTTTTTACGTTGGATCATGTCCATTGGTGGTAAGAACTGTAGTAAAAATTTTGAATACTCTCGCAAGATGGAGGCAAAGTCACGTGACACTCTGTCAATTTTGGTATATTTAATTTTGATAGGTTGGTATGAATTCCAGGACTGGAAAATTATACATGTGATACCTTCTTCTAAACCAATTGATGCAATAGTCTCATCGGTTCTACCGCTTTAATATTGCCAAATAATAATAATAATTTTTTTTGAAACTTTTGTTTTATAAATATTATAATTTAAGGTAGGTAATAAGAAACATAAGTTTTTATATGGTTTAAAGATAACGTGTCAAAATAGATTAACAAACTATATAATATTATAATTATCCAAACCTTGAAAATACCAACTTAACTGAAAGGCAACTTTAAACAGGACTTTGTCACTCATATTTATACAACAGAATTTTTTTTTGTTTTATTTGTTCAGATTATACCTATAGGTAAAATAATATACCTACAGTTCAATATAAACTAATTGAATTCAGAAGAAGTAGTCCATACTCAAAGTGGAGTTGAATAGGATTTTTTTTTTCATTTCCCGTTTGGGTTAGACACGTGCTGGTCGCAGCGAACTTCCGTCTAGGATGTTCATGAAAAACGAATAAAATTTCTTTTTAAAAATTTTTTTTTAAAAAATATCAAAAAGTTTTTCTAAAATGTGGTAAACTTTTATTTTCTTCTCTACAATATGTGTCAGTTTTGACTCCTGCTGGAGTAACTGGGCCGTAACAAGCTTAGTGCCCCAACAGCGTTTTTCTTCAAGCTAAATGAAAGCATCTATACATACTCAAATATAAAAAACACATTTTTTTCTTTCTCCCCCCCTCATATCTGACTTATTCTTTCACACCTCCTCGACATAGGTGAATTTTTCAAATCAAATCAAACTACAATGTTTTCATCACACACACTTTGAACTGATTTCCACAAAACACTTCATTTGACATGGACTTGTATTGATATGTCCTGTTTTTCTCTTCTTTCCCGCCCATAGTGGCTTTTTACTGGTCCCTGACCTTTCAGCGTGCTGATAGTTTTTCCGCCTCTTGACTGCAAAATTTTTTCACTCCCTATACGTGCTATTGAAAGCTCCAGTATGGATTAGTTCCACCTTTAACTTTATTATATTTTCTCTGTTGCTAACAACATCAGCTGTTCATAATTTTTACTTCAACATCCTGATGATGAGTGTTTCTACACTCGAAACATGTAGATTATAGCGTGAGCTATTGAATTAAAATTGTGGAGAAAGACTTGGTTTTCTTTTCCCTATAATTGAATTCAGTCAAATATTACATTTACTGTCAAGGAAATCACCATATATGACTTACGTAAGGTACGTAGACCCAAATACGGTTTTTATAGAATTTGTTGGCTATGATACGGTTACTTTTCTAAACTTGTATGTGGGCTAACATAAAGTTAAAAGCTTCAATATAGCCAGGGATTTAATTTTTCTCTCAATGGAAATCCTACTTTAACAGTTTTTGACTTACATAAGGTACGTAGACCCAAAAGTGGTTTTTATGAAATTTGTTGGTTATGATACAGTATTATTGCCATATCAACAATAATAATAATAATATCTAATAATAATTTCACTAATGTAAATGTAAGGTACGTAGACCCTGAAAATAGAAACATTTTAAGAACAAAAATTTTACAAACTAACTTTTCGACAAAAACGGCGTTCAGATGAAATAAAACTTATTACTTATCGATAAAATCAACTAACGTGCAAGGCACACAATAATAATTATGATCCATAATGAAAAATAATTAAAAAATTTTAACCTGTTAATTTTTGGTCAAATAAATAATAATTGTAGGTACTTACCGGCCACACAAAGTAATTAAAATTCAATGAAAGTAAAAATAAAAGGCATCATAACCACTAAATATTTCGAAAACGTAATTAAATGTTACAAAAAGCACAAAAACGCAATTCATAACTCGGCGTTTGGGCTCATTACGGTCCACTACTAATCTGGGGATATTATTATGTCCCAATATCAGCTGATCGATGACAAATTTCTGCTGTCATCTGTTTTAAAACGAGAGAATTCGTTTACCATAGAAACATAAAATAATTTCCTATTTCATCGAGTATTTTTATCTGTATTAACTAAGGACAACTTAAAAATTTATCGTATCAAAAACTCGTAAAATTTTATGGTTTTTAAAGCAACTTAGAAAAGACATATTTTAAAAACTTGGTTTTTATGTTGTAATTTATTTTTGTCTCAAGAAGGCCACTTTTTTTATTGCTTCGAAAGATAATGGTACTTGAAATTTTATTTTGAAATTTTTAAGGAGCAATTTTTCTGTTTTATACTTGCTTTTTATATTTAGTAAAATTTATTATAAATATTTAAATATTAAATATTTACTGTTAATTACCGAGCAACCAAGTCGTCTGATCAAATTACTTAAGAATTTTCTGGTTGCTCAGGAATTTTAGTATTACCACGTGGTTCAAATGTAAGTATATTAAAAGTAATATACACCCTTTTTAACTATTCAAGGCACAAAATGGAAACCCTGGTTGCCTGCAGAACCACGTAGCGGAACAGAATGTACGCAAGTGCAAAAATAGATCAGTTATCGGCGTTAGACTTCTAAAAATACGTGCCTGTTTTGCATTTTTTGGTTAAAAAATGTGTGTAATATGATTTAAATATAGTGTAGATTATGGTTTAATGTTGTTTTAACTGCATAATTAATAAACCTGGACGTTTCTTTGTGTTTTCTTCTCTAAACCATTGTCAAAATTTAAGTTTTTAGAGGTCGTTGTAATATTCGTTTCGTAGGGGAAGGTTGCCTATATTGAACCGCTACCTAAATTGGACCACAGTACATTTCTCCAAAACTAAACAAGTGCCATATTATCTGGCAACACTGTAACATACTTCCACCTAGAACCGTTGATCGGCCAAAAAAACTCAACTAGTTGGCCGTTAGTGCTTGTCGTATACAGAGCAAAACGTAATTGCCACAATTTTAATGTAATATTTTTAGGATTTTCCTAAGAATTTAACTTAGAACCATAAAACTCTAACCAAATCTTTTTTCCGGAAGTTTTCAAGTAAGTTTTTCTCTTTCTATTTCTCCTATTACCATACCATATTTGTTTTTTCTTGTTTCTGTCCTGTGTGGTTTTGTAAAACACGTAGTAGTTGCTTAAATTGGACCACTGGGTGATTGGCAAAATTGAACCGGTCCAATTTAGGCACTTTTTCCAAATTGTTCAAAAATAATTTTTCTCTTTAAATACGTTAATGTCATGAACTAACACCATTTCAATATCGTTAAAATCTTTTTTCTTTGAGTTAAAAAATGAAACTATGACTGGTCCAATATAGGAAATTAATAGGTACTTTTTTGCATTAGGATGTCTTCTACCGAAATTTTGATTGTAAATTTGATGTGTTTTTTGAAATATAAGTATAAAACTCCTGTACCAACAATTTTATTTATTATTTATTTATTTAACACCTAAGCTTCCGATTTAAATCATATGGTCCAATTTTGTAACCCCCAGGTGTAATTTAGGCAACCGGTTTCCTATATTGAACCACTTGCAGAGGTTTTTTTATAGCCTGGTATATCATAGATACTTTGAAATAAAATTCTGCAAAAAATCCTGAACAACATACTAAAGTATACTAAGGTATAGCTTCAAGATCGATTTTGCGTTATTATCATGATCTATGATAAGAAATCTGGAAATTGGTCCAATATGGGCAACCTTCCCCTATGTGGGCCTCTAATGACCTAACAGCAAAAAACAATGTTGAATGTCGGTGTTATGGATTGTAGTTTGCGATAATATTATTGTTTGTATGTAAATAGTGATAACGGCATTATTTTAAAGTAATCATCCGAAAACAAAACTTGCAGTGTTCCAGGGTGCTAATCAAATTGTAAGAAACGTTATTTACCTTTAAATTTCCGGCCAGTTATGATTTATAGAAAAAAAGCGATTCCCAGAGACAATTGAACATCATCAAAATAGTATGTAGTCTACTCCCTACATTTAATTGCTGAAACGAACATAATATTAAAGTCAAATTACTGTAAGAACGCGCCGCATCACCTGTCATTTATGACACCCTGTTGAAGACTGGTATATTTTACGTTAAAGCGGTTGGCTACAGAAGCAGTACCGGACTAAGTTCTTTTACCATCGTCCTTGCCATCTGTTCAATTTTGTAAGCCAGTCTTAATATTTTGTAAAGATATAGCGTAGATACTAATTTTATTATTTATAAAATAAAATATTCACAGACCCGAACCTACCAAAAAAAGTTGGTATGTGAAACCATTATAAAACTAAATGAAAAGAATACAACATTTATTTCTTTTAGTATTTGTTTATAAAAAGCAAAAATAGGTATTTTTGTATTTATTATATAGAAAAAAACTAATTAATTTTTTGCAAGGTGTAAGCTTTGTGGTGCACGTCTAATTAAAACACCATATTGGAAGCCCTTTTATATTGTTACTTTTGTGGGAAGTTTATATATGGATATATTGTCCCGTAACTAAGGGGCGTTACAGCAACAGGAGATGGTGGACTTGACAATATGGCATTTAATTTCATTTCTTATATGGTTAAAGAGACAGTTTGATCCAAGTAAATATTTACTTTATACAATTTGCGATGATTTGATATTAAGCGGATATGAATCAACTTTGATGTAGTTATATTTTTAAAGGCAAGAAGGAGGATTCCATAATGAAATTTCAGATACTTCCTAGCGAACGCCAGCTACACAATATGAGTTTGATAAATTCTCGCAAATATTTTAGTCTCACATTTCTGACCACTTTACCTCAAATTATGAAAGAAGTATTTTTTATAGGTAACAAAGTTGTACTTATGAAAAGGAGAGTCGGTTGTACGCCGTATTTCAACAAATAAAACATTATTTTTTGTATTCAGCGCAATTTATTCACTATCGCCTAGCGCTTTCGGCCCATTATGAGGCCATCATCAGGGCTTAGGTTCTAAAAGAAAAACACAAACAAGGGTATAAAAACAGCAGGAACACACTACGAATAATACTTACTCGTCAAATTATGTCCAGGAGACAAGAAACATACTTAAAAGGTTTTGAAAATTTTTCAACAAATTTTCAGATACAGGTTTCCAATATAAACAGCACCTGACTGACACTTGACACATGGACACAAAGTGGTGAGGGACATCTCTGTTAAAAACGTACTTAACATACACAGAAATTACGAATAATAGAAAACAGAAAGGTGGTACAAAAACTTTAAATAAGTCACAATGAATAAAATTGTATAAAAAGAGGTAGGTAACTCCATCAATTGTTTAAAAGAAAATAATTTAAACAGGATTTTTAAATTATGATATCTGTATTCTACAAAACCGTCCTATTGTTAATAAAATGGGAGGAGTCAAAAGTCCACAAGCGTAGGTTAGGGCAAATAATAAATCATTATCGCTGAAAAGGTCTAAAAATTGGGTTTCGATAGTTAGTTTCATTGAGTCTTAAATTCAGACAAGAATCTGGATAGTTAATTGAATGTCTAAGGATTTCAAGGTCCTCTCTGAAGTTTTTATGATACAAAAAAGAAAAGTTGTACTTCATTAATCTCGATATTTCAATTAGGTTTTGAGATAATTGCGTTTAAATGCTAGATGACAAGAAACATTTAAATAAACGCCTTTCTTAACGAAACATATTTATTGAAAATTAACCTTGCGTTCTTAAGCATAAATGATTAATTTTCAAGTCTACTATCTCCTGTTGCTGTATTTGCCCCTTAGTTATGAGACATCCTGTATATAACGATAAGTAAATGGTTTAACTAGGCACTTTATTGATTTGATAATAGATGAGTTAACCAAAATGGCGTTTGTACTCACTATTAAACTTAAATAATAAACACCAAAAAAATATGTCTCTGAAATATATAAAGTCTAAAAGTAAAATGTTTAAAACACACACTACACAAAAAACACCAAAATCGGAAGGAAATAAGATGACGCAACCTGACGCGTGAGCTTGCTACGGCCCACTGCTGATCTGGGAACTTTAACGACGAAGCCAGATCAGCTGTTAATGTCAGATGTCGTTGTCTGCTGTCAAAACGCTTTGTTTTAAGAAAAAGTTAACTGTATACATAATTCGCGACGACGATTATCGTTTATCAAATGAATCAAACCATTTGATTCTCTGTATCAAAAATTTCCACAAAAACTATAGCCGTTATAAACAAAGGTTCATATTTTCTTTTGGTTCTTTTTTCTATTGTTTTTCGGCAACTCGTCCCGATTTTTCTTTGGTCACCTTGCAATCCCGGCAATACCGATAGCTTTATTTTCAAGTGATAATAACGGGATTTTTTTTTAAGTTTATCGCAAATCCTTATCAAAATCTTAAGATTTTGCAAGATTTCTCGTTCCCGTATATTATTCTCTCGTCTTACGAGATTCTCGCAGAAAAATCTCTCGTCTCGTCTCGCGAGAACAAGACTAGAGTAAAACACTACCTACTAAAACAATGACACGGTGAAAACACAACTGAAGCGTTTCCTGCCAAAATCGTTTTCAGATTCGTAATCTACACTCCAACATTAATTTTTTTTTTTTTGACAAAATCATCAAATTTGACGTGGCATATAATAATAGATATTTACTAAAAAACTTTGATTACCTGTTTGCGGACTCCTTTAGTTTAACTTCACCCCCCTTAAACTCCCGCGCCATATCGCCTCTGTGTTGAGGAGGTACCTTGATGTTAAACATGCGACCACCTTTCAAAGTATGGTTTCAAATCGGTTAAACATTTTTAAAATTTCAGCTATGTTGTATGTTTGTTTGTGGGTGGTGGACAATGAATTATTATCAAAAAAATTACTGTCGGACTTCCATTGTCTTTATTTTGTTACTCAACACAACGTCTCAGTTAGTTAGTATCTCTAACAGTTTTCAAGTGTTCAATTATAATTCTAAGTAAGGCTACCGTCCATGTGCAAAGAAGCTCGATGACTCTGCCTACATGCTTATTGGAGTGTGACGTTTGTTTTGGACAAGGAGAGGCTACTAAATATACGGTTATTTTGATTCGTAAGTACTTGGTTTACTAAATATACGGTTATGTTGATTCGTAAATACTTGGTTTACTAAATATACGGTTATTTTGATTCGTAAATACTTGGTTTACTAAATATACGGGTATTTTGATTCGTAAATACTTGGTTTACTAAATATAAGGTTATTTTGATTCGTAAATACTTGGTTTACTAAATATACGGTTATTTTGATTCGTAAATACTTGGTTTACTAAATATAAGGTTATTTTGATTCGTAAATACTTGGTTTACTAAATATAAGGTTATTTTGATTCGTAAATACTTGGTTTACTAAATATACGGTTATTTTGATTCGTAAATACTTGGTTTACTAAATATACGGTTATTTTGAATCGTAAATACTTGGTTTACTAAATATACTTTTATTTTGATTCGTAAATACTTGGTTTACTAGATATACGGTTATTTTGATTCGTAAATACTTGGCTTACTAAATATACGGTTATTTTGATTCGTAAATACTTGGTTTACTAAATATACGGTTATTTTGATTCGTAAATACTTGGTTTACTAAATATACGGTTATTTTGATTCGTAAAAGCTGCTTCTTTGACGGTGCTTAAAACGTTTTTCACACTCTTTGATGAGCAGTTTATATAAATTACATATAAATACACTATTCATTAAATATAGTTTAAAAAAACTAAAAAAACACGCTTTAATAATTAATCAAACTAAAAAGCGGAAAATAAATATATAGTTTAACATAATTCTTGAAATTCTTAATATAGGAAGAAAATAAAAATGAACGATAAACATTAGTATTATTGTGAAAAAAGCGTGGGGTGCTCGATATACGAAAAATATAGCACAAAGCGACCCACTCTTTTTTTTTCACTATAATACTAATGTTTATCGTTCATTATTATTTTCTGCCTATATTAAGAATTTCAAGAATTATTTTAAACTATATTTATTTATTTTCCGCTTTTTAGTTTGATTAATAATTATTATTAAAGCGTATTTTTTAGTTTTTTTAAACTATATTTATTTTTCATTTTTTAGTTTGAGTTATTGTTAAGAAATTTTTTTAGTAGATTGAGCTAGATTAGTAGATTATTGTATTGTCAGCGGTTCTTGATAAGTCTACAAAATTTAAATTAAATCTGACCTTTTAAAGTGGGTCAAAATCGGGTTCAAAGAAGTCGGTTACAAACAAACATACATACAAACCCGAACAAACGACAAAAATTTTTACAACAAGAAAATTTTTTGCGTATTTTTCCCGAAGTCTCCGCATCGAATACTATACGACCCCATTATTGTTTCGTCAAAATCGCTTCTTCGTTTTATACCTGACAGCTGTCAAAATTTGACAGGAGAATTTTTTGCGTGTAGATTATTGTATTGTCAGCGGTTCTTGATAAGTCTACATAATTTAAATTAAATCTAACCGTTTAAAGTGGGTCAAAATCCGGTTCAAAGAAGTCGGTTATGGACAAACAAACAAACATACAGGGCGAATCTAATAAAAGCGTTTTAAAAATGAATAGTTTGCATTTCATTTAACATTTTTATATTTAAAAGAAATTGTATTGGCCTGTATATAGTCTAAAATATTCTGTTCTTAAATCTTTATCGATCCTGTATCTCATAAAAGAGCTTATATTTGCCACGAACCCTCAAGTTTTATGCATGGTATTAATAGCGGAAAAGGAAGTGCTCGATTGGAAGTATTCTCGAAGAAGCAGAACAAAAGAACGTCAGGTCACGTGGCTTCGGCAGACTTAAACTTGAAACTTCAGACGAAACAAATGATTTAATGTACTGTATGTACCGTTTAAATCGACTCATACCGAATTTTTACCTAGCTGATAAATTTACTAGCTACCGAGCGAGCAAAAATTCTTTGCATCAAAGAGGGCTTGGATTAAACAACGTAGGGCTTGGTTTAGATCACAATGATATAGGGGACGATAATATCTAACCAAATCTAGGTTAAAATTTTGTCAAATTCATATTATGGCATGATATGCCAAACTAATGAGTAATAAAATAAATAGACAAATACAAATTGATTTCTGTTGTTTACAAAATTAACAAAGTAAGAATATACAGAAAGAAAAAGAAAAACAATTACATAAATTGCTGGAGAAATGTTACCACATTCTTGGATAATATTTTCTTGTATATTCTTGGAATACTTGCACTTTATAAGGAAATCAATTTAGCTGCTTCTTCTAAGAATATTCCTGCATGTTCCATAAGATCTTCCCACTTCTTGGGACAGGCGTATTATACAATTTGTTGGCTTATTTTGCATTATTTCACGAACGTTTGCAATAAGTTCTTCTGTTCTTACAGATGGTCTTCCTGCTCCTTTTTTGTGTTGTATAAAACCTGTTTTCCTAAACACAGCCACGGTTCTTTTTAGGCAATGATAAAAATTCCCAGCAATAAAAGCAACGTTAGGAAAATGTTCGTGAAAATCGTCCATGCACAAACCCGGATTGTATTGCCACTTAATATTTACTCTAACCCCGTTTCGAAAATACGCTTCAACCATGAATGTTTTGTGCTGTTTCGTAAAGCCCATTGTGTGAATTGTTCAAGAAATTGGAAAAATTAGCGATGAATCAAATTACTTGTAACGACTGTCAAAGATGACGGAATAACTGATTGATTGTTAATTCATGTAGTTACTGACACCCAACAGGTATTAAGCTCTACGGCTAAGCATTACGTCCTTAGATGCAAGGCCCTCTTTGATACAAATAATTTTTGCTCGCACGGTATATCGTCCCCATATCATTGTGGTCTAAACCAAGCCCTACGTTTTTTAATCCAAGCCCTCTTTGATGCAAATAATTTTTGCTCGCACAGTACTTAAAGCAATTTTATACAATAATTGATCGAAATAAAAATTATACAGTGACCGGCAAAGAGTTCGCAACATATGGAAAAAAATTTTATTAGCGGAATATTGAAAAATCTTTTACGTCACGTGACCAATGGTATGGCGGGAAAGTTGAAAAAACCAATATGAAATCATCATAAATAAGATAAGTTGATGAGATATCGAAAAAATTCCAAGAATAAAAAGTGTTTAGAATTCCATTAGAACCTTGAATACAATGTTTGGGATATCTACTTAAAAAAACATAAAATCGAATATTTTTGTAAATATTTTTTTACCGAATTAAAAATTTCCATATTTTTCCTTTCTTAAAGCTTCATTAAAGTAAAACTGACATCTGGTGACCACAATTAGAAATATTCTTTTGTTTTGTTGTTGTGGTCACCAGATGTCAGTTTTACTTTAATGAAGCTTTAAGAAAGGAAAAATATGGAAATTTTTAATTCGGTAAAAAAATATTTACAAAAATATTCGATTTTATGTTTTTTTAAGTAGATATCCCAAACATTGTATTTAAGGTTCTAATGGAATTCTAAACACTTTTTATTCTTGGAATTTTTTCGATATCTCATCAACTTATCTGATTTATGATGATTTCATATTGGTTTTTTCAACTTTCCCGCCATACCATTGGTCACGTAACGTATGTCAAAATCGATTTTAAGGTTATGGGACATGCAGATCCAATCCCCCAAACAAGATTTTTCAATATTCCGCTAATAAAAATTTTTCCCATATGCTGCGAACTCTTTGCCGGTCACTGTATATTGTAGTTAAAAATAACAGTAGCAAAGTAGAATTTCACACCGTTTCTTAATGCGTTCGTTTCGTGTTAATAGATCATAATATACTATTTGACACCTCTCCATGACAGAAGCCGAGTTTCGCGTTACAACTTCTTGGGAAGTATCGTATCGCTCAGTTAACAATGAATTGGTTACATAAATGATGTCACGAATCGATATCTGTGATAAATATCGACATTATATTAGTTGGCCAGTGGCGGCCGCAGCATTAGAGTGGGGAGGGGGGGGGGTTAGTAGATGTTGAGTCGTTTAGACGATTTTTGCAGGAAACGATTAGTTTTTGTAATATTTCCTCTTTTTTAAATTATATAAAAATACAGTCCGCATTCTTTATTTTCATTTTATTGGTTTTTCAGTTAAAATATTTATTTTAAAAACCGAGTGCATTAAATTAATACTTGTATTAATTAAAAACACATGGTACGTCATATGTAACTACAATATTAAATAAATAATGAACTTGTATGTGATGTATATTCCGACACTTATAGGAGGCCAGTTATTAATTTGTTTTTAGTTCGTCATTCAAAATTATTTTGTTGTGTTGGAAGAGAAGACCGTTTTTACTAATTTTTTTCTTAATTCTTTTGTAAGAAAATGATATTGAATGCACTTTTGCATCAGACACCTAACTTTTAATGACAGAGGTAGGTACTTTAGAACGGAATAATAAACGAAGCGTTTCCGGCAAAAATCGTTGTTACATTCGTAATCTACGCCCCTAAATTCATCATTCCTGAGAAAATCATCAATTTGGTGGAGGTGAGCGTATAATAGATATTAATCAAAAAATCACCTGTATGTCAGTGGCGGATCTGGGGTGTTATCAGAGGTGAGGCGAATTACAGGGAAGGCACCGAGAAAATATTTTCGTGTAAATAAATTGGGAAGAGTAAATGGAAATTTTTTTTAGGTATCAAGGTCAAGCGCCTTAGATTAAAAGTAGAAATTTTGCACGTTAAAATAGGGGTTTGGACTAATAAATGTATTTCAGAAAGAAAAATAATTGTTAGCCTTATAAGCGCTATAACCAGCCAATAATAAACACAAAGCGAGGTTAAAATCTACCTATTACCCCATTTGATTTACCTAATCTTTGATCTTTAGTCAACCCTTAAATTTGGATCCGGTCTGCCATTGTCAAGTATGGTACACGTACAGGGTGTGAGGGTGTTCCAAATTCGATGATTACTATTGGGTTCTCTTAAACTATAAAAGATAGATACAGCAAATGTTAAATTAGGGCAAAATTGGATAATTTGGAGCTTAAGTTAATGCTGGTGAGAAATCAAAAAAATTCCTACTACGGCCGTTCTCTATATATGGGATACAATGATGTAACTATAAAGTTTATAAATAACTTAAACATATTTTTATAAAAACTTAGAAAATCATAATTATAAACAACTTTACCTTTATGATTAATGCCTATTTAAGGAATTTTTTCTTTAACTTTTTTTTTTAACTGGTATATTATGACCGAAAAGTCCGCTCCGTAGACGGTAACCCTCTTGAGTTAGGTATCATCGTGCTTGATTTTAATTATATTTTATCTTTATATTTGAAAATATGTACTGGACATTTAGTGCACACATATACAATAACACACTGTATTAAAGGATTCTAACTATTTCACCAAAACTCTGCTTTTATGTCATTATTTATGGCTGTAACCACTATCCATGTCCACTCCATAGACAAATAGAAATTGCAATTTTAAATCTATATCTGGCAACATCGTCAGCCTACCACGTGTATTAACGCATTCCTTTCAGTATGCTCTAAGCTCTTGAGAAGAGGTGATGTGTTATTTTTTTATAAATTTAAGTTGAATGGCCAAAACATTAGCAAAATAAGGTTAGAATTTTTATTATCGTCCACTCCATGTCAGCAGGAAAACGGTAGAAAAAAATTGTATTTTAACTTTTTTTGTAGTGCATAGGAAAGAAAAGTTTATCCTACTTATAAGTTGGGAATTTTTTTTAATATATGTATTTTTCTTTATAAAAAGTGGACGTTATAGCTTAAATATTTCCACTCCATGGGCATCCACTCCATGGACTTTGCTTGGAAAATAAATGATCTTGACTAAGAAGGTTATTGTTAGAATATCAGTGATAAGGATGAATTGTTAAGTTCCGTAGATATGATAATTCTGTGTTTGCATTATCTGTAGAATATATAAAACTTTTGTTTATTTATTGTTTAAAGTTATTATGAACCACTTATCCTTTCATCCCAATTGCTTTATTTCCAAGCGTAGAACCGAAGAAATACAGTGTACTTAAAATTAGTAACTGCTATTATCATTTACCTTTTCTATATAATATCAAAAAGATCCTTCTTTGCCTTCCCTTAATTATTATTTGTCAACTCCATGGACCCACATTCCACTCCATGGACCAAATAATTACAGGTTTTTACATAAAATCGGAATTATTATTTTTAATTCGTGGCCACTAATTGCAATAAGACATAAGTATTTAATCATATAAATTCTGACATAAAACATTATTATTAAGACATATTTTAATTAACTTTTTGCAATCTCTCCTTTTATCCCGTCGACAAATAATGACCCACTATGCACTTCTCGAGATATCCGAAAAAAATCAAAAACTTAATTTTCCGTTTTTGTCTTCTTGTGACGTTATTTAGAAACATACTGAAAAACGAAAAGAAATAACTAGAGGCACTTTTTTACGACGCATCTAAAGATTGTTTCTAATTTATAAACGGGCGTTTCGGTTTTCGGATAATATCACCTTCAGATCAAAATTTTTAAATACAAATCTGAAATTTAAATATTACTTTGTGAAGTCTTTTGTTCCCTCAAAACATAAATCCATAACATTTTGGCAAAATTTCACCGTTTTGAACCGAAAATCTATCATCAGTAATTTTAAGTTGTTTTGCAATACGGCCCTGATAATTATTATATTTAAAAAATATGCTGCTCTAACCAAAAAGAAAGATTTTTAATAAGTAATATTTTGGCAACAAAGGAATTTTACAGTAATTAAGCATTAATTATTATTAATTAGGTATATAAAATAATTGTAAAAAAGCACCAAAAAAAAATTCCGTTTGAAAAATAATATGGGTACCACCTGTTCTTCTCTGTTGGGTGGTGGTATGTATGGTACCCGCTGCTTTGTTTTGATAGTCTATTTACCAATTGAACTGCGCGAGCGAAGCCGCAGGTACGGACTAGTCTATTATAAATTTGTAAGAATTTTTAGTACTGTTTATGTCACGAGTTTTCCTTTTACTAGCACACAATTATTATATGAGGACCGTATTGCAAAAAACTTTAACTACGGATGATGGATTTTCGGTTTACAACAATAAAATGTTGGCAAAATGTTACGGGCTTATGTTCTGGGGGAAAAAAATACTTCAGAAAATAATATTTAAATTTCAGGTCCGTATTTAAAAATTTTGATCTGATTGTGATACCTGTTTTTTAAATTAGAAACTATCTTTAAATGCGTCTTAATAAAGTGCCTATAGAGTGTAGAAAGTGCTTTCTATTTTTCAATATGTTTATAAATAACAAAAACCGAAAATAAAATTTTCTGTTTTTTCAGATATCTTCGGAAGTAGACGGAATTTGCTTAATTTCTCACTGGCATTAACTTAAGCTTCAAATTATCCAAGTTAGCCCATATTTTTAACCATTGCTATATCTTAAATAGTTTCCGAGCTCCCAATGATGTGCATCGAATTAGGGAGACACTGTAAATTCAAAATTATTATTTAAAAAACAACGCAAAGGTACAAAAAAAACTACTTCTAAAATCTAAATTATAACCATTATATATAGACATTGGCGTAACTGAGTACTTTCGGGGGGGGGGGGGGGGGGGGCTAGCCCCCAAACACGAGGATTTTACTGGGATTAAATAATCAAAGTACATACTTTACTTTACTTTCAGTTTGTGAAAATCTATTTGTAATTTTTACTAGAAAAACGAGATATTTTTGCCTTAAATACAGTGTGACCCGTAAGGTCCGCATCATGTTTTTTTTTATTAATAACTTTATTCGAAATTTTCAGAAATAACCCCACTTTTGAATTATTTTTTGGAAAAAAATTTAAATTTGACAGATAATGCGAATCACGTGACTACTATTTTTTTGCTTAATTCTCATCTCGATCGAAGCAGAACTTGATGCCGAAGTCAAATTTCGAATGAAGCTATTAATAAAAAAATCCCATGATGCGGACTTTACTGGTCACACTGTATATACAAAGTCCTTATAAAAATTAAATATACCTTTAAAATATAAACCAATCCACCAGATATTCAGGTAGATGCGGCGCTCGACCTTCAGCGTGAACCCGGCGATCCATGGGTCGAGGCGGATATGACGTCGGTCAATTTTTTCGCGTGTTATTATTATAGAGCGTATCTTGTTTATTTATTATTAATACTGAAACCGTAGAAATATTTATTTTTTCTTTCTTTATGCTGTAGGATAATAATCAAAATTTAGTGAAAAAGCTCATTATTTTGAAAATGCATTTTTAACACTTGTATCATAAATAATTTTTAACGATTGGGTTGTTGCGCGAGAGCTCTAAGAATAAACTAATTTGAGAACAATTTATTGTATTTTTAACACAAATCTTAATACCAAAATATCGATATTTTAATACCATCCCTAATTTCTTATAAGTTCATGATATGGCTCCATTAACGCGTAATATCGTGCTGCTTGGGAACTTTTCCTCCAGTTGGCCAGGTCATAGATGTTCGTGTGGGGTCGGCAACGTTGCCGATTGTAATTATAAATAATTTATAACTTGTTCGATGGATAATAACCTAATTAGCCTGGACCGATGCATTAATTATCTACTTTGGGAATCCATATTTTTTGCAGTCTTTTAATCCCTTTAAAACGCGAAGCAATAGAAACAACAAAAGGGAATTTGAATAATATAAACGGCAACGCCGGTGACGAACACACCCGAACAGTCAACGTCGCCACAACATTTCGCGTTCGGTTCCCATCGATATCAATTACTTGGCTCACAATGCGTCTGCGCTATGGTGCACGAGTCAAACGGGAAATTCATTTTTTCTAAACATTTACCGTTAACTTTTTTACAGGTCTGTAGTTAGGAGAAAGGACATCTCGGATTTTAATGTAGTTTTCAGAGTTTTCAATATTGTTTCTTGCAGATTAATAGTATGGTACCGTGCGAGCAAAAATTATTTGCATCAAAGAGGGCCTTGCATCTAAGGACGTTATGCTAAGCCGCAGGGCTTAATACCTGTTGGGTGTCAGTAACTACCTGAATTAACAATCAATTAGTTATTCCGTCATATTTGACATTCGTTACAAGTAATTTGATTCATCGCTAATTTTTCCAATTTCTTTAACAATTCACACAATGGGGGTTACGAAACAGCACAAAACATTCATGGTTGAAGCATATTTTCGAAAGGGGGTTAGAGTAAATTGTGAGTGGCAATACAATCCGGGTTTATGCATGGACGATTTTCACGATCATTTTCCTAACGTTGCTTTTATTGCTGGGGATTTTTATCATTGCCTGAAAAGAACCGTGGTGGTGTTTAGGGAAACAGGTTGTATACAACACAAAAAAGGAGCAGGAATACCATCTGTAAAAACAGAAGAACTTGTTGCAAACGTTCGTGAAATAATGCAAAATACGCCAACAAATTGTATAAGACGCCTGTCCCAAGAAGTGGGAAGATCTTATGGAAGATGCAGGACTATTCTTAAGAAGCAGCTAAATTTGTTTCCTTATAAAGTGCAAGCATTCCAAGAATGTGGTAACATTTCTTCAGAGATGCTGGTCAACCCTTTCGAAAATATGAAGAGACGTGTGAAGTTATGCTTAGAGCATGGCGGTGGCCAATTTCAGCAATTTATGTAATTATTTTTCTTTTTCTTTCTGTATATTCTTACTTGGTTAATTTTGTAAACAACAAAAATAAATTTGTATTTTTCTACTTATTTTATTTCTTATGGGTTTGGCATTTCATGTCATAATATGAATTTGACAAAATTTTAACCTAGATTTGGTTAGATATATTGTCCCCATGTCATTGTGATCTAAACCAAGCCCTACGTTTTTTAATCCAAGCCCTCTTTGATGCAAATGATATTTGCTCGAACGGTAGGTTTATAACGTAATCAATATATTTTAATATTATACAGGGTAGAAAAGAAAACCGGTGCAAAAAATAAAAAATTTGAACAATTTACAGCGAGGACCGTCGAAAAGATGAAGCGCTAAGCGCCATCTAGCCTCGAAGTTGGTTATTTGTTGAAAACTATTGGTCTACTTTACATTTTCAAATCCCGCCAGTCCAGTCAGTCATGAACAAACTTCATTGGCAACATAATGCTCGATCAGAGCATTCTGAATGCAAACAAGTCGGTAAGTTTGGCTGTATTGTTTCCAGTGGCGGCCCGTGGTTATTTTAAATGGGGGCTAAGCAAATACGAAAAGCGCCGCAGGCCAATCGCCGATAGCAAATTTTTTTCCTGTGCCACGCCCATAAATTTATTTTTTGACCTATTAAAATTTTATTATTAAAAAAATTATACTTTCTTATTTTTGTCCTTACTTGATTATGTAATTAATAAATTGGATTGTGAACGACCGTGTTTCCGTGTTTTAAACATAAAACTGACTGAAACTGACAAATTTAAACTGGGAATTACTGTTTTTTAAGACTTTAATATTTTGCTCAACCGACACTATTAACACAACACTCTTGGTACTGTAAATAATTAAAAAGAAATTATCAAGCCCGGCTGGCATCCGCACGTGTACGTAAATTCGATAATTAAAAATTAAATGTAAACAATTAACTACAAATTGACCATGAATATTTAACTAATACATTATACAGCCCTCCTTAGTGCAGGAATGGATTGAGCACAAAAAATTTCCTAGGAAATAAACTAGAACTGCTACCGCAATGTAACTCCTAGGCTCTTCTTCCCACACGTTCCTGCAAAATGACAACTTTCGTCGGAACCTCATCGAAATTTTATTTGGCTTCTAGCCGCAACAGATTCTTTTTCTTTCAATACTGGCATGAGCTTATTTCTCTATTGCACGCTTGCACATTAAAATTTGTCTGGTAAAGGAAACAGACAGCCGTAATCAAGGCTCGCTTGGACCCAATATACTGCGGGAACGTACGATAAGTACCGTTACGTGTAGTTTACTTGGCAGAGCGTGGCTGCCGCTGTGATTATAAAATTTACAATTTACCTTTAGATAAGCAATCAATAATCACGAAAGTGGCAGATTTATGGCCGCGCGCATGTAAACAAAGCTAGACACTATTAGATATGCGCACTGCAACATTATCGTTTGACGAATGGGAAAATAGACAGGTCCGGGCTTTAAAATTTAAATTCTTGCCAAAAAATTGGACTTTCTTCTCAATTTTTGATCAAGTTGGGAAAAAAGGTAGTGATTTCTGGCATTTTTAGTAGTAGCAAACCTATCAGATTTTAAGGATGGAAAATTATTTTTAAGGTTTTGTTTTTAAAATTTGTTTAAAAATGATTGGTCGTCGTGTTTTTAGTTCGAAAAGGAAGAGAACAAGAACAAGTGAATTAAAGTAGTATTATAAAATCGAATATAAAAACAAACAAAACCAGCAAAATAACCAATCTACGGTGTTATCGCGTGCCTAACCTCAAGTCAAATATTAGTTGGTATATAACTTGTATTGATTTTTACAATTTGGCAAAAACGTGGGTACGTGTATATCATTTTCAAGCAAAATCTCTTGTTCAAGAATTTGAAAATTTTTTGCCCGAGAACTTGACCCGTGGAATACTGGCTTTATTAAAAGCTTAATGTCGGGGTGTACAGATTCTAACCAAAAAATTAACCAACCAGCAACTTTCACAGTATTAATTTTTTGACAATTGGACACAATTCACTAAACTACACAAAAACTAGAAATCCGTAAATATTAAACACCCACAATCCACAATAGCTAAGAAAACTACAAGGAATCCACAGAGAAACCTTAAAACACAACAACAAAAATGGCGGCTTAAAACACAACAACAAAAATGGCAGCTGACCGGCGCGCGGCGAGTCATGCGCTCACACGTATTTTTTCACCCATAAAACTTAGCTATTGTTTGCGCAGGAGATAAGCTGTAAAGTCGCCACAGTGGATCTTTTCCCGTGCGTCATCAATCAACGATCAGGACTCAACGTGGTTAATAACTCTGCATCCTTATTTATTACAGTAACAAGTTTGAATAAAAGCATCAAAGAACGTCTCCAAGATTCTGCGATAATAGAACGTGCTAGACAAGAATAAAACTATAAACGTCAATTAATTACTTTTTTTATTTGTTTAGTTGACTACCGTTGTATTTTAGAACGTCATTGTCAACCTTGTTTTGATCTGCCAATCTAATTCGTATTTTGTAAATTTGTGTGCCTTAAAACTGTTCCTTTTTCTAAAAATAGTTCTTTTTAGAGCTAATTATACCCACCATCTGTTTTGGCGGTAAGTATTTATGGATTATTATAATAATTTATTTATTTATTCTAACCGTGAAAGTTCTTTGAAAAGTTTACGGCAGTGGCTAAATTCCCTTTAATGAAAGGATGTCAAAAATTTGACTTTTGCGATTTTAATAGTCAATAAAACACCAAACTTTTCTAGATTTTAAGCTTTAAAAATAGTATTAAATGTAATAACATTTGTTTGTCAATATCTTTTAGATAATAGAGAATGCCGGGCAAAACTTAAAATAAATAATAATTTTTCGGTATATTATGTAGTTACGTCAAACGGTAGGCAGGCACGTCCATTTTATGAACTTAGACTTAGTTTTGACTTTTTTTGTCTCGTAATTTTGATTTGATTCATACGATTTTGATGACGTGAAAGTGATGACGCACGGGAAAAGAACCGCTGTGGCGACTTTACGTAGGTATCTAACTAAAGGTAAATTGTCTATGTAAAGTTCTCGTAAAATACGAGGGATATTTTAAAGGTAATAGCAATAATACCGATATAAACGAAGTTTGGCTGATAGGATAAATTTTAAACTTAATAAAGATTAAGTTACATAAGAAGAGAATAATTAAGGGAGGTCATTGACCAAGTGACCTTATTGAAGAACCGCCACTGATTGTTTCCGATATGGCCGACTTAACTTTATGAACAAAACGACCTGCATCACCGGACAAATCGACGGTTGTTGATCATTGATAGTTCGTAAATTAATTTTGAATCTAACCTACATTTTATTGTACGTGGCGAGCGTGTGAACCTGCTTTCAATGGATTAATATTATATCGCAGTTTAATTGGATTATGCGATGTATGATTAAATGGGTTATAGACTGCAGTAACTAGGTATATTGTAAAGTACCTACGTAGAATATAAACGCAAAATTATCGAAAGAGTCTTTCTTGCAAAAACGTGATGTAAAAAATATAATAAAGGAGCCGAAAATACCACATGCAAATATTGCACAGGAGTGTATTCAGTATATTTATTAATAGAGAAGAAGGTCCGAATATGGGCCCCCATTTTGTTTTTTATTAACCATTTTAAAACTTTTTGAAAAAAAAAATCTAAAAATCGGCGTACACCTAACCCAAACACTCTTCTATAATTGTAGAAGCGACAAAGTTCCAAACAGGCAAAAATTACTGTGATTTGTAAGAAAATATGATATAATGTCAATTTCACATAGGAAGGCAGACTGTGTGCCCCTATCAGAAATGACACATAAAGCTTAAGAGTAACAAAATTAACTTTATATTCAAGAAATAAACATACATATTAATATATTATAAATGGAAACAATAAGTTATCTGCAAAAATCACAAACATAATTGTCTTTTTCTGCTCCAGAACATTGGTTATGTGTCCACATATTGCACATAAGGCAACGAACCCACAGCTCCCTACTGTGATCTTCTGAAAAATTACCATCACAACACAGATATGTGGCATCTTTATCATCTGGAACGATTTGGCCGATATCATAGATATCCATGTCATCGTCAGCCGAAACAAATGGTTCATTTTCTGCGTTGGAGTCTTGGTCGATATCAGCATCATTACATTTACTTTGTTTCTTAGATGCCTCCTTTGTCGGTTTTGGTTTTAAAAAACTTTTCGTTTCGGGGGTAGCTTTTTAGGGGTAGAAAGTAATTGCTTAGTAAGTCATTTTAAAAAATCTTTGAAGTGTTGATCTTCGTACATTAAAAGATTTACTGGCTCTTTTTAAGCCCATACTTTGATTATTGACATTGTCCAAAGCCCTTTACCATATCTTCGGATCTCCATTTTTTTCTTAGATTCTTTGATAAGTACTTTGGCTGATTACGTGGCATCCTGTATCCTGGAAAAAACTGAACATTTAAAGTCAGGATTCCCATCTTCGGACCAGCAAAGAGCCCATATTACCAGAGCAAAGCGTGTCATTCAAATAAAATGTCATATTATTTTTTGGTGTTAAGTGACTCAATATCTATGGAAATATAACAAAACTTAATCTTAAAACAACACACTGATGCGAATATTTTAAACCTATAGTCAGCTAATATTTGACAAAATATCCTTACGGAACTTACCTCTAAATATATATCCAAATTTTCATAAACACATTTACCACTAACTGTTGACAACCGAATTGCATTTCTATAACATACTATCGGTAAAACAGTTGGCTATCCAATAAGTGTATTTTAGGCTATTTTACACACATGACAATGTGTTCATTAAGGGGAAAATAAATTTTAGTGGTGGGTAAAAAATCAAAATTATCTTATGCAGCTGAAATTTTGCATGTGGGCTAGAAAATGCATTTAAGAAAACTTTTTCCTATAACGTTTTTTGATTTTTTCAGAAATAACCCCACTTTTGAATTATTTTTTGGAAAAAATTAAAATTTGACAGATAATGCGAATCACGTAACTACTATTATTTTGCTTAATTTTCATCTCGATCGAAGCAGAACTTGATGCCAAAAACAAATTTCGAATAAAGCTATAAATAAAAAAAATCCGATATGATGCGAACTTTACTGGTCACACTGTATATATACGTATTGACGAAACGCACTTGTAAACAAACCTTTTTTCGCGAGAACGAGACGAGACGAGAAAAAGCGAGACGATAGTGAAGTGAAACACTAGTTTTTTTTAGTGTACTTAAATCTGCTGGTAGCCGTAAGTTCATTTACCTTTCTTCCTAATTTAGCTACAAGTTTACTGTCAGGGTTAAACTTAACGAACAATGTGCATTAAAGTTTGACACAGTTCCAAAAAAAAAATATATAAATGATACACTCAAGAACCCATAAAAATGATTTAGTTGATCATTAGAAGTCCGTAACAGTTTACACAGGCCGTCTAGCAAAATAAATTATTTCATCGATTGTTTTGAAATTAAAATTAGCTTTATGGTGGTTTGTTTTAAAAACATTGCGGTCACCTTTTCTATAAGTTTTATGGCTTTTTGAACAATAAAATGTTGTTACTTTACAAACATTATAATTGCGTGTTTTTTATTGCTTAATTGTTTTTCAATTTAAATTAACTTTATGCTATGACACATGGTATATCTACCTTAAAAGTTCCATATTACGGTGGTGAAATGGTATGGTGGTATGGCTGCCCTTATTTTTAGTTTGGCATACTTACTGTTTTCCAGGGTTCGGAGGATATATATCAAACGATATATATCGTGATATATCATGATTAGCGCCCTCGAAATTTTTATTTCATTTTTTTTTCCTGAATATTTACACATATACATTTGAAAACTTCCCACCTCGATTTTCTTGCTTTAAAATGAAAATGTGGAAAATCGCTCGGACCCGTCGATTTTTATTTCGAGGGGGACATCTTTTGCGTATATTGTCAATCTTGTTACTTCAAGCCCCTAGGAGGGAGGGGGGGGGGGGTAAGATCTAAATCTTAAATGGATACCCCTATTTTATATAATTTTTTTGGATTGTGCATAAAATTCTGAACATTTTTTAATAAAAGCATTATTAGTCTATACCTAACAGTTTCCGAGATATTGACTCTTGAAAAATGACATTTTTGAACTTTGACAGCGTCTAGCTTTCTAACTGTACGTCTTAAAGCAAAACGGCTTACATGTCCCTATCTTCGATGTTTATTATCTTTCCAATAGTGTCAACTTCCGGTCAAACCGAAAGTACTATATTTCTTACATCCGGTTGAACCGAAAGTTCACACTATTGGAAAGATAATAAAAATCGAAGATAGGGACATGTAAGCCGTTTTGCTCTAAGACGTACAGTTAGAAAGCTAGATGCTGTCAAAGTTCAAAAATGTAATTTTTCAAGAGTCAATATCTCGGAAACTGTTAAGTGTAGACTAATAATGCTTTTATTAAAAAATGTTCAGAATTTTATGCAGAATCCAAAAAAATTATATAAAATAGGGGTATCCATTTAAGATTTTGATCTTACCCCCCCCCCCCCCCCCCTCCCTCCTAGGGGCTTGAAGTAACAAGATTGACAATATACGCAAAAGATGTCCCCCTCGAAATAAAAATCGACGGGTCCGAGCGATTTTCCACATTTTCATTTTAAAGCAGGAAAATCGAGGTGGGAAGTTTTCAAATGAACACCCTGTATATACTTATACCATTAAAAATATTTAATTTTTTTGACGTGATATTTTAAGAAGGAGAGGCTCTCCGTGCACTCTGCAGTGACTAATTTGCAAATAATTTGCTCTCTTCAATGTTTTAATTTTAGAAAAAAACAAGTCGACACGAGTCTCTCCAACTGAGCCTGCTGTTTCTTTTTTAGTCGCCGCGCCGCGATCACCGCGTCGCGCTAAGGGCGGACTATAAATATCGAGGTTTAAAGATCATATGTTTTTTTGGCCCCTATTAAATGGGTTAAAGGCACCCGCTTTGTTTCAGAATTTATAAAAAATACTTAAGCGCCCTTATCTTTTAAGTAGTATATTATACATCGAAGGTTATACATACGCTTAATTGTTTTACCTTTGGCAATATTTAGCGCCCCTTGGACTTTGCGCCCCCGGCGTCTGCCCGGGTTGCCCGGGCGCTGGAACCGGGCCTGAGGATGGGTCCGTTTTGAAAATATGTTCACCTTTTTTTTATTGGATATCTTATAATTATTAACCTTTGTAATTTATCTGTTTAATCATTACTCATTAGTTTACCCAACAAACATTTAAAGCCTTGGCGACCTCTCATTTGGAGAAAATGACCTATTTAAGTAAAAAATAGTCTATTTTTTACCTTCAAATCGGCTTTTTAGACGAAACGGCCAAAGAGACTAACAGTTTGGCCCAAACAAAGTAATTCGAACTTATTAATACGGGTTCAAAGTGGGAAAATATAAGAGGCCCAAGAGATGGTCCAAAAGAGTAGATAATTACCTTGTAAATCGACTTGATAGTTAGGTCTAAGGAAAGTCAGTAATAAACGCCCAACCAGGTTATTTTTTACCTTAGATTGGGCCTTAAAGCCCAATAATCTTTTAGGCCCATAAATGAAGAACAAATTACTTCGTTTTGTCTTCAATATATCTTCATGGTCAGGTTATAATGTGAACACTTTCTGAGGTGATGTATACCCTATATTAGTCTTACATTTTGTACTTAAAGCCCAGAAGGCTTTAAAGTTTAAAATAGGTTATAGTTATAAGTTAAATAATTTCTTTATAGCCTAATATTTTGTCCTCAAAGTGATTTTTACCGGATATAAAGCCGTATCTTCCAAAAATTATGTCTTTAAAGAGATTCTGGCTTAGAAAACTTGAATGATGATTGTTAAGTTTATTGCACTGTGGTAATCTTCCCACTTGTGGGGAACATAAGAATAATCCAAGGAGGAGCTTGACCCTCTCCATTTTAAAATAATTAGTTTCCATTTTTTCGGCGAAATAAAAGGGGTAGGAGCTATACAAAACGCCGGAACAACGAAAAAAACGTTGTACGTTTATATTCGAACTCGGCCAAAAAGTAAGGTTAGTTACATTATAATAGTGGCTATTAATCCGTTGCGAGGCATTAATGCAGGAACCCCGATAGAAACATTTTATCTCGCATTTTATGGAGTAATTGGCCGTACATAGGGCCTGCAGTATTCTTAAAAACCCCAAATTAGGCTTCATAAACACTCATTATTACAAAGTTATGCCATATAAACGAATATTTCTCCTAATTTAGACCTATCAAGACGGAAGATACAAAATAGGAAATTTTCTCCTATAGCGTAACCTAATACGGGTTGACTTATAGGTCCAATTTTTTTTAAGGCCCAAACCACAGGAAATCACGACCTTTAGGAAAAATATTTTACTGACGCCATATTTTTTTCAACATGGTGTATTATTTTCAATTAATTTTGTTAGATTACTTGTAACACTAAAGCAACAACAAATATATTACAAAAACCGAGCACAGAAACGAGCTAACTTATTCGTCCAAGCACTAAATATTGGCTACATTTTAAATTTTTGGTATTTTCAATTTTAATTTACCTTGTTTTTCTTAATTAAATGCCTTTTTTCTGGGGCGCGGTTAGTTTTTCTAGGTAAAATTGAAATCTATACGAAAATTTTTTACGCGCACCCATTTTTTCACTTCACATCGATGAAATAATGATTTTTATAAGTACATACCTATCTATATAATACCACTCCATTTTAAAAATCAATAGCGGCTGACATGACATGTTCTGATTTAAGAACCCTCCTGCCTCCTGTGCTTTGATACAAATAAAAACAAAATACTATTTTTATCTTTTTCTAAAATTGTGGTTATGATTTTCTATAAACTTCATAGCCCATAACAGGCCCAACATAGGCCCACATAGGTAAAATACGGGTAAAAAACACCTCTTTACTACCACGGAGAAGACTACTTGGCCTCGTCTATGAAGAACAATTCTCCTAATGACAGGTGTTTCTTACCACTTTATTACCTTGGTTTTATTCCCCACTAGGTGATAAAGTGGTATAAATGACTAACTTCTGACTATGTAAAGCGGTCCGTCGAGCTTTATAGTTAAAAACTTAGGTGAAATTCACCTTTTTTAGACTATAATTGTTTGTTGGGTAGGTCATGTTTTTTAAAGTCAGTTTACTTTAATAAGTATCCTACAAAAATATTTAGTTTTCAGTATGTTTTTGATCGAAATAGTTGTCCTTCCATTAAAAAGATATATCTTAAAATAATTTATATGTCGGATATATATCCGATATATATCCGATATAATATATCGGATATATTATATCCTTTGATATGATACTTTCGAAAATATCATGATATTTTCGAACCCTGCTTTTTTCGTGTCTCCATGAAATTTACCCCTCCATTTGGGGTAGATACCGCCCGAACTTATTTTTTTCACATTACAAAAGTACCTATATATTGTGATAGTTGGTTGGTAAGGGCATTAAAAAGGGACTACGATCCACTAATTACTTTTGCATACCGGTAATCTAAAAAGCACTAGCAAAAACACTGGCCATTTTAGCAACAACTGATGCTACAATTTGGATTGTCCCATCGCAGACTTTTTTTTTAAATGCAACATGTTATTGATAGGGGTTTGTCAAGAAAGAAATGGGCAACATATTTCCAACAATTTTGACAATAAAACAAGTTGCTTCGACATTACCGAAATGCAAAAATGAATAGTTTATACAGGGTGTTTCAATAAAAACTCCCAGGGCAATTATTTCGAAAACTAAAAGTGACATGTAAATTCTGTTAATGCCAGTTTTTAGCCTCCATGATTGGCTTCACAACTGTGTAAAAAATGTATTTGAATAATACAAGATGTAGGTGGCGCCACGGTGCAGGGAATTTTTTCGATGACAGGAACTTTTAAATGTTGTCGTTCTTAAAGATAATTAATTTTTTTATCAAATTATGTCCAATAAATTTTTTTAATAAATCCAACATGAAAGGAGATATTTGGGGTTAAGTTTTTTTTTTTTAATAATTTTAACGAGTTTTTTAAGTACGAATATTTTTAATATCCTTTAGCAGATTTTAATTTAATTTTAGTAATAATAATTTTAGTGATAAAGCGCTCGTGTTGCGCTAAAATATTACGTCCAGTGACGTATCAGGGGGCGCCTTAACAAATAATATTGGCAAAAAATAAGACGCCACTGAGTTTTTGGTAATTTTTGTTATTTTTTTCGGATTAAGCAACTAAAAGTATCCTTTTCTTGCTTTAAACAATTGATTATATTATCTATGTCAATATTTAAGGAAATTAATTTACTAGGCGGGGGGGAAATTGCCCTCATTGACCCCCCCCCCCCTTGATCCGCCACTGCTTCTGCGTCTATTAGGAAAACACACGTATAAAAGTATTTATTCATATTCCTAATTATTACTTTGTCTCCCAAGGCTTAGTCATTTTTATGTAAAATTTAAGATGCCTAACGGCTCGATTGAAAAACCTGACGCCATAAATTTTGTGGTTTGGCCAGATCCCCAAATCAGACCGCGATCTGCTTTATTGTTGTATTGTCTAGATGGCTAGTACTAATCGGGTTAGTCCTTCGTCTTTACTACCAGATGGATGATGTTTTTAATACGGGGTTCCCTGTTAAAATACTAACTTTAAAATATATTTCTATCATAATGTAATTATTGTTATAGGTTAGGTCGGTGGTTTATCTGGGGGTTAGGTTGATCACTGATCAGTTTGTTTTAATCCTTTATCGCGTTTCAAAAATAATAAAATCCATTTTTTTAAACATTCACAACATTCCGCACTTTCCTTGGAAGAAAAATGCAGCCGAAAGAATTAGGTCGTCCTTTGCCCGATTAGATTATAATGTTATAGCAAACACTCCAAGTAAGCAGAAATCACGACTTTAAAATTTATTTGGAGTGCTTATTCTATCTATGATTTTCTTTGGAAGATCGAGTAATAAGTACACTTTATTTCATGCGATTTAAGACAATATAAGGGCAGATTATATGCACTTAAATTCAGCCAAAATATGCGCATATATATGACTTGTTTGATTGTTTGCCTTTAAAATATGCAGTTATTTGCATTTTTTACCAAATATGCATACCGGTACGCAAAATTTCTTAATTTATTATAGTAAAATAAGGTAAAGAAACACATTGGGTTCTAAAAAATATGTTTATTTAAAAAAAATGCAAGAAAAACAAAGAAAAATAAAAGTAAACAATTTTTTAACCTAAAAATATTTTTCCAAATTTTCAAATAAAAAGGATCGTCTTCTATTAGTAAAAATATGTTTATACAAAGATAAGCTTCTTTCAACATCTACTATGATGTAATTGGACAAAACTGTAACTTAGGCAGCAAAATATAAGGCCAAGACATAACTTCGCGCGTTGGATGGTTTACCCTCATAAATGCTTTTTACTGCAGTTAAGTATTTAAGTCCTTTATTCTTTTTTTACGGTTACATCCAATTTGTTCCTTACTTGACCTCCTACTTTACCGGGAATGTTGTTACATTTAGCGGAAAGAGTTTCAACAATAGATATTAATTGAGTGTCTATTTCTACTCTCCAACGAGGATATTTATTATGTCCGGTATAAAACTGAAATTAACCTTAATAAAACAAGATCTTTAGCTACACTAGCACTTTTTAACAACTCTTTACTTTGCACAACACACTGCGAATCGTCATGCAAATCCAAAATTAGTTCTTTAATGGCTTCCAAATGCTCTGCGTAGAATATTGCGGCCTTAATCCATGTTCCCCACCGGGTAATTTCAGGTTCTGGAGGTAAACGAACTCCTGGTAATCTCTCCTTATACAACTGCACTCTTGGAGGTGCTTTTAGAAACACTTTTTTTTTACATTTGGAAATTAATTAATTTTAATTTAAATACAGTTTGTTAAGCATTATTAAGTGCCAATAAACAACCCCTAACAATATACCTGCGAACCGCGGAATCCCCCAATAAATACCTTGTGTATAACCAAAATGTAAATATAATTATTATAATCTTCAGATTAAAAAATCCCTGAAATAAGTACCGAACTAGACATTAAACCTTTAACATTTTAAATTTTTTGATAAAGCCGAAAACATAAAAATATGCTTTTTAAATAATAATTTATGAAAAATATGCATTTTATCATAAAATTGATAGAATATGCAAAAAATGCAATACATATACAATAATATACATACAGGGTGTTATTTAAGTATGTGGCCAAACTACAAGGGGTGCTTCTTTAAGTGATTTTAAGAGGAAAAGTTCATATAAACATGGATCCGAAAATGCATAGTTTTTACGATACAGGGTGTCAAACTTTAAAAAAAATTGGATGGATGTTCGTAAATATTTCAATACGCTTGTATTCGATTTTGTTGAAATTTGGCAATTCTAGTTGTAATAACAAGAGGATAATTTAGCCTTATTTATATTAAAATTGTTAAGTCCAGTGGCGTCCCGGAAGACAGTCCAACTAATATTTTTGACAAAAAATTGCCACTGACTTTTTTTTAAAACTGTGTATTTTTTTCGAATTAAGCAACTACAAATACAACTATTTTATCTCCTGAGTTTTTTTCATATCTTGCTTTGTTTTCGAGAAAAAAAATAAAAACCACTTTATTGCATGTCCCCTTGCTTAATTCGAAAAAAATACATAATTTTAAAAAAAATCAGTTGCGCGCAATTTTTTTGTCAAAAATATTAGTTAGATTGTCTTCCAGGACGACACTGGACTTAATAATTTTAATGTAATTGAGGCTAAATTATCCTCTTGTTATTATGAACAGAATTGCCAATTTTCAACAAAATCGAATAAAAGGGTATTGAGATATTTACGAACATCCGATTTTCTTTAGAAAGTTTGACACCCTGTATCGTAAAAACTTTGCATTGTCGGACCCATGTTTTTATGAACTTTTTTTTTTAAATCACTTAAAGAAGCACCCCTTGGAGTTTGGCCACATACTTAAATAACACCCTGTATATGCATTTTGCCAATATTTCACTCTTTAATCATTATTACATCTCAATTATTCGGTAAGTTTTTTTCTATTTTTTTTAGTATTTTTACTGTGTTTTTTTATTTGAAATTTTGGCCCTACACCCTACACACACCTGTTTCAATGATCATCAGCCGCCACTGAGTTCTGCGGTTTTAGTTTTAAAAATCTAGAAGCGTATACAGAAAAAATAACTAAACATATTACCCGCTCCAATAAAGACACTCGAAAACACGGACCCACGAAATAGTCGTTTTAACCGCAGCCCGCCGCGGTATTTTTGACTCGCTTCCCTTATTTCTAATTTGATATAACGCAGGTCTGTTTGTATTCAAACGTCTCTGATTTGGCGAGTCTTTTTAATTGATTTTTCTACGACCGTACGCTTCATAAACATTTTTTTTAAACAGTAAATCCACTCAATCACTTCCGAACTTTTTGTTGGCCTGACGAACCAATTCTCAAACCCGAATAAAAATATTAAAAGGCAAATAATAAAATGCAATAAGTAGTTTAAATAATCTGGTAATCGAAGTCCCTCGGAACTAACTGTTTTTAGAGTTATGGGTTTTCAGCTGATAACAGGTGTGTAAAAAATAAGTAAATTACAGCTGTTTTTAATTAACGCAAAACTATTAATCGTATTAAAAATAGATGTAAATTTCACCTGGCTGACGTTATTTATAACGTGCTTAATATCAGTCTAATTTTGACCTGCTCTTACTAGTGAGTAACATAAGTATTGTTTAGAGTATAGATAATGTTGTATTATCCAACGACTATGCAGCAAAGATATACAGATCATCTCATTCATAAACGTACTTTAGCGCCGAGCCGATATCTCACCGTTTATAGCGGAAGTTCTCAGTGGCGGCTCGTTAATGAAGGGCTCTGGGGCGCCGCCCTCCCTGCAATTATTTCAAACAGAATCAAAAAATACTTTACTTAAAAAACCAATAAAGCAATGTATGTAAGCAATAATCCATTAAAATAATTCAAACCAAACATAGCCCTATTCCAGCGAGTGCGGGTAGGTTATACTAAGCGCGGGCATAATTCAAACCAAACATAGCCCTATTCCAACGGGCAGGTTATACTCATAGACAAGCGAGTTGCGCGCTCTCAAGGAGGTTATACTAAGCGCGGCGGGCGACCGATTATTCGTCCCGATTCAACGCGACTTCTCGATGAGTTGCCATGACGACGGAGGCGTGACGTCACCTACACATCGCACAACGAGCGGCCAAGGATAAGCTCCAATTTTTCGCGCCCAACAGCTGTTCGCGAATTGCGATGCCACGGTAGAATAATCGATATATTATGTACTCTGACGAGGCGACCTGTCGATGCCGCTGATGTTTTGATTTGATTTATTAGTTACGTTATAAAGTTGGAAAATTTCGTGTAATATGAAGGTAAGTGATTTATAGAAGCTTGTGTTTAGTTCTCTGAGCTTAAGTGAAAAACTTGATTTAAAAAATGCAGGGCGGCCACTACCAATATTGAACATAGTACAAGTGCAATCAAAATGTAAAAGTAAGGCACAGTTTACGCGTAAGTTTGACAAAGACATTAATAAAAATCCTGTATATGCGGTTGTGAGGACAAAAATTCTTTTTTTTTTGTTTCGTGTGTCTTCTTTTTGACGGGGATGATAATTGGACTATAAATGGGGTGCAGGACTTAAAACATCTTTCAGAGAAAATAAAAAAACATGAAAATAGTGCAAAACATCGTCATAATGTGGTAAGTTTTGAGATGTTAGGACAAACTAATATTTTAACTTGTTTAAGTAGTGCTTATGCTGATGAAATTAAAATTCACAACGAGAAAGTTAGAAAAAACAGACGCGTACTTTCGAAAACAATAGACATTTTAAATTTCTTTTATTTAAAGCCAGTTCCCCCCTGACTCGCTAGTCACGAGCCGCCACTGGAAGTTCCATTGTGACATGTCTATAAATACTTACTTGTAAAATAAAAACCTGGTACTTATCTTGTAATGTTATTTTGTTTTAACATTGAATTCGTTGTCCGCAGAACTCGTGTAAACGTTTAAATTTTACTACTATTTTTACAATATAACCTAACATTTCTAATGTCAAAATTGTCATATTTCATGTTATTATTTTCACTTGCCACCGCTAGGACGTAGACGTTGCCACGTCTGGCGGACTCTACATCAGTGTGGGATATTCCGAACAATGTACCTACAGTGTGTCCACGAATAGAGCTTGGTAGAGGAAAAACTTTTTTATTAGTAGGTATAGAAGAAAAAGTCATTCTTTATAAAAACGTCTGCTTGTGCTGAAACTACAATTTCGAATATCATATTTGCGATTACTATACAGGGTTCGTCACAAACAACATTTTTTGGATCTTGTTTTTTTAATTCCTTGATTTATTATTTTGCTAGTGATGAAACTACAATTTTAAATATCACATTTATTGTGATTACTATACAGGGTTAGTCAGAAACGACGTTTTTAGTTTTTGGGATTTCGTTTAAAACAAGTTTACGTAAAAACAAACAACTATTTTTGCTTTCTTACTTCGACTATGCTTTTATATCTGACCGAGTAACGATTTTGTTGTAAGAAAACCCTATTTGCCTACTTTTGAAGTATTTTTATTATTACATGTCATATTTCTTTAATTCATTCAATCATAAATTAATTGATTCAGCCGATACTAGGTGGAAATCCATATTATAGTATTATAGGATACAGTAAAACAAAGTTGAACTTGTAAATTTCCACTATATTACCAAGAAAAATTACATGTTTCGCTAACACTGTAGCTTCGTCAGATGACAATGATTTAATAAAAGGTGAAACTAAAATAAATAAAAGGTTGGTGCAGTAAAATTATTGAAGATTTAAATAAAACAGTGAAAGGGTTACAATAGCGGGGAAATCCAACAGAGGGTTTAAAAATTAAATTAAATAAGGTACAATCAGTGGCGGCTCGTGGGGTAGAGCCACAGTGCCATGGCACTACCTGTCCTCCTGTCTAGCGTCCTGCCCTTTACAAATTACCAAAACCTATTAAAATTAATATTCTCGTTTTTAAAGCAATTAGCAAAATAATTTAAAAATGGAACACAGTCGGGTGCAAATTTCCATCTAAAAGGAAGCGATTATGCGTAAAACTGTAACGTAGCTTCCGCGCCAAGCGCGACGAGGCACACGGGAGGTGACGAAACGCCATCACCTCAATAAAAAAACATTGGAAAATGACCTTGAATGCAAGCAGGCCAAAATCTCGGCGACGTAGCCTGGCTCTCTTCGTTTGACCGTTTGATGTTAGACGTTTCAAACAGCTGATGTTTGCGTCGCGTCCCAATTTGTTTTCGTTTGGCCAGCTGATTTAATGTAGGGTTAACGAACTTTTTATTTTAGAAATACATAAGTAATGAATACTATTAGATTTTTAAAGGAAACTTCATTTTCTACCATTTCCTTAGAACAGAAATTGGAAATTAAGGAATTAGGACGACCGTTACCAGATTTAAATATAGAAATAACTCAGGGCGGACAGAAAGTGCGTTTGCGTTAATTTAACAGAAATATTTATGGAAAAAATACTTGGGCGTGCGGTTGTGATGAATCTAATAGACTATTTTGTTTTGTGTGTTTTATTTGGTGGGGAGCAAACTTGGTCCCAAAAAGGTACAGAAGATTTGGTCCATTTCTGGGACAAAATGAAGACACATGAAAAATCGAAGGTACATTTAAACAATATATTTAATTTCAGTATGCTTGGTAAAATTAACATTAAAACTCAATTAAATTCTGCATATCACAATGAAATAATGAAGAAAAACGAACAAATTGATAAAAAACAGATACATATTAAACCAAATTATAAACTGCGTTCGGTTTTGTGGTGCATTTGAGTTGGCTTTGAGAGGTCATGACGAAAAAGAGACGTCGGAAAATAGGGGCATATTTCGTGAATTAATAAATTTCAGCTCAGAATTAGACAAAACTCTTAAAGATCATATTGAAAAATCAAAAGTATTTAGAGGAACATCAAAAACCATACAAAATGAACTTCTGGACTGTATGTTAGATGTGTATCATGACTATCATGATGAAGTCATAAAAGATATAAAGGACCCTCCGTTTATCGCTGTTATCGCAGATGAAACCACTGACATTGCTTGTGTGTTTCAACTTGTTATCGTGTTTAGGTATACCTATTCAAGATATGATTGTAAATTCATAAATTAAATTAGGTGCCTTTTTGCTTATTTTTCCTACTTCAAAAGCAAGAACTATTAACAAAAAAGGGTGTGGCACCCAAAAATTTTTTTCCTGCGGCGCTAAGGGTTTACCTGGCCCTACTTCACTAAAATGGCACGAGCCGCCACTGGGTACAATATGGGTAATTTACAAAATCTTAAGTATATGGTCAACAGAATAAGTTTAGCAAAGGTGAAAAGTTTAAATCTAATTGATCATTAAGTAACAGAGGTCCCTATTTTTAAGTTTATTTATTTCCATAGATTCTAACAAATTCAATTTTAACCCTTTGTTTTCTGTATGTAAGATTTTAAAGGAAGGATCGAATTTATGTTGATAATCAAGTAAATGGTTAGCATAGTTTGAGTCTGCTTTATTTTTAGAAAACGGTTATAATGTTCCTCTATTCTTTTGTTAAAATGTCTGCCCGTTTGGCCAATGTATGTTTCAGGACAATCTTTGCATTTTAATTTATAGACGCCTGATTTTTTGTTTTTATCGCTTTTAGTTTTATTGTTTTTGATAAATTTACTTAAAAAGTTATTAGTTTTACCAAAACTATGCTAACCATTTACTTCATTATCAACATAATTTCGATCCTTCCTTTCAAAAGTTACATACAGAAAACAAAGGCTTAAAATTGAATTTGTTAGAATCTATAAAAATAAATAAACTTAAAAATACGGACCTGTTACTTAATGATCAATTAGATTTAAATAATTCACCTTTGCTAAATTTATTCTGTTGACCATATACTTAAGATTTTGTAAATCACCCTTATTGTACCTTATTTAATTTAATTTTTAAACCCTCTGTTGGATTTCCCCGCTATGGTAATTCTTCCACTATTTTATTTACATCTTCAATAATTTTATTGCACCAACCTTTTATTATTTATTTACACCTTTTATTAAATCATTGTCATCTGACGAAGCTACAGTGTTAGCGAAGTATGTCATTTTTTTGTTAATATAGTGGAAATTTACAAGTTCAACTTTGTTTTACTGTATTCTATAATATGACAATCATAAATTATAGAACCTTTATTCAAACGTGGTACCACCGAGTTAGCGCATAGTTCAACTTGACATCTGAAGTCCCGATAACAGTTCCTTACTTGCTGTATTGGGATATTTGCAATAACTACTATTAATTTTTCTTTTAAGCGATCTAAGTTATTATTGAAATTGGTTTTATACACATCTGGCTTCAGATATCCCCATAAATCATTACATCACTTAACAAATTAAGGAATTGAAAAAAATATCCAATAATGTTGTTAGTGACGAACCCTGTATAGTAATCGGAAATCTGATATTCGAAATTGTAGTTTCAGCACAAGCAGACGTTTTTATAAAGAATGAGTTTTTCTTCTATACCTACTAATAAAAAAGTTTTTGCTTTTCTAAACTCTATCCGTGGACATACCGTATATAAACCGCCACGATATCTCTCGTTTTTCGACAGATGACACCAGAAATTTGTCATCGATCAGCTGATATTGGGACATAATAATATCCCCTGATTAGTAGTGGATCGTAATAAGCCCAAACACCGAGTTATAAATTGTGTTTTTGTGCATTTTGTTACATTTTATTACGTTTTTAAAATGTTTAGTAGTTTTGGTGCCATTTATTTTTACTTTGAATTTGAATTACTTTTGTTTGGTCAGTAAATACCTACAATTATTATTATTCATTTGACCAACAATTTACAGGTTGAAATTTTGTTATTCTTTTTTTAGATGTTAAATCATTATGGATCACAATAATTATCGCGTGCTTTGCACGTTAGTTGACTTCATCGATAAATAATAAGGTACATATATTTGAACGGGGTCTTTTTCGGAAACTTAATTTTTAAAATTTTTCCTTTTAAAATGTCTCGTCGCAAGGTTTCTTCTAATGTATAATGTTTGCATTATTCTGTTTTAAGAAAAATAAATAGAAATTATTTTTCCGACTAGAGCTAGATACAAGGGCGTCGCCAGAGGGGGGCAGGGGGGGCCCCCTAGAGGTTCTAAAAATACGGCTTACTGGAATTAAAAATAAAATTACGCGCACCCGGCTAATCGAAACAATAACCAAGAATTTCCGGGAATCAACGGCAACACTGCATCGGTTCGCGAAGATTGCTCGTCACATAAGCTCAATCTGGTCATCAATGATCTGAACGCCCTGCCCGACATCAGAAATACCGTTGGGACCATCAAGGATATAATAACATTTTTTCGAGAATCGGTTATAAGACGCAAATTAATACCCAATATTTCCCGGTTATGCGAAACAAGGTGGAGCGAAAAACACAAAAGCATCAGAGTTTTTAAAGAGAATTTTTGTGCTATAATGGAGGCTTTAGAAACATTGTCTCGAGATGGCAATAATGCGACAAGGAAACATGCGTATCAGCTCCATGCGGCAGCTTCCAAAGCTTCATTTATTTTTAGCCTCGTATTGATATCCAAATATTCCGGTATTATAGAACCCACAGTAAACGTGCTCCAATCAGTATCCTTGGACACGGTTCAGGCATCCCAGCATATAAGTCGCATTTTACAACTGATCAAAGACCACCGTAACGATCCCGAAAAAGTTACAGAAGATATTATTAAAGATGCTACTGCTATTGCGGAAAAAATTGGACTGACGGAAGATATGAAATCCATACCCCGTACTGTTGAAAGACAACAACATCGCAGCAACCACCCGGCAAAAAGGCATTCAGAATTCTGGCGGAGGTCTATGACAATTCCTTATTTGGACTCAATTATAAATTCCCTCGAAATAAGGTTCTGTGAAGAAAATAGACCATCCTTTGCCCTAACAAAACTACACCCTGCGCAAATGAAAAACATATCTTTGGAAGACCTTAAAGAAGCATGCGAGGAATTCAGAAACTTTTACGGTATTTTGGATATCAAGAATGAGATAGAACTTTGGAAAAAAATATGGGAGGAAAAACCAGAATCGACCAAACTAAGTGTTGTGGAAGTCCTTAAGGAAACTGACGATTTTTTTCCTGCGATCAAGAAGGCCTTGAGGATTCTTATTGCTTTACCTTGTACCACTTGCCACTTGTACAGTTGAAAGGTCATTCAGTAGTTTGAGGAGAATCAAAACCTGGTTGAGGAGCACGATTACTGAAACTCGCCTCAATGGCCTTGCCATGATGAGTTTACACAGGCAACATATTTTCAAGAACTTGGACGATTTTATAAACAAAGCAACCAACAAATTCGCTAGCAACTCTAAAACGATTGTTTAAATTGATTTTGTATGTAAATAATTTATTCGTTGTCTATTTTTTTTTAATTAAAACTTTTCTATCTTAATGTTTTCTTCAGTTCTTCTATGCTGCCCCTCCCTCGCTCACTGGCTGGCGACGCCCTTGGCTAGATAGGTACACAGTTGACGACAGATAATTTCGTACACTAAACTGTGACACTGTAAATGCACCTTTTTTTTATCTTTATTACCTTTGTAATGTGTTAATTGTTATCATGATATCTGTCAAAATATTGTCATAATCTTATTTGATTTTAAAATGCCTCATTTAAGTATTATTGAAAAAGCAAGAATAATATGTTTAGTAGAAATAGGGTGGTTTTATGGAAAAATAGCTGATCATTTTAGAGTACTTAAAAGTACTGTTCAAGGAATTGTAAAAAATGGCGCTATCATCAAACATTTAAGACTTAAAAGGTCTGTTGGGGTCTGGTTTAAATAATAGAAAATCATCAAATGAAGAAAACCGAAATTTGGTGGAGTATTTAAGGTTGAATTCTCAACGTCGTTCAATTTATTGCCAACCTATAACCTATTTCGCTTTGTTTTTTCAAGTTTATTATTTTTTAAACTAACATGTAAATAAAATCAGTATGGTCGGCACATTACTTAGGTAATGTCTGATATATTACAAAAATATCAATTTATTTTATTGCTAATTTTGGGAGAATTGTATAGTGAAAGAACAATGAGTGACAATGACATAATAATGTTAAAAAAAATCTTACCCGATATTTTTCGCTATACAATTCTCCTAAAATAAGTTTTTAAATTCCTTGATATTTATTAAATATGTCAATTATTACCTATAGGATATCAAGTCGATACTGATTTTCTTTAAATGTTGTATAAAAGCTAGAAAACATAAATAAATCTACGCGAAATAGGTTATAGGTTGGCAAGCATGTTGATACTCCCACCTTAAGGCAAAATCCATTTGAAATTGCAGTATCCGCTGTGCACATAACATGATTCTCCGCTTCATCTAGAACTGCGCAACGCCGAGAATTGGGTTTGCTATGCAATATTTATCAAAAAATGCTTATCTTTTCCGATGAGACAACTTTTCAGTCTACATTTAATGGAAGGATTCGACCACCAAATTCCCGATATGATGAAAAATATACTCAAAAAAAGCAAACCAGTGGACGTTTCTACGTTAATGTGTTTGCATGGATATGGATAAGTGTTTACGGTGCAGGTGTATGCTGGAATACTGGTGGAACACTCAGCAATATATCTTCAGATTTGGGAAAAGGTTTTTCTTCCTTCTGCCGCGATAGTTTTTGAAGGAAATAACTTTATATTTCAGCAGGATAATTGCCCTGTGCATACTGTAAGAAATATAGGAAACTGGCTTAGACAGAACAACGTAACATGTCTGCCTTGGTGCTCAAAAAGTCCTGTTTTAAATCCAATTGAAAATGTTTGGGGTTGATGGTAAAAAAAATGTACAAAATAAATTTTAAACCACAGAATGAAATAGAGTTATTTAATAAAATAGAAGAAATTTGGGAAGGGCTAACTCCGGATTACACCAGAAGTATTATTTTGTCAATGCCAAGAAGATTACGTTGTGTTAGAATCTAATGGCGCAGCAATTAAACATTAGTATTTTGTTTGTTGTTTGTTAATAAATTTACCCTTTTTGGCTTTATACTTTTGTAGTTTTCCTGGTATTATTTTATAATTTTCTTATTTCGCTGTAATTTAAACAGAAAAATATTTAGAAATAACCATTATTATAGTAAAAAATACTACATACAATAATTTACAGCTATGTATAATGTATATAGCTAGTGTTCTATCCAGGTATAAGCAGCAAGATGAGAAACCCGTTTTAGCCAATTTGGTTGTAATTGAGTTATGTATGGGTGGAATGTACGAATTTATATGTCGTCAACTGTACATACCTACACCCCAGGCGCTACTCCATAGTATTAAAAAAATACTTTTCATATTATTAAATTTTACAAATCAGCTACCTGAATTCGAAGAATATGTTATTCTATAAGAAGTCTATATGCACCGAACCGAGTGGCCGCTGTTTGTCATAGATCAGTTGGATCAGTTAAAAGCTTTTGCGCCCCATTATTCGCCAGATATTTAACAAACCCGTACCTGTTTAAAATTTTGATCCGAATCAGTTCCACAAGTCTATGCTCAGGGATCAGTTTCACGACTGGGTCAGTTCCAGTATCGGGCAGCCATGCACCCTTTATCAGCAGTTAACACTCTTGTTTTTGACAGTATATAACATTTCTACAGTGGATGGGGCTTCCTTGGTTTTTTTCTGTGGATAAAATTAACAAACATAATAGATTATTGTTTCGCTAAAGCGATCAAACGTTATTAAATGCGTGCTTAAAAGTTCCCCCCAAGAAACTTAAAGTGGCGGTTAGAAAGGCTTCTTACGGCAGCAGCAAAGAAGCCTAAACTACTTACCAGGTAAAATTAATTTATAGTTTCAGCTGCAACTTAGCTAGCTGTGCAGGAATGTAAACGGTTTTATATTGCAATGGGTATTTTGTTGGAAATTTAATATTAAGTTTTAGGGCAGGAAAATGTATGTTACATAATATCCAGAAGCAGTGTACTTTCTCTGAGAAGTCTGTGGAGCTGTTGAGATAATGATAAAGAAACTCAAAGTAGTGTTGGGGGACGGAAAACCCTTATAAGTTTGTTTTAATAGTGATATATTCGATTACTATCTTAAAGGACATTGTCTTTTCTATAGGTACTCATACAGTGTGAGACCCAGTAAAGTCCGCATCATATGGGATTTTTTTTATTAATAGCTTTATTCGAAATTTGACTTTGGCATCAAGTTCTGCTTCGATCGAGATAAAAATTAAGCAAAAAAATAGTAGTCACGTGAATCGCATTATCTGTCAAATTTTAATTTTTTCCAAAAATAATTCAAAAGTGGGGTTATTTCTGAAAATATCGAAAAAAGTTATTAGAAAAGGTTTTTTTAAATGCAGTTTCTAGCCCACATGCAAAAATTTCAGCTGCATAAGATAATTTTGATTTTTACCCACCACTAAAATTTATTTTCCACTTAATGAACACTTTACTGATGACACTGTGTTATTTTTTCTTAATATTAAGGTGTATTACTTTCAGACACAAACTACGTTTTCAAAAATACTTATTTTATGAAGTCTTATAGAGGGTTAAAAACAACACATGCCACCAAATTTTAATAGCCCAATTTTGATTTTGTAGAAAAACACATATTTAATATACTTTAAAGAAAATGTATCTAAAATAAAACATTGTCAAAACTAAGAAGTTTTATGAAGGTTGCGTCGAGTCTTATTTTGCAAAAGTGGTGCAATTTACAAAATATGGATAAAAAATCAAAATTATCTTATGCAGCTAAAATTTAGCATGTGGGCTAGAAACTGCATTTAATAAAACTTTTTCTAATAACTTTTTTCGATATTTTTAGAAATAACCCCACTTTTGAATTATTTTTTGGAAAAAATTAAAATTTGACAGATAATGCAAATCACGTGACTACTTTTTTTTGCTTAATTTTCATCTCGATCGAAGCAGAACTTGATCCTAAAGTTAAATTTCGAATAAAGTTAATAATAAAAAAAAATCCCATATGATGCGGACTTTACTGGTCACACTTTATATGCCGTTATTGATCTAAAAAATCGTGGAGATTTATTTATTTTTAAAATTTGACCAGTGTTACAACATATTGTCGAAATGTTTACGGGAGCATCATCGGGCTTGGGGTCAAATTTTTAAGTGTTTTGAAAATATCCTACCCTGTATACTCTTAAAATTTTTTTTAAATATCTGGCGGGCTAAACCGGTGTCAAACTCATGGACAAAACTGGCAGAAAAAAACTTTAAAAGACCGTTTAAGATTAAAGTGGAACTCTTTGGAAAGTACTGTTCGCTGTGCGGTCTGGTTCGTTTCCCATGCTTGTACCTACATGAATATTGTTTGCTCCAGAGGAAATCAGAAAGCTGCTTGATAAGAAGTAATAGGTAACAGGTATCGGTTGTCTAAAAATATATGATTGTATTGATTTTTTATATTATTATTTTAAAACACTCCCAGTTTTGTATACTTGTTTAGCTCCCAGTGTGTTTTCATAACGAGCCGCCACTAACTAAAATCTGTACCAGCTTTATTAATAATAATAATAATAATAATTATTATTATTATTATTATTATTATTATTATTATTATTATTATTATGTCAGGAGGATCTACAATCAGTGTTGCTAATAATTAGCGTTCATTGAGTAAACTCATCAAAATAGCAAATAAGCCTAAAACCAAAAGCGTTTCTACCCAAATTTTGCAGATTTTTTTTATGACGTCATATTGCGAGAACGAGAAATTGCGAAACGAGATGAGAAAACATCTTGCGAAATGTTAGCCGAGGTGGGACTCGGAGCGAGGCGAGAGATTTTAAAAAAGTGCGAGTACTCTCGTCTCGTGAAACACTACTAAAAAATATATCATCATGACGTCACCCTTTTTCGGGACACCCTGTATAAACAAAAATAATTTCTTGAAATGCGCCCTGGGATACATGTAAAATTTGCAAAATATGAAAAGTTCAATTTAATTAATAAGTGAACTATGGAAGACAGAAGGTGAGGTGCAGACTCTGTATAATATCTAGAAGCAGTCTACTTTCTCTGAGAAGTCTGTGAAGCTGTTGAGATCATTATAAAGAAAGTCCAAGTATTTTTGGGGATGGAAAATCCTTATAAGTTTGATTTTTGGATTCCATAGTGATATGCCCGTTGGCCGTTACTACGTAAAATAAAATATCTTTGTTTATAAGAGATATTTTCTATTTTCCAAACAAAAGTATAGAGCATCATCGTCTAATTAAAAACCATCGATTCCAAGTGTGCATGAATTGTTCGCCTTCGGTACCGTTACTAAAATATGGAGAACACGTGCTTAATAGGCTGCAATTTGTTTCGCTCTTGGTTCACTGGAAAATTAATTAAAAATTCGTGCCGAGTAAAATATACCATATGTTGGCCTTTAGAAATCGAAATCGTGGAAAATATCAAAATTAATATAAGAATTTTGTTTTAAAACGTTGAATGCATTTAGAATGCTCGCTGATTCTTTCTGGACAGTTTTCTGTGAGTTGCAAAGATAGATTATGGAGTTTTTCAAACTTTGCAGGTAATAGCGCTCGTATAGTAGAGCTATAGTGACATGACCTCACCTATAGCATTGAATATCAAACTATAAAGAAGGCCATATGAGCCGATTTCCTAAATCTGCTACGTTAAATTCATAGATGGCACTATGAGTTCACCAACAAGAAAGCGACTAACCTTTTCACTGCTAAATTAAAACATTGTTGCCGCCTGTCTGTTTGACTTGCTGCATGAGTTTTTTAAATTTATTTTTAAAGCTTATCGTAAAACTTAATTTCACATAAGTACCTACACCTATCCTAGATTTAAGTAGCTTACATTTATTTTCCTACTAGTCTAGACTTAAAAATGTCCCTATTTTTAATTGCTTTGTATAGCTTATAATATTTTCAATCTTTTACTTTTGACGTCCCAACGTTAATTACATGAACACATATTGACCGCATGTATTCTATTTCTAACAGAACTAAATGACGACTCTCACTATTCAATACCTACCTAGGCTACAACGTATATGTTGGGTAAAATATGAATGATGTGCGGTTTGTATAACTTGGTTTTTATTTGCAATTATTACTACTTTTCAAAATGGTTAAAATAAGTAGGTTTTACTTTCTTACTTAAGAAACATTTAGTTTGTTTGTTTTAGTGTATTACGTATTTTGCTATTTTTCGACGAAATAAAACCTATTTTAGTTATACTTCTTGTCGCTTTTTATCTACTTTTATTTGTTTAACATTTAACACCTAATGCAACGGTAAAATCATTATGAAAGTCGGTCCAATTACCCCGGAGTAATCAGCGTACATATTATTATCAAAAACATACATTCGGCTGGAATTGAGAACCTTCTATTTTATTGTCTGTTAAAAATGCTTGAATTCTTAAAAATTCCAATAAAATACGATATGCGGCAACACCACGACATCACATCATTGAATTTGAGACATCTGTTGCCGAGGCGCTGCATTATAACGACAGACAGGCGACAGATTTAAGGTTAGAGTTACGATCAACTCCACAATGGCGGCCAAACCAGCTCCAATACGTCAAAAAATGGGTTGTCAACTTTTCTCGGACATCCGTCATTCTTATATAGTTTGATATTCAATGCCTATAGTTAACTTTTCCTTAAAACAAAGCGTTTCGACAGAATACAACGACATTTGACATTAACAGCTGCTCTGGTTTCTGTTTTTTTTTATATAATTTTTTTGATTTAATATTTTGACTCTACCTGTTTTAATTATCACTGGACGTAGCCAGATAACCCATCTAGGGGGAGGGGGGATTAAAAACCGCCCGAGTAATCGGCCTAGAAATGGGGATACTTTTTCTTTAGAACTCCACCATGTCTAAATAACAAACCTGGACGTATTTTTTAGCGACGTCAAATTTTTGAGATATTCTACCCTCTTTTCATCCTCCTGCGTCATTTTATTTAACAAATTATTTGTGGCAAATGCGACCTAACATTTGGTGTAAGATGTACTAATATTTTTTGTGCTGCTTTGATTTAAAAATACCGTGCGAGCAAAAATTACTTGCATCAAAGAGGGCTTGGATTAAAAAACGTAGGGCTTGGTTTAGATCACAATGATATATGGGGACGACGATATATCTAACCAAATTTACGCTAAAATTTTCTCAAATTCATATTATGACATGATATGCCAAACTAATGAGTAATAAAATAAGTGGACAAATACAAATTTATTTTTGTTGTTTACAAAATTTACAAAGTAAGAATATACAGAAAGAAAAAGAAAAATAATTACATTGCTTAATAATTGCTTCGTAAGAAAAGTCCTGTATGTTCCATAAGATTTTCCCACTTCTTGGAACAGGCGTATTATTCAATTTATTGGCGTATTTTGCATCATTTCACAAACGTTTGCAACAAATTCTTCTGTTCTTACAGATGGTCTTCCTGCTCCTTTTTTGTGTTGTATAGAACCTGTTTCCCTAAACACAACCACTGTTCTTTTCAGGCAATGATAATCCCCAGCAATAAAAGCAACGTTAGGAAAATGTTCATGAAAATCGTCCATGCACAAACCTGGATTGTATTGCCACTCACCATTTACTCTATACCTGTTTCGAAAATACGCTTCAACCATGAATGTTTTGTGCTGTGCCGTAAAGCCCATTGTGTGAATTGTTCAAGAAATTGGAAAAATTTGCGATGAATCAAATTACTTGTAACGACTGTCAAAGATGACGGAATAACTGATTGATTGTTATTTCAGGTAGTTACTGACACCCAACAGGTATTAAGCTCTACGGCTAAGCATTACGTCCTTAGATGCAAAGCGCTCTTTGATGCAAATAATCTTTGCTCGCACGGTATCTATCATTGATGAAGGTTTTCAAAATGCGTTTGAAAAGCTTTGCTATTTTTCTTTACGTGATACATGTGTTTTTGATCACATATAGATCGTTAGTAAAATAAAGCCATTGTCAAATAATATATAATGTAATTTTTTTTTTTTTTTTTTTTAGAATAATTAATAAGTATAATATTTGTTGTTGTTAGTTACTATGACCTCTTGATAATATAATATTTTAACTCTACTTGGGGAAAATAAATTAAAAGAGCAATAGATAATAATATTAATTAAAAGGCGAATATTGTGACATATCGGACAAGTGTGTAGTTGTTTTTTATTTTGGAATACACAGAGATCCAAGTTCAGTGGATACTCTGTGGCGGGTAGACCACGACGACCGTTTCGTCCTTGTTAGGACTCTACGGGCAGCCATAACCCAAGCAATCCCGACAACGGCGGTAAGATGTATTAAAACAAATGTAAAGCGGTCATCAATACACCGTATCGCCATCCCAGCGGAATTACCTCCAATATAAAAGGCAGTTACACTGGTAATATCGAAAGGCAGACGACTAAATAAACCACGAAGTGCATCACAATCCAGTATAGGGCACGCTATTTGCGTTTTCACCTGAACATCTGCCGTTTTGCAGATTAGAAACAGATCAACGTTGGCACCCACTAGAATGCGCGCAATCCATTTAAGAAAAGCCATAAAAATATTTAGAAAATGATATAGTGTCTGCGAAAATAATTAAAAAGCTAATATTGTGGCATAGAGTCCTAACAACGACGAAACGGCCGTCGTGGTATTCCTGCCCCAGGGTATCCATTATGCTTGGATCCCTGTGTATTCCAATATAAAAAACAGTTTCGTACATCGGTTGTTTATATCTTACTCATCGTCGATGTCTTGCTGTTCTAGAAGATCCGCAAAAATTGATTTCTTCTTTTTGAAAGGATGTTCTCTTAGATCGTTGACAACCTCGACATCTTCATCCTCCGTCAAGATCTTCTTCCTACCGAAACCTGGTGTCCTCTTAGTTTCCCTGTATTTTTCAATTTCTTTCTTACGTGATATCACTGCTGAGTCTCAATCGAGAGCAGGAATATCTCTTACAGGTATCGTGTCCCTCAATCTGGTGCATTATAGCTTTCTGTTCTACAGTTAATGCTAGCATTATCGTTTCTTTATATAGCAAATCTACTAAACATATTGATGACAATATTATTTGACAAATATACTCACATTTTACACCATATATTTAATATTTAACTAAAAAGGAGTCGCGCTCACTCTATCCAAGTCTTTTCATTTATCCCAATAACTAATAGTTGGATACGAGCCATACTGATTGATAATTGTTTTTTTTGTTTAATTTTTAACGTGCCGAACAACAGCACATGGTTACTATACTCCTTGACGTCGTTTTCGTTCTAAATTTATAAATCGTATCTAATATTAGAACTGAACACTTTAATACATATACCTTGTAATTAACCACTCTACCTACTATCATTAACTGAAAGAATTTTAGAGATGAGCACTGAAGAGCTAATCTAATCGATACCCACCGCCAATCCGGAAACGGCAAAAGGGTCAAGGCAAAGGGTCAATATTACCATACACAGACAACTACAATTTACGAAACTCATTGATAAGAAGCAATATGATTGATATGATTAATATTATGTATTACATAATCACATACATATTTAGCGCTGTTAAGGGTATCGGTTATTGTTAGTAAATTACTGTTGATGCTCAATAAATTTATTTTTTCTCCAAATGACATTAAAACCGGCATTTTAATGATACTTGACAGTCTTAAAAGGTATATTTTTTCTGCCAGACAGAATTACAAATACAAACTACAACAGGAAATTTTTACTTATCAGAAATAAGATAGTTTTAAAGGTTGGTTGGTAAAGAAAAGTCCTTTCAACCAACCTTTAAAACTCTCTTAACAATCACCCTTCTGGAGAGCAGCTACCGTGCGAGCAAACATTATTTGCATCAAAGAGGGCCTTGCATCTAAGGACGTAATGCTTAGTCGTAGAGCTTAATACCTGTTGGGTGTCAGTAACTACCTGAATTAACAATCAATCAGTTATTCCGTCATCTTTGACCGTCGTTACAAGTAATTTGATTCATCGCTAATTTTTCCAATTTCTTGAACAATACCTACACACAATGGGCTTTATGGAACAGCACAAAACATTCATGGTTGAAGCGTATTTTCGAAACGGGGTTAGAGTAAATGGTGAGTGGCAATACAATCCGGATTTGTGCATAGACGATTTTTACGAACATTTTCCTAACGTTGCTTTTATTGCTGGAGATTTTTATCATTGCCTGAAAAGAACCGTGGCTGTGTTTAGGGAAACAGGTTCTATACAACACAAAAAAGGAGCAGGAAGACCATTTGTAAGAACAGAAGAACTTGTTGCAAACGTTCGTGAAATAATGCAAAATACGCCAACAAGTTGTATTAGACGCCTGTCCCAAGAAGTGGGAAGATCTTATGGAACATGCAGGACTATTCTTAAGAAACAGCTAAATTTAGTTCCTTATAAAGTGGAAGTATTCCAAGAAATACAAGCCGCAGATTTTGAAAGACGCAATGGTTTACCCAAAATTTATTGTAAAGAAATGATTTATTAGACCTGACATTTTTTTCGAATGAAGCCTGGTTCTAACTCTCCGGTTATGTGAATTCTCAGAATACACGCATGTGGAGAAGTAAAAAGCCCCATTTTTTTGTAGAGTCCACATTGCACCCTCAAAAAAGTGGTGTCTGGTTAGCTGTTTCCCGAAGAAGAATTGTTGGTCCTATTTTTTTCCATGACACAGTTACAGCACAGCGGTAGAGGCAATATTTTAAATTCATTTGTGGAGCAATTACTTGACGACGAACTACTTTATGGATATTTTCAACAGGACGGTGCAACCTCCCATACAGCCGCCGAAACTATTAATTACTTACCCAATATTTTCGACGACAGATTGATCAGTTTTCGACCAGACATTGAATTCCCACCTAGATCACCTTGTTTAAGGGTTATGGATTACTTCGTTTTTCCTCATTTAAAGAACACTATTTTTAAAACACCAGCTGCAAATTTAGAACAATAATTACATGAAAGGATTATCCAAGAATGTGGTAACATTTCTCCAGAGATGGTGGTCAACACTTTCGAAAATATGAAGAGACGTGTAAATTTATGCTTGGAGCTTGGCGTTGGCCAATTTCAGCAATTTATGTAATTATTTTTCTTTTTCTTTCTGTATATTCTTACTTTGTTAATTTTGTAAACAACAAAAATAAATTTGTATTATTAGTTTGGCATATCATGTCGTTATATGAATTTGACATAATTTTAATCTAGATTTGGTTAGATATATCGTCCCCATATCATTGTGATCTAAACCAACCCCACGTTTTTTAATCCAAGCCCTCTTTGATGCAAATAATCTTTGCTCGTACGATATAACTTTGTTATATTTTATTGCCGATGTTCGACTTATTGGCTAGCTGGTCTTCGATATAGGTTTCCGCGACCTCGGAAGACTTCCATCCCCCACGTTGCTTCAACATTGTTATGTCCCGAACAGAATGCACCAGCAACGTGGCCGAAGTTCTACGAAAGCAGTGCCCAGTATACTCTTTCGCATGGGCTAGTTTCAGAAAAATGGCAATTGCTTCTGGCATTTTACCGAACTTGTGAATGCCAATGAATTGTTGATGTGCTTCACCTTTCGCATAATACTTATACCGTGCGAGCAAAAATTATTTGCATCAAAGAGGGCCTTGCATCTAAGGACGTAATGCTTAGCCGTAGAGCTTAATACCTGTTGGGTGTCAGTAACTACCTGAATTAACAATCAATCAGTTATTCCGTCATCTTTGACAGTCGTTACAAGTAATTTGATTCATCACTAATTTTTCCAATTTCTTGAACAATTCACACAATGGGCTTTACGGAACAGCATAAAACATTTATGGTTGAAGCGTATTTTCGAAACAGGGTTAGAGTAAATGGTGAGTGGCAATACAATCCGGGTTTGTGCATGGACGATTTTCACGAACATTTTACTAACGTTGCTTTTATCGCTGGGGATTTTTATCATTGCCTGAAAAGAACCGTGGCTGTGTTTAGGGAAACAGGTTCTATACAACACAAAAAAGGAGCAGGAAGACCATCTGTAAGAACAGAAGAACTTGTTGCAAACAAGACGAGACGTGTAAATTTATGCTTGGAGCATGGCGGTGGCCAATTTCAGCAATTTATGTAATTATTTTTCTTTCTGTATATTCTTACTTTGTTAATTTTGTAAACATGTAAACAACAAACATTTGTATTTGTCTACTTATTTTATTACTCATTAGTTTGGCATATCATGTCATAAAGAGATCTTCGAGAGATTTTATGAGTCCACAATCCTTAAAGTCTCTGTACTGTTCTTTGGTGAGACCCAATCTGGAGTATGCATCCTCAGTATGGAGTCCATTTTATGCAACGCATGTAAATAGTTTGGAAACTGTCCAGCACAAGTTTCTTAGATATTCAGCATTTAGAGTCCCAGACGGTTATGCAATGTCTTATCCTGAACTGGAGTCTGCTTTGGGGCTAGTTTCATTTGAGGTTCGCCGTAAGGGGCATGGTTTGAAATTATTATACAATATCTTACCATTGTCCGGATCTGTTGATGAAGATTCTACTTTTTGTTCCACCCAGAACCCAGAACCACTCGTTCTAATTTTACTTTCTATCAGCCATTTAATCGCACAAATTATGCTTAAATATACACAACGAGGAAGTTAGAAAAACAGACACGTACTTTCGAAAATAATGGACATTTTAATTTTTTTTTATTTAAAGCCCCCCTGACTCACTAGTCACGAGCCGCCACTGCAAATATATGGGTATTTTGATTCATGATAGCTGCTTCTTTGAATTTTTGTTTTCTCCAGTGCTGTTCCGTGTCCAAAACCTTGAATTATTATGTTGGTTGGTCCATACATGTTCCGCTATACCTGATCTCGAAGTTTCATCTCTTTGAGTATGTTTCAGATGTTCTTTAACTCGTACGGGAAGAGGTATTTTTGTTTCTCCAATGTATGATTCGCCATGGGCTTTGATAGATACAATTTTTTGTGTTTTCATTACTGAAGGGGGGTTACTTTTGTAAGAAAGCTTCTAAGCGTATTTCCGGATTTGAAGGCTGTTTTGATATTATTGTTTTTGGTTATTCTTCTAATCTTTTCAGAAATTCCCTTGACACAAGGTATTGTAAGAAATGCGTGCTCCTCTTTCGTTTCTGTATTAGTTTTTACTTTGCGATTTTTAAGTTTTGAGATGGTATTACTTATAAAGGTTTCAGTGTGTAATAATTTAATTATTTTTTATTTAATCTTAAATTATTTTTGATTAAATTTAAGAAGCTTATGAACAATATTCAGAGATATTTTAAGACGCCCCCAAAAGGTTTCTTAACCTATACTTTTGTATAGGCTGAACTAGCATAAACCAGTTTTAAAGGCACTGTCTGTCGAATTTAAAGGAACTAATCTGCATAGCATATAAAATAGCTTCTCTCCAAAATGTCTGATTAGGGTGTCAGCAGTGGCGTAACTAGCCCTCTGACCTGGGGGTGGCCCTGTTATTGTGATTTGAAGTGGCGGCTTGTGTAGAGGTGGAGAGCCCGCACAAGATCTCGTTTTTTATCGGTTAGATTTTTCAGCTGTCACGAAAACTTTTTTTGGAAATTTTTCGAGTTGAATTTTGGACATGCATTCTGATTAGATCCCGAAAGCGTCTTGGCAGGCAGCATTGGATTTCTAACTTTACAGACCTGGCTTGGAGTTCCGATTCCGAGTTTTAGTTGCGCGTATATGGTATAGATTAGACTAAAAATATAATAAAATTGATGAATAAATATAATTAATTTATGTAGGCATATAAAAAAAATTCAATTAATCAATTTGTCGTTTGACTTATCGTTCGCAATTGGGTGGTCTGGCAGAATAAATTTGTTTCTCGCAAATTCTAGGGGGGGGCCAGGCAGACCTCTGGGGGGGAGCCGACCCCCCCCCCCTGGTCCCCCCTAGTTACGCCACTGGGTGTCAGATTTGATGAACGCTAGAAAGAGAACAACATTATATGAAATAGAAATGTTTGTATTTTACTGATGGGTTGTTAAAAAAGGAAATTTTCCCCATGGATTATTTTTGTCATCAATCATATTTTTTATGTTCAGGGTAGTTTTTAACATCGAATAAATAGACCATAACGTTGAAAGTTTAAAAGCTTCACTTTCTTTGAAAGATCGAAAAAACAGGCAATGAGCAAATTTTCAGAAAAAGATCCTACATTTTTCTTCTGTCTATCTTCCATGAATCTGCTGTATGTGAGTTCATAAACAGTTCTTGAGTTATCCGGTAATAGATTCAATTTCACATCTCGCGCCAGGTATTTTATATCAGTTGGTGTTAATGGTAATAAATCCTTACTTTCAATTAGATCAATTTCGAACAGTTACTTGACAATTATTTAAAATTTAAAATTACATTAAAGTAAACACAAACAATTCAACTTTGTATTGATTTTTACAATTTTGGAGAAACTTGGGTACGTCTAAAACATTTTCAAGCACAATTTCTTGTTCAAGAATTTGAAAAAGTTTTGCCCGAGAACTTGACCTGTGGAGTACTTGGATTAATATAAACATACCTAGGTGTTTACTTTTTTCTTTCATATAATATAGTATAGAGAAAAGTCTTTTACACTTTTTGAAGCAATATATTGCCCAAAAAATAGGCGTACCTAATTAGATTGCAGGGCTGCAAATAAAATATACCAAAACATGCATAGGGATAATCTGTCATGGTGTGTGTTTCTCTTTATTTTCATACCTTGTTTGTGTAGCCTAGGCCTATAGATGTGTTTAAATTGATCATAATAAAATAAAGTTATCAAGATACATCACTATTCCATACTTACTGAAAATACGAAATACCGGGTATTTTACCCCTTTTTTGGTATAATAAATCCATACAACTGTTTTTACTATTCATTGCTTATATTCCAATCGGAATTACTAAAAGCACAAACACAATTCACCAAACTACACAAAAACTAGAAATCCGTAAATATTAAACAACCACAATAAACGACAAGGAATCCACAGAGAAATCTTAAAACACAACTACAAAAATGGCGCCGAATCGGTTCTGGAGTGTATTTTGAGCATGTCGCTAAAGAAAGAAGGCCGATAACAAGAGATTTGTGCGCATGCCCAATCCTGCTGAGAGGAAAGGCATTTGACCGGTGAGCCGTGCGCTCAGACGCATTTTTCACCAATAAAACTTAACTTTTGTTTGCGCACGAGATAAACTGTACGAATGTAAAGGTAAATATAGGGAAAAGAAAACCATAAAGTCTTTCTCCACAATTTTAATTCAATAGCTACGCTATAATCTACATGTTTCGAGTGTAGAAACACTCATCATCAGGATGTTGAAGTAAAAATTATGAACAGCTGATGTTGTTAGCAAAAGACACTACTACACTACACTCGAAACATGTAGATTATAGCGTAGCTATTGAATTAAAATTGTGGAGAAAGACTTTATGGTTTTCTTTTCCCTATACTATTCAACTCCACTTTGAGTATGGACTACTTCTTCAAAAGTAAAGGTAAATGTCTATATATGGCTAAAATTTCAATGAAATTATTACGAAGAAAAACGCTATTTTTACCTTATTTTGACACATCATAATAATTATTAATTGTTTCCATCTGTCACTTTGTGCGCGGCGCGGGCTATTCAGAACTGCGCATCGGCGTCGTAACTTTCAATAAATTGCCACAGATAAGAAAATTGCATACCACTTATCTTAAAATTAAAAAATTCAAATATAAATCCTACTTATATATTTATTACCCGGTAGTTATTAGTTACAAATTTTATTTTCAAAACGTTAAACTAACTAGAATTGAAGACGAAATACACCAATTTTGCCAATTTTAACACCTCATTTAATTTCAATCCAGACAAAACCAAACTATATTTTTTAATGGTTGGCAATATTGGGTTTTGTTTTTTTAGTTCTGTCCCTGGCTTCCCAATTGCCAATGTAAAAATGTCCGATAAACTACTCTCCCTCCGATATTGCCAATTATACACAATAAAAATGATTGAAAACAATTTAAATAGCAATTTTTGTCCTTACACTCTTTCAAAACAGAATAAATTGTGTACTCTGTTTTAATATTACCCAAAGCTTGAGGTGAAATAATAACCGAAAATTTTCGATCTTCGAAACTTTTGCCTGTAGAAATAAATCTTAACGTTGCTGCGAGTCGTTCTGTCGTTCATGAGGTGTGGAGCTTGTTTTTCTTCTCTTTCAATAAACATATTTGATATTTAACTTCTAGCTTTGTTTTGTTCATGAAAATAATACCAAAAATATAATTTCGTCAATAATAAAAAATATATCTACTTTATTACAGATCGTTAATAACGTCCACAGAAACTTTTCTTTTAATTGGTTCTACTTCTGGAAAAAAACCTATAACCGTCTCGAAGCATTGCAATATGTCTGTAGAAGAATTTTTTTACAGTGTATTGGTGTTATACCTTTAATCTGAGAAAATAATTACCCTTGAGTTTGTCTGGTTTCTCTTCAAAAGCCATTCCTTCGCCCACTATGCACTCTTCTTTTTTGTTTTTGCGGCTAATGGCGCAACCACTGCACATAATAATGTTATCTTCATATAATTACGTAGTTTTTTTGTTGAACCGATGAACAATATCGCCTTCACCATTTTGTTCATCGAGCAAAGCTGCTAACAAAGCCATTGTCCCGGTATTATGACTTAAAATATACAAATCATGCATTTATTAGCAAGGAAAATGCTAGGCAATGGTATTTTGCCAATTCTTTACAGTTTGTAAAATGTAATTTTTTAAAATTTAAAATTATCGATTGGTTTTAAAACATTTCTATTTTATCTACACATCGTTTAATTACTACTCACTACCTAGCTATTTTGTTGATGGATTCGGGTGTGTTACTGATACTTGTGTATTTTCGTCGACAGCATGTTGTCCGTCCTTGTCAGAAATATTCCTAAAACATTGTTTTAATATTTTCAATGTTTGAAAATAAAAAGTAAAACAAAATTTAATTTTAAGATCACTTAATAGTAGTGTCCGACCGAAACAAGATTTTTAGCCGAAACCGAATCTTCGGCCTTGGTCTCAGTTTCGGCCGAAACCGAAACCCAAACCGAAACTTAAAAATTTTATTGTATTACTGAAATTTAATTTATTTTATAATCGATCTTGGGAACGGATTGAACTCTTCCCACTAAAAAAAAAAGTCGTTATATAGACAACACTGCCTACCACCCTAAGTTAGCCGAACGGTGCGCGAGAATTCACGAACACTGAGTTTCGGCATGGCCGAAGGTTCGGCCGGTTTTTGGCCGAAACCAAAACAGTCACCGAAACTAGATTTTTTGGCCGAAACCGAACCTTCGGTCGGTCTCTACTTAAGAGCAAACACTAGTGACGCATTCGCCTTTTTATTTTATTTTCAATATTTTGTTTATTTTACGATTTATCCAAAAGCGGCAAAATACGCTTCTTTGGGTAACAATAATTATACAGTTTTGAGTTTAAACAAAATTAATTGATAAATTATTAAAAGCAAAAAACAAAGAACCCCGCACTTTTCTTATGGAAAATGGCCCTCGGTTAAATTTCCTAAATTTTTAGTAAGTATGTTGTAGAGAATGCCATTTTGAATAAAAGTATCCATGGCCACAACAAAATCTGCCGACCAGTTTTTGAGATACAAGGTGTTCAAGTTGCAAAATTAAATTTTCACTACATTATAATATTTTCGTAGTTCATAATATTAATTCGTTCTGTTTTTCTGGATTTTTGTTGACCCCAACGACTTCTAATACAAGGAGACCCCAGTGTTTACGTTTGGTCCCGATCAGAAAACGTTTTAGCATAAATCAATGATGACAAACTTAAGCTGATTTCCTTAGATCTACCGCCTGTGTTTGAAAACGAAGGTTATATTGATTATGTTAGATCCATTTGTGATGCGTATGTACCTATTAAGTTAAAATAATATATTAAATATATCGTCGTTAATTTCACAAAGTGTCGTATCTCATTTATTGTAATTTTTCAGGACAGAGGTTTAAAGATTTTCATAAGTTTTGGCTTTCGATAAAAGTAAAAGAGCATTTGTTTTATAATATTTATTCGGTCTTGTGTTATAGTGTTAGGACTTTTTTTTGTAGTTTCATGATAAAACATATGATATAATTTTTTTACCCTGAGTTAAGAAGAAAAAAAATAGATACGATCATTTGTGAGAATAAAATTTTACCTGTATGTTGAGATATGTCTTTGTTATTTATGATAAAATATATTATTTTATAATAGAAAAATAAGGCAAACCCTTCGAAATGAACAAATTTTATTTTAAATACCTAAACTAGAATATAAATATACAAAACTATCTTGACGTAGTATGTAAAATAGGTAAATGAAACTTTGCAGGCATTTTTATGCAAATATTGAGGCTACATTAACTAGCAAAAATACAAAAAGAAATATGAACACGTAAAAATGGGCAAAAAAAATCGTGAACACTTAATTTTTTTAATGTGGTAGTAAGTTTTTGTTTGTTAACTATTCCCTTCTTTCTTTGACTAGGTTCGCCTTCCTTTTTACTTCCTTCCACTTGATGCTGTTCAGGTTGCAAGTCCCTATTAACATTGGTTATTTTTGTAGTTTTCTTTTTTAGTATACGTGTTGTATGGTAGTCACAATGTGGGTTATCTATGAAGTGATCGTAGCACAAAAGAATCCAACAACGATGACAGGAACTCCATACTTCTCCCTTACATCGGTAATATTCACAGGTGGCTGTATACGGAGGATCGGCATCGGAATCGTAAACAGACTTATTTCACTCTTATTGTCAGAAATTGCCGTTTTCTGATTACTTAAAGATTCACTCAAAATCAAAGCCCTGATTTGGGCTAGACGTACATTGTCCGAAGAATCCGACAAGGAATCGACATCTGAAATGTCCACGTGGTTTCTAAACTCACTCACAGACTTGACATCTAGCTTGTTCACTTCCTGCGTAGGTACAGGTACATAATCTGAATTATGTTCATCGAAAATATTAATGTTGCACTCCGTTAAGATCACTTTGCCATTATACCACTTTTTTTCGTAAAATATTTTTACTTTAGTTCCTTTTTTCAATGCACCACGAAACATAAGTTCACTTGATAACACAACATTTTTTGTGCCATCCTCCCATAGTACAAGTGCATCCATCGTAAAAATGTATTAATCTCACCGTCAAATATTGCTTTACTGCACCCGGCTACGTTTAAAACTTGACTAAATGCATAATAATTGCCGTAAAATAAAATACCCGGTCAAGTATAATACGAGTTCTAACTCGTCAAATTGAGATACGTCGGCGACCTGCACAAATCTATTTAAAAAGTAAATCTCACAAACCGACCTAACTCGAGTTAGGTCGGTTTGTGAGATTTATAAAGTTTACTATTATGAGATTCGTCACCGACCAAATGTTAATTACGAGAAAAGTATAGCAGGTAAAGTTACGACACTTTGTGAGATGAAAAAGGTTTATATAAGGTAAACGTTTTCGATCGTATCTCAAAATAGCGATTTTCTGAGATACGTCAGTTTGTGAAATTAACGACGATATGTGTGCGTTTCTTTAAAATTTACTACTCCTAAAATAATTTATTTCCAAATTAAGTAGGTAGGTACATCAAATTATAATGTTTTAGGGAGATCATATGACAACAATGTACCTATGGCCGCTTTACTTCATTTTACGAATATTTTTACTACGCTGCGGCCTTGTAGCAGCAATCATGGCGGGGGTTCATTTATTTTCGAACCGCGCGGTGTTGGTAGGCTGTTGGTTTATAAATATTTTTTTCTACTTCCATCTGCATATTAGCTATTTCTTGCACAATCTACAGAATGGATAAGTAGGCAATTCCAGTTAACTGAACGGATATAATTTCATATCCATCCTAGTTAGGATATGAAATCGACCAATCACAGTTAGCGTCAGGTTACCCAGGTAACTATTCGATTTTAAAATATTATGTCATTTATAGTGTAATTGTCAGATCGTAGATAAAATTATTGAAAGTTATAAAAATATGAGCGATTCCGATGAAGAAACGATAAACTGCACGCCGCCAAATATTCGTTTAGAAGCCAACCAAACCTACGAAACTCTATTACCAGAAAAATCCAAAAGTAAATACGAATTAACTTACAAAAAGTTTATGGACTAAATGCTGGAAAATGAAGTCAAAAATATATCAGAAAATGTTTTAACTGCATATATAAAATATTTATCCAAAGACCTAAGACCGTCGACTCTATGGACAACGTATTCTATGTTAAAGTCGATTCACTCAGTAAACCTGCAAGATGGCCGACATGTCATATGACAAAAGTCATTGAAAATGCAAAAATTTATTTTATTAATTTATTTATTTATTTGTATAATAGTGTTTGTTATTCGAAACACCCTGTATAGCATTAAATATGTTTATTTTTAACCATAAGATGAACTTACAGAACAACTTTTATTGAAAAAAAAAAAGTGATTTTATATGTTTTTTTTTTAGTTTGGTCTGTCGGTTCGACACTGTAAATCTCCAGAACTGGTTATAGGAAATGGGAAATCAATAGTAAACATTAAGTAAGACACCTTAAGCCAAAAATATTAAAAAATAACGAAATTTAACCGATCCATTTTTAATATACCGGGTGATTTATCAATACATGCATTTTTATGTTTTTCCTCTATCGCTTACCATCGGAAACACCCTGTATAACATTGATAATTATATATATTTGGAACCATACGATAAGCGACAAGTAGTACCTAAAGAAATATCTACAAAATTTCTTTAAAAACTAATAAAAAAAATATTTAAAATATAACTAGGTATAAAAAATATAAATTATGATAGCTTGCTCCAAGGTAATGTCATCCAGAGTATTACTTTGTTAACATTTAATTTAATACCGAAAATACAACGATTCAACAAAAAATATTAAATAATTTTCGTCGCTCACCCGGTATATAATAAGATAATTAGACTATTTTTATAGTAGATATTCTATCCTATCTACGACAGGGTCAACAAAAATCTAGAAAAACAAAACGAATTAATATTATAAATTACGAAAATATAATGTAGTGTAAATTAATATTTTGCAACTTGGACACCCTGTATCTCAAAAACTGGTTGGCAGATTTTGTTTTTGATCAGAATGGCATTCGCTACAACATACCAAAAATTTAGGAAATTTAACCGAGGGTCATTTTCCATAAGAGAAGTGCGGGGTTCTTTGGTCAATTTTGCTCATATTTCGGTTTTTTATCAATTTATTTTTTTACTTACTTAACTTACTTAAAACTAGTTAATTATTGCTACCGGCTTGTTGGAGAAATTGAAAAATAAAGGGAATATTGATTCACTTGTGCGAACTAAATTATTTGTCATTGAGTTTGTCGACGAACAAATAAAGTTATTAACACGATTAATATATTATTAGATGTCCAAATACATCTTGGTATTCTCGGTTGTCTTCTGGCAACGCTCCGAGATGGAACGAACTTTGCAGGCGTTCGGTTATCAGGTAAAATTGAATTAAATAAGTAGCGCATTGAATCAACTCGCCAGAGTAAGCTCGGTACGTTTCCTTTTGAATCGGCCATGGATTCTTAAAGACCGTAGTTATATGTGTAGTTCACACGGTCCTGGAAATGGGAGTCCAATCCCGCAAATGCTGGATCCCGCGGTGATTTCGCGGGATTGACATTGCGGGATTCGCGGAACTCGATGTGGGTGCTGGATGTTAATAAAAAGTTGTTTTATGCAATTAAAAATAGAATAGAGTAGCAGGAAAATATTTATTGCATACCTAAAGGTACAATACAATAGTACGACTAGTTTCACGGTTACATGTTACATTGATTTTGGAAGTATTTTCGGAGAAAAGATAACATGTTTAATGTTTCATCTTTTAGATTTGATCTTATTTTATTGCACGTGTATTCTGTGGCTGAAAACGCACGTTCAGCTTCGACACTGACTTGTCGGCGGAATAGATTTTACACAGTTATATGCAGCTTCTAAGTACATTCCTCTATTCCCTCCGCATTCAAAAACTGTCATCTCATGTTTTAGTAACTGGCAGTGGCGCAACCAGAAATTAAGTTCGGGGGGGCTCTAACTTCTGCGCTCTTTTGCGCCGCGGGCGAAAATTTTGTTGGGTGCCACGCCCTTTTTTGGGTAAAATACGTATGATTGACGAGAGCGACAGCCCCCTAAAACTTCTGCAATAATACGCCGCTGGCCCTAACTAAATATTTATGGAAAAAAAATTAGAGATTTCATTTTAATTAGTAAAAATGTATTTAAAATAAGTAACGCATATATTAATCATACTTATACTAAAACAAAACAAAAACCTTATACAATAAGTTGTAAGAAGTAATCACTAATAATACTAATATTGAAGTAAAATTCTTCGTTTTGTTTTTGCCTTTTCGTCCAGAATTTCTGCCACGGTTATATCAATATCGTGGTTCGCATAAAGAACTGCCAAACCATTTAATCTGTCCTCTTCCGTGGTGCCACGCAGATATGTCTTTAAATATTTTAAATTTGAAAAGGACCTTTCAGATGTGGCGGTTGTAATAGGCAAAGTTAAAAAAATTTGTAAAATCCTTTTTATATTAGGAAATATATTGGCATCACATTCGGAATACACTTTGTCCAAATCTTCCTTCAGTTTTTGTTTTTGCATTTTTTTGTACCACAGCTCAAGTTCAGCTTTTAACATCGTTTTAATGGAAAACTCTTCAAGGAACTCATTCTTGTAGAAGCTGTGAAGTTTCAAAAAACATTTAAATTGACTATCAAAATCTTGATTATCATATGGAAAGAGGCATTCAAAATTTTGAAGGGTTTCTCGATGTTTTGAAAACCGATCCTCGAGATTTGCAATGAGGCCATCTAAAAACGGAATAAAAATTGTTATTTTAAAATACTCAGCAGCGGAATAGGTTTTTATAACCAATCTTTGTGTTTGTCTTGGCGGTAGTCTAGGTACTCTGATTTCAATATCGTATTCCGAAAGTAGATCTTAAGCTTCCTTAAAAATATTTTGAAAATGATCATCTGCCAGGCCTCTTATTTCTTTAACTTGATCTGTTACGTCATTAGCTAACTGTAATGCTTAAAAAAGGTTTAAATCGACTGTTTGTAGGATCTTGCGGCATATATTCTTTCTGTACACATTAGTGCGATCAGAAATTTGGGACTTATATAATGCTGGCCAGTAATCCAGAATCGTCAGTGGAAGTATTTCGGTCGGTCCATTCAGTCAGACGTAGTATAATTTCACTATTGATAACATGATTGATGTAAATTATGTGGCTGAATATAAAATATTAGTAAAAGGCGTGACATGAAAAATTGGTTTGCAATTAAACGAATAGGCTAAGTTTCTAAGCTCGGGTTTGTCCCCCCTGGTTGCGCCACTGGTAACTGGTCAAGTAATGCTCAGGCGGGCACAGATACATTTGTGGCCCTCTGATTCGAATGGTTGGCGCATATCGATCGATGTGATAAACTTTCCAAAGGGTATACCATCTTTAGCTACCATTCGAGACACTCTTTCCTCAATCGAAACTTTTTTCTGAGATGAAAAAAAATCTATCATTTTCATTTTCTTAGGTAGCACAGAAGAACCACTAACATCTGAGCGCTTAGCAATAGAACTGTTTAAATTCCCTGTATTATATTCAACCACTTGATAAATGTCACTAGATACTAGTTGAATAACGCTCTTACTTTCGCACGTACGCAAGAAAACTGTTCTGTTTAACGTATTTTCAATAGCCCAGCAGGGCGGGGAATCCCCGACGCGTCGACCAAAAATACCGCAGTTCATTGTTTGCTATCCCGCAAATCCCGCGGATCCGCGGGATCAATGGGCTCAATCCCGCAGGTTTGCGGGATTAAGGTTTGGCTGCGGGATTGGATTCCCTACCTGAAAACCACCAGTAATAATAATTATGATCATGTCAAATGTTACCAGACGTTTCATTTTTTATTAGTTTCAACATGTTTTATAGTTTTCAAGAAACAAAATAATGATTAAGTGGCACTACATGGAAAATAGTTCTCGGAGAGTATCCGAAATGTTCTCTGCCATATTTCTCGACAGACCTATTCCAAGCAAAACAGCAGTCCTGAATATTGTTCGTAATTTGGAGAGTAAAGGTACTTACTGCAATTAATAAATGCAACTTATTAGAGCGAAATAATGATGTACTCGATGGTAGAGCTCTGAAAAAGATTGCAGATTTAAAACTTCTACTCTATGTAGAAGAAAACAATTTCAGTAGCACCAGGCTTCTTGGCAAAACTGAAGGAAAGCATCATTCCACACTATAAATATCGGAAGTATCAGGAATTATTGAGGAAATGTGATAAAATACGAAGAGCAAACTTTTGTTTGAAAGTTATGGAAAAACAGTTAAATATTATATTCTAAGACAGTAAAACCATATTCTGGCGAAACCAAATTATAGCATTTTCTACATGCCTTCGGATAGAGGTCAACGACTATCTTACTTTGACATAGATCTGTTTTTGAGTGTCTTATATTTTTACCGGTTCCATTTACATTTCTAGAGACAGTAGGGACACCCAGTTCCCCTACAACTTTGTTAAAACTGAATATCAAATACAAAATCGGCATAAAATCTGAAAACTAAACACCATGACCACGTCAAACCAACTACAAAGAATTAAATAGCCGAGTTAAAATTCGTGTTAACCTTTGTCGAATTGGTTACAAAAGGGACGGGTTTTTACATTTTTGTAATTATGTAGAATTTCAACGCTATACAACAGCTGCTATGTGATGATGACTTTCAGTTTCTTTGTAAAACACTTCACCCTATACACTGGGAGAAAAGCCTTCTATTCCTTATAATAATTCACATATTCTTTATACAACTGTTTAATACCACTGTGACAGTAACGCGCTTTCCAACGCAAGACAACGAAAATTTGTAGTAGTAGTAGTAGTAAAAAGATTTATTTAGCACGTAGCTACATGATATATTTTAACAAGTTTATACCCTTTTTTTATTTATTTTTTGAATTAAATGACCTTTTGAAACTTTATTTGTCCTGTTGAGTTAATAAGAAAGATTTTAAACTTTTTTTAAAATATTTTAAACTTTTTTGATTTTTAATTGACTTGTTTAATTTATTAAATTTAATAACACCCTTATGAAAAACTGATTTATATGCAATATTTTTTGAAAAATTATTAAGAAAAAAATTATTGTTATTTCGTGTTAAATAATTATGTTGATCACTATTTAGAACAGTCAATTGCTTTAAATGTGGCGGTAACAAATCATTTTGAATTTTAAAAATAAATATAAGAACCAAAAATAATACTAAATTTTTTACATTTAACCAATCTAATTTTTTTAACATCACATTAATTTTTGTATATCTATCCATATTAAGTAAAATTCGCATTGCTTTTTTTTGTAAAATTTGTAATCTATTTATTACACCTTCATCCGCCATAAACAAAATTGTAGAACAATAAAGAAAATGTGGTAAAATTAAAGTATTGTATACATTTTTTTTTGAATAAAATTTTAAATTTAAACCTATTCTTTTAAAATAACTAATTTTTCCCGCAATTTTGTAAATAAAATTTTCGAATTGGTTATTAAATTTTAATTTTGAATCAATCAATATACCTAAATATTTAAAAGAATTGACTATTTCTAGTTTATCACCATCAATTAAAATATTTATATTTGTATAATTATTTAAATTTACACCCATAACCATACATTTTGTTTTAGAAACATTTAATTGTAATTTGTTAACTTTTAACCAGTTTGACAATAGAATCAGTTCTAAATTTAAAATTTCCAAAATTTCCAAAAGATTTTTACCGCTTATATAGATAAGAGAATCATCAGCAAACATTTGTATTTTAAGAACTTTTAGGACTAATGGCATGTCATTAATATATAAAATAAAAAGTAAAGGCCCCAAAATACTTCCTTGAGGTACTCCTATGTTATTAAATTTCTTTGTTGAAAAAAAATTACCAAATTTAGTTTTCTGTGATCTATTATTTAAATAATTTGGAAACCATTGATAAACTTTACCCCTTATACCATATTCAAATAATTTTTCTAATAATATATCTCTATTAATCGTTTCAAAAGCTCGCTTAAAATCAAGAAATACTGCTATTACATATTCTTCTCTTTCCAAGGCTCTTTTCCAATTTTCTACTACATATTTGGTAGACCGTTCTGTAGTGATAATATCACGGTAATTTAGCCAATAGGAAATAGGAGTTAATGTTACCATATAATGGTGTATGTATAGCCATTATTGCTCATTCTTGTCGTTTAACATTGCATATGATTATCTACTATGCAACATCGTTTACTGAGATAGTAAAATTCGTCCATCTTAACATAGTATAAAACAAAGTCGCTATCCTGTCCTGTCCCTATATGTGCTTAAATCTTTAAAACTACGCAACGGATTTTGGAGCGGTTTTTTTTAATAGATAGATAGATTCAAGGGAAAGGTTTTTATGTATAACTAGCGACCGCCGGCTTCGCACGGGTGCAATTTCAGAGAGTGGCATGCCGGGTACTAATATCGGGTTTGCTCGGGTTTGTATTTATACCAGCGGGTTGCAACGCATGCCGGGTACACGCTAGTAGATTATAAAGTCCAATACTAATGATGGGTTGTGCGAAATAGGAATATTCTATTGCTTTCTGTGACATGCAACGTTTAAAAAAAACTTAAATACAAAGTAACATTAAATTAATTGAAACAGGTATTGGTACGATCAATAGAATTCAAATTCAGACAGGGCAGCTAGAAGACTTCAAACAACGATGTGACCTGCGCAACAAATATATTAAAACTAATACTACGACGCGCGGCGATTGCCGATCGCAAAGAACCCCCACCAACGTCTTGTGGCTTATACGTTTTAACGGATACAATTTGTTTTCGGGGACGCTGTTCTACTTTCTTAATTGTAGAGAATGCGCTTTACTGGGAACAAAATGCGTCGCATTGAGAAGATAAAATATATTTCTTAACAAAATTGCTGTATTAAAAGTAGTTCATTATTCAACAAGACTGTGCAGCTAATGGAACTGATTACTACCAATAAAAACACTTTTCTAGCAAATCTGAGATTGATATAACACTAAAGCGGGATTGATAGGTACACTAGCAATTTATTTAATATGAGTTAATAAAAAATAAGCCATCAATACTTAGTTAGATCATTTTCCTCAGTGTGTATGTATACCTAAATACTGCTCTGAATCTACACTGCTTTCATATTTTATGATATATATGTTATTATAAATCAATGGGACAAACCATATCAAAATATTTGATACAAAGTATATTATTGGTTCCTCGTTTTACAGATGTGTCTGTATATTCATACATTATATTTTATACGGTAAGTTGCTCGTAAAATGTGTGGAGAATCTTATCAAATTGTATACACATACACACGAGACGTAACAACAAACTACCTATGCAAACATAAGCATAAATTCGACGATTAAGTTGTCCGACCTTAATCTAGCTCTAGCAATAAGATGGGGTTCAGATAAGGCACTACGGCCGGCAATAAATCATATCAGATTTTTGCCAATAATTGCGTAAAATCTCGATCTAAATTCTAAATGTAAAATGATTAAAGCATAGTATAAATATAATCTTTTAAACTAATGTCGCAGCAACTGGAGTTAGCATTCATCAGTCATCAGTTACAAAATTTTAACAAATCTGATAGTTGTAGTCACTAGTCAGTCAATGATCTGGTCTCTATAGATGGCACATGTCATTTATAAACGGTATTAAAATGTGTTGACGACATCGTTTGTAGGAGACAGGAGGTAAGTTGGGTGGGGCAAGGAGTAAGGATTACCTTTGACTGTGACCTTGCTACTATACAGGGTGGTATTTAAGTATGTGACCAAACTCCAAGGGGTGCTTCTTTAAGTGATTTTAAGAAGAAAATTTTATATAAACATGGGTCCGAAAATGCATAGTTTTTACGATACAGGGTGTCAAACTTTAAAAAAAAAATCGGATGTTCGTAAATATCTCAATACTCTTTTATTCGATTTTGTTGAAACTTGGCCGTTCTGTTTGTAATAATAAGAGGATAATTTAGACTCAATTAGAATAAAATTATTAGGTCCAGTGGCGTCCCGAAAGACAGCCTAACTAATATTTTTGACAAAAAAATTGCGCGCCACTGACTTTTTTTAAAATTATGTATTTTTTTCGAATTAAGCAACTACAAATAAAACTATTTTATCTTTTAAGTTTTTTTCATATCTTGCTTTGTTTCCGAGAAAAAAAAAATAAAAACCATTTTATTGCATGTCCCCGGGACAATAAGAGTAAAAAATTTAAACTACTTACAAACTACATATTAAGCAATTAAAATTACAGGAAAGTCCTCTTTTGAATTTTTTCGCACAGATTAAAACTGTTTTCGATAAAAGAAATTAACATAAAATAATCGCATAACGTAATAATTTATTGCTTACTGCAATGTTTTAAAAGTAACAGAAAAAGAATAAAAATGCTATAAAGTGGTTTTTATTTTTTTTCTCGAAAACAAAGCAAGATATGAACAAAACTCAGAAAATTTAATAGTGGTATTTGTAGTTGCTTAATTCTAAAAAAATACATAATTTTAAAAAAAGTTAGTGGCGCGCAATTTGTTTAGCAAAAATATTAGTTAGACTGTCTTTCGAGACGCCACTGGATTTAATAATTGTAATCTAAGTGAGGCTAAATTATCCTCTTGTTATTACAAACAGAATTGCCAAGTTTCAACAAAATCGAATAAAAGAGTATTGAGATAGTTATATCCGATTCTTTTTTAAAATTTGACACCCTGTATCGTAAAAACTATGTATTTTCGGACTCATGTTTATATGAACTTTTCTTCTTAAAATCGCTTAAAGAAGCACCCCTTGGAGTTTGGCCACATACTTAAATAACACCCTGTAAACCCTACAAATAACCCAACTTTCTATTTACTCACCTATGAAAAGTAACTGTAGAATTATTATTTTCCGAATTCACGCATACGTAAAATTTGCAACTCATCTTAATTAGCCTCCAAAAAATATCACAAAACACTATAAACAGCAATTATTACATAAAACCGATAAACTGAAGAAAACTTCAGACCGCTGTCAAGGAATCACCAAACGGAAATAGCGATGTTCGATATACATCGACGCATCGAAAACATCGACATTTTCCATGCGATACATTGATTTTAAGCAATCTCGATAGATTGCCTGGCTTCGATAAGCCATTTTTTTAAATTTATTAAATAATTCCCAACGAACTTTAAAAGTCCATTACAGGGAAAATATTACACTAACTTAAAAATAAAATAAATATAAACAAAATTTTTTTACAAAAATATAGAATTACATTACAGAATACAATACAAATAAAATTAATAAAATAGTCAAATTTAAATCAATTTTAAAACTAATTTCCGAATAAAATTAGAGTGCTTTTATTTTTTTTTAAATACAATTTAGTTTTCTTTTTAAAGAGTGTCAATTTTTTTATATTTTTAGACATATTTGGTAGGGTATTATAAATTATAACCCCATTGTATAATAATGATCTTTTACCAATAGTGCTTTTAATATTTACTGCTAAAATACTTTCATTTTGCCTTGTGTCATGATTATGTACGGTATTTAATTTTTGGAATGTGATTTTTGATCTTTTTTGATGAGTGGATATTGAATGAATAATTACACATATTTTTAATTTATACAAATTTTCTAAGTTTAAATATCCTAGTGGTTTGTATAAATTTATTGTTGGTTTTAAAAAAGGAAGCTTGTAAATACATTTTTCTATTTCACGTTCATAATGAGTTCAGTACGACCCTCATTTGCGGATCGTAATGAAGCTATTTCGATACGCGTTATTTCTTTATTTCATGTTGGTAACATTTAAATGTTCTATTTCATTGACTTGCGCGGCCTTTGTGATTTACGAGAAAACCCATTTTTCGCAGAGGAAAACTAGCTTGATAACTTACTTTTTTATTCTGTGTGGATAACAGTCATGTATGTTGGTTGCATAAATCTATAAATCAATCTTTTGTAGATGCTTCAAGCTATCATTTTCTGCCAAATCCTATCCAAAATTCAATCTACTAACCTTCTAATGTCGATTTTAACTTCAACTTTATTTGAATTTTCCATCTTCCCTATACTAAATTGCAATGCCGTGCGTAAAATCACGTCTTTTGAAATTCGAAAAAAAGTAGCAAAATCTCCCGAATTTCCGAACGCTCTGTATATGTACCGAATGTACAAGGATCACACAACGTATTCCGTCCAATTTCAAATCTCATATCGCTAAAATAACTTTAGAATCTCGTGGTGAAAATGGGTCAATAAATCAAAAAATGACAGTTTGCAAAATAATTTTTGTTGTCCAGAGGCTCCTATGATAAAAAATAGTATTACCAACATAAAATTTGGACATAAAAATTTACAAAATTTGAAGGATTTATTTTCTTTTTAAAATGTATTTTTCTTGATTATAAAAGGTGAAATAGAAAAAAATGTATAAAGCACATGTTTCATGAGGCGTTTTAGTGCCCGTGTCAATAAAAAAACTCGCCACTTCGTGGCTCGTTTTTTAAAATAGACGCGGGCGCTAAAACCGCTTCTTATGAAACTCGTACTTTAATATACTATTAATAACTTTATTTTGTAATTTTTTTAAAGGGTTTATTATTGTAGAGGTAGCAGATCCCCAGACGGATATTAAATATTGAAATTTAGAATAAATTAGAGAATAATAAATATTTTTTAAAAGCTTAATTGGTAAATAATATCTTATTTTATAAAAAATTCCAATCATTGGGGTAATATTTTTCCTGAGATAATCGATATGTGTTTTCCAAGTTAAATTTTCATCTATATGCAGTCCTAGAAATTTTATAGAATCAGCATATTTTATGATTTTATTATCAAATAAAATGTCTTTTTTTTATAGCAAGCTGTTTATTTTTGTTTTAGTAATATATATAAAGGAAGATTTTTTAAAATTTATTGATAATTTATATGACTGAAGCCAAGAAAAAATGATTTGTAAATCATTTTTTATTTGATATTTGTCGATGTATCGATGTGTTTTAATGATGTATTAGGCCTTAATTTTATTCGTAAAGTAATTATTTTGCCGTTGCCTCTCCGATCTTGATTATACCTTTTATCTTTGGCTTCAGTTAAGGTGTGTTTAGAATAATTAGATTTGTGATGTGTTTTGTAATTCTAATTATAATAAAATTTTTTTCGATGCATCGCAATTTTTCCGCGATACATCTTCTGTGGTTCTCTGGTTAAACAGAAACGAATAAAACAACGTCATCATGGCCTCAGACCAATGTCGTGGCGGTCACATCTTTGGGGGCGGATCTCTTACTGCTGCCGTTGACTTTTTATAAGGTTTTATTCAAAGATTTTAAATGTCCCATATCATGTTGATACTTTTAACAGCGTAAGTTTGGCAAACAAATAATGGAATACGACTTTGTCAATAGGTTCATTTGTTATTGTTTCGTCTATAGTTACCAGATCATTGGTTGTAGTGTTCCCTAATTTCTAAAGCTTCACTAAAAAATCTAAGTATGTTTATTTTTAAAGAAAAAACGTGAATACTAAGGAATTTTAAAATAGTTTGTCCTCTTTCCAACTTCAATATTCAAGTTAATAAATTAAATGAAAATTAGAAAAAAGAAAAGCACAAAGTCTGTATCCACAAGTTTATTAGAATAACTAGGCGAACCTAGAATAATTCTTAATAATTCGACATGTTTCCACTGTAGAAACACTCATCATCAGGAAAACAAAGTAAATAATCCAATGGTGATTTTGTTAGCAATAGAGAAAATAATAAGTGGGATTAAGCCGTAATGGAGCTTTTAATGGTGTACACGGGGTATAAAATAATTAAAATATGAATAGTCAGAAGACCGACAAGACTTCAGCATACTGGAAAGTCAAGTGGTAGTGAAAAAAATACCCTGCCTTGGGCAGAACAATGAAGAGAGCAAAAGAAAATTAGAGAGTTTTAACAGGACTTTGTCAAAATCATTTAGGTATAAGTAGTGAAATGAGAGGGAAAGAAAAAAAATGGTTTTCGTAAAAGTCAAAGCATCTATAAAAGATAAAAAAGGGAAATGTAGCAAATAAAATTTAATAAAATGAGGTAGATTGGCTTACCATTTAGCTTGAAGTAAAATGCTGTTGGGGTACCAAGCCAGGCACATACACTTCCCTATATCTTGTCTCACAATATTAAATGATTTTTTGCCAATAACTTAAAAAACGGTTCATCCATAAATTCTACGTAGAATTACTCAAAATTAAATAGTCTTTCAGTTTTTCTTTCAACAATTATGAAATTCCGATCGTCCTAAACTGCCCCTAGATTTTTTTTTATAGATTTTTTTTTAATTTGATATTTTTGTATAAAAAAATTTATAGGCCTGTGATTGGGCCCTACCTGTTTCAATTATTTTCGCCACTGGGTAGGTACAACGTTTATTTAATTATATAAAAAAAATTTGAAAAATTTGCTTTGTACTACCTACTAATGTAAAATCAAATGTAAAAATTTATGTATTTGAAACTTTTGCACCCATATTTTGTAGTCATTTTGGAATGCCTTTATTTTAAATTGTTACTCTGGCAACGAAAAAAATCCGGAAATTTGTTTCTTCCGTATGGGTATAAGGTACTTTGGGCAAGTTTAATAAGTGGACATTTTTTACGTTCACTTTAAATCTTTAACACAAATATTAGATTTTAATTTAATATAAGGAAATTATGCTCAAAATAATTATTAATTTTTTCCCCTAAGTGTATGCAATATATCTGTAATATAAAACAACTTATAGAAGCATAAAATAAATAGCCTGGCCAAGGACGCAAAATTTATTAGCTACTAATGATACTCATTTTTTTCTAGCATGCCTATACGTTGGACTTTATACTGACATAGTTATAAATAACCTTCCTTTTGGACAGGTCATCCAATGCATAATTTAATCAACCTAACAAACTTAATCATTAATTTTTGATAGGTCCATACCGGAAAAACTGACTTTTCAAAATGTGCCATTTCCCAAGGAGTTTAAAGTTGAATGTTTCTTTAAATTAATCTTTTTAATTTCCTCCTAAAAAAAAAATGTTGGAATCGCATTTGTGAGATATATCGACGTTTTAGGATCCCTACACTGAGAAACAAGCTTTCTATTCCTTATAAGAATTCACATACTCTTTTTACGACTGTTTAATACTATATTTGACAGCAACGCGCTTTCCTACTGTAAGACAACGAAAATCGCTAGACCGTTGTGTAGTGGTAATATCACGGTAATTTAGCCAATAGGAAATAGGAGTTAATGCTACCATAGGATGGTTTATAGCCATTATTGCTCTGAATACTCACAGTAATTATTAAGTTCTATTGGGGTGTAATCTGGTTTCATATACTTACTATATTAGTTCCGACTGGCAGTTGTAATGAAACTTGACATTATTCATAATAATATTTGCTTGCTACGGTTAATAAAGCATATGCTTACCACTACAAATCACTACCGTAGTTCTTAAAAATTTAAATAGCTTCTAGTGTGATATTGTTCTTGTCGTTTAACATTGCATATGATTATCTATTATGCAACATGGTTTACTGCGATGGTAAAATTCGTCTATGGATTTATAAAGTCCAATACTAATGATGGGTTGTGCGAAATAAGAATCTTCTATTGCTTTATCTGATATGCAAAATTAAAAAAAACTTAAATACAAAGTAAAAATAAATTAATTGAAACAGGTATTGGTGCGATCAATAAAATTCAAATTCAGACAGGAAAGCTAGAAAACCCCGAAGAACGATGTGACCTGATGCGCAACAAATACGTTAAAACTAATACTAGGGCGCGCGGCGATTGCCGATCGATACGAACCCCCACCAACGTCTTGCGGATTATAGGTTTCAAAACTGATACAATCCGTTTTTCTTAATTGTATAGAAAAAGCGCTTTATTGGGAACAAAATGCGTCGCATTGAGAAGATACCAGTTTATTTATTATTTCTTAACAAAATTGCTGTATTAAAAGTAGTTCATTATTTAACAAGACTGTGCTGCTAATGGAACTGATTACTACGAATAAAAATAAGTTCTAGCAAATCTGGAATTGATATAACACTAAAGCAGGTTTGATACACCAGCCATTTATTTAATATGGGTTAATAAAAAAATAAGCTATCAATACAAACTATGTCTTAGCAAACCTGTTGTATTAGATCAATTTCTTCACTGTAGATATAGAAAAACTTAAAACCTACTTGATGGGGGATGACGAATTTTCGTAAGTTTGCATATTATATATCCTATAAGGATTAGGAGGCAATAGGACCTGCTTAAAACCAAGTATGGTTTGGGTTTGCATTAGTTTGCAATCTACAGAATGTGTATACTTAAGAATAAAATTCCATTTTCAAATTCCATTTGTTTTTACCCAGTGAAGTTGCTATCATATTTCTATACCTAAAGCCCGTCGTTAACGAAGTAATGACATTTGAAAAATTACAGTTTTCCTCTATACCTACATTTGAAAAATACTACTCCATTCGATACTTAAAATGTACCTATATGTATCGCCAGATTGCCATAAGAAATCCCATGTAAATTTTTCTACCCTCAAATACTGGCTCCCCTATTAATTCGACATCAAAATTGTATCAGATTTTTTTGAAGGCCGTTGTATAAAGGACACTTCAAATTTTATTACCGTGGCGAATTTTTTTTTTGTTATTATTTTTTTTCAGCTTAGTTATATTTTTTTAGGGTTTGAGGCAGGTTTCTTATTGTTAAAGTTAAGTTAAAGAGTAATTAAATATGGAGAGGACATATCAGAAAACTCCGGGAAACCGGAACTACAAGAATTATTCCGAAAAAAATTTAAGACAAGCCATTGATGCCATAAAAATTGGCAAAAAAGATATTACTTTATAAAATGTGATTTTCTTTCAATTTTTACTTAAAAAAAATTATAAAAATTTATATACTTACCTACATTTAATTTTTCGTCGAATGCCGGGGCTACTTTGACACTAGAGTGATTTAAAATGCGGATTTCACGTATTTCTGCTTCTGTGACAAAGTAGCCCCAAACACGGGGTAACTTTGACACACTGGTTTTTATTTTTTTGCAATTAAATTATTAATTTTAGAGCAATTTTGACATCAGCAAACGATTCAGCAGCCCATGTTTGATATGTTAGCTTTTCTTCAAGTAGTCATGTTAATAAATAGTGGCGTGAAGTCGAAAAAATGTAAGAAAAGGTGTCAAAGTAGCCCCGGTTGACGGTATTTTCTAATATACCGATACTATTTTAAAAAAAACGACCGTGATACACCGAGGAAAATGATTTAATATAACAGGTTTGCTAAGACATAGTTTGTATTGATGGCTTATTTTTTATTAACCCGTATTATTGGTAGTAAAATCAGTTCGAGTAGCAGCACAGTCTTGTTGAATAAGAACCACTTTTAATACAGCAATTTGGTTAAGAAATAATATGTATCTTCTCAATGCAACGCAAGTCCCCAAAAACGAATTGTATCCGTTAGAACCTATAATCCACCAGACGGTGGTGGGGGCTCGTAGCGATCGGCAATCGCTGCGTGCCGTAGTATTAGCTTTAAGGTAGGAGTATCAACATGCTTGTCAACCTATAACCTATTTCGCGTAGATTTATTTATGTTTTCTAGCTTTTATACAAAATTTAAAGAAAATCAGTATCGACTTGATATTCTATAGATAGGTAATAATTGACATATTTAATAAATATCAAGGAATTTCATAACTTATTTTAGGAGAATTGTATAGCGAAAAATATCGGGTAAGATTTTTTTTAACATTATTATGTCATTGTCACTCATTGTTCTTTCACTATACAATTCTCCCAAAATTAGCAATGAAATAAATTGATATTTTTGTACTATATCAGATGCTACCTAAATAATGTACCGACGATATTGATTTTCTTTAAATGTTAGTTATTAAAATAATAAACTCAAAAAATCAACGCGGAATAGGTTATAGGTTGGCAATAGATTGAATGGCGTTGAGAATTCAACCTGAACGTATTTGTCGCGCAGGTCACATCGTTGTTCGGAGTCTTCTGGCCGTCCTATCTAAATTTGAATTTTATTGATCGTACCAATGTACCTATTTCAATTAATTTATTTTTACTCCGTATTTAAGTTTCTTTAAACTTTGCATGTTAGATGAAGCAATAGAAGATTCTTATTTCGCACAACCCATCATTAGTATTGGACTTTATAATCCATGAACGAATTTTACCATCTCAGTAAACCATGTTGCATATTAAATAATTTTTTCTATTTCACGTTCATAATAAGCTCAGTACGATACGCATTTGCGTATCGTAATGAAGCTATTTCGATACGCGTTTTTTCTTTATTTGATGTTGGTAACATTTAAATGTTTTATTTCATTGACTTGCGCGGCCTTTGTGATTTACGAGAAAACCCATTTTTCGCAGAGGAAAAATAGTGATAACCTACTTTTTTATTCTGTGTGGATAACAGTAATTTATGTTGGTTGCATAAATCTATAAATCAATCTTTTGTAGATGCTTCAAGCTATCATTTTCTGCCAAATCCTATCCAAAATTCAATCTACTAACCTTCCAATGTCGATTTTAACTTCAACTTTATTTGAATTTTCCATCTTCCCTATACTAAATTTCAACGCCGTGACGTAAAATCACGTCTTTTGAAATTCGAAAAAAAGTAGCAAAATCGCCCGAATTTCCGAACGCTCTGTATATGTACCGAATGTACAAGGATCACACAACGTATTTCGTCCAATTTCAAATCTCATATCGCTAAAATAACTTTAGAATCTCGTGGTGAAAATGGGTGAATAAATCAAAAAATGACAGTTCGCTAAATAATTTTTATTGTCCATAGGCTACTATGATGAAAAATAGTATTACCAACATAACATTTAGACATAAAAATTTACAAAATTTGAAGGATTTATTTTCTTTTTAAATATGTGTTTTTTATTGAAAAGACTACAAATTAGAAAAAATAGTATAAAGAACGTGTTATATAAAGCAGTTTTAAGCACTTGTCCCGTTATAAAACTCGCCGCAAGCGGCTCGTTTTTTAACATGGACGCGTGCTATAAAATGATGCTTTATAAAACGTGTACTTTAATATACTATTGTGTAAATCCAAATAGTGTTATGGAATAGTAGATTCTGTAACGAGGTTGGAATGAAAATTCCATCCGAGTGAAAGAAGAACCACGAGTATCGAATTTTCATTCTAACCGAGTAGCAGACTATATTTTCTCCACGACCATCCAGTTCCATATCTGATTCATCCGATTTTTCACTCATTTTTTGACTTGCACTAAAATTTGTCTGAAAATAATTATTACAACGCGGCCATTTTTATCTGACACTGACAATTTCGAAATTCATGGCAACCTATGTGGTTTATATCAATTACAGAATATTCATTCCGTATCTTGTTATGGAATGAAAATACACGCAAAACGCATAAGAAGCAAGTGTTTCAGAATAAATATTCCAACTTAAGAGCGAGAATTTTTCCATTCTATTATCAAAAATGATTTTGGAATTATTGCATTCAGTAATGGTCGTGGAGAAAAACTATTTTGCACATAACCCGCACGAATGACGCCTATACCTTTAGATTCGTCTAAAATAAGAGAACCTCTATTCTTCTGGCACATACAATTGACATGAAAAAAACATACTACGAAAGTATGTCACCTATTCTAATATAAATGCAATAAGCTATGATACGTATAAGTGGCAAATATGTGGTGACCTAAAAGTCATAGGACTATTACTATGGCTTCAGGGTGGATTTTCGAAGTATTATATAGACAGTTTACACACTTGTCCGCTATGCCACTATTATGTTGCTTTTAATAAAAAACAACTTATAACCCCGAAAAGCAAAACAAAAATTTCTTCAGTGTCTCCCAATATACAAATTTATCTTGTATCTTGAAAAAGTGTGGAAAATGCATCATCCCCCCAACAGATATCTCATCGTGGGGTGCGGGGGAAGGGGGGAAGGAACACACTCTCCAATCATGACTGAGGATCCTGGTTCGGAGCGCACGTTAAACCGTAGGTGCTCTCGGGAATGCCCGGGCAGTGAACGAAGAGAAAAATCGCCTTGAATTGAATTCCCTATTTTAATCGTTTTGAAGTAAACTACTCGAAAACAATCATGGACCTTTCAAACCCGGTTTTAATATAAAACAATTTAAATTATTTCGGGCAACGATTTATTAATAAATTGAGGATGGGATTTCTCAAATCCAAGAGATAATTGTGGCTTTATTTCCCGAAAGGATTTTGTGTTTTGCTCCTTTTGTTGGAACTGCGGAAGTTGCTAAAATTTGCTAAAACCTAAGGACACTTTTAATTAAATTAATTTGACATGGTTAATAATAAGAATCAGGCCCGGGCTGGGATCTTCGAACCGGCCCGGGCTTTAAAGAAGCAACCGGCCTTCATGGGCGTTGTCGTTACGAGCAATTTTGCTTTAGTAGATACTATAGTCAATCGATCGTTTAACAGACATATTGTCTTATCTCATTGTCTAGTTCTGTGTATTGTATTGTTTGATGATGTGGCCACAAATATTACGAAATAGTACAATCAACGAAGCACTTAAAAATAAATTTTTGTTAGAAAGCTGCATTTTTGAAGGTCACTTCCTACTATTTTGTGTCCCGTCCTGGACATGGACATTGTAGAACTACTTTGTTAGTTTTTGCCAGGGCCACAAATTCTTCTTGGCATTCCCAGACCAGCCTTGATGTCACCTTGTTGCTTAATTACATATGCATGGTTACTTTACCTTTTCATATTTGAATTAAAGGTTAAACTGGACATAATTTAACCAGTGTTTTCATTTCAAAAAGCAGAAATATTTCCTTTGTCGCAGTTTTTAGTATGTCTACCTACCCACTTATTTACAGTTCGAAGACTTAAACCATTAACTGTGATAACTTCCCTAAATTTCTAGCTATCTGTATAATGTTGAATATTATCGCTTTTATGAAATGAACTAAGATAAAACCTTAAAAAGTATGTAAATAATTCCTTCAATTTCAAACAGCTCATTTTTAAAGGTTAATAATATAAAAAAGTGTTTTTATTTTTTAAGACTATGGCACGGTGCCATGGGTGTAGGTACCTACCTAAGTCAGAAACACATAATCTCTAGTTATTTTTGAAACAGAAAATATATACCTACATAATGCAAACATTATACATTAGAAACCTTTGCGAACAGACATTTTGAGAAGAAAAATTTCAAAAACTAAGTATCGATGAAATCAACTAACGTGCAAAGCACACAAATAATTATGATCCATAATGATTTAACGTCTAAAAAAATAATAATAAAATTGTGACCTTTACAAAAGTAGTTAATTGAAGTTGAATCAAATTAACGATAAAACGCACCAAAACCAGTTAAACATAGCTACGCAAGCTATATATTATGTGGTAGTATTTAGTTGTCTAAATACAAACATTTTAACTGTAAAATTTTTTTTTCTTGTTTTAGGTGAGTACAATTTACAATGAGCGAAGTAACAACAACTGTTCGTCGAATGTAAGTAAAATTTGATTGTTTTTTTGTAAAACCAGAAACCTTTTTAAAGTTACTCGTAACAACAAATAACTGATTGGTCTAGCGACAAATTATGAAGCAAGTACTGTGCACTAGGGCTGTGCGATTACCGAAAAAGATAATCGATTTTCGATTATTTCCTATTAATCGATTAATCGAAAATAATCGATTATTTCCGATTAATCGAAAATAACCGATTAATTGAAAATAATCGATTAATCGAGAATAATAGATTATTTCTTATTAATCGAAAATAATAGATTATTTCTGATTAATCGAAAATAATAATAATCGATTAATCAAAAATAATCGATTTATTTAATCAAAGTAAATCAAAAAGTCGATTCAAATATTAGACGTTAAGAATATTAATTTTATGAAAGGCGCACAGATTGAAACTTTGTTCAAATTATTTCGTTGATGTCTTGCAATAATATGCTACTTATAATATTTTTTAACCCGATTTTCAGGGTAATAGGGTTGCTAATAAATAAATAGAGACTTATAGCAATAATAAGTAACTAGCAACTTCCATCATCCAAAAACTTACTTATATTTTCGAATAATCGAAAAATAGTTTTTTTGGTCAATTGATTAATCAAAAATTCATTCTTTTTTTCGATTAATAAACGACTAATCAAAACATCGTAAATTTTTTTTTTCGAATACCTAATCAATTGATTAATCGAAAAATATTTTTTTTGGTTTAGTCGATCAATCGAAAAATCATTTTTTTTTTTCGATTTTGATTTGATATTTGATTAATCGAAATCGTTTTTTTTTCTATTACTTAATAATCGATTAATCAAAAAATCGTAAAATTATTTTGTTTCGAATACTTAATCGAAAAATATTTTTTTTTACTGATTTTTCAGGAAAGCGATTATTAGATTTTTGAAATTTTAATTTGATAGTATTTCCAAAACCATTTTTTTAAAAGATTCAATCTCTTTTATGATTAAAGTATAGTAATGTTGCTTTTCGTAATTATAACAAAAAAAAGATTTGTGCATTTTAAAACATAAAAAAGAATAATTAAGTAGATACGCCTTTACGTGTGGTATATATATATGTTTAACCAAATTCGAGATACGCCCACAAGAAAATATAAGTTATTTATAATATACACTAAGAAAAAGTCTTCTATTCCTCATAAGACTTCACATACTCTTTATACAACTGTTTAATTCTATATGTGAAAGCAACGCGCTTTTCCTACTGTAAGACAACGAAAATTGCTAGAGCGTTGTGTAGTGATAATATCACGGTAATTTAGCCAATAGGAAATATGAGTTATTGCTACCATAAAATGATTTATAGCCCTTATTGTTCTGAATACTCACAGTAATTATTAAGTTCTATTGAGGATGTAATCTGGTTTTATATACTGAATAAGTTCCGACTGGCAGTTGTAATGAAACTTGACATTATTCATAATAATATTTGCTTGCTATGGTTAATAAAGCATATACTTACCACTAAAAATCAGTACCGTAGTTCTCACAAATTTAAATAGCTTCTAGTGTGATATTGTTCTTGTCGTTTAACATTGCATTTATGATTTTCTATTATGCAACATGGTTTACTGAGATGGTAAAATCCATAGATTATAAAGTCAAATACTAATGATGGGTTATGCGAAATAACAATCTTCTATATTCTATCGCCTTATCTGACATGCAAAATTAAAAAAAACTTATATACAAAGTAAAAATAAATTAATGGAAACAAATATTGGTACGACCAATAAAATTCCAATTCAGACAGGATAGCTAGAAGACTTCGAACAACGATGTGACCTGCGCATCATATAAGTTAAAACTAATAATACGGCGCGTGGCGATTGCCGATCGCTACGAACCCGCCATCAACGTCTTGGTGGATTATAACGGATACAATTCGTTTTTGGGGACGCTGTTCTGCTTTCGTAGTTATAGAGAATGCGCTTTACTGGGAAGAAAATGCGTCGCATTGAGATGATACAATTTATTTCTCAACAACATTGCTGTATTAAAAGTGGTTCAATTATTCAACAAGACTGTGCTTCTAATGGAACTGATTACTACCAATGAAAACACTGCTCTAGCAAATCTGGAATTGATGTAACGCTAAGGCGGGTTTGATACACTAGCAATTTATTTAATATGGGTTAATAAAAAATAAGCTGTCAATACAAACTATGACTTAGCGAACCTCTTGTATTAATTCATTTTTCTCAGTGTACATGAGAGGACCGTCGATATGTGTAGAAACAAATATAGTCGTAATATTTCACAGGTAATTTTGTCACTTTTGCTCGTTAACATTACAAAAAAATTATGAGAACGTCAAGGATAAGCAGTTGACCATTATTATAATCATTACTTTCAGGAATCTTTAGTCTACGGTTTAAAATATTAAGCAGAAATATTTTCTGAAATGATTAAATAAAAAGTAAGTATTCTGGAATTTAAAGGATTATTCCTGTTGTTTTACGACGGGATCTCGTTTAAGTGCTTTTAGTAAGGCAAGGTTGCAAAGGACAAAGAAAATTTTATGTTTAATTGTAGCTTACACAATTTAAACTAAGCTTTTACGCAGTGAAATTATTTTGGTAAAATTATAATATAGATTAAACAAATTTTATTGTTAATAGATTGTCAGAAATAACAGAGATTTCTTTTATTATCGCTTAAGGGTGTTTTATAAGCAGACGTAGTAAGAGTGGATGACTCCCGGAGCGGGATAAACGTTATCACTCCAAGGTCGCAACAAAACTAATTCATTTAGGTTGCTTTGGGCGGCAACATTTCTATTTTTTGGATCTTTTTAATACGCTTTAATTAGCTTCACCTGTATGTTTGTATGTATGTTTGTAACCGACTTCTTTGAACCCAATTTTGACCTACTTTAAACGGTCAGATTTAATTTATATTTTGTAGACTTATCAAGAACCGCTGACAATACAATAATTTGATAAGTTTATCTCATTTTCAGCAGTTTTTGGGTTTGTTTAACGATATCAACCATGCGTGGGTTCAAATCCCGTCGATGGCTGAAAGTACATATATTTTTTCAGCAATTTTTGGGTTTGTTCAGGTTTGTTGCGGTAAATATTAATGACTTTAGAGATTACTACAGTGTTAACGATAGCAACCATGGAAAAATCATGATAGAGCAACTGATGAAGAAGGGCAATAAAGTCTATATCGTAGAAAAAACTGGATTCAATGTTTTGAATCTAGCCATTTAAAAAAAATGGATCCACTGCTTTAAATCTAGCCATTTCAAAAAGTCATTGTTAAATTACTGACAGTAATCTACCTCTACTCCGGACCTATCTATGACTATCTCTACTTAAAAAAATTTGTTTCTTAACAATAACTTAAATTAAAAAATGAAAAATAAATATAGTTTAAAAAACTAAAAAACACGCTTTAATAATTAATCAAACTAAAAAAAAAACTGAAAATAAATAAATATAGTTTAAAATAATTCTTGAAATTCTTAATTTAGGCAGAAAATAATAATGAACGATAAACATTAGTATAATTGTGAAAAAAGCGTGGGGCGTTTTGTGCTATATTTTCCGTATATCGAGCACCTCATGCTTTTTTCTTTCACAATAATACTAATAGACCAGGGCTGAATCCTTTGCAAATGGTAAAAAGTGAAAAAAAATGATAGTAGAATGAAACCCATTGGAAAAGGAAGAGAATATTACAAAAATGAAAGGAAAAATAAATTACGGGCGATCCGAGGTCGGGAAGTGAGGGGCGGTGAGTTTTTAATGTTAGAAAACGATTTATCGCGATTTTCGGCAAAACTACAAGTCCTATGGAAAAACGTTAAATGGCAAAGTTGTAGGTAATAAAAAGATCTACAACTTTTGTATTTCCACTTTTTTCACATAACCTCAAAATTTATGTGAAAAATTCAAATAACCAAGTTTTTGGTTTTTTATTTTTCTTTTACAAAAAATTTTTTTTATACACAAAATTTGGTGAAAACTTTCTTTTTTATGTCCCAAACACACTGTAATTTTTTTGATTTAAAATATTTATTTTTTAACCTTATTTTGACTTAATATCGAAAAAGCACCCTAATTTTCAATCGAAAATTCTCACGTCAAAATATCTGCTTTTTAAAAAAAAGTCGGTGGGCTTTTTGTTCGTTGAAATCTCTACTTTCTGATGGTGTAAAAAAATATACATTACTATGGTAAATGTGATGAACTCCCCTTCAAATCCTACCTTTAATTATATTTAGAACAACTATTTTCGCATATTTTTTGCGATCTTTATGTTTTATGGATTTGTAATTTTTTTGTTTATCAATGTAACATGGAATCTTACGTTTTTCAAATAATTAAAGTTAGTTTCAAAAATTATCGACCCTGGTCTATAATGTTTATCGTTCATTAATTTTTAAAGCGTGTTTTTTAGTTTTTTTAAACTATATTTATTTCATTCTTGTTGTTCGGTTATGTCGGTTTGCACAAAGGTTTTTACTAATAACCAACAAACCCGGCACTTTTTTTTGTAAGCAGGGGTGGCCGGAAGAGCCTGAGGCCTACAAGGCTCATTGTATCCCCAATCGCCTGGGTAATGTCACCCAGACGGGAGCTACAGTTTAGCGTGGAATCCGAACCACGTGTATTTCGTGTATGCACTGGTCTATTCTTTTTTATCTCCTTAGATTCAACCCATCAGCCCCGAAGTCTCGATATTAGCAATGAAAAACGATCAGGAGAAACTTGGACTGTGACCTAAATGACATTGACAAGCAATATTTACTTACAGTCAAAGTGGCCTTGATGGCGGATTTAGGGGGGAGGCGGGGGGAACGCTCCTCCCCCTAGAGATGTTTGCGTAAACGATTTTAGAATAATTGTATAGAAATTACATATTTTAAAACATTTTATATTATTTGCTATTTATATTTATACTGGGTGTCCGGAACAAGGAGGTCAATCCATTAACCGGATATTTCTTGAGCAAAAATAATATGACCTTTTTCATTTTTGACCATCATGTTCGATATACAGGGCGTCAAGTTTGAAATTAAAAACTGATTTTTTTGAATAATTCGAGTGTTTAGTTAGATATTAATTTCAAATTTGGTACATTGCTCTAACATAATGAGTTACATCTTTTGAGAAACACAAAACAAAAAACAATTGTCAAATATGCAAAATAGGGGGGGGGGGGGGTCCAGTACACTCTGACCCCCCTACTTTTTAGTACGTGCGCCAGTGACTTTTGAACTATATTTTTTCAGGTAATCTTTAATAATTGATTATTTTTTTGTTTCCTATAATATTTCGATAAAATGATGCGTTTTGAACAAAATTTGAAAAGTATGGGTCTTTAACGGATGCCAATGCGACTGACGGTAATCTGATAATTTTTAATTGCTAAATCAAGTTGTGGCATTACTATGGATATAAGATAAACTTAAGTAAAATTTTTCGATAGGTGACTATACCGAAAGGAAACGACTAGCCAAAAATAATCTAAGGACAGTGGCGTACAGATAAAAACCTGCGTAGCTATACCAGGTGTTTCTCAAAAGTCGTTCACCCCTATAACTTTTTATATTTATAGATATTAAAATCAAATTTTGAGATTATGCATAAAGATGAGTCTGCATTTATTGGCATCATTTTATAAATATATATAAAAATTATGTTTATTTTTTATTTTCAATCTAGAGTGCTACAAATTAATTAAATCTGTTAATTTATCAGGTAGTATTTATATGAAAATTAAAATTATGTCATAATAATTGACTTTCTAAGTTCCACAAGCCTTTAAAAAATTAAATTTTGTTTTCTTGACGTTTACTCAATTTTTCCAAATAGAACGATGGTAGTTCACTAGGATATTTAAAACGAGCATTTTTTTCCCAACAATTTGATACCATACACTCCTATGCTATTTTAAAATTGACACTGAAAAATGTGCCTTAAATTCCAATCGCAAATTTAAAAACGTTATCAATGCATTATTGCCACCCTCTCTTTTCTAAAGAAATATAAAGGAGGTTTTAAAAAACAATGAAATGGTTTTGAAAAGCAATATTGCTTTAATTTAAAGTTATAATGTCATCTTAACATTTATATAAAACAAAGTCGCTGTCGCTGTCTGTGTGCTTAAATCTTTAAAACTACGCAACGGATTTTGAAGCGGTTTTTTTAAATAGATAGAGTGATTCAAGAGGAAGGTTTTTATGTATAACTAGCGACCCGCCACTGCTTCGCACGGGTGCAATTTCAGAAAGTGGCATGCCGGGTACTAATATCGGGTTTGTTCAGGTTTGTATTTATACCAGCGGGTTGCAACGCATGCTGGGTACACGCTAGTTAGTTTATAAAACATACAATACATACAATATTGCGGCTTCAGAAGAATTTTTCCGGTCACTCCAAAAATTAGGAGCATATCAATTTGTTCATTTCTAGTAAAATTAACCATTTTATCTAATTTACAATGTAATTTTCATAAACGAATGACATTACCATTTTAATTAAAAACCATATTGGTTTTTAAAACCATTCCATTGTTTTTCTTTAAAAAAGACAGGACGGCAATAATGTGTAACGCTTTTAAATTTGCGATTGGGACTTTTTCGTGTCAATTTTAAAATAGCATAAGAGTGTATGGTATCAAATTGTTGGGAAAAAATGCTCGTTTTAAATATCCTAGTGAACTACCATCGTTCCATTTGGAAAAATTGAGTAAACGTCAAGAAAACAAAATTTCATTTTTTAAACGCTTGTGAAACCTAGAAAGTCAATTATTATGACATAATTTCAATTTTCATATTATACTACTTGACTATAAATTAACAGATTTAATTAATTTGTAGTCCTCTAGATTGAAAATAAAAAATAAACATAAAAATGTTATAACACGTCAAAAAATGACAAGTGAGATGTTATTTTACTCAGAATGTTATGCTGAATCCCAATAAGTAAAAATATACAAGATGTCCCATTTAAAATATCAAAATCAAGGTCACTTCCGGTCAAACCTAACAAATTGAAAATGAGTACAATAAATGCAGACTCATCTCTTATGCATAATCTCAAAATTTGATTTTAAAATCTATAAATATAAAAAAGGTTTAGGGGTGAACGTCTTTTGAGAAACACCCGGTATATTCTGTGACGATGATTAGACAGCGGAACAAGCAAATTTCTTAATTTAATCACTGTTTACATCTAAACGACGTTTAAGGCAGATGGTACAAATTACAAATGGTCATAAATATTTTTGTTACAGCACGAGCTTTGTAAAGGCCTTTTGAGTTATTTGCAAAAGTTTAATATTATTATTTTCAAAATTTTTGTTACCTTTATAAAATTCATGTTTTGTGATAAACATTCAGTGCCAGAAACAATTTTTTTGGATGGGACTTTCATTTCAATAAAAAGTTGTAGCGAATCGAGCGAGGTGGCATTCGGAATGGTACGTCATGAAAATATATCGTTTCAAAAAATGTCATATCTATACAATAAACCAGAAATTTTGCACAATTTTTTTTACTAATGTTTTGGCCACAATTGAATATGACCGTTTGAAAGTTATACCCATTCTAGTTTTAAAAACTCGCCTTAAGTATTAGAAATTAGAGGGAAATTGTACAAAAAAAACTTGTTAAGTTTCTTTCACTAGGTAATAAACTATTTTCGATTTGGTCCACAAAATGTGCAAATAAAGTCAAATAATAACAGCAACAATAATAATTATGATATGATTTACATTTTTGAAACACCAGTTTTAATTAAACCATCATCATTCTCCAAGATATCCTAAATTTTGCTTTTATATTTAACCCGGGGCTTTAAACAATATTAATCTGGCAATTTGGGCCGTACTTTGAGCTAAATGGCTCGGCTCACTTCGATAGCGGGGCAAGTTTTTAATTTTAACAGAAAAAAGTCTGATTCAGCACCTCACATAAAATATAACGATTTATTGTTCTCCGCTGTCAGTGAATTTCTCCAAATTGGGACTTACGATTGTCTTCAATCTAATAGGTTATTATTTACCAAGTGTATAATGGAGACCATAATAAGCGAGCGAGCCGCTTGCGGCGAGGATAATTTATAATCATCCCTAAGTATCATATTTAGATACCGTGCGAGCAAAAATCATTTGCATCAAAGAGGGCCTTGCATCTAAGGACGTAATGCGTAGCCGTAGAGCTTAATACCTGTTGGGTGTCAGTAACTACCTGAATTAACAATCAATCAGTTATTCCGTCATCTTTGACAGTCGTTACAAGTAATTTGATTCATCGCTAATTTTTCTAATTTCTTGAACAATGGACTTTACAGAACATCACAAAACATTCATGGTTGAAGCGTATTTTCGAAACGGGGTTAGAGTAAATGGTGAGTGGCAATACAATCCGGGTTTGTGCATGGATCATTTTCAACACAAAAAAGGAGCAGGAAGACCATCTGCATGTAAAAACAGAAGAACTTGTTGCAAACGTTCATGAAATAATGCAAAATACGCCAACAAATTGTATAAGACACCTGTCCCAAGAAGTAGGAAGATCTTATGGAACATGCAGGACTATTCTTAAGGCTAAATTTATTTCCTTATAAAGTGCAAGTAGATTTTGAAAGACGCAGGAATTACTCTCAATGGTTTACCCAAAATTTATTGGAAAAAAATTATTTATTAGACCTGACATTTTTTTCGGATGAAGCCTGGTTCCACCTCTCCGGCTATGTAAATTCTCAGAATACACGAATGTGGAGTAGTGAAAATCCCCATTTTTTTGTAGAGTCTACATTGCACCCTCAAAAGATTGGTGTCTGGTTAGCTGTTTCCCGAAGAAGAATTGTTGGTCCTATTTTTTTCCATGACACAGTTACAGCACCGCGGTGTAGAGACCATATTTTGAATCCATTTGTGGAGCAATTACTAAATTACGAAACTATTACCTAACTACTTACGCAATTTTTTCGACGACAGATTGATCAGTTTTCGATCAGACATTGAACCTAGATCACCTTGTTTAACGGTTATGGATTACTTTGTTTTTCCTCATTTAAAGAACACTATTTTTAAAACACCAGTTGCAAATTTAGAACAATTACAAGAAAGCATTATCAAAGAATGTGGTAACATTTCTCCAGACATGCTAGTCAACACTTTCGAAAATATGAAGAGACGTGTGAATTTATGCTTGGTGCATGGCGGTGGCCAATTTCAGCAATTTATGTAATTATTTTTCTTTTTCTTTCTGTATATTCTTACTTTGTTAATTTTGTAAACAACAAAAATAAATTTGTATTTGTCTACTTATTTTATCACTCATTAGTTTGGCATATCGTGTCATAATATGAAGTTGACAAAATTTTAACCAAATTTGGTTAGATATATCGTCCCCATATCATTGTGATCTAAACCAAGCCCCACGCTTTTTAATCCAAGCCCTCTTTGATGCAAATAATTTTTGCTCGCACGGTACAAATTGGACACAAATTCTTTGCTGAGAAATATTTCGAGACATTTTCGATTCAAATATCAAAATTGTGTCGCGACAAATGTGTTTAGACAGTTTTTCCACATATTTTCGATTTCTGTTACTTGAAACCTTTTCGATTTTCGAGTTGTTTGTTTCGAAAAAATTTACAAACCACAGTGTCGATACATTTAACACACAAGGGAATGAATGTTTTTCGAAAATTTTTAGATAAAATTGTGAAGTTATGGATGACACACGCGGTCCCAAATTGTGGCGACACGTATTTAAGTGAATCGAAACAAATTGGTATTTTCCTGCTTTGAAATATTTACCAAACAATGGTGTCCACTCGTTTAGGAAACTTGTGAAATAAATAATTTTCGAAACTTTCAGCAACATTTAAACTCACACTCACTACCTGCTCGTCAATCGGAACAAATTGTAATATTAATAACTAAAGGGCGTAATATACAGGGTGTTATTTAATAACTATCCGATATTGTACAGGACGATTCCCAAGTTATTTATAAGATGAAAAGTTCATATAAGCATGGGTTCGCAAGGCCTTCATTTTTAAGATACAGGGTGTTAAAAATTTTATTTTATTTTTTATTCGTAAGTAATTTTTGAAATAATGTCGATATTTGGAAGAAAATTAGTATTTGTGGATTATTTACTATGAAAAAAACTAAAAATTTGATCTTAGTTTGGCCCTTAATTATATGGGGCGCCACCTACACCCACAATTTTTAACACCCTGTATCTTAAAAATGAAGGCCTTGCTTATATGAACTTTTCACCCTATAAATAACTGGGGAATCGTCCTGTACAATATCGGACACTTATTAAATAACACCCTGTATATTCCGCCCTTTAGTTACTAATATTACAATTTGTTCCGATTGACGAGCAGGTAGTGAGTGTGAGTTTAAATGTTGCTGAAAGTTTCGAAAATTATTTTCTTCACAAGTTTCCTAAACGAGTGGACACCATTGTTTGGTAAATATTTCAAAGCAAGAAAATACCAATTTGTTTCGATTCACTTAAATACGTGTCGCCACAATTTGGGACCGCATGTGTCATCCATAACTTCCCAATTTTATCTAAAAATTTTTCGAAAAACATTCATTCCCTTGTGTGCTAAATGTATCGACACTGTGGTTTGTAAACTTTTTCGAAACAAACAGCTCGGAATGGTTTCAAGTAACAGAAATCGAAAATATGTAAAAAAAACTGTCTGAACACATTATTTGTCGCGACACAATTATGATATTTGAATCGAAAATGTTTCGAAATATTTCTCAGCAAAGAATTTGTGTCCAATTTGTACCGTGCGAGCAAAAATTATTTGCATCAAAGAGGGCTTGGATTAAAAAACGTGGGGCTTGGTTTAGATCACATTGATATGGGGACGATAATAATATATCTAACCAAATCTAGGTTAACATTTTGTCAAATTCATATTATGACATGAAATGCCAAACTAATGAGTAATAAAATAAGTAGACAAATATTTTATACAATTTTAGGTTAAAAAATTGTTTTCTTTTATTTTGCTTCGTTTTATTTTGCATTTAAAAAAAAATAAACATATTTTTTAGAACCCAACGGGTTTCTTTACCTTATTTTACAATAAAAAATTAAGAAATATTGCATACCAGTATGCATATTTGGTAAAAAAATGCAAATAACTGCATATTTTAAAGGCAAACAAAGCATATATATACGCATATTTTGGCTGAATTTAAGTGCATATAATCCGCCCTTTAATTTTTAAGACAGGACTTTATTATCTACCCTCAATAATTGTAATTTTTAAATTGTTTTCATTTTAGTTTTTGAATAGGTTTAATCTTATTTGTTTTGAATCACCTTATCAATGTTACATCAAATACTTAGCTACCTACATAATATATAAAACATTATAGAAACCCAATACTAGAAATTCTGTCTCGACCTCATTTAGACCCAGAATAATATCTCTCGTTCTGGAGGCCATATTGACAAAAAAATGTATCTTGAAAAAATTGGTTTTAATTAAGTTGCTGCATCTTTTGAAAAGCCGTAAAGTTGTTACATTATTTTCATTTTACTAGCCAATTCAATTATAATAAGTAAAATTTTAAAAATATTTTCAGTACATATTATATTTTCTATAAAGGCAAATAATCATAGGCGTAGTTAGGGGGGTACTTGCACCCCCGAAATCTAAATTAGCACCCCCAAAAAAAATTTACAATATATAGGCTAATTTTAGAACTAACCTATTTTTATAATATACATTATATGTAATGAATTTTTCATATTAATATTTCAAGCATTCGAATTCTGGTACAAATTCAAGTATATTTAGGTAGTTGCGGATTCTGTTCAAAATTTATCTCCGTGTACCGTGTAGTTCACGCCCAGTTTACTTGTCAGAGCGGGTCTATGATCCTAAAAGTCTCGTAAAATACGAGAGCGGCATAATAGCTTGTGTATATCATGTTCTGCAATTCTGCATTAATTTGATAATTTAAATTTAACCAGTCGTAGTCGTTCAAATTCGCGGAAATTTTTAGCCGGTATTTTGACCATTTTTTTGTTTATTAAGGTTTAATATGGTTTTATTGAATTCAGTTAAAGTTTAAAGTTAAATAAACACGAAAAAACAATGAGTGCGTCGTCGGATATAAAATACACCGTGGAATTTTTGAAAAAATCTTTTAGCAAGTTACCGTTCGAGGAGAAAGTGATTGTCAAAAACATTGAAAGACCAAAACCTGCTATTAACATCACATTAAAATATTTACTAAAAATTATTGACTAAATTTGGGCGTGGTCTTAAAAAATTTTTCGCCTGCGGCGCATTTCGTCTGCAACGGGCTTTTTGTGCACCCTCACGTTGACATGTTACGAGCCGCCACTGGACTTCAGCACCCCCAGTGTTGATCGTCTCACTACGCCTATGCAAATAATTGAGAACGCGTAAAAAATTTAAAGCTAAATTACATGATAAAATTTATTTCGTCCATGCTTTTTGTTTCTCTTTTGCAATAACTAAGAGAAATAAATTATGACTTCTAGAAAATACACTTGTGACAAATGCACTATGGCGAAGTTATTTCGTCTTCATTTTGTTTTTCTTCAATTTCACAACCTAAAAGTAGGTAATTCCAATTATTTGTTTCCTTATTGTGTCCATTTTGACTCTTCAAACAGCGCCGTCTAAGATTGAGAATAAACACATTTGGTATAACATTTTCGAAACATTTTCCACAAAAGTTTCGATTATGCGTCGAAACAGCGAAAATCACAGGTAGTACCAACCACTCGGAAACACATGCAATAGCGCCGTTTAACATGTGTAGGTTTCAAAAATGTTTCCAAATTTATAGCCAACAGTTTCCTTCTTATGTCGGATATAAAAACATAGGTTTTGATACATTTACGAAAATGTGTCTAAAATTGCTACTTTGATCCTGGTATGGTAATTTTTTAAAATCAAATATTTCTGTACACACAAATCGAAACTTTCACATTTAAATCAAGATACCGAGGTATATCGATATTTCTTGTTTCCATAGTAACGGCAATGCGACGCGACGTGAATGAGATTAGTTAGTACGGGAGTCTGCAAGTGATTTTGGTTCAATTTTTAGCCGTATAGCTTATTTTTAGTTATAACGAAATTAATTTTATGTTCGAAATGTCATAATGAAGCTAGAACACCAGCGGTAGGTTAAACTATCACAATCCGCTATGTCGATTTTGGTTATTAAAATCAAGTTGTGGCTCTCGCGGATTATTACGAATTCATAATAGTCCTAGGTGTTTTATGAGAAGTTATAATTGTCCTAGGTGTATTATGCATGCCGTAATAATGCTCTATCACAATTAGTATGGTCTACTTATGGATTCCCTTAATAGATATATTTAAAATTATGCGCAATTAAAATCGAGACATAAAAACTTGCCCCTTTCGGCTAAATGGTTCGCTCACTTCTGTATTAAACAACTTATCTTGATGGACCCATTACTTTTGAAATTATTAACGAATAAAATGACTGAAAGCTCTGTTTTGATGCCAAATTAAATGGCCGAAATGCGATTTAAAGACGCGGCAAATGCATGGAAATACCTACGCCATTTCTGATGAGTTCTCTAAATAGACAATCCAATTATTAATAAATACTTCACATAAAATATAATATAATTGAAATTCGGAAAATTTAAAAAGCCAGGAAATTACCATGAACTTTCGAAAGTTATTTCAATTTCCGGCAAAAACTATGCCGTTTGGAAAAATCATTCAAATAAATAAAGTATATAACCTAACTCCAGTTAATTAAATAGGTGACAACTGACAACTTTCACTTCACTATTCCAATTTTAAATATTCTTTTCTCCCCACACTTACATTACTGGTTCACTAATATGTGATTTTTCAGTTACTCCTCCGTTGATTATAAAAAAACTTTTTACAACATCTTCCATTCCAATTTTAAATATTCTTCTCTCCTCACACTTATGGTGCTGTCTCACTAATATGACAAATAGCTTACTGCTATGATAACTTTATAACTTAGTTTCTGCCAATACTTCACGAATGGCCTATCGTTAGGTCTATCCTTACGTTGGACGTTTTTCCAAATACTTTACTTGCTCTTTCCATCATCTTGTAGCTCCGTTTGGACTGTTCGCACCTATTGTATTTCTTATATTCCTTATTCTATTCTCCTGAACAAACCCGAACAAACCCAAACAAATCCATAAATCTTTGTTTGGGTTTGTTCGGGTTTGATTAAACAAAAAAAAACCGAACAAACCCAAACAAATCCGAACAAATCCGAACAAATCAGAACAAACCCAAACAAAGGATTAATGCAAAAAAATAGGATTTTTAATTTTGCAATTTCTTTTGTTTATTTAACAATTATTGTAAAAATGTAAAATTGGCTAAATTAAAAAAAAACAATTTTTTTTGCATTAATACATAGATTTTTGTTTGCCCATGTTTGCCCATCAATCAGTTTTCTCAATATTAAATTTTTACAATTGTTAAATAAACAAAATAAATTAAAAAATTTTAAAAATCCGATTTTTTGCATTAATCCATAGATTTTTGTTTGCCCATGTTTGCCTATCAATTAGTTGCCCATGTTTGCCTATCAATTAGTTTTCTCATGAGAAAACTAATTGATAGGCAAACATGGGCAAACAAAAATCTATGGATTAATGCAAAAAAATCGGATTTTTTAATTTTTTAATTTATTTTGTTTATTTAACAATTGTAAAAATTTAATATTGAGAAAACTGATTGATGGGCAAACATGGGCAAACAAAAATCTATGTATTAATGCAAAAAAAATTGTTTTTTTTTTAATTTAGCAATTTATTTTTTTTAGGTATTTAACAATTATTGTAAAAATTTAATATTGAGAAAACTGATTGATGGGCAAACATGGGCAAACAAAGATCTATGGATTAATGTTAAGTCGGTTTTTTAAATTTTTCAATTTATTTTGTTTATTTAACAATTGTAAAAATTTAATATTGAGAAAACTGATTGGACGGCAAACAGGGGCAAACAAAAATCTATGGATTAATGCACAAAAAATTGGCTTTTTTAATTTAGCAATTTATTTTGTTTAGGTATTTAACAATTGTAAAAATTTAATATTGAGAAAACTGATTGATGGGCAAACATGGGCAAACAAAGATCTATGGATTAATGTTAAGTCGGTTTTTTTAATTTTTCAATTTATTTTGTTTATTTAACAATTGTAAAAATTTAATATTGAGAAAACTGATTGAACGGCAAACAGGGGCAAACAAAAATCTATGGATTAATGCACAAAAAATTGGCTTTTTTAATTTAGCAATTTATTTTGTTTAGGTATTTAACAATTGTAAAAATTTAATATTGAGAAAACTGATTGATGGGCAAACATGGGCAAACAAAGATCTATGGATTAATGCAAAAAAAGTAGGTTTTTTTAATTTTTCAATTTATTTTGTTTATTTACCAATTGTAAAAATTTAATTGTGAAAAAACAAATTGATGGGCAAACATGGGCAAACGAAAGGCTTTTTTCTGATGCATTGGCATTTATACTTACTTTACTTTTTCAATGGACGTTGGCCCGCGAATATTTATAATTGATTTATTTTTAAACAAATTGTGGGCAAAAAAATCTATTGTATGGGCAAAAGTGGGCAAAAGTTGGCATACGATGGGCAATTATTATACGCATTCCCATCTTTTTCAAAGCAAGTTGCTGTGCTAACTTTATACACCTCATTTTTCTTTCTCAAAAATGCTACTTCTTTAAAATACTTCATAATATCGATATTTTCATTCAGTGAAAGAGTTGATTTCAACATTTACTAGCTTGCCCACACCCTTGATAACGTATCGTGTTCCGATTTTTCCTTAAAATAGGCCAGCGTGACATTTTCAGTAATTTTACCGACTTTTTTTTTCAAACCATTTCTTCAATTGAGTGCATGCCTGCGCATAAAGTCTCTTTGATTTTTCAGGCAACAAATAACGGCTCGCATTAGCCGCTGCCTCTCGGAGCTCAGGCGAGGTACAATTCTCCATTTCTAAATCACTGTCGCTTTGGTCGCTAAGATTCTCAGCCATATTTTAATACTTTATTGTAAAACTTTTGCGTACAACTTTCTAAAGGTGGCCATAATTATTTTAGAATAATGACGTTACAATGAGCCGTATTCATAAAACTGAAGGAGATCACTGTCGTAGAAGTAGGTATAAGGTTTTGAGTTGAAGAAAAAGGTAGGAGTATAAGCATTTCCTTTTTTTTCGTATTTATAATGATTACATTATACTTGCAAGGATATCCTCCAAGAATAAGTAAAGGTTATGTGAATAACCTTATTATAATTATTCGAATTTTGTTTTTTAAAAACCGAAATGATTTGATATTATTACGGCATAAATAATAAAATTTCATTAAATTTGAACTTTTATTTTATACAGTTTTATACCTACATTTAATTATCAAAATTGTTTTTTACAATGCTTAAATTTCTTTTGACTTCCTGTCCTTGCTGGCGAAGAGGTATATCAAATTCGTCATTATCATTGTCATCTTCTTCTGGCACTTCTTCTTCAGGTGCTTCAAAATCGATTTCTTTTAAAGTTTTTGCCACGTTATGAAGCACAATACAGGCAACAATTATTTTTGGCACATTCTCCAATTTTACTCGGCAAACATATTGCAAAATAGGAACTCGATGTTTCAGTTGACCAAAATAAGGTTAAATTGTCACTCTATCTTTTTTCAAAAGTTTATTATAATTTAGTTGAGGATCTCGAGCGGGATATCTCGAGCGGGATATCTCGAGCGGGATATCTCGAGCGGGATATCTCGAGCGGGATTTCTGAATGGAGTCATGAGCCACGGCTTTATACCATATCCATCATCAGCAAGTAGCACGACGTTGTTTTTATTTTGTAAATGAACCCTTATTTGTGAATTTCTCCATATTCTTAAATCGTGGACCGATCCAGGCTAACTAACGTCCATACTAGTAACTCTTGGCATAACTGTTTCGCATCCATAAGTTCATTGTTAGTAGACGGAAACTTTATGCAGTCATTTGATTGCGCTACTATGCTGTCAATTACGGCAGTCACTGTACGAGATACTGTAGGTTGACTTACACCCAGTTCTTTCTGATACCCAGGGTCACTGAGATAGCGTAAACATATCTTCATTTTTACGATGGATGATAACGCTCTTCCTCGAGTTTCAGCTGCATTTATTCCCAAAAATGTGTTGGCAAGCCATTGCACATTTTCCTCTTTAAACCCGTATGATTCTTTGTAATCACGAACAAATGTTGATAAACGCTGCTTGTAGTGTTTAATCTCTCTCAGTTCCACAACATAATATGCCATCGCTACAACTGATATGCTCAAACTCTATAAGTATAAGGTTTTACTTGGAATATTATGAATGCGAGCTGAAGGATTTCCTTCATATTCTGCAAGCATAAGCATAACCTTTTTTTTATGTATACGGCCCCTTGACAACTGAGCCCCAGGTTACTTGATATTTCGATAATTTTGAATAATGGCTAATTTTAAAATAAAAATGAGGTCTTTTGGTGTTAGCTCGGCTGTTAGTAGTAAAAAAATGCATATTTTCGGTTCCTTATAGTTAAACCCTACGGTTTTTGAAATAAGTATTTCGTATTTTGTGAAACTGTACTAACAATAATTTTAATGATTAAATTCTTAATATGTATTTTTTTAAACTGAATTCACACTGGAGTCTACTAACTGATTAGGTTTTATGTTGCACTTATGAAAACTTCATTAACTCATACAATTTCCGATTATCTTCGGAAATAATCGGAATTTTCCAAACTTTTCGACGGCTTGTCAGTCCTGTTCAAATCGCGTCACTTTGCCCCAATTTGATCTCAAAAGGAACCGTAGACATTTACCTTCAGATATGTACAGCTTATCTCCTGCGTAAACAAAAGTTAAGGTTTATGGGTGAAAAAATACGTCCGAGCGCACGGCTCGCCGGTTAGATGCCTTCCCTCCCAGCAGTATTGGGCATGCGCACAAATCTCTTGTTATCGGCCTCTCCTTCTTTAGCGACATGCTCAAAATACTCTCCAGAGCAGGCTAGGCGCCATTTTTGTTGTGTTTTTAGTTTTCTCTGTGGATTCCTTGTTGTTTTCTTTGCTATTGTGGATTATGGGTGTTTAATATTTACGGATCTCTAGTTTTTGTGTAGTTTAGTGAATTGTGTTCGTACTTTTAGTGACTAGGTTACTAAGATTGGAATATAAACAATTACTAGTAACAGCCGTTGTATGATTTTATTATGCCCAAATAGGGGTAAAATTCCTGGTATTTCGTATTTTTAGTAAGTATGGAGTAGTGATGTATCTTGATATATAACTTTATTTTATTATGACCAATTTAAACGAATCTAACTTGGCCTAGGCTACACAAACAAGGTATGAAAATAAAGAGAAACACACACCAAGACAGATTATCCCGATGCATATTTTGGTATATTTTATTTGCAGCCCTGCAATCTAATTAGGTAGGTACGCCTATTTTTCGGAAAATATATTGCTTCAAAAAGTTTAAAAGACACTTTTCTCTATACTTATATTATATGAAAGAAAAAAGTAAATATAGTTAAATTCACATAAAGTTTTAATGCCAAATTGCAAGACTTGTCATTGTCTAGTTACTTTAGATTTCACCAACTTACTAAATTTCTTATACAGCTGAGATTGGTCAGTGTTTTTCTTTTTCTTTTCTGGAATTGTTCGGCCAACTCTTTTTATTTCTATTTCTTTTTTATCGTATGAAATAATACAAGATAGACATACTTTGTGTGCAGTACAATTATACTAATTAAATTTAGCCATTAGGAATTTATATTTTATGAGTTGCTGCAGTATTTGACAAGTATGACAGAACTGAAATGTCACGGCGTTAAAAGTTTATGTGAATTCAACTATACCTAGGTATGTTTATATTAATGCAATGGTAAAAGAAAGTATTCCACAAGTCAAGTTCTCGGCCAAAAACTTTTAAATTCTTGAAAAATAAATTGTGCTTGAAAATGTTTTACTCGTATCCAAGTTTTTGCCAAATTGTAAAAATCAATACAAGTTATAAACCAAATAATATTTCACTTGAGGGTAAGTACGCGATAACATCAAAGATTGGTTATTTTGCTGGTTTTGTTTGTTTTTTATATTCGATTTTATAAGACTGGTTTAATTGACTTGTTTTAACTTTCTTCTCAAACTAAAAACACGACGACGAATCATTTTTAAACAAATTTTAGAAAAACCTTAATTACAATTTTCTATCCTCAAAATCTAATAGGTTTGCAACTACCTACTAAAAAATCACCACCTTTTTTCCCAACTCTATCAAAAATTAAGAAGAAATTCCACTTTGGGGCCAATTTTAGCTGTTTACACGTAATAATAAATTGAAAGTCAACTTTTACAACTTCTTGAGCAAGAACTTAAATTTTAAAGCCCGGACCTGTCTATTTTACAATTCGTCAAATGATAATGTTGCAGTGCGCATGTCTACTCGTGTGTAGCTCTGTTTACATGCGCGAGGCCATAAATTGGTCACTTTCGTGATTATTGTTTGCTGATCTAAAGGTAAATACCGTGCGAGGAAATTTTATTTGCATCAAAGAGGGCCTTGCATCTAAGGACGTAATGCTTAGCCGTAGAGCTTAATACCTGTTGGGTGTCAGTAACTACCTGAATTAACAATCAATCAGTTATTCCGTCATCTTTGACAGTCGTTACAAGTAATTTGTTTCATCGCTAATTTTTCCAATTTCTTGAACAATTCACACAATGGGCTTTACGGAATAGCACAAAACATTCATGGTTGAAGCGTATTTACGAAACGGGGTTAGAGTAAATGGTGAGTGGCAATACAATCCGGGTTTGTGCATGGACGATTTTCACGAACATTTTTCTAACGTTGCTTTTATTGCTGGGGATTTTTATCATTGCCTGAAAAGAACCGTGGCTGTGTTTAGGGAAACAGGTTCTATACAACACAAAAAAGGAGCAGGAAGACCATCTGTAAGAACAGAAGAACTTGTTGCAAACGTTCGTGAAATAATGCAAAATACGCCAACAAATTGTATAAGACGCCTGTCCCAAGAAGTGGGAAGATCTTATGGAACATGCAGGAGTACCTATTCTTAAGAAGCAGCTACATTTATTTTCTTATAAAGTGCAAGTATTCCAAGAAATACAAGCCGCAGATTTTGAAAGACGCAGGAATTACTCTCAATGGTTTACCCAAAATTTATTGGAAAGAAGTGATTTATTAGACCTGACATTTTTTTCGGATGAAGCCTGGTTCCACCTCTCCGGTTATGTGAATTCTCAGAATACACGCATGTGGAGTAGTGAAAATCCCCATTTTTTTGTAGACTCCACATTGCACCCTCAAAAAATTGGTGTCTGGTTCGCTGTTTCCCGAAGAAGCATTGTTGGTCCTATTTTTTTCCATGACACAGCTACAGCACAGCGGTATAGAGACAATATTTTGAATCCATTTGTGGAGCAATTACTTGACTACAAACTATGTTTTGGATATTTTCAACAGGACGGTTCAACCGCCCATATATACAGTCGCCGAAACTATTAACTACTTACGCAATTTTTTCGACGATAGATTGATCAGTTTTCGATCAGACATTGAATTCCCACCTAGATCAGCTTGTTTAACGGTTATGGATTACTTCGTTTTTCCTCATTTAAAGAACACTATTTTTAAAACACTAGTTGCAAATTTAGAACAATTACAAGAAAGGATTATCCAAGAATGTGGTAACATTTCTCCAGAGATGCTGGTCAACACTTTCGAAAATATGAAGAGACGTGTGAATTTATGCTTGGAGCATGGCGGTGGCCAATTTCAGCAATTTATGTAATTATTTTTCTTTTTCTTTCTGTATATTCTTACTTTGTTAATTTTGTAAACAACAAAAATAAATTTGTATCTGTCTACTTATTTTATCACTCAATAGTTTGGCATATCGTGTCATAATATGAAGTTGACAAAATTTTAACCTAGATTTGGTTAGATATATCGTCCCCATATCATTGTGATCTAAACCAAACCCTACGTTTTTTAATCCAAGCCCTCTTTGATGCAAATAATGCTCGCACGGTATCTATGTAAGAAACACAGTTCAAGGATGCGTATTTCCATATTTTTTTACTAGATTAAATTGTATGTCCCAATTTGAAAAAATTCAATGACAGCGGAGAGCAAACTATTTGCTTATTTAATATGCGGTGATGAACTCTATCAAAGGTACATGAAAATGTTTTAATTGTCATTTTATACAATTTAACATTATATTTTTTGCCCTTCAATTTTTCAAAAATGGACGTACAAGGTTTGCATCTGACAACCGATATGCATGCAGTCCAAACTACCCAGATAACATTTTTACATCCTTATCATGTACTATGAATATAATTTAAGGTACACGGCACATGACAGGAATATCATTTTTTTTTATTGCGCACGTGTCAGGAATGTTCTAGGAATAGATTACGTTCCACCCTCTTCATGTGCTGAAGAAGTGATATTCACGTCATTAAAGATATTCTAATCACATGCGAAAAACGTGCCTAAAGCAAAGATACATGCTTAGCACCTTCTTAGCATGTTCTAGGACAAGGTTAATTTTTAGCATGATATTCCTTTCATATATTATGAACATGCATAATATTCCTAGCATATTCTTTACATGTCAGATGTAAGCGGTGAAAGATCTAGGGGGGCTCGTTTTAAAACGACTATTTAATTGCATCGCATGAAGTTGCATGTAGTCATTGCACCTAACGTAAACAGGCTATGTTAGAAAGTTGCCTGCAGCTGCAAAATCTATATTTTCCAAAATCTAAAACGTAATAATTTAACACGTAACTTAAAACACTTTTCGATAGTTTGACATTTTTACAGATAGATACAGATCATCAGTCACGCCTAAATTCTGGTTGGTGTCATCTAAACTGAAAGAACTTTTCTTATTTTTTTGTAATATTTTATTAATTGTTATTAAAGCTGTTTGCTTTTCCAGCAAATGCAGCAGTATAGCAAAATATGGTTCTTATTAATTTTCTTTTTTATTTAACAAATTATTTAAAATCATGATATTATTATGGCATTTGTTTATAAAATATCATCTTCTTTTGTATTTTCTGCGGGCATCTGAAACAAATTAATTACTTTAATATAATAGCAACTTCGAATTCTGAATTAGAATTAATTATATCTTTATTATAAAAATATTTAAAAAAGTATTAACTACCGTATGGGCAGAATCACAAAAGTGTTAATAGATGTCTACAAAGTTATCTCAAAATCTAACCTCCTTATTATTCTTCATACTTTCTTTGGCTTTAACAAACCAAATCTTAATAACATTTATGACTTCGGTTTCTGTAGCCTCTCTAAACTGAATCTTCACCGCATCTAAAACAATGAACTTATATTAGAAAATTTAAATGATGATTTTAATTTCAACTTATTAGCTAGGTATGTATATAGGTAGAAAGTAAGTACCTAGAATAGAATTTGACAGTTTCAGCTTTTTAAAACTTCTCTTTTGTTTTGCGCCATCCCAGGAATAATGTTGAGCCACTTCATTAGAAAGCACTTTATATAATTTTTTTCTTATGGACTGTGACATGACTGTGATTCAATTCCAATATCTAAAAATAAAATTTGACAATACACTTGGGGTACTTATATGCGTGTCCCCCAGAATATGTATATAGACTGAAAGGACACACCAAAAGTTATCTTTTCAAATTTAAAAATCGTATTTTGCCATCACGCTTGATTTAAATCTAAAATATACGAAACTTAGTAAAAGTAATATAATTTTATAGTATAGTAAAGTTTACATTAATTTGAGAGCTATAATTTCAGATTAGGTACCTATAGCATAAATTCTAACTGTAAATAAGAAGTTGAGTGAAATTTTGTATATTTTAGTTTTATCCCAAAATACAATAATGTTGTTGCTAAATAGCCTGGAACCGACATAATATTTTTTTTCACGAATCAATACAACTATTATTCAACATAATTTAATCTTAAATATTCATTTTCTTAGTTGGATTTAAAAAACAGAGCAACTTAAAGATTTTATATTTATCACACCAGAATTAATTAATTGGAATTTGAATATTATTTATTAAAAATTAATTTGGTTGGTTATAAAAAAATATCATTACTTACCATTACTTTGTAATTGTTCTTAGTGTCTAATCAATTTTCCAACAATGAAAGGCCTTCCTCTGTATGTACAGGAATATGTTCATATAAACTTTTAATAGTTTAATCATTAATTGATGAAATACTGGCTGATTGTAAAGATAAAATTTTAGGTATTGCCGATAATTTGTCCATAACGGCATCAATTTTTAAATGCAATAGCGACATTTCTTTCACGAGAGTTTTCAACAAAGCTATAAAAAAGTGTCAGCTATAAAAAATGATCAGCCTCAAAAACATATTTGTAATGTATAGTAACTTTTTCCTGGGTTTTAGGTTAATTGTTAATAGAAATTCTTTTTATTTGTTTACATTTCGGTTTATTTTGACAAAACTCATAATTTCAACTTTAACAACGTTCAGATCGATTCTTGATTACAAAATTAATTATAAAAAACGAAGTATGAAAGAAATGATTTACATTAAAAAAACCAAAAATACCCTTAATTTTAGAGCTGATCCAGACAATCTTATTTATGTTTATAACAACTTAATAAAACAATAAAATGCAAATTTTTACACCCAACCCTAATTATCTTTGAAAATATTGACAGGGGATTTTACAATAAATTATCACTTTGTCCGTAATTTTGAAGATAGAAATAAAAATTAAAATAATTTTAGTATTACCTTTTTTAAGTTATTGTTATGCAATTTATTTTTAAAACCTGTCTACTTGGTATTTACCATTAGTGATTGCATTTAAGAGCAAACGCTAGTGACGCCTTCGCCATTTCGTTTTCTGAACAATATTTCGTAACTTCTTCGTTTCATCCAAAAGTCGACCAAATACTCCTCTTTGGAGTACAATTACCGACAGTTTTAAGTTAAAAAAAGTATAATTAAAAAATTAATAAAAGCATAAAACGAAAGTTTGTCAAATTTGCCCATATTTCTTTTATAAATCCAACCTTTTTTAACGTAAAAAATAGGTAATTGTTCTCCTAAGAGGGGTATTTGGCCGAATTTTGGATAAAACGATAAAAGGACCGAAATATTGATCAAAAGACGAAATGGCGGAGGCGTCACTAGTGTTAGCTCTTAAAGTGTACGTATATGCGTACTGTTGGCATTTCCCAAGTAATAGTTGAATGCTTTCTATATCTAATTAAAATTAACCAAAACCACAAACGGGCCCAGAAACACAAATCAAGAACAAATATTAGGAACATGCAGATTGTATCCGTAACATATTATACCATCTGTAAATAGATATTCATAATACTTAGGTACATAATTATGCCAAAATATTTTTACTTAAGTTTACAAAAAAATCAAGTTTTATAAGGTAAATAGGTAAGTAAAAACACTTGTTGATCACTATGGAATGAATTATTTGTAAATGCTAGAGGGTAAATAAATTAAACTATACTTACTTTATTTTATTTTCTGATCAGCACTACAACAAACCTCACTAAATATATGCAAAAGACTCTACGTTAAAAATTAAATACCCGATCCGCAAAAGTTCAGGAGTTAAATAATTAAACTGAAATATATGGTGAAATAAAAACCAAGAGTCGATACATACGATGTTCGGTACTGTCTTTTCCCAAAAGCTCCTTTGTATAGTTATTGCAGGTCAGGAAGATTTTTACACGTAGGTACTAAAAGTACAGTTGGGTCGCACATGTTTCTTTAGGGTCGCTCTCATAAAATGATTGCCACCCAAAGAAAAAGTTTGAAGTCCTTTAATCTAAATAGTTTCCGTTATTTTTTTACAAAACACAGTAAAGAATCAAGAGAACCGACGAGATAACTTTCGTTCTCAGATGCTAACGAATTTTGCACTTTGCGCGACCAAATTTTATAGGTTAAATAACTGATTATATTTTATTCTTTTTTTTCTATTTCTCTTCTTACATATCGGACAGGCAGGTACGAGAATATCACTTTCTTTACACGTACTGAAACCGCGCCCACATTTGGAACCAGAATAGAACGTTCAAGGAATGTTCCTCAATAGTCCTAAAAATAAGTAGGATACAGCATATGAATATAATATACATATCACCTTCTGGAATCGAGTTACTTTTTGGAATATGCTAAATACATTCATTTCATTTACCTTTTATGCTTGTATTTACTGGTAGATTCCAGACACATGAAAAGAATATTATTAAACGAATATGCGAGTAAGAATGAAGAGGGAATATTCTTTGCATTAGCAATGTACCAAATGTGTTATCTGGGTAACAAGCACTGTTGCAAAAACTAATTAATACTGAACCACCTCGTTACATTCCCATTGCCATTGCATTGTCTAAATCTGCAATTATTTGTGTTTTTCATCAAATGAATTTTATCCATCACCCACATATTACGGGTGATTTGTTGTTATTAACGTAACAACAATGGTTTATGCAGCTCTGTAATTTATTTATCATTTCCTTTTCCATGTGGGATCAAAATTGTTTATGCAACAGTAAGTAGTTCATTTAGGTGTTTCTTTGTTTTATATATATTATTTTAGTTCAATTTTTGTGTAATAAACTGACTTTTTTTGTTGCTATGGATGCGCAAAACGCCTCTTTTTTAACCGTTGAAAAATGTATTGAAGTTTTCACTCTTCCTAGTGCATGAATTATTTCCGGAAATTTTCTCGAGGTCGCGAATTATTTTAAAAAAAATTCGAAGCGTCAGCCGAGCACCATTTTTTCTAATCAAAGTAAATCAAATTAATATTTTCGATTTTTCCTCCAAATATCACAGCTAAACATTTTCTGATAATGAGATGTATTCATAAAACTGAAGGATATCCTTTTAAGTATAAGGTAGAAGTATAAGGTTTTGAGTTGAAGAAAAAGGTAGGAGTATAAGCATGTTCTTTTTGTCGTATCCATAATAATTACCTTATAAAATATATACGATCTTAGTTGAGACAAACAAAAAAAACTAAAAAAAAATTTGATGACAGATTTGTCAAGTCCACGTGAACTATCTTCGAACATCTGTATAAGGAGCGATCAGTACAAATTGTGTTATATTTGTATTTTAGTTTCAGTGCATGATACAAAGAAAGAAAGATATGATCGATCGTATTCCCAATTCGGTTCGGTCCGCGCAATGACGTCATGTGGTGCTAACGAGACTTAAAATTACATAGGATTAGCCGTTAAAAATAGAAATTTTACTGCATATTTTGCAATTTTTGATTTGGAAGATTTAGGTGCATATTATTTTAAGTACTTTAAGGATAGAGGTTCATAAATCAGAACGTATTTCATGATGTTCTTGGGTTAAATGTTAAAATTGAGGATATATTTGGTATCAATGAAAATAATTTTCTTTTTATGCTGACATACATTTTATCTTTTAAATGATTACAATTACTTATTTATTTTTACAAAATCATAAAAAAATTACCTATATTTTTGGTCCTTCCACCTTAAGCAATAAATTGTTTGAAAAAAAAATAGGTTCAAATGTGCAGTCTTAAACATTTTTAGAACAGTTTCGAGCCTTAAATGACCAAAATCAATTAATTTGCTTATTAAGATTTTTTTTATGCAATAGGTAACGATAATATTTTTGGAGGTGTCTGTTTATAAATTTATATTGTTAACATTTGACCAGGGGCGGACTGGAATCATTTGGCCCCGGTGGCTACATGGCCTCAATGGCCCCAACATTTTTTGAAAAAAAAAATTGTTGTTTAAATGTTTGGACCAATTGGCCCCCAAAGGCCTTCTGACCCCGGTGGCGATGGCCACCCGGCCACCCGCTCCAGTCCGCCACTGCATTTGACTATAATTTGACCAAGGATAAGGATGTAAAAAACTCATTCAGACATTTAAAAAAATATACTAGGACTGGTAATTATCATAATAGTAATTAGAGGGACATTAACAATTATTAAAAAATAAGGCACACATATAACAGTTTATTAATTTAAACCAATTTCGTCAAATTAAACTTTTGTATCTCACCTATGAGGAAGAGAACAATTTTTTTAAGCTAAAATTTGAAATATTTTACATTGATTTGTATCATCAACGTTCATCCAAATTTTTTGAAGATTTAGGTCAGTTGGAAAACGAAAACACATAATGTCTTTTGCAGAATTTTTTGTCATATTGTCACTTATGCATAACGCCACTGCACAACGCATATTAGCAACTAATTGTCCCTAACAAACAACAATAATAATCCAAGAAAACACTAAAAACCTCTTTCTGTATAACAAATAATAACAATAGTACATAAAACCAAACGTAGGTTATACGAAGCCCGCCAGAAAATTATCACCACATGACGTAAGCGGCTGTCGATTTGGCTCCGCCCACATGCGCAATGTCATATCTCTTCTTTCTTTGTATCATGGTTTCAGTGTGTGATGCAGTAAATTGATCGTACCTTCAATATTTACGTTGTCTCAACCAGGCGCGTATTCAGCTGTCAGTTTTTTGGTGGGGGGGGGGGGGGGGGGGTGTAAGGAAAAAAATAGCGACGCAGGCGAAAATTGCCACGCCCTTTTTTCAACGATGTGACGTGGTTTTGAAGCAGAAAAAAGGGATATTTTTTAAGTGTTACGCCTCTTTTTACTGATTTGTCAGTGTTAATTTTTTTGGATGGGGGGGTAACTACCCCCATTACCCCACCCCCCCCTCAAATACGCGCCTGGTCTCAACTAACTTCGTATGAAGTATACTTGCAAGTTGCAAGCATATCCCCCAAGAATAAGTAAAGGGTATGTGAATAAACTTATTATAATTATTCGAATTTTCTTTTTTAAAAACCAAAATGATTTGATATTATTATGGCGTAAATAATAAAACTAAATCAAATTTGAACTTTTATTTTATACAGTTTTATACCTACATTTAATTATCAAAGTTGTTTATTACAATGCTCAAATTTCTTCTGACTTCTATCTATACTTGCTTTTTGCTTTGCCATAACCGTTTCGCATCTATAAGTTCATTGTTAGTAGACGGAAACTTTATGCATTAATTTGATTGCGCTACTATGCTGTCAATTACGGCAGTCACTGTACGAGATACTGTAGGTTGACTTACACCCAGTTCTTGACCAATGTCTTTCTGATACCCAGGGTCACTGAGATAGCGTAAACATATCTTTATTTTTAGGACGGATGATAACGTACCTCCTCGAGTTTCAGCATTTATTCCCAAAAATGTGTTGGCAAGCCCTTGCACATTTTCCTCTTCAAACCGCTATAATTCGTTGTAAACACGAACAAGTGTTGATAAACGCTGCTTGTAGTGTTTAATCTCTCTCAGTTCCACAACATCTGCCATCGCTACAACTGATCACTACACGACGAGTCTGCTACTGACCACACTCAAAATTATTGAAGGATATCCTTTTTATTTATAGTAAAAGGTAACGTTTATGAATAACCAAATACTTTTTGGGAAGGATATGCTCATACTCTATAAGTATAAGGTTTTACTTGGAATATTATGAATGCGAGCTGAAGGATTTCCTTCATATTCTGCAAGTATGCTGAAGGATTTCCTTCATATTCTGCAAGTATAAGCATAACCTTTTCTTTATGAATACGACCCCCACTGTTTTCACCTTCTTTATGTTACACCATTCACGAAACTGAGTGTACACTTTCTCATATTGTATTTTTGATTTGGCGGGCAAAATATTTGATTCAACGATCTTCGCCGCATACATTTGTTGAGGTGTCTCGCTATCACACTTAGGGTATTGGACAAATTTGAGCAAAATATTGTAAATTTCTTGACATAAAAAACGATAGATTCGGCAATCGATAAATTTTAAACAATTTCAGGTTTTCATGGTAATCAGAACAGGTGTAAGAAAAAATACCATAAAATTTTAATTTTAAATTTTTGTTCTGCACACGATAAATATTTAATGCGTTACAAATTATTTTATTTTATTTTTCTGACTTATTAGTCGTTAAAATCGACCTACAAGTCGGTTTTATCGAGCTACAAGTCAAAAATATATTTTTCTGACATATAAGACGGCTTTATTCACTTACCAGTCGGTTTTATCGAGTAGCAAGTCGGTTTTATCGAGTAGCAAGTCGGTTTTATTGACTTATAAGTCGGTTTTATCAAGTTAAAAGCCGAAATTATATGTATCCGACCTCAGACCAAGCACTATTCCGACTAATAAGTCGGAGGTGCAGCGCAGCACATATTATGTCACCTGTTCACGCGTTCACATTTTTCCGGCTAGAATAGATGCCGAATATGTATTTTGTTTACCTGTATATGGCCATTTATGTATCCATCTCTCATTAATGCAACGAATGTCTCTGTCAACGAGGTGTTTTCTGAATTAGGAACTTTTAAATTAGGTAATAATAAGGTTGACAAATATGTTTGATATATCGTCGTCAATCTCACGAAGTGACCTATCTCATTTTTTGTCATTTTGAGATAGAGCCGTTTAAAGTTCTGACTGTTTTTCAGATACACGTCACATCGACGCTATTGGTTTTTTATTTTTACTTTTTTTATTTTATTGTGTATATATATGTATATTATTGGATGGGCTTACTATAATAGTCGTAACGATTTTGAAAATGTAATAAAATTGTCAAAAGTGAGATATGTCAGTTCGTGAGATAGAATCAAAAATGTATTAAGTAATAAATTGAGTTACATCAGATGATATGATTGTGATTTTTATTGTTAAAATTAACTATACATTCAAAAAACATAACCTTAAAAAATAAAGAGCCCTAGGCAAGTATTATAACATAGTATTTATATTATTATAACAAGCGATAATTATGAAATTCGCATAAGAACAAAATAAAGTGATCAAAAATAAAAAAATGGGTACTTTTATTAGTCACTGTGTGGAAGGGATTTAAAAAAATCTTGATGCTCTTGAATCCGAATAACAGGTGTATCTCCTGTACATAGTGCCATTAAGTCACGAAACTTCTCCTTTGCTATTTTTACAGGCTGCGCATTTAAAAGTGGAATTTCTGCTCCTATAAAATTTTTGTCCAAATTTCTTTTGAGGGTTATTGAATCATAAGTGTTCTGAAGGTGGCTTAATTTAAAGAATATCTTTAAAGGTTTATCTTTGTAAACTTTGAACTCCATCATTTCCGTCCATTTAAATGAACCGCCGGTATCAGTGTCTTTTATGGACAATAGGCGTAAAGATTGAGAAAACTTCTTAAAATCTAAAAACTCGTCGTATCGAAGGGCATTTACTTTATAGGGTTGCTTCCTTCTCGCCAGATGCATAATTGGATGTAGTTGGGATGAAACAAAAATGTCGCCAGCATTTGCAATGGCACTTGATATTGCACTGTGAGCACTATCACCTTCACTCTGCCCATGGTTAGTTTCAAAAAACCGCAAACTTATCTCTTCTATATTGTTAAAGTGACCAACAGCGTATAACAACATTGCCGCTATTATTGTATTTTTATTTTGACCACTGCAACCATCGGCAAAAAGTGATACAATTTTAACGTCCTCCTTATTGTAATGCTGAAGAGCTTTATAAACGCACGTGGAAATTTCAGATGATCCTCGTCGGCTTATGGCTTCATGCCATGTGTAACAATGGCACTCCTTGGTAGCTATATTGTAAAACGTCAAATTGAAATTAGACAAACGACGCTTATAAAATATGGCACTTTCTTTGCTTATAGGAAGGTAAATTACCTGCTGCAGATCGAAGGTCGCGCACAAAGCCTTGGGATCATCAATAGCTTGACCTTTACACTCTTCCTTTATTCTTCTTACTTCATTTTTTTCCGCAATATGTTTTTCATAACGCTGCTCCAAACCAGCCTTTATATTATCCTCTCCTTGCCTATAAGTAAAGCACAGTGAGCACTGGTCTTTCTTAGGGCGATGGAAACTAATATTCTGGCATTTAAAAACCCTGCGGTAAGTCACAATACTTGGCCTGTCTTCACCATCTGTTAGTTCGTTAATAAACATGTTATACATTTTGGGAATCGATAAGTCCGAATGTAAATATTCCTTCGATGTAGTTGCCCGGCAATAATGCGACTCAACCCTGGGATATCTGTTGATATGGTTTGCAATGGCGTGATGTATCTCTTTGTCTCTGGAACGAACGTTTTCTGATTGTCTTCCACCACGTTTTTCAACGTCAACGGTGCCAAAGTTGGTTATTTTCAATAAAGCTGTTCTCACAACACGGTCGGATATTCCTAACGTATTTATAAATATTTTTTTACAAACCAAATTTTGTTCTTTGTTTTTTGTCAGGAAATATCTAATTGTCTTATCCCTTCGTGAGCTACCCTCTTTTGTAGTTCTTTGTTTAGGTGTACAAGTTTGAGTATGGTGAACGATGAACTCTCTCTGACTCTGCAACTGCCCCAAATTATTATATGAAGTAAATATTTCAGTTCTGTCTTCATCAGAGAATAAAAAACATTTTCGTCCACTCTTTTTGCAGTGTTCCACGTTACAAGAATCTTTCATAGCTCGCGCAGGCATAATTTTCTTAGTCTTCGTACTAACATATTGTTTTCCTAAATTTCTCAATTTCTTGCCCAATTTTTGTGCATTTGGTTTGTTCTTTAGCACCCTTTCACCTTCCCTTTTCTCTCCTTCGACTAAAAAGCTTTCTGGCGTAGGCTGTTCACCTCCACTTATCGCAGTGTTTATCATTGATAAATTGTTATTCAAACGCTTAACAGCTCTTCTGCGACGTCGCTTTTTCGTAGACATGTGTATTTCGCAAGATTCATTGTTTTCAAAATGATTGAAACACAGCAATTTTTGGCACCGATGGCAAGAACTAAATACTTCACCTTTACATTTACGCGCCTCGCATGTGGCTAGGTAAGGAGGGTCTCGATCTGAATCGTACACGAAACTTCCACTATCATCTGACTGCAAACTATTTTCGCCTGGAACAGGAGCTTCCGTAGCATTTATTGAAAGCAAATTATTGCCATCTACATCAAACAGAAAAAAAAGCATTAGTTATATATAAATGAATGCTGAGCACTATTTTTACCTTTATCTTTACAGTCTCCAGCTAAATTGTTGTCCATATTTAGTATGTGTACGTCTGCCGAACTTTCTGGTTCTTCAGCAACTGGGGAACCAACAACATGAATCGAATCTTTAGACGTACTGCCAAGATAATAGCCTGGATTAGTAGCCTCTGCAAGCAATAGAAAAAAACATGAGCGTTATTGTTTACTAAAAATTGCGCAATACATTTACCTTCTTTATCATCATCGTTTTTAGATAACTTTGTTTCCGGGTGTAGTGAAGGTATAGCGCTCGTACATCTTGGTGCTTTACAAACTGTATTAATAATCTGCACTGAATGTTCAATTGGAATATTAGCAATATTATGACTGTCAGTAGCACTGTTTCCAATTATCTTATTTTTAAGTCGTATTAAAGGTTCATCATCGGAACTATTAAATGTATCAGAATTTTTATCTTCCATGTCAATAATTTTACCGCGATACCACTGCTTCTCATAAAACATTTTAACTTTGGTCCCTATCGCAAACACTTTATTTTTATCACTCTTCAACTCGCTAGTGCTCACAACATTTTCCGTTCCATCGGCCCATAACACAAGAACGTCCATTTTGAACTCAAAACACCCGACTCGTTAGCTAGTTAAGTAAAGACTAACCCTATATCCGTTCGACGGCACAATAATATATGAAACAAACTCGTATGGACATGAAAATCTGAGATACGACACATAGTGCCCAACCAGAATGGATTATATAAAAATCACGAAGTGTCGTAAGTCAAGTTAGGGTAGTTCGTGAGATAACTAATTGAGCATATTTGAGATATACCGACAAGTCAATGTTCCCATTCTCGCAAACTATGTGTGTTTGGGTTACGACAGTTCGTGAGATTGTAAAATACGTCTTTTTATTTATGGTGACGAGCCTATCTCAAAACTTGAATTTTTTGAGTTACGACACTTCGTGAGATTGACGACGATATGATAACGGCGGCCATTACATTCTTACCTTGTAAATAGTATAATATGCTGTCTTCTCATGCTTTCATCTTCATCAAAAGGAATCTAAATAAATACTATATTAGATGCTAAGTTGTTTGACTATTCCTATTTGCCACGTTAGCTTTCGTTTATCCACTTAGATACAAAATTATTTATACGAATAACATATAGATAATATCATCCGATCGAACAGTTTATATAAATTATACAAATTGAATATGAAATAGACCGGCTGCCATACCAGTGTCTGCAGCGCGAGTGTCACTATCCTACTCCTTGCCAAGTTGTCGTGCAAATACTGAGATTGCGGTAATTAATTCAGATATTTCGTAATAAAATCTGTATTTGGTTGTTGATTATTACTGATGCGAATCACAGACATGAAATATACAGACTGTCCGCGGATAGGGTTTACAATAGCACAAAAATGGATGAAAAATTTCATTTTTTGGGAAAAAGTCATTGTTAAAAAAAGTTTTGCTTGTAAAAAAAAATGCAATTCACGAAGAGAAAATTTTGATTTTTTATACAGGGTTCGCAAAAACTTCAAAAACATGATTTTTCTCCAAGAGTAAACTACCTTTATTTTTCATTTTTGACCAAAATGCCAATTAGAATAACGTTTGTAATTTAAATCAGAGATTTAAAATAAGTCTTGGATTTTTTAAAGTTTTTTTTAATTTTTAGAGGTAAATGGAAATTTTGCTGCTCAATAAAAATATTAATATAAAATTTTATTAGACTCTATTTTCATAATGGGTGGGTGTGTATCTTATTTTAAAATTTTAAATGCATTCCTAACATATTTTTTAAAAACAAGGCATTTTTTTACCACAGATGGATTGGTCGGAATGGTCCGGTTCTGTGGCCCCCAAGAAGTCCCGATTTAACTATTTCATATGCCTATCTTTGGGGGCGCCTCAAACAATTAATGTACTCCCATCCAATTGAGAACGACGCTTCTAAAACAGTTTCTATTTAAGAAATTCGAAGAAGTTTTGACCACATTCGTTTACAGCTGGAAAAATGTGTTGAATATGGAGGGGGAGTGTTTGAATAGCAAATTATGAAATTATTATTTGTTGTTATTTTAAGATTTTTTTGTGTTATTTCCGGGGTCATATTTTATTTGTGAAATTAAAAATACATATTTCTGGTAACACCAAAAATCAGTTTTTGAAACTTTTTGATACCCCTCTGTCATTGATAATGTATGTATTTCGACCGCTAATGCTGCTATCCAAAAAAAAATCTTTTACCTCCAAAAATTAAAAAATCTAAAAAAATCGAAGATTTATTTTAATTCTCGGATTTAAATTACAAACGTTATTCTAAATATGTTTTCTAATTGGCATTGTGGGCAAAAATTAAAAATGAAGGTAGTTTACTCTTGGAGAAAAATCATGTTTTTGAAGTTTTTGCGAACCCTGTATAAAAAATCTAAATTTTCTCTTCGTGAATTGCATTTTCTACAAGCAAAACTTTTTATCAAGAATGACTTTTTCCCTAAAAATGAAATTTTTCATCCATTTTTGTGCTATTGTAAACCCTATCCGCGGACAGTCTGTATAAGGAAACCAAATTGTTTACATTTTGTCCCAATCAGAAATCGTTTTAATAAATTATGGCGAATATCCGCTGATTGCCCTAGACCTACCTCCTGTATTTAAAAATAAAGGTTATATTAATTATATTAGATATATTTGTGATATGTATACCTACCAAGTAAAAATAATATATGTACTAAACATAATTTGCAAATTTTTTAAATTTACTACTAGTCAAATTATTTATAGTTTCCTAATGATATCAAATTATAATGCTTTAGGGAACTCACAACGGCAACGTTGTACGGACGTTTTTACTACGAGTGACGCAGAATTTTTGATATTTATTTTTTATCTAACGTTGCAGTGCTTGTGAGCTGTGCTCAATTGCGTTTTTCGATTAATTTTTAGTATTCTTTGAAAGTAGAACTTATTTACTTGCGTGGTGTGTAAAGGGGGCCATAGACGCAACGGTTTACCTGACAGGTATACCTGTTCAAGTCGCCTGTACAGGCAAACAGGACCGTGTATGGGCCAATACCGGCAGGTGTTCCCACCTGGGCAGGCGACCTGACAACAATGGAAAAGTGATATATTTTACCTGTGGGAAAGTGTTACCTTCAGGCAAACCTGCGCGTGTGTGATGCAGGCTTCAGTTAAACAGTTCAGCGCGAAGGGTAGAGAGATCCCTTTTCGCGTCGCGTAGTTTCAAAAAATGGCGTCTCGGAAGCGCATCGGCATTATGGAAGACTTTATTGATTTATATAAATCCGAGCCTTGTCTTTGGCTTGTAAAATCCAAAGACTACCACGACAGAAATAAAAGAACAGCCGCATATGCTAAACTAGTTGAAAAACTAAAAGAGATAGAACCAAACCAAACGCTACGAAGGATGACGTATTAAAAAAAAAAAATTGTTTGCGTAGCAACGTAAGAAAAGAAAAGAAGAAGAATAATGCATGTGCTGTTATAGCTCTTTTCATGTCTCAGTGTCTTGTTTCTGAATGTAAGGAGTAAACATTGATAATAGTTTCTGATAAGTTGCTTCATCCATTCGTAAATAATTACGGTAATCTTCAGGCTCCACGGTTCCACACTTAATTCCTTTATCAAATTGAGGTGACTATATTGTTTTTTTTTTAACAGCCATTCTTTACACCACTTTTGTCGGGGTTTCCTGTCTTTCTTTCGGAGGACGATTAGAAGACCTACTATTGCTACACGGCATCATCGTCGTCGCGCTGTACCGATCTCATAGTAAAATAAGTAATAACTGAGAGACTATCACAGGTTTGCCGCAACGTGTATGCCCAAACCAAACTTCGGTAAACCTGTCATGTTTACCTGAAAAGTTATACCTGTCAGGTAAACCGTTGCCTCTATGGCCCCCTTAAGAGACCCCTCTATTCTAACCTTGGATTAATATTTCCGCTGTAAGTAAGGTTGTTCAGGTTATGTTTCTTTAGCTTAAAAGCAATGTTGTAAGTAGTTCTGTATTTTAAGTACATTTTGCAAAATATATGGATTGTTTTTGATCCTAAAGAAACCACATGCCAATGCACTGTAGCGAGTTTAAACAGCTTACAGTGTTGCCTTTTTTTTCCATCTCCTTCTAACTTGTCTGAAACTTTGGAAAATATGTATGACTCTAAACAAATGGTTTTTGATGAATAGAATGTTTTCTCTCCTTATACCGTGCGAGCAAAAAATATTTGCTTCAAAGAGGGCTTGGATTAAAAAACGTAGGGCTTGGTTTAGATCACAATGATATGGGGACGATATATCTAACCAAATCTAGGTTAAAATTTTGTCAACTTCATATTATGACACGATATGCCAAACTAATGAGTGATAAAAAAATAAGTAGGCAAATACAAATTTATTTTTGTTGTTTACAAAATTAACAAAGTAAGAATATACAGAAAGAAAAAGAAAAATAATTACATAAATTGCTGAAATTGGCCACCGCCATGCTCCAAGCATAAATTCACACGTCTCTTTATATAAACCATTGAGAGTAATTCCTGCGTCTTTCAAAATCTGCGGCTTGTATTTCTTGGAATACTTGCTTTTTATAAGGAAATAAATTTAGCTGCTTCTTAAGAATAGTCCTGCAAGTTCCATAAGATCTTCCCACTTCTTGGGACAGGCGTCTTTTATACAATTTGTTGGCGTATTTTGCCTTATTTCACGAACGTTTGCAACAAGTTCTTCTGTTCTTACAGATGGTCTTCCTGCTCCTTTTTTGTGTTGTATAGAACCTGTTTCCCTAAACACAGCCACGGTTTTTTTCAGGCAATGATAAAAATCCCCAGCAATAAAAGCAACGTTAGGAAAATATTGGTGAAAATCGTCCATGCACAAACCCGGATTGTATTGCCACTCACTATTTACTCTAACCCCGTTTCGAAAATACGCTTTAACCATAAATGTTTTGTGCTGTTCCGTAAAGCCCATTGTGTGAATTGTTCAAGAAATTGGAAAAATTAGCGACGAATCAAATTACTTGTAACGACTGTCAAAGATGACGGAACAACTGATCGATTGTTAATTTAGGTAGTTACTGACACCCAACAGGTATTAAGCTCTACGGCTAAGCATTACGTCCTTAGATGCAATGCCCTCTTTGATGCAAATAATTTTTGCTCGTACGGTATTACATGTCTGTGGTGCGAACCCGATTTCTAGTTACCACTGGATGACGTAGTATTAAGTATCAACCATATATAGAAAGTTACAACATTTTACGACTGTTTGCTAGAGAGCTAGAAATTTGGCTATGTTAACTTAACCGATCCCACTTTGTCGTAATAGCGGAGCTGGCAACGTGGCATACATTTGTGACTGTGTAGCCGTAGACGCCATTGATCGCCGTTACGATAAATAATGTATTAATCATTGAGAGGATATATTTGTCGCGATCAATACCAATTACCTTTAAATATATTCGTCTAGTGATAAAAATGATAATGATGATAAATGACAGTTACAAATGTTTTAAAATTTACAATTTAAATTTCTATTGAAAGACGCGTCTATTTAAATAGTCGACATCAAGAAAAATTGCTCTCTTTGGTGACCAGTGACTGTATTTACTGTATTTTATTTACAATATTCTCCATAACTTATACGTTTTGTATTATAGGCACTGGCAGTTCTCTTGAGTAAAATGTTTAACCACTTAATTTTATAGTTATTTTTTTTTAATTTTGAAAAGAGGGCGCGGACTATGACACGCTACTGCATCTCTGATGTCATGTTATAGAACATGCAGTAAAATGTCAGTGCAGCGGTAGTTTTTAGATAAAAGTTCAATTAAATAGCTTACATAAGAAGACAAACAATGCGTTTGTTTAATTTTTTCCGAATAAGTACACACAGAAGCAATTTTTATTATCGTATCCACTCTAACAACTTCCGTCAATTAACAATAAACAATTGCTTTTTCCCATTACCTTGTTTTTTTCCTATATCTATCGCATAATGGCGGTTTGTTTCAGACGGTTTTGCATGCATGTAAGCATTGACGTAACTACTATGGGTTTTTGAGGGGGGGTCTTAAACCCTAACAAAAAATATAGTTCTTGAAAATTGCAGTTCACTCATTTTTTTAACACTATATAAAACATACATTAACTCATTTCATTTAATATTTTTACTTTTAGAAGGCATACCTATGTAAGTGTAAATTATTTTTTTACAAACAGTAGCCTCGGTGGCAGGAAGGTGGGACAATGACGCAGGGCATGCGCTGCTAACGCCTCCCCCCCCCCCCCCTCATAAAGAAGTCACTGCGTAATATTATGTCAAAACGAAAGTACATGTACTGCTAAAAAACGGACTACTGATGATTCTGTTTTTAAAGAAAATTAGTTGAACGACCCTCATCCCTGATTTATCTTTTATAGGCAACATGTAGAATTTCAAAACTCAGAAATCAGCTAAACACAATATCCCTACAAGGCAAAAATAATCATGCTATATAATAAAAATAAATAATTCCTATTTGTTTAGCTTGGAAGGGCTTAGCTTGCCTCAGGCCCCCCTATCGTTGCGCCAATGTTGTATCAATGAGATACGTGTAGCTGGGAAAATTATCATTGTTATACAATTACCACGCGCAATGACACCAGGTGTAATGCTAATAGAAGAATATACTTTTTAAAATACTACATTGAGAAAAAAAGCCTTCTATCTTTTACCACAATTTTGACAAGTGTTTAAAAAGGAAGAGCAATTTTCATGAAACCATATCTGGCATATTATGCATTGCAACCAATCTTCTTTCTTTTGGGTGCTGTTGTAGCTTTCTCCACATCCTGAACATTCAGTGTCATCTATCTCGGACAGGGTTTCACTTTCCTCCAAAAAATAATTGGCCATCTATCCCTATAAGTATGGTGGCCATCTCTTCCAAATGCTAGAGAGAGATGGCCAACGTGACAAACAAAATCCACTGCATGCTTTTAACGGTTTTGAGAGGTTAGAATTATCGAATGAACATCGTACTCACCTAATATGTTAAAATTACCGCCAAATTTTCTTCCACACATTCACAGTAGTAAGTACTAAGAAACTATTATACAGGGTGTCCCGAAATTAGCGTGCAATATTTCTAGGGCGTAAACTATATCCAAAAATATGACAAAAATGTCCTATAAACATACCCCAAGAATTGCTCCTTTAGGGGGCTAGAGCCCCTCAAAGATGGTCCGGAAGGAAGTATTTTTTTATAATAGTATAAAAACCCTTAAAGATAATGATATGAAAATTGGTACGTGCCTTCCAACCGATAAACTGTACATAACAGTTAGTTTAAAATGAAAATATTTCTTCCAGTGGCGTCGCACGGAGTGGGGCTGAGTGTAAATATTATCCTATATTTTTTATTTCTAGGATTTTTTAATTTTAAGTACAATATTTTAAGAACCTCGAGTTTTTTCTTTAAAAAGTACCCCTTATTTTATTTCGATAGGAGGCACCGTTTTCAAGTAAAATTAATTTTAAAATAAAACGTATTTTTCAAAAGAAAGTTTAGTCCATATGAGTTCAGATAAATCCGAAAGTTAGCGTGCAATATTCCTAGGGCGTAAAGTACATAAAAAAATATTACAAAAATGTTGTATAAACATACCCTCAGAAATGCTCCTTTAGGGGACTAGGGCCTCTCAAAGGGGGGAACATTTTTTTTTCGTAATAGCATGAAGTCTTTGAAATGATCCATTCTCTATTAAATTTCGATGGACCGTAGCAAATCTTCTACGGCTAGGTATTCTTCTATGCGGAAATCGCCTCATGTACTCTATTACAGCGGCAGTAGAACTACCATTACAAAATCCATACACAAAATGAATATCTGTGAGTTCTCTGTTGCCCCCTTTAGAGAGGCTCTAGTCCCCTAACGGAGCATTTCTGAGGGTATGTTTATAGAACATTTTTGTAATATTTTTGGATGTACTTTACGCCCTAGGAATATTGCACGCTAACTTTCGGATTTACCTGAACTCATATGGACTAACCTTTCTTTTGAGAAATACGTTTTATTTTAAAATTAATTTTACTTGAAAACGGTGCCTCCTATCGAAATAAAACAAGGGGTACTTTTTTAAAGAAAAAACTCGAGGTTCTTAAAATATTATACTTAAAATTAAAAAATCCTAGAAATAAAAAATATAGGATAATATTTACACTCAGCCCCACTCCGTGCGACGCCACTGGAAGAAATATTTTCATTCTAAACTAACTGTTATGTACAGTTTATCGGTTGGAAGGCACGTACCAATTTTCATGTCATTATCTTTAAGAGTTTCCATACTATTATAAAAAAAGACTTCCTTCCGGACCACCTTTGAGGGGCTCTAGCCCCCTAAAGGAGCATTTCTCGGGGTATGTTTATAAGACATTTTTGTCATATTTTTGGATATAGTTTACGCCCTAGAAATATTGCACGCTAATTTCGGGACACCCTGTATAATTTTGCAAGGACGCGATAGTATTTTTATTTTCTGAGTGCTCTTAATGTGCTTTGACGTGGTCGAAAACACACTGGCCGTGTGTACATATTATAAACGTTGGTCGCCGGGGAGGACACTCAGCGCCATCGGACGGCGCGTTATTGAGTTTTAGCTGTTGGTCATCTCACCCGACTTTACCCTACTCTTTATACAACTGTTTAATATTATATTATGTGACAGCAACGCGCTTTCCTACTCAGTGGCGTAACTAGCCCTCTGACCTGGGGGTGGCCCTGTTATTGTGATTTGAAGTGGCGGCTCGTGTAGAGGTGGAGAGCCCGCCGCATTTTTTCTGGACCACGCCCAAATTTTAACAAATTTGGTCAATAATCAACAGTAATATCACAAGATCTCGTTTTTTATCGGTTAGATTTTTCAGCTGTCACGAAAACTTTTTTTGGAAATTTTTCTAGTTGAATTTGGACATGTTTATTCTGATTAGATTAGATATAATTTAAGATAATTAAAACAAAAGGTTAGGTTTAGGTTCACGATTCCTTCCTCCAAAGAACTACATAATATTTTTTTCAGTAAATTTAAAGATTAACTTGAAAAATATAATATTTAAAAAAAATTCAATTAATCAATTTGTCGTTTGACTTATCGTTCGCATTTGGGTGGTCTGGCAGAATAAATTTGTTTCTCGGGGATTCTGAGGGGGGGGGCAGGCAGACCTCTGGGGGGGGGGCCCCGGTCCCCCTAGTTACGCCACTGTTCCTACTGTAAGAAAACGAACATTGCTAGACCGTTGTGTATAGTGATAACATCACGGTAATTTAGCCATTAGGAAATATGAGTTAATGCTACCATAGAATGGTTTATAGCCATTGTTGCTATGAATACTCACAGTAATTATTAAGTTCTATTGGGGATGTAATCTGGTTTTATATACTGTATTAGTTCCGACTTTGCTGGCAACAGTTAATAAAGCATATACTTACCACTAAAAATCAGTACCTACTATAGTTTTTAAAAATTTAAATAGCTTCTAGTGTGATATTGTTCTTGTCGTTTAACAGTGCAAATTATGATTGTCTTTTATTCAGCATTGTTTACTGAGATCGTAAAATTCGTCCATATACACTGTGGGCCAAATTTATTTGAAACCCAATTTCACTCTGAATAACTTCTGCTATATTTGTCGGATTTTGGTGGTATTTTGTGTAAATATTAAAGGGACCTTTCTCTAATTGTAGAACAAATATCCAATCACTATGTACAGGGAAAGCCAAGTAACAAGAAATATTCGTAATCGTTGCCTTTGGGGCTGCTGCAAAATTAAATGGTTTACTCTAAAACTACAAAAATTATTTGAAATTATTAAGTGACTATCAGAAAAGAGGCTCTGAAAAAATTGTTCTAGAAACTTTAGGTTTTGTATTAAAAACGTATTTTTTTTCGAAACTTAATTAAATAATATTACCATACAGCTACCATCAAGTTAACAGCAAAAATACGTAAATAATTGAATGTCGAGTTACCTATGAAACAAAAGAAAAAATGCCCTTGACAACAGTATGTAAATATTAGTAACTTGGCAGTGTATTAATTTTATTTCAAAATGGTGTACTCATATTTGTCATTTGAAGATAAAATCTTAATTTTATCTCTAAAGAGGCAAAGGTTATGGTGCAAAAAATATTATTAAAAGTTACCCAGAGCGTAATTGGAAATTAAGTACCGTTAGCTATTTTCTATAGCATTTAATCGAGACCAATGGTTCATTCCAAATGAAGCCTGGAAGAGGAAGAAAGAAAACTGGTAGAAGTATCGAAAACGTTGAAAGAGTTAGGGCAATTCTTAATGCTGTCGAACCCGGTTATACGATAAGTTCAAGAAAAATAACAAACCTACTATTAAAAGATCATCGGTAAGAAGAATTATTAAAATTAATTTGAAGTTTCGGCCCATTAAAAAAATATACTGTCACAAATTTTCAAATGAAGAGTATAAGATGTTAAGCATTGTTAAGAAGATTTAGACGACGCGATAATATTGAAAGAATTTGGTTCTTAGATGAAAAAGTTTTTTGTTTGCGCTAGCCAAAAAATTCTCAGAACAACAAGGTATATTCTTGAATGATGAAAGAGTTTTGGACTTCCATTGTCTTATTTGTTTTAAATCACAACGTTTCAACTGGTAAGTATCTCCAGTCGTCTTCAGGTGAATACTAAATAAGTAAAGTAACTACAGGACTATTTATACTAGCTAGGTGCACTGAAGCATACCCGAGGTGGGTGCAGTCATGCGTTCAGTTGGCACGCGATCTTATCCTAAGATTACATCTATCTAACAAAGGTTTCCAGATATTTCTTATGTCTAGGGATGGTTTACTAAAGCAGCCTGGGTTCTGATGAATAGCAGCAGCTTCCTTGAACTTTCTTTTCCTCCAGTGTGGTTCCTTATGTAGGATTTCAGCTTCTGACCACATGATATGGTGACCATGTTTCCAGGCATGGTCAGCTGCACCTGACTTTTCGGTCTCTCCTTTTAACGTATTGTTTTTGTGTTCTTTAATCCTTGTTTCTAATGGTCTTAATGTCTCACCTATATAAGATTGGCCGCATTCGCAGGGAATCTGGTAGACGCAGTTTTTCCTATCTTTTTGACTTGTGGGCTTTGTCTTCGTCAGGTGGCTTCTTAGGGTGTCCTTAGAGTTAAATACGGTGTTGATGTTGTATCGTTGTCCTAGTCTTCTTATTTTCTCAGATACTCCTTTGACATATGGAATATTGAGTGTTGGTTGTGCCTCTCTGTTTGCTTCTTGCGGGTTGGGTCGATTCTTACGATTTTCCAATATTGTGTCAACTAATCTTGTGGGGTAGCCATTTTTGTTGAGGTCGGTCTTGATGTTATGAGTTTCTTTTTTAAGTGCTTCTTCCGAGTTACAGATTGTAATTGCTCTATCCACAAGGGTTTTAACTATGCCATGTTTCGTACTGTTTGAGTGATTTGATGTGAAATTGAGATACTGACCTGTATGCGTAGGTTTTCTGTATACTGAAGTTTGGATGATGTTGCCATTTTTCTTCACGTTGACATCTAGGAACGGTAATTGGTTGTTTTCTTCTTTCTCCATGGTGAATTTGATTGTTGGTGTTAAGCTATTGAGGTGATTTAGAAAATCTCTTAGTTCGTCATCGGTTCCATTCCAAATAATGAAGGTGTCATCCACATATCTCAGCCACATTTTTGGTTTCTTCTTTGCCTGTTCCATTGCTTTGGATTCAAACCATTCCATGTAAATGTTGGCGATTATTGGCGAGAGAGATGAGCCCATCGGTAGTCCGTCTACTTGCTTGAAGAATCTATCCTTTTCTTGAAAGTAGGAATTGTTGAGGCAGCATTCCAATAGTTCCAAGATGGCATCAATAGGGAGCGTTGTTCTTTCTTGTAGAGTATGGTCTTCCTCAAGTTTGTTTTTGATAACCTTTAGGGCGTCTTTTACGGGAACGTTGGTGTAAAGACTTTCGACGTCAAAGCTCACCAGCTGATCTCCTGGCTGTACTTCCTTTCCTCCTATTATTTGTACGAAGTGTTGCGAGTTCTTAACAAATGATGTGCTATTTCCTTGAAGAGGTTTGAGTAGAGGGAGTAGAAATCTAGCTAGCTCGTATGTTGGAGAATTACGGGAGCTCGTAATGGGTCTTAGAGGCATGTTGTGTTTGTGTATCTTTGGCAGACCATAGAGATGTGGAGGCTTGACGTCGAAAGTCTTTACACCAACGTTCCCGTAAAAGACGCCCTAAAGGTTATCAAAAACAAACTTGAGGAAGACCATACTCTACAAGAAAGAACAACGCTCCCTATTGATGCCATCTTGGAACTATTGGAATGCTGCCTCAACAATTCCTACTTTCAAGAAAAGGATAGATTCTTCAAGCAAGTAGACGGACTACCGATGGGCTCATCTCTCTCGCCAATAATCGCCAACATTTACATGGAATGGTTTGAATCCAAAGCAATGGAACAGGCAAAGAAGAAACCAAAAATGTGGCTGAGATATGTGGATGACACCTTCATTATTTGGAATGGAACCGATGACGAACTAAGAGATTTTCTAAATCACCTCAATAGCTTAACACCAACAATCAAATTCACCATGGAGAAAGAAGAAAACAACCAATTACCGTTCCTAGATGTCAACGTGAAGAAAAATGGCAACATCATCCAAACTTCAGTATACAGAAAACCTACGCATACAGGTCAGTATCTCAATTTCACATCAAATCACTCAAACAGTACGAAACATGGCATAGTTAAAACCCTTGTGGATAGAGCAATTACAATCTGTAACTCGGAAGAAGCACTTAAAAAAGAAACTCATAACATCAAGACCGACCTCAACAAAAATGGCTACCCCACAAGATTAGTTGACACAATATTGGAAAATCGTAAGAATCGACCCAACCCGCAAGAAGCAAACAGAGAGGCACAACCAACACTCAATATTCCATATGTCAAAGGAGTATCTGAGAAAATAAGAAGACTAGGACAACGATACAACATCAACACCGTATTTAACTCTAAGGACACCCTAAGAAGCCACCTGACGAAGACAAAGCCCACAAGTCAAAAAGATAGGAAAAACTGCGTCTACCAGATTCCCTGCGAATGCGGCCAATCTTATATAGGTGAGACATTAAGACCATTAGAAACAAGGATTAAAGAACACAAAAACAATACGTTAAAAGGAGAGACCGAAAAGTCAGGTGCAGCTGACCATGCCTGGAAACATGGTCACCATATCATGTGGTCAGAAGCTGAAATCCTACATAAGGAACCACACTGGAGGAAAAGAAAGTTCAAGGAAGCTGCTGCTATTCATCAGAACCCAGGCTGCTTTAGTAAACCATCCCTAGACATAAGAAATATCTGGAAACCTTTGTTAGATAGATGTAATCTTAGGATAAGATCGCGTGCCAACTGAACGCATGACTGCACCCACCTCGGGTATGCTTCAGTGCACCTAGCTAGTATAAATAGTCCTGTAGTTACTTTACTTATTTAGTATTCACCTGAAGACGACTGGAGATACTTACCAGTTGAAACGTTGTGATTTAAAACAAATAAGACAATGGAAGTCCAAAACTCTTTCATCATTCAAGAAACATCATTGTCTCCAACCTTCAAACAGTCAAGGTATATTCTAATGTACAATGAAAATCGGAGATACCACTGGAACATCTTCTGATTCCCAGAGATCATTTTTCTAAGTCAGTTATGGTTTCTCTGGCTGTATCGATGCTAGGAAAAACTGAGATTTATTTTATTGGCTCTGGAGTAAAAATTAATTCCGAAGTTTATCAACGGGACATTTTAGAAGGTATGCTTCGAGAAATAGGAATAGTTAGCGACAACTACACATTCCAGCAAGATGGCGTACCAAGCCATACGTCAAGAAGTACTGGAAGATACCTGCAGGAAAATTGTCCTGATTTTATTGAACCAAACATGTGGCCAGACTTCAAGCTGTTGTAGTTAATCAAGGTGGTCATATTTACAATAATTTCATGTAAAATAATTGAAAAATATTTTTTTTATTACATTTTTGCTCTGTTAACTTGATATTTAATAAAGCTGTATGGTAATATTATTTAATAAAGTATCGAAAAAAAATACGTTTTTAATACAAAACCTAAAGTTTCTAGAACAATTTTTTCAGAGCCTCTTTTCTGATAGTCACTTAATAATTTCAAATAATTTTTGTAGTTTTAGAGTAAACCATTTAATTTTGCAACAGACCCAAAGGCAATGGTTACAAATATTTCTTGTTACTTGGCTCCCCCTGTACATAGTGATTGGATATTTGTTCTACAATTGGGGAAAGGTCCCTTTAACATTTACACAAAATACCATCAAAAACCGACAAATATAGCAAAAGTTATTCAGAGTGAAATTGGGTTCCAAATAAATTTGGCCCACAGTGTAGATTATAAAGTCCATCAGTACAAATGATGGGTTGTGTGAAATAAGAATCTTCTATTGCTTTATCTGGCATGCAAAGTTTTAGAAAACTTATATACAAAGTAAAAATAAACTAATTGAAACAGGTATTGATACGATCAATAGAATTCAAATTCAGACAGGACAGAACAACTGTGCGACCTGCGCAACAAATACGGTAAAACTAATACTACGGCGCGCGGCGATTGCCGATCGCTACGTACCCCCCACAAACGTCTTGTGGATTATAGGTTCTAACGTATACAATTAATTTTTAGGGACGCTGGTCTGCTTTCTTAAATGTGGGATACTGGGAACAAAATGCGTCGCATTGAGAAGATACAATTTATTTCTTAACAAAATTGCTGTATTAAAAGTAGTTCATTGTTCAACAAGACTGTGCTGCTAATGGAACTGATTACAATCAATTAAAACAGTGTTTTAGCAAATCTGGAATTATTATTAATACTAAAACTGGTTTGATACACTAGCAATTTATTTAATTATGGGTTAATAAAAAATAAGAAATCAATGCAAGCTATGTCTCAGCAAACCGGTTGTATTAGATCATTTTCCTCGGTGTAAATATTATATAGGTATATTTTATTAGACATAGATATCAAATTAATCAAGCGATGTGATCGATTCCAAGTCCAGCCTTTTCGCCTTTAAGAAGAGAGGAGGTGGCAGAAGAATCACAAATACTTCCTAATTGTGTAAGGAAAATGTATACAAAAATTTGGTTTATTAAAAATTAAGACCTAATTTTGTTCAAACTGCTTTTTGCGAAGTGTAAATTGAAACTAACTTTAAGTAAAAATAATTTCCACTATAATTCGCTGTTGGTTACCCACACCGAAAATAATTTCGATAAAATACATGTTGACCTGTCAAAAAAAAAACCATCTCGATAGGTTAAAAAGTAGTGGTATGGAGTTTTCACATAAAAAAAAACCAGAAAATATTTTTAAAAACAGAATGCTGCAGAGTATTTTGAAACCCCCAATTTTTACCTTTCTACTAACTTATAGCAAGGTGGAATCATAGATCCCGATAGATGGCCGCAATACATCAATCAATACGGTGTTAAGTATACAGGGTGTTATTTAAGTATGTGGCCAAACTCCAAGGGGTACTTCTTTAGGTGATTTTAAGAAGAAAAGTTCATATAAACATGGGTCCGAAAATGCATAGTTTTTACGATACAGGGTGTCAAACTTTAAAAAGAAATCGGATGTTCGTAAATATCTTAATCTCGATTTTGTTGAAATTTGGCAATTCTGTTTGCAATAACAAGAGGATAATTTAGCCCCAATTAGATTAAAATTATTAAGTCCACTGGCGTCCCGAAAAACAGTCCAACTAATATTTTTGACAAACAAATTGCGCGCCACTTATTTTTTTAAAAATTATGTATTTTTTTCGAATTAAGCAACTACAAATACAACTATTTTATGTCCAGAGTTTTTTTCATATCTTGCTTTGTTTTAGAGAAAAAAGAATAACAACCACTTTATTGCATGTTCCCGGGACAATAAGAGTAAAAAATTTAAACTACTTACCAAACTATTAAGCAATTAAAATTACACGAAAGTCCTCTTTTGAATTTTTTCGCACAGATTAAAACTGTTTTCGATAAAAGAAATTAACATAGAATAATCGCATAATAACGTAATAATTTATTCCTGCAATGTTTTCAAAGTAACAGAAAAAGAATAAGATTGCTATGGAAGGAAAAACAGTTGCTGTTCAAACAAATTTGTACATAAACTGTCATAACTTAAAAGAGTGCCAAGTAATTATTTGAAGTGTTTTCAACAGTCTTATTGTCCCGGTGACATGTAATAAAGTGGTTTTTATTTTTTTTCTCGAAAACAAAGCAAGATATGAAAAAACTCAGAAGATAAAATAGTTTTATTTGTAGTTGCTTAATTCGAAAAAAATAGATAGCTTTAAAAAAAGTCAGTGGCGCGCAATTTTTTTGTCAAAAATATTAGTTGGACTGTCTTCCTGGACGCCACTGGACTTAATAATTTTAATCTAATTGGGGCAAAATTATCCTCTTGTTATTACAAACAGAATTGCCAAATTTCAACAAAATCGAATAAAAGAGTATTGAGATATGTACGAACGTCAACGTCCGATTTTTTTTAAAGTTTGACTTCCTGTATCGTAAGAACTATGCATTTTCGGACCCATGTTTATATGAACTATTCTTCTTAAAATTACTTAAAGAAGCACCCCTTGGAGTTTGGCTGCATACTTAAATAACACCCTGTTTATGTTTTTTTTTTTTTAAAACAATAATGAATGTAACTTTCTTTGGAACGGAAATATTACGCAAACAACAACAAAACTACACAAAACTCTTTGATGAATGCCCTTTCGTGACTTTTTCTATTATTTCCGTAAAACCGAAATAAATACCAGGAAGATCATTTCAGTTAAACAGACCTGATGACATGAACATCGACCATTACGTGTATTACACACATACTTACCAGCAACGGACATGATGGTTTTCGGTTAAGTTATTTTAACTGTGGTTCGGTTCGTTTGTTTTGTAAACGTTATGCCGTGTTTTGGCATTACTATTAAGTCAACAACTTTACTCTGTACGTGTACAAGGATTGTTAGTCTAATGTTTCATATTTTTGTTTGTTTTATCTATTTTCTCGCGGAGGAAGAAATGTTGTAGATGTTGTTGTTGATTTAGGAAAGGTGACTTCGCGGGTAGTAATTACGTATAGATATAGTATAAGTTATCGCCGTTGCCATATCATGCGAAATATACCGTGCGAGCAAAAATTATTTGCATCAATTGGATGGATTAAAAAACGTGGGGCTTGGTTTAGATCACAATGATATGGGGACGATATATCTAACCAAATCTAGGTTAAAATTTTGTCAAATTTATATTATGACATGATATGCCAAACTAATGAGTAATAAAATAAGTAGACAAATACAAATTTATTTTTGTTATTTACAACATTAACAAAGTAAGAATATACAGAAAGAAAAAGAAAAAGAATTACATAAATTGCTAAAATTGGCCACCGCCATGCTCCAAGCATAAATTCACACGTCTCTTCATATTTCCGAAAGTGTTGACCAGCATCTCTGGAGAAATGATACCGCATTCTTGGATAATCCTTTCTTGTAATTGTTCTAAATTTGCAACTGGTATTTTAAAAATAGTGTTCTTTAAATGAGGAAAAACGAAGTGATCCATAACCGTTAAACAAGGTGATCTAGGTGGGAATTCAATGTTTGATCGAAAACTGATCAATCTGTCGTCGAAAAAATTGCGTAAGTAGTTAATACTTTCGGCGGCTGTATGGACGGTTGCACCGTCCTGTTAAAAATATCCAAAACCTAGTTCGTCGTCAAGTAATTGCTCCACAAATGGATTCAAAATATTGTCTCTATATCGCTGTGCTGTAACTGTGTCATGGAAAAAATAGGACCAACAATTCTTCTTCGGGAAACAGCTAACCAGAAACCAATTTTTTGAGGGTGCCATGTGGACTCTACCGAAAAATGGGGATTTTCACTACTCCACATGCGTGTATTCTGAGAATTCACATAACCGGAGAGGTGGAACCAGGCTTCATCCGAAAAAAATGTCAGGTCTAATCAATCATTTCTTTCCAATAAATTTTGGGTAAACCATTGAGAGTAATTCCTGCGTCTTTCAAAATCTGCGGAAGAAAAAAAGGAAATAAATTTAGCTGCTTCTTAAGAATAGTCCTGCATGTTCCATAAGATCTTCCCACTTCTTGGGACAGGCGTCTTATACAATTTGTTGGCGTATTTTGCATTATTTCACGAACGTTTGCAACAAGTTCTTCCGTTCTTACGGATGGTCTTCCTGCTCCTTTTTTGTATTGTATAGAACCTGTTTCCCTAAACACAGCCACGGTTCTTTTCAGGCAATGATAAAAATCCCCAGCAATAAAAGTAACGTTAGGAAAATGTTCGTGAAAATCGTCCATGCACAAACCCGGATTGTATTGCCCCTCAACATTTACTCTAACCCCGTTTCGAAAATACGCTTCAACCATGAATCAAATTACTTGTAACGACTGTCAAAGATGACGGAATAACTGATTGATTGTTAATTCAAGAAGTTACTGGCACCCAACAGGTATTAAGCTCTACGGCTAAGCATTACGTCCTTAGATGCAAGGCCCTCTTTGATGCAAATAATTTTTGCTCGCACGGTACGAACGAAGCTTATGTAGGTAAGCGAAAGCCAAATTGGAGGAGGTGTAGACTAGTGTCGATATATCACTATCGATGTTCACCAAACATTGATAATAATTATCGCATAGCCCTACTCGCAGACATAAAAGGTACTTTTCTTTTGCTTCTTTTAAAAAGCAAAGCAAAATAAAAACCTTTGCTTAATCATTACGTCCTTAGATGCAAGGCCCTCTTTGATTCAAATAATTTTTGCTCGCACAGTATTGGCCTAGTGTTTCACGAAACGAGAAATCTCGTCTCGTGTCGCGAGATTTTGTTCAAATCTCGCCTTGCTAACATCTCGCAAGATGTTTTCTCGTCTCGCGAGAGTCTCGCTTTTAGTTATTTTGGTTATAGGCTTGCCAGATTTAATAATTTTTTGCTATTTTCATGATTTTACCCAATAAAAGCCAACTATTGGCAATACTGATTGTGGATCCTGAACCGCACAGCCAATGTTACTTTTATAGAATTCCACTTTAAACTTAAACAGTCTTTTAAAGCCTCTTTTTGCCAGTTTTGTCAGTAAGTTTAAAATCGGGTTAGGCCGCCCTTTATCTTTTACAATTTTTAAGAGCAGTGTAGCATACTTGCAAAAGATTCCTTTAAAAATTTCGTGATATGTTGGAACACTGGTCAAAATTTAAAAATAAAAAGTTCCACGATTTTTTAGATCAATAACGACCTTATATAGTTAATTTTTTCCCATATGTTTAATTGTTAAATTTGATTTGTTTTTCCATGACCCATTAGCTATTTTGTTTATAAAACTTTATTACGGATAGCGACATTTATGCTTTTTAATAAATATAATGAAAACGGTTTAAAATTTTAAATAAATTGCAATTAGAAAAATTTTTGTTTTGAAATTCTTTATCAAATGAAAAATAATATACATAGTGTTCCATTTGAACCCCTTGCCATTAATCGCACACAATTCTGTAATTGAAAGCATGCTTTTAGATTATTTATTTGATTATTTTTTCTACGGCTGCATTTTTTTTTTAGTTTTTAATTTATTTCTCCTAAACTACTAAATCAAATTTAATATAATTACAAACAACTATAAAGGGCACTAATACGAACCGAAAAATATAAAAAAATACAGGGTGTCCCATTTGAAATAATAAAACTTTATGTTATCACAGATTGTTGGGCCAACCTGTATATGGAAAAATATTTTCTTGAAATACACCCTGTGAAGCAGTATAAGTTAGCATAAGTTTGACCCACTATTGCAGGACCCTGTATATTACTATTTTATTTCCACGGTAAAACTGTTTATGAATTGTCCTATTATTTATTTCTTATTTTAAATAGTTTTTTAAATTTTAAAAATAATGGGCTATTTTGACCGCAATAGTAATTATTATAATGCGCATTCTTTTTATGTTCTAAATTCCATTGAATTATCTTTAAAAACAAACAAAACGGCACTGCTTAAACACAAAAAGTAATTTTTCCCAAAACTCACTTTTTCACATACTGTTTTGCCTTAGCAGGCAAGTATTGATTACCGAAGAACAAAAAATCCCTGGAAAAAGCAGGATTGTCAGCTAACTAATTTTTCTCAACTCCAATCGAAGGGTGTCCGGTTCAAACAGGCTAAGTGCCATTTTATTTATTTTTTTTTCATCCTTTTGCATAAAAATATTCTAAGTGCCATCGGACGTGTCCTCAAAAAATTCCAAGTGCCGCTTACCGCGTATAGTAGTGCAATCAGTTTGGCAAAGTGGGGGAACCTACAAATCACATGCCTCATTTCGGTACAAACAAGCTAAGTGCCAAATTAGAATTATTAGTATAAATCATGTTTTGCTGATAATAATGTAGGTAGGTACTTTAAGTTTTTGTACAAGTTTATTTTAGTTCATAAGTTTGGTATTAAACAGATTTTTTCTCTTAAAACCCTTTTTTTATCGTGGCACTTCACTTAGCATGTTCCTTATTTTCTTCTTCTTATTTTATACACATTTTTTGCATTAACCTTCAAAACAAGGCTAACCTTACATTAGTATAATATGTTTTAACAAAAAGTAAAATCAAGCCTTATATATCTCTTACCCTTTTGGAAATAACCACTGAAAACTTCGTTTTTCTTTAACATCGCTGTTCTTTAATTTTGGCACTTAGCCTGTTTGTACCGGACACCCTTCAATTTAGTAACCGTGGTTAGTAAATTATGCAAATAAAAACTTCGTGGATACGCAAACTAAATGTTTAATGCAATGCATGCAAATGATTAAAGTAAATTACAGACTTAACTAATTATTCGGATTAACGTGTAAATTGGTGGATACAACTATTATTGTTTCTTGAAATGGCATATGATATGACATCGGCGGCCATTACGAACTAACGCGATAACTACTATATAAGCAATTATTAAAGATTAAAGGCCATTGGCGTTGGTCATCAAGTCATCACTCAAAATTCTACAAATTCCTTATCGAAATTGACTCGCTGCCAGAGCCTTTTGACCTTTATATTTCACGTAATACTTTGTCGTCCATTTTAAACAATTCCAAACAAAACAGCTCAATTCTATAGCAACACAAACTAAAAAGGCCATTCAATTATGCAGAAACCATTTCGAAATTTTATGGTCCAAAGTTTCTTGGCGAATATATCCGATTCCGGCGTTTATATCTCGTCGAGTTTGCATTTTAGGTGCAAAAGACTGACGCAACAATGCACTTTTTAAAATTAAAAGCCTTACTGAACTCCGGAGCGATCCGGAGAATTGGGTTGCGTACTTTTCGGCGCTGGTAACGTTGCCAAATTTTGAAATGAATTATTGTTATCATCCTAAAAAGCACACATAATTTTTTTTAACTGGTAGGTATAGTAGAAAATTGGTGTTTTGGGGTTCGCCGCTTGGCGTTATGAATAGTAACGACAAATACCTTGCGAGCAAAAATTATTTGCATCAAAGAGGGCTTGGATTAAAAAACGTTGAGCTTTGTTTAGATCACAATGATATGGGGACGGTTCTAACCAAATATAGGTTAAAATTTTGTCAAATTCATAACATGATATGCCAAACTAATGAGTGATAAAATAAGTAAGTAAACAAATACAAATTTATTTTTGTTGTTTACAAAATTAACAAAGTAAGAATATACAGAAAGAAAAAGAAAAATAATTACCTAAATTGCAAAATGGGGATTTTTCACTACTCTACGTGCGTGTATTCTGAGAGTTCACATTACCGGAGAGGTGGAACTAGGCTTCATACGAAAAAAAGTCAGGTCTAATAAATCATTTATTTCCAATAAAATTTGGGTAAACCATTGAGAGTAATTCCTGCGTCTTTCAAAATCTGCGGCTTGTATTTCCTGGAATACTTGCACTTTATAAGGAAATGCATTTAGCTGCTTCTTAAGAATAGTCCTGCATGTTCCATAAGATCTTCCCACTTCTTGGGACAGGCGTCTTATACAATTTGTTGGCGTATTTTGCATTATTTCATGAACGTTTGCAACAAGTTGTTCTGTTCTTACAGATGGTCTTCATGATCCTGATAGGTTGGTATGAATTCCAGGACCAGACTTGAAAATTTTGTATATATTTTGAAAATTTTATTTTGTAAATAGTATAATTTGTTTAAGGTAATAATAAACATGAGTTTTTATGGTTACACGATAAAGTCTCAAAACAGAGTTAAAAACTACCAATAAATAAAACACACAACCTTACTTCTTTGGTTTTATTTATACGAAAATATAAAATACAAGTAGGTACTTCATCAATACTCCCATGCTAGAAAAATTTAGTGGCGCATTCACTTTTTTTATTTTTTGATCACAGGATATATTACATCAAGAAAAATTTCTCTGGTTATTTAAATTTGAGTTATTATATTTATGTTACAGGTACTAGCTGGTATCAGAAGCACATTTGTTTAGTTTTAGCATTCCATATTATGTATTTTTATAACTTTATTCTCCCCAATTATTGTCCGTCTGTCATACGGAAATCTTAGATCCAAAACTATAATGGCTAGAAAGATAAAATTTGGCACTCAAAAATGTTATACTATTATTATTGTCAGATAAAACATAGGTATGAAAACAGGAAAAGTACATATAGTATATTTCATTGCTGATTTGCATCGACGTTGTGGTCTGGTGGTCAGCGCAGCGGCCTCACAGATCGTAGGCCCGGGTTCCATTCCCGGTGCCGGCAACGTCGATGTTAAATTTGGAATTTGGTTTAAGAGGTGGCGCCGTCTTTCGGAAGAGACGTTAAACTGTGGGCCCCGTGTCATGGATGTTGGCACGTTAAAGAACCCTACTCTCGACAAAGAGGGATTCGGCAAAAATTACCAGATAGTGTGACAAATTCCCTGGCGTCGGTGATTGGCCTCGTTGCGGAAAAAGGCCGACGTAAAATAAATAATTAAAAAAAAAAATTGCTGATTTGCAAGCACACATATCCTATATTCTATATCCACCTCAAATCTTCAGCCGATAATGTTCCGGGAGTATTTTTGTTTGTTCCGGGTATCGTGAGGTTCAACAGAACTACCAAATATTTACTTAAAAATAATTAATAAAAAAAAAGGTTTAAATTTACCTTATTTTCTGCCTCGATGGCATTAACTGACGTGCTGGACACGGGTGCAGTGTAATAATTATAATCCATCATGATTTATCGTCTGAAAAAGAATAATACAATTTTAACCAACAAATTTTATGTTTGGTGAATTGTACTTACATGGGCTTTACCGTAAACACAAAAGTTAATAAATGTCAATTAAACTCAAAATAAAATCCACTAAAACTACACTTTTAAAAACTAATAAAAAAACAACGAAAACGCTTAAAAACACAATTCAGAACGTGACGTGCGGGCTAATTACGGCTCACTACGAATCTGGGGAAGTTTTGATTTCGATATATCAGCTGATCGATGACAAATAACTGCTGTCATCTGTTTTAAAACTAGATAATTCGCACTACACGAGCCTCCACTGCCGCACATTACAACTAATGTTTTAAATTACGTTTTTTTCCATTATTATCCCCGACGTGCATTTCACGAACAGCAGTTACTAAAATAAATTTTAGACCAACATTAAAATTCGTTTAAACTTTTAAATAAAACATTATCTACATTAAAAAGTGCACGTTTCCTGCAAACGCGGCTTAGTCCTTTCCCGGATTTGAATGGTACAAATTACGGCTGCCGCTGCTGCAGCTTTCCTATCTTCGCCACGCATATGAAAGCTCTTGTAATTCAAAGATGACAAAATCACGTCCCGAACGTGCTTGACGATGATAAATAATAATGCGGGTTTGACAAAACGAAAAAAAAAATTGGACGGAAAAAGATAGAAATAGTTTGGTATAAATATTAAACATTTTAAATCTTTTTAAATTGACGTATTATAACTGTGAAGCTGAAAAACGGTAGTAACATTACTTATTCCCCTGGAACCAGGGGCGGACTTAGGATTTGTTGTTTTCTCCAAAAAGTTACCAAATATCCCTCTTTGGGTAACAATTACCTACAGTTTTAAGTTAAAAAAAAATTAATTGAAAACTTAATACCAACAACCAAAAAACCAAATTATCCTATATTTCTTTTTCTGCTTTAATTTATTTATAATATAATAAAATGTTGATCACTGATCAGTTTTTTTTAATCCTTTGTCGCATTTCAAAACAAAAAAAAATAATTATTTGAAACATTGATAACTGGTTACTAAACAAGTAAACAACTAACAAAAACTATTAGATATCATGCTAACGATACTTAAAAAGGAAAAAAAATATAAGCGCAAATGTATATTATAAAATTGTTGGATTAAAGTCTGTTCAATGACGGCTGAACCTTACATCATATTCTCCATATTTGCGGTATGTCGTAAATTAATTCAGTCAGTTTGACTTACCGGTGGTAAAGGTTATGATTTTTCTTAGGCTTGATCTATATAAAGACGGATGCATGTGAACAAGTAAAATACAAGCGCGTTTTTTCAAATTTTTAATTATTATTTCTATACTGTTAATGAAGTCAGAAGTATTTTATTTAGGGTAAAAAGGATCATAGGATGAAACATTTTGTTTTTGAAAATCAGTATGAAATTTTCAATTGATTCAATTTACTGAAAAATAAATAAAACTCATTTATAAAATTTAAAATTAATAGTCATATATTTTTTTCACTAGTGCATCTCTAGTGCATCCGCTTGTAAATTTTGTTTAAAATATTTTCATTTTATTTATAAAATCATAAAGAAGAAAATATAGTAAAACATTACAACACACAGATTAAAAAAAAATAACAAAAAATACAGTTTTTTAATATTTAAAATAGAGCATCTTCGCAAGGATCAAGAGCATCCGATTCGTTCAAATTTATAATAAGGGGACGAGTATCTGAAACATCGATACATATTTCCCGTTCCCACACATCATTTATAATTTTATTTGTGTATGTTACTTAATTTTTCCATTTTTTCACTGTTACATTTTCAATGGCTTCATTCCACAGACCCAAAACTGCGTCATTTCTTATAGGATGCATAGAACTTATTTTTGCATCATAATAGCGCTTACATTCCGACCAAACCAATAGGATTCAAGTTTCAAGGATATGGAGGAAGTCTTAAAAATCGATGTCCATGTTGCAATGCTAGTTCGTCCAACCTATTAAAATAAAATTAAAATAATTAAAAAATAAAATTTATAACGCTTTCCAGATTTCTTGTAACGTTTGCAAATAGTGAAACCGGAACATGTCTTTGTTTTCACCATGCAATAAGAAATCTTTTTGACCAACTTGTATTTGGAAGCTTTTCAATTAGCCTAGAATGATAGATGTCGTTATCCATGATAATAATAGTCGGGGAGCCACCGCAAAAAATATGCAAGAGTTTTCTGAAGGCTAATATTTTCAAGACGGATTCAACTTTAGTGATTAAAAGCTAGTGTACAGTCAGCAGTTACAGTTCCGGGACATCTGGCGGCGGAACGCGCGCAAAGATGTAATTTTAATTAGTATCTCCAAACTGTTTTCTGAAGGCTCAAAATTTGTGCAAAACGAGCAAATATAATATAAAACAGGAATCTAATAGTCAGACAGCGGAACATAGGGACACATAGAGTCAGCGCTACTCCATACTTGTCAAAAAAATTTCCTCACCAAAAGTGTTTTCTGATGGCTTAAACTTTTTTAAATAATAATAACAACTATAAAGTTAATAAAAAATACAGTCAGACTCCTCTGCAATAGAACCACTTCAGTCAGCAGTTGATAGAAGTGTGAGTGGGCACTGCTCGCATTAGTATGTCTAGCCTCAATATCTGTCAATAACGTTTCATAAAAAATAAATTCATAATTTTTTGATAATTTTAGTTGTTTAGAACGACAAATGATAAAATAATATTATAAATATGAAAAATTTCTTCCAGTGATTAAGCTATGATTTTTTTAATTCTCAAATACGTAGGAGAGGTTGATTAAAAAAAAATAGTAAAATCAAATTAACTTTCATTAGCTCAGGAATAAAGAAAGAGTAATATCGCTACGATTCTAATTATTTTACCATTAAATTTCATTGTTTCAGTTACTCTTTCTCGTGTATCATCGCCGTTTGTGATCAACAGTCCTGTAATAATATATAATAATTATATTTATTTCAGTTTTGTTTTTATTTCAGATTTACTTATATTCATTTCGATTTTACCGTGTTACATATTTATGATTTGGGTAGTGTCACAAATATACAGGGTGAGTTTTTTAAAGTGTTATAAGGCGATATTTCGAAAACGGTTCAAAATATTTTCTTGAAATTTTAGTGAGGGAATGGGGAGATGGGGGACATATTTAAACATATTTTTGGCGTCTACCCCTCTTCCCCATTTTGAGGGGTGGGGGGTAACTTTGGAATTTTAAATGAGACAATGTACTTTTTTTTGGTAAATACGAACCTACGTAAAAAACTACGTACGTATACAAAAAATGTTTTGATTTTCTCCCCTGGTTACGAAATTATTTTAAAAACCAATTACCCCAATTATTAAACCAAAACATAGGTTCTGACATGTGGTTTCAACAGGACGGAGCTCCACCGCATTATGCGATACAGGCCCGTAATGAGTTGAACGAATTGTTTGAAAACAGGTGCACAGAAAAAAAAGGATTTTTGAATCAAAGAGTTAGAAATGTTTGATTGACAATTATTTCAGCCAAGACATTATATTTTGATTCAACATCGGGTTCTTTGTATTAAAGAAATGCACTTATTTGAATAATAAAAGGAATGTATTTGACTACAATTTGGTTCATCGAAAGAAAGGAATTCTTCAATGAAGAAATTATAAATGTTTGAATGACAGTTATTTAAGTCAAGAAATTATGTTTTAAATAAATGCAGAGGGTTATTTGAATGAAAAGAAAGCAGTTTTTTTATTGGAAAGAATCTATTTTACTATTATAGTGTGGTTAAAGGTATTCTTGAAACATGAAATTTTTTTTAAGCAAATGCCGAATCCCTGAACAGAAATTTTTGTGAGGCACACATTTGTTTAACAAGTCACTATAAAATTATTATAAACAAAATTTAAAAAACATTTATATAATCTGAAAAAAAAAAAACCAAGAATAAGTAATGCAAAAAATGATGATGATAACATCAGATTATTTTTTCTCTCTTTCTATCTCACTTGCATGTCATCTCCACTGTGGACTGTGGGTAGGTCAGTCAAATTACACATTGGTAACTTATTCACAAAATAAACATATTTTTTTGCATTACGTAATTTATTGCAAGTATATAACCAATCAAATAATATTCTATTTTGGACTCAGCTGATTAAAATTTATGTCTGCTCGAGTTTTGATTGGTTCTTCCCGACTGTAAAAGCGTATTTATGTTAAAAAACGCATCTGGTGACTTTTTATTTTGACCGTTTATATTTTTATTGGGTTGGCAGTCGGCGTGGCAACGTGTGCTGTTCGGCATTTCCGGACCGGTGTTTCTTCTTATTTCTAACCTAACCTAACTTATTAGCGTCTCGTAGTCGTCTCGTGTGTCGTGCTATGCCTAAGTTTTTTAAGCAATATTGTGTTTGTGTGTGAACTGAAAAGAATAATAATGCATTTTCTAAAAAACATAGAATTTGCAATAATGCATTTGTGGCCAGTTTTTGAAGGTAAGAAAGCATCGTAATCTGTGTATCATTTTTTTCAGCTAAGTCAAGGTCGGCAAGCGACGTTTTGCATAGTTAGTTATGTAAACTAATATAATAATATGTATTAATAGATATAAATTCTTAATTAAGATTTAGTAAAACGATGCAAGCGAAGCCGCTGTTGCTAATTTCATATCAAATGCTTATTTGCACTTGCTATTGGGCAAAATGTTTATATTCGTAAAATTAAACAGCCAATAGTTTAATTACTGATAAAAGAAGTTTTTATAAACTCGACCAATGTTGGGTTGCACAAAGATTTTTAATAATTAACTAATCAGTTACCTTCAGTTACTTTAACATAACTGACATTGGCAAGCTTTATTAACTCACAATGTGATACACTGTGTATATATATTAAGAGATAACTAGGAGAAGCTATACAAATAGGGCATCTAGATATAAAATCACAATTATTTATGTTTTTAAGCCTATATTACACGGGATATCTTTCGTCAATTTCTTGGCCAAGAAATTGTGCAATTTATTCGTGAAGAAATTGCCAAATTGTCGATCGTTTTACACGAGAATTTTCTTTGTGAATAAAATTGTCGGAAACTTTAGGAACACCAACCGAAATGCCACACTTGTCATTTTTCAGCCTTTATAGATAGTATGCCTGTTTGAACGAATGATTTGAGGTTATGATAAAAACGTTTAGGTATCTCCTGTGTTTACTGCGTTTTCAGTTTTTTTTATCAAATGTTTGTTTGTTCTGGGTCTTTTTTTGGGAATTGTTCATGAACTAGGCGTAAATTGCCTTAACCCTTTTGAAGCCAGGGGCGAACCCACCAACGTCTACGAACGCGCGCAAGCAGCCTCTCTTCTTTTCGTTATTAAAAGTAATGAAATAACAATAACTTTTAAAGCATTCAATCGCTTTCTATTTCCAAGGAACTTGATATATACATTGCAGGCGAGGTTTTAAACTCTTTATTTAAAATTTTTCCACAAATAACAATAAAAATAATTATAACCTCGAAATTGGCAGTTGGCAGAACCGAAAAAATTAAATATAACTAGAACATTACCAAAGTTGGTCAATAAATTTGAGCAAAACCTATCTCGTCAATTTCTTGTTAAATAAATTGCCGCAAAATTTTGGTGCTTTACACAGCAAAATTTGACCATGAAGATATTGTTCAATTTATTGCCCAGTAAATTGACGATTAAATGGTCCGTGTAAAACCGGCTTTAGAAATTAGTCTTATTTTTGCTAGCACCTGTCAGTTTTAAAGGAGTGCGTTTTTTTTTTAACTTTATAAAAGGTTTAAATAATTAAACGTTTTAATACTTAAGTAATATGTGATGTTTTTCTTTCATCAATGATACGTAAAATCTGATTATTTGTTTGGAACATTAATTGCTTCTTCTTTTTCCTACCTTTTCAAAACACATGCCTTTAACTTTTTTACTAATAGTTTATTAGTTTTCGTTTTATCCAAATTGTGTCCAAATCGCCTAACTTTTTCACCAGACCAACCAAAACTTTTAACTTTGGCAAGGTACCTGATTACGCCATTTGGACTAAATTTCGACAAAATGAAATGGCGAATGCGGTAGTATTTTGTGTTTTTATTTATCGTTATCCAAAGAAACTATAGCTTTGCAACAAAGAAATATTTGTTTGAGTCCGAAATATAAAATGTTTGCTTAAACCAACTTTTTTTGATCCCAATGTTTGTAGATTTCAGTCAAAACTTATTAGTTTTGAATGAATAAGCATGTGTATTTAGGTGAAACGATCGGATAGTTACAAATATCTAAGCGGTTTGTTTCAAGAAGTTATTTATTTTACTTAAACATGTCGCTTTATTGGATTAACCATGTCAGATAATTACAAACATATAAGTTCCTTAATTCAAGAAACTGTTTGATTGACCCAACATACCTTTTAAGTAGAAATTCAAGAAACTAAGAAAAGAAATTCAAATAAATATTTGGTTGGCCCTATTCAAAACACTTATTTATTTGGATGAAATTATATTTTTTTTGATTCAATGATTTCGTTTTTTCTGTGTGGATAAGTCGAGCTGGTTCGGTAAACGGCCTGCTAGGTCCCCTGATTTGACCCCCTTGACTTTTTCCTTTATTTATTTTTTATTTTATAAAAGTTAAAGTGATGGCGGCTACACCTACAACTTTAGATGATATGAAATACCGAATCCGCGTTGCATGCTTCTTAGTGAGACTTAAAATGTTACAACGGGTACGATATTTATTCTGAGAAAAAGTGACAAAGTGTTTGGAAGTTACAGGGAGACATTTTGAACATCTTCTGAAGCGTGACAGACGATAAATAAGTTGAAATTAAATAGTAAAGTATTTTTTGTGTTTTATTACCTAATAAATCATAATTTCGTAACCAGGGGAACAAATCAAAAGATTTTTTGTATACGTACGTAGTTTTTTACGTAGGTTCGTATTTACCAAAAAAGAGTACATTGTCTCATTTAAAATTCCAAAGTTACCCCCCACCCCTCAAAATGGGGAAAGGGGGTAGACATCAAAAATATGTTTAAATATGTCCCCCCATCTCCCCATTTCCTCACTAAAATTTCAAGAAAATATTTTGAACCGTTTTTGAGATATCGCCTTGTAACACTTTAAAAAACTCACCCTGAATATTTGTGACACTACCCAAATCATAAATATGGAACACGGTAAAATCGAAATGAATATAATTAAATCTGTAAATAAAAACAAAACTGAATTAAATATAATTATTATATATTATTACAGGACTGTTGATTACAAACGGTGAAGTATTATTGATACACGAGAAAGAGTATGTAACTGAAACAATGACATTTAATTGTAAAATAATTAGAATCGTAGCGATATTACTCTTTCTTTATTCCTGAGCTAATGAAAGTTAATTTGATTTTTCTTTTTTTTTTTAATCAACCTCTCATACGTATTTGAGAATAAAAAAAATCATAGCTTAATCACTAGAAGAAATTTTTCATATTTACAGTGTCCGCAAGAAAGTCCGCATCAAATGGGATTTTTTTTTATTATTAGGTATAGGTAAAAATTGAAAAGGCAGTTAGTTTTTGCTTACCTAAAAACCAAAAATGACGTATACTGAAGCAGCTGCACGACTTGCGTTACCTGTCAAATTTGAAATTTTTAATAAAATAGGTTCAAAAATGCCCTTATTTAACAAAATATCGAAAAACTTTATTTGAAAAAGTTGTTTATTTAGGCATTTTTAGTCTCGGCCCGAAATTTTGACTGTCTAATACAATTTTTATTTTTTGCCAGGTTCTTGAAAATTTTGATCAACCCTCGTAGATTAACTTGTATACATCGATGTAAAACCATTTGCTTTTACTTCATTTGTAATCTTAATGCAATTTTGTGTAAAATTTTTGTTTCCTATTATTTGTTTTGCTTCAAAAACTGAAATTGTTATTGATTAGTATGTAATGTTTGATGCAAAGTTTATCTAATTACATCAGTTTTGCCAAAACCGACGTTTCTTATTTTTCTTAAGTTAGTAAACAGATGTACAAAAAGAAAATATTAGGAAGCTTTCGTTGAAATTTTACTTAATTAATATTGGATTAAAAAGAATATATATTAATCGCTCGAAACATTTTATTCAACAAAAATATAGTTTAGTATAATTAATTTAATTTAATATTAATTAAGTAAAATTTCAACGAAAGCTTCCAATATTTTCATTTTGTACATCTGTTTACTAACTTAAGAGAAATGAGAAACGTCGGTTTTGGCAAAACTGATGTAATTAGATAAACTTTGCATCAAACATTACATACTGATCAATAACAATTTCAGTTTTTGAAGCAAAATAAATAATAGGAAACAAAAATTTTACACAAAATTGCATTAAGATTACAAATAAAGTAAAGGCAAATGGTTTTACATCGATGTATAAGAGTTAATCTACGAGGGTTGATCAAAATTTCCAAAACCTGGCAAAAAATAAAAATTGTATTAGACTGTCAAAATTTCGTATAGAGACTAAAAATGCCTAAATAAACAACTTTCTTAAATAAAGTTTTTCGATATTTTGATAAATAATGGCATTTTTGAACCTATTTTTTTTTAAATGTCAAATTTGACAGGTAACGCAAGTCGTGCAGCTGCTTCAGTATACGTCATTTTTGGTTTTTAGGTAAGCAAAAACTAACTGCTTTTTCAATTTTTACCTATACTTAATAATAAAAAAAAATCCCATTTGATGCGAACTTTCTTGCGGACACTGTATAATATTATTTTATCATTTGTCGTTCTAAACAACTAAAATTATCAAAAAATTATGAATTTCTTTTTTATGAAACGTTATTGACAGATATTGAGGCTAGACATACAGATGCGCGCAGTGCCCACTCACACTTCTATTGAATGCTGACTGAAGTGGTTCACGAAGTGGTTCACACTTCTATCGAATGCTGACTGAAGTGGTTCTATCGCAGAGGAGTCTGACTGTATTTTTTTTTTAATTTATAGTTCTTATTATTATTTAAAAAAGTTTGAGCTTTCAGAAAACACCTTTGGTCAGGACATTTTTTTGACAAGTATGGAGTAGCGCTGACTCTATGTGTCCCCATGTTCCGCTGTCTGACTATCAGATTTCTGTTTTATATCATATTTGCTCGTTTTGTAAGAATTTTGAGCCTTCAGAAAACAGTTTGGAGATACTAATTAAAATTACACATTTGCGCGCGTCTCGCCGCCAGATGTCCCGGAACTGTAACTGCTGACTGTACACTAGCTTTTAATCACTAAAGATGAACCAGTCTTAAAAATATTAGCCTTCAGAAAACTCTTGCATATTTTTGCGCTAGCTCCTGGACTATAAGCGACGGTTTTTCCAACAACAACAATTTTCCTTTAAACCGTTTCTCAAAGTTTTCACTATTCATCAAATCATGATAGTCACCAGATTTCAGGCCAGACTTGAATATCAAACTTGCATCACAAATTCATTTCCTGAACCAGTATGTAAAATAATATACCGTACACCCTCTCACGATTTTTTTTTTAAATGTATAAAGAAAGAGTATCATCTTGCGAACTTTGCCTTAAAGCCCCTTTACTGTATATCCAGGTTTCGGCCAGAAAAACAGGTTTTAAGAGAAATTGAGATTCGCCGTTATTCTTAAATTCTCTTAAAAATTCTACTCGTTTTTGGGCTATATGGGGTTGCTCTATTTAAAAAACGCCTGTGGATACAGTATATTTTTAGGCCATTTAAATTTTAATTTTTTAAAATAGTCCGCTAATGAACCAGTGGATATTTCAACAACATCAACGATTTTAAGGTTTAGTTGTATTGAGCGAATGGTAACGTCTTCACCTGCTCTATACATTCCATGAATACGCTCTCTTATGGTATGTTCATTAATTTCGTGAAGTTGTCGACTATGGGATGACAAATAGCTACATTATTGCGATTCTTAAAATCTACATCCTTCTCCATCCCGTTTGTCCTAATTCGTTGGATTGTTGAACACGAAACTTCCAAAGCATCAGAAAAAGAAAGGTATTTATAAAAACAATGATATATTATCTTCCTTGTTTATTATATCTATGTTTTCACAATTCATGCTTTATTATATATAATTAAATGTCACTGTCAAAAATGACAATAAAACTTTTTTGACTGGTACAATTGTACACTCAGTACTATCTCACCTAGTTCACGAATGTTAAAAAGATAAGCACTAGTCGTGACGTAACTGTCAGCGGTCAATGAACATACTTTAGCTGGTGCGCTGATTGAAAACTTGTAAATTGTACAGTGCACAACGGTGAAATTTAAACTCGCGATATTTCTTTATTAATTTAAAAAAAAAGTGTGGTTCCGCCCGGGATCGAACCGGGGACCTTCTGCGTGTAAAGCAGGCGTGATAACCGCTACACTACGGAACCCGATAATCGGTCCAATTTTTTTACATCTAGTATACGATACGAATGGATAATCTAAAAATACGATGACCTCTAGGTTGATTTTGTGAATGGAAAGCTTTTAATAGCATCAGAGGCTGGTCATAATAATGACTTTTACTTGATGATGCAATATTGTATAAAGTTGTAAAAGTTAATATTATGTTATTTAAAGAGCATATGATGTTGGTAGACCATTTTAAGCTAGGTATGACTGATTAGGTATAAAAATGATCACATTGTATGAATGGTCATTATAGGCGAGTCAAATGCCTTTATTTACATCCACTTATACAGTCTAACAAATTTTAAATGCTAACTAACAAAATACTAATTTTGGCCTTATTCTGACGTTTATCAGCTGGCGCTTTATTTGATGTCAAGGCATCCTATTTAAAAACAGGCAATTTTCTCGAAACCCGAAAATAGTATCTGACTATAGAAACGTCGAAATACCCCATTTTGTCCTTTTTTGACATTGCAAATTTTAATAATTTCAATCGAGATCTTGGCTCAGGGCCGTCTGGGATTTAAGTGGGAGTGAGTGAATTACAAATTCATAATTACACTTGTTGTTTTATGAGTAATTATAATAATTGCACTTGTGTTATTATACATTGCATAATTACTATCAGTAGTATTATGAGACTAAATGGTTGATGATAAAAATGTTGACGTTTAAGGCAATGGCGGATCTAGGTGGGAGGGGGCTACAGGGACTTTAGCCCCCTCCCCCCCGCCCGTGGCCTAATAATAATAAATAAAAATAATGATAAATTTCCCCTATGCGGTGTCCGTTTTTTGAAACGGAAAAAAAATATTTTATCTATACGACTATTTAATAATGGAAGCATAATGTGTTTGTTAGTACATATATAATGTGGTTCATATTAACATAGTTGCTCATAATCTACAACCATGGATTATGAAATTTCATAATCTACGGCCCCAACAATGAAGGTTATATTGCTGATTAAAAAAAAATTAAAATAGACGCTGCTAATAAAATTTTAAAACAAATAAACTCAAATTTATGCCCATTCACATCTACCACTGTAAATATAACGTTAGCTCCGAAACTTTTTCCATTACTAATAAAAACGATATGAATATAAGTAATATGCCTGTTCCCATTCATTTTCATAATTGCTCTAATGTTATAATCTATTTCATGAAAAATTAGAAATAAGTAATTGTATTTTGTTTAATTATTGTTAACATTGTTGAATTGTATTTCTTAGTTAAGAAATACCATTGTTAACTTATTACCTTGTTATGTAAAAATATCCTATTGTAATAAAATTTGTTGCTCTAAATGCATTTTCTAATTTTTTGAATACTGAATAGTCGTATAGTATTTGAGTCGCGTATAATGGCTATATAACACTTGGATTTTTAAATCACGAGCCTTTGGCTGTGTTTTAAAATCTTGTATAATATAGCCTACATTATACCTACGCTCGTTAAATAATATACTATTAAACAGCTCAATTTTTTCGAACTAATTTTAGGCTCTTGAAGCCTAAGAAAATGTAAAAATTTCAGCATCTTTTTAGTTTTCTATAGATACCGGCTGTGGCCAAGGGGAAGGTATTGGGGGTTCTGATCGCCCCCACCCCCCTTTCTGAAATCCAGAAATAGTCATAATTATCTATTTAAAAATTGAAAACTTTAATTAACAAAAACAATTTTGCTGGTTAAGGGTGAGATTACATAGAAGCTCTGCATCTGACGTCTTCAGATGCAAATGACAAAATTGGATTTCCAAAATACGATTATCATACTTTTCGTCTGCAAATTTGCGGGAGGCTGAAAGGACCGGCAAACTTGCAAAATGTATAACATTTGTTAAAAACTAACCTATACTTTAAGGTTTTGACGGACTAAACGGACTATGGTATTGGTGGTTATTTACAATTTGTAACCGATTTATATATACTTATACGTGTGTCCGAAATTCAAGTCTCTATATGGGTATCTCGCTTAATAGATGAGATAGAAAATTGGTTAAATGGGGGAATATTTTAGAGAATTTAATGCCGATCTCGAATCCTTTTTCAAAATTATTAAAAGTTTTGTAGTTTTTTACTAAAACTAAAAATGGCGCATTTCGTTTTTTTTAAATAGGAGCTTAACGGTTAATTTGACATATCCCAAAGTGTTACATTCTTAAGACACTTTTAGGGAAGAAAATTTCTGTACAAAAAGAAAATGCAGATTGTCCTTTGTTTGTGAGTTACCCACAGTAACTTTGTTATTTCTTATGGCGGCCATCTTGGATTTGTACATAAAACTATTTCTCTTTGAATTACCTTTTAAACGATGTGCCACATGCTACCAAAATTTTGGAGAAATACTCTTAAATTATTAAAAAACCAGTTTTATCGTTAACTTGGCAACAGCGCATGCATCTAACATAGCAGATAGTAATTAAACCATTTAAAGCACCTCTTAAACCTTTATTTTTTTTAGTTTCTTACAAGATCCTTAAATTCTGAACCTGACCTAACCTAACCAAAACCAAGTAGGATAACTTAAAACAAAAAACATTTATCAATAGCCTGAAACTAATTTAGTTATTAAAAAATGGTAAGATAAAACACATTCATAAACGATCTAAGAATTTAAAAATTCGTTTTTCGAATCTATTAATTTAAATGGTTAAAATGTCGGCCATTAACACTGTGACAATAATCCTTCCGTTATTATATGATTATACCAAATAATTTTAATGTAATAATAATACAATTATACTTAGGTTTGGCAACATTAAAAAAGGTTTGCATTTTTTTTGTTTGTAAAGTTTTTATTCTGATCTATTTTTTATAATATTTTAACTAAATGTAATTGCAAACAAAAAAAGACGCTATTTTTAGTTGAAAGCCCTATTTTTTCTAATTGAATTATTTTTTGTTTCATTCCGATTAAGATTTTTTTTTTACCGCAGCGTTGCCAAACCTATTTAAGACCGTAGACAAAAAATGCGTTAATTATTTTATTGGCTAGAAAACAATGATTATTTGGGGCAGAAAATGTTTTTGTTATTAAACTAATACCCTTGGATGCTATGTTAGATGCATGCGCTGTTGCCAAGTTAATGATAAAACTGGTTTTTTAATAATTTAAGAGTATTTTTCCAAAATTTTGGTAGCATGTGGCACATCGTTTAAAAGGTAATTCAAAGAGAAATAATTTTATGTACAAATCCAAGATGGCCGCCATAAGAAATAACAAAGTTACTGTGGGTAACTCACAAACAAAAGACAATCTGCATTTTCTTTTTGTACAGAAATGTTCTTCCCTAAAAAGTATCTTAAGAATGTAACACTTTGGGATATGTTAAATTAACCGTTAAGCCCCTATTTAAAAAAAAACGAAATGCGCCATTTTTAGTTTTTGTTTATTAAGTGAAAAACTACAAAACTTTTAATAATATTGAAAAAGGATTCGAGATCGGCATTAAATTCTCTAAAATATTCCCCATTTAACCAACTTTCTATCTCATCTATTAAGCGAGATACCCATATAGAGACTTGAATTTCGGACACACTGTATACATATAAAAAAAATATTTCACGTATTTGGCTGTCGATAGCAATAAACCGGAAGTAGTAAAACGATTTAACTTCGGTAAACATGACGGATTTCCAAGTAGTTTTTGGAATGTCAGATTTCTGCAAATCCGCCATAGTTGCAGATTTGCAAAGTTGCAGGTATGAATTTTCTGTAATCTCACCCCTAATTCATATAATTTTACAAATTTGTCATTATGCTGACCAGCTTACTTGACACTGTGTCATTAAAAGCCGTAGCTAGGAGGGGAGGGGGTGATGAATGGAGTTTAACCTCCCGCTCCCGAAATGATTACTGGGTTTAAAGAGTACCCATACGACAGTTTATATATTTAAAAAAATATTAATGTCTATATAGAGAACCTGGTAAATGTTCTGTCAGTAACCCCCTTCCTTCCTTATACCTCCAAATACCATCAAAAATATTGGGATAGAACATATTGAAAAATATAACAAAGAATAAAGAAACCCACTTGACCAAACATAGAACGTGACAAGATTGTGATATCTCATATAGAGCTCAATTAAAGAGCACCGTTTTATCACACGGTTCTATAGCAGTGACAACACAAACATGTATGTTGTAATAGCACTATAACCAAGAAGATTGCTTTGCAGCAGTGTTTTATCTTTGTGACAACTCAGTGCTAAAACTGTTGTTGCAATAAAGAGAGACAGGTTTGACGTTAATATACGTCAATTTAGTCTGTCAATTTGGCGTCTTTTTCACTCCAGATGCCTTTCGTTTCGAGAGTGTTTATTGTTTATTATTTGGAGAGCGAATAGTGTGTTTCTACTTCTACTTTTTGAATTGTGATTGCGTGGTAAGTTGTTTATTTATTAGCATGTGTAAAGTATACTGAAAGTTATTGGTTTTTTAAATTGTCTATATGGAACACAGCAGACGCACGAAAAAAGTATTTGTGGCTCCTTCTTGAGGCAGCAACAAAGGAGAGCAAAATTATTTTGGGAAAACTTTAATGAATCCAATCCAGAATCTGTAAGCTCTGTTACAGTCCATCAGCAGACCTCGGACATGCCCTACATAGTACCTAAAGAAAATGTCACCCGTAGCCCGTAGTGCTAAAACTTTAGGTATGTATAGTAGTCGTAGTAGACTTCGAGAACTTGAGCCTAAGACAGAACCTGATGCGACTCACCTGAAGAGCAGACCTCTACTTCCAGCAGCACTGGTTTAATTTATTATTTAGTAGATACTAACAATACTAAAATTAACTTTATGAATCGTGGTTCCTTGGAAGTTGGGCAAAATTCATATTTTTTGACAAAGCTCGTAGGTATACGCATGAAAAAATTTAATATCTTATTGTTGCATTTTAGAATGTAGACCATGAAGAACTTTTTCGTAAAATTAATAATAAAAAAGTTTTCCATAATATGGTTCCAACGGAGACAAACTAATATATTCTACATTATTGCAGATATTGTCAATATGGGCCAGATTGCACGGAAAAACTTTTTGAAGAAGTCACTAGTGACTGGGTGCGTCAAGGCAAACAAAGATTGGGACGTGACGAAAAATTAAATAAATAAAATTGTTTTAAAATTTTTCCAATAAAAGTATTATTGTTATTATTATTATTTGTTCCAATCTAGTTTTATCTCCAAGATGTTGCATTAGAACAGTATAAATATCAAAAATTAACTCATTTTGAACCCCTTTCCCCCGAAATTCCTCGCTGACCAAGGTCTTGTTGTAGCCACCCCCTTGACTCTATCCTAGATCCGCCACTGGTTTAAGGGACTACCTAGTAAAAGACAAACAAAAACATTTATAGAGTCCTAAATGTTAAAGAGTTCTTAATTAAATTGATGATGGCTAAAAAAATCAGTGATCGTTCTTGATCTCTCTAATCTGCCGAAAATTATCATATCGCTGTACAAGAGGCGTGTTCGATCCGCTGGACTAGAACGATCCGGATCGATCTAACTGATCTGTCCTGTGTTCGATTGACAAATGATCACTGTTTCCCCACTACTGTCAAAGTGATCCTAAGTGAACCTGGGAAATTGCAAAATCACCAAAATCAGATCAGTTTTTTGTTTTGTTTACTTTATGGTTTTGGAAAGTTCCGTTTTGTCCCTGTTTTTAGATTTTCGTTGGGTATTTATTAGTATTCTTTGATTATGTCTTTTTTCAAGAAAATTAACTGTGATGTAGAAGTAGAAATGGATGAATTACGTCTTTGTGAACCCATCTAGGCAAATAATATTTCCTGCACATGAATGAGAAGAGTGGAAATAAAATATGTTAAAGTTGTTTTTCTTTTGTCCGCGCTTTATAAAATACTACAACGCTAATTTTTGAACATGAAATGAGGTTAAGTCAAAATCGAAACCCAAACGAACAACTGACATAAAAATCCGCGTTTCACCTTGGATCACTGAACGGATTTTTAAAATCAGATCGATCCAAATCTCTGTCCCAATCGAATACGGCTCAGCTCGAATTCGATTCCCAACAAGTTCAATTGTTAAATTGCATAACCGCGTGGCTACGAAGAAACACACAATATGTTCGATGACATAGGGTTTCATGTAGTGATGGGATCACTCGAGTGAAAAATAACCAATCATTCGGTTTTTTCAATCACTTGAATAATTCGATTATTTTCGGAAATAATTCGAGTGACGAACATATGGTTTTTATTTTCCAACGCGTCTCCAAAGTTGCTGCCCGCATCTCAATCACTCACTGCGGCCAGAGCCATCTCCTAGCGAGCGGCTACACCGAGTGGTTTCGGTTATTGGCGATATAATTCAAATTAAATACTGCATTACGGGTTACCTGTGTAAGATAATATTTATGATTTATTATTTAGATTTAAATACTGCATTACGGGTTGCTTGCGTAGGATAATAGGATTTATTATTTTATTTAGATTTAAATAGTCTACGTCTACTGAAAACTTAATGTTTAGTGGTGAGTATTCAGTATTCATAAATATCATAAGTTATGCAATATCGTGACATCTCAAGGTCAAGTAGTCAAGTTGTTAAATTGTAAGATCTGGGAACTGGGAACCATGCCAAAAATCCACAAATATCTCCGCCACATTTAATAATCCGCAAAAATTCAATCGATTAACAACACTGAGTCAGTTATTGCCAATATTAATATTAGCATTTGAGTGAAAAATCGATTATCATTCGGTTTTTTAAATCACTCGTATACTCGGTAGTCGATTTTTAAAATAAGTATATTTTTCCCAACACTAGTTTCATGCAGTCGCCTCCGTAATAGAGGTGGGAAGTTCAATTCTTTTTGGTGAATCATTTCCTTTGATTCAATCAGTTAAAAAGATTAGTCAAAAAGATTCGTTCTCAAATGATTCTTTTTTGTTTAAAATAAATCTCATCGATCTCCGTCGACCTTTTTCTTTTTCTTTTTTTTCTCTTTTTGGGACTCCCGTAGAGGTAGGAAGTTCGACCATTCAGGATTTGTTCTGAAGAGATTCTTTTTCTTTTAAAATAAATCGAAAATACTGAATCGTCGATCTCGTCCTATATATTTGTCCGTTTTCCTTCAACTGTACTCCGTCGACCTTTTTTTTTGTACTGAATCCGTACGTAATTAAACTGAGCTGAATTACTGTCCTGTACTTTGATCGAATTTTGGGTACCAGTGAAGGAGTGAACCAAATGAATAAATGAACGAAATTAAAAAGTGAACGAAATGAACGAGTGCAGGAAATAAACGAGTGAACGATGAACGAATAAATTGGTGAATCAATAAGAATCGAATCTTTTTGGAACGATGATTTAATTCTGTCAATTCAGTGAAGTGATTCGTTCTTTTTAAACGAATCGTTCGCGAGCGACACACCTCTACTCCGTAACTCGTATGTTATATTGAAGTAACCTTGTTTTTCGCTTAGGTTCATTTACCATTTACTTACTTACCTACTTGGTAACCTGAAAGTATAATTATAAGACTAATGTGTAACATTATAAAATAATTGTGAGACGAGACGACGAGGAACCGAAATAATTATAATTTTTTTTAACTAGTAGGTAATTATTCGGCCTTTTTATGTTTTATGGGAATTATCCAATAAAAAGTTGTAAATAGATAACTACGTATATGCACACGTATATTATGTATGTACGTTCTCATAAGAAAGTAAAATTTGTCGAATGCGGACATTGATATCTAGGTCCTTGTTACATCAGGTCAATGACCTCTGATTTTGTAGATATCATGTAAAAACGTAATGATGTTATGACTGATTACTTCAACAGAAGCCAGTGGCGGAATTGTGACTCTTCGAGGCCCTATAGACTAATGTAAGTTTAAGGCCCCTTTTATACGTTCATCATCTGAGAAATCAGCCTAAATCGACCCAAAAAACGTTATGCCACTGGCACTGGAGTGAACTTTGCAACACGAATCGAAGTCAAGCTGTTAGGAACCCGTTTTAACATTAAAGGGGGGAAACATTACAGGACCATGAGGTCCACGTATGGACGTGGGAGTAATGGGATCCATTACGAACTCTTATTGGATGCGCCTGTTGCGGGGCCAAGCACTTAGATAGTTTTTCTTCCTGGGACACACCGGCGTAGCCACAGGAGTTTATCTTGGGAAGGGGGGGGGGGGGGGGACCTTAGAGGTGTAAAGCCCACCGTAGGAAAAACATTTTTGGACCATGCCCAAATTTTGCTAAAATCTCTATATAAATCAATAATTCTATATAAAAAAATATTTGATAAAATAAATAAAAGCAAAAGTATTAAGTACATAATATGTATGAAGTGTCAAGTAACAGGTCAATAACAGGCTGATTACCCTCTCTAGCTACGCCGGTGCCCCCACATAAAAACTGTTATTATTCTTTATAAACGCTGAGAAAAACGCCTTCTATTCCTTATAAGAATTCGCATACTCTTTATACAACTGTTCGATACTATAATAAGTGACAGCAACGCGCTTTTCTACTGTAAGACAACGAACATTGCTAGACCGTTGTGTAGTGATAATATCACGGTAATTTAGCCAATAGGAATAGGAGTACCATAGACTGGTTTATACCCATTATTGCTCCAAATACCCACAGTAATGATCAAGTTCTATTGGAAGTGTAATCTGGTTTTATATATTTTATTAATTCCGACTGGCATTTGTAATGAAACTGGACATTAATCATAATAATATTTACTTGCTACGATTAATAAAGCATGCGTGACTTACCACTAAAAAAATTTAAATAGCTTCTAATGTGATATTGTTCTTGTCGTTTAACATTGCATATTATGATTATCTATTATGCAACATGGTTTACTGAAATGGTAAAATGTGTCCATAAATTATAAAGTCCAATACTAATGATGGGTTGTGCGAAATAAAAATCTTCTATTGCTTTATCTGACATGCAAAGTTTAAAAAAACTGAAATGCAAAGTAGAAATAAATTATTTGAAACAAATCTTGGTACGATCAATAAAATTCAAATTTAGACAGGACAGCCGAACAACGATGTGACCTGCGTCACAAATACGTTAAAACTAATTATACGGTGCGCGGCGCTTGCCGATGACTACGGACCCCCCACCAACGTCTTGTGGATTATAGGTTCTAACGGATACAATTCATTTTTGGGGACGCAGTTCTGCTTTCTTAATTGTAGATAAAGCGCTTTAGGGGCCGTTCAAGTATTACATAAGCACTATGGGGGGGGGGGGGGTGGGGGTCTTTGTTTTGCTTATTTTGGATGACATGGGGGGTAGGGGAGTCTAGATGATGATTACGTCATCGGTAGTTATTTACTTTTTTACACGAAAATTTAATATGTGTACCAAAAATTTAAAATAAGTTTGTTATGTTCGTAAGATTATAATATTTTTGTCCCTTACTCTATGTTGAATACTGTATCAGTAAAATCTAATCTCTTCCTAAATCTATTTTCTTATTTTTAAAATTATAATTATAACATTATAAAATAAAAAAAAAAACATTTATAATTGAAAAATGTTTACGTAAGCATGGGGGGAGGGGGTAAGAGCTTTGCTTACTTTTGCTGACAAGGGGGATGGGGGGGGTAAATAATTGTAATAAATCTGCTTACGTAATATTTGAACGGCCCCTTACTGGAAACAAAATGCGTCTCATTGAGCAGATACAATTTATTTCCTAACAAAAGGGCTGTATTAAAAGTAGTTCATGAATGTTTGAAGGTTGGAGACAATGATGTTTCTTGAATGATGAAAGAGTTGCTTGTTAGATAGATGTAAGCTTAGGATAAGATCGCGTGCCCACTGAACGCATGACTGCACCCACCTCAGTTATGCTTCAATGCACCTAGCTAGTATAAATAGTCTTTGTAGTTACTTTACTTATTTAGTATTCACCTGAAGACGACTGGATATACTTACTAGTTGAAACGTTGTGATTTAAAACAAATAAAGACAATGGAAGTCCAAAACTCTTTCATCATTCAAAAGTAGTTCATTATTCAACAAGACTGTAAAGCTAATGGAACTGATTACTACCAATTAAAACACTGTTCTAGCAAATCTGGAATTGATATAACACTAAAGCGGGTTTGATACACTAGCAAATTGTTTAATATGGGTTAATAAAAAATAAGCTATCAATACAAACTATGTCTTAGCAAACCTGTTGAATTAGATCATTTTCCTCGGGTGTATACTTGTCAAATGAAGAATGCCCCTAATTGCTTGGACAGTCGCCTAATGAATGGACAGTTCCTGAACCACCGGATAGCCAGGAAATTTTTACGCAATTTGATTGGATGAGTTGGTTGCTCGGTAATTGCTCAGAGAATGGGCCCCTTTTAAACCTATAAAAGCCATCTAGACAAAATAGTCTATTGGATCATGAACAAAGTATTTTAAACAATAATATTGAAAATATTCTTGAAACCTGTAACCGTAATTTAAAGCAAGCAAAACGCGATTAGCGTAAATAATATAAATATTATAAAATCAATGGAACTGTTTTCATTTTTATAAGCCGTATATCCGGGCGTTTAATTATTATTGTTTATTTTATTAGCAAGTCAGAGCGAAATAAATCGCAACTGCGGTAAAGCATGAAAATTATTTTATTTTTGCGTGTTGCTTGTAAACAATTCAAAATATTATTTATAATATCGATGGTGATGAAATGGCTTGCACTGTTGACTTTGTATTTATTGTGTATATTCTATTAGGTATGTGCTTTCTTAACACTTAATCAGCGACATGACATAAACACACGCTGTGGGCTAGTAGCGGTCTCACAGACCGTTTTGGTTATTGAAGCTTTTTCTTTAAAAATTACGTTAATATTTTTTAAGACAAAAAAAATACCATACATTACCATAACATCAAGTAACCTGTTTTCACGTTTGCACACTAGTTGTATTATCGGGTATAATACCACTGTGCATCAAAATTATCGATACCTCTGCTTGAAAGTGTCTTGTATTGAAACTGCATAAGTGTATATGAAGGAGGGCTTTTTCGAGATTGAATCAAAAATGAAAACAATACTACAACACGCTTGAAAGCAGAATTATCTGACTGTTTGAAGGTTGGAGACAATGATGTTTCTTGAATGATGAAAGAGTTTTGGACTTCCATTGTCTTTATTTGTTTTAAATCACAACGTTTCAACTGGTAAGTATCTCCAGTCGTCTTCAGGTGAATACTAAATAAGTAAAGTAACTTTAAGACTATTTATACTAGGTAGGTGCTAGTAGATGGCAAATATTTATTTGACCATGGTTGCCACAAAATGTCCGCCAGTTTTTGAGCTGCTTTCCATTTTAAAAGATGATCGATATTCTATTCGTCTAATGGTGTGCATGTTGTGCAGCATACTTAGATACAATTAAGAAATGGTTCGAAGTTAGTGACTCGGGATCGTCTGGATCACCTGATACGTGAGTCAGTGGTCTTGAATTTAACATATTCTCTATTTTAGCAAAGGCTGTCCTTAGAAAGTATTCTTGTAGGTATCTTGGTTTTAAAATTCCATTAAGATTTGTCTTTATGGATCGAATTAACCTTTCCCATAAACCACCCATATAAGGCTCTAAAGGAGGATTAAAATCCCATTTAATATTTTTCAAAGTACAAAATAATTGAATTTCGGATTGGCTTAATTTCTCCAAATTTTCGGCTAAAATTCTTTCAGTCCCTTTAAAATTTAATCCATTGTCACTGAATATTTCTTCTGGAAATCCCCGTCTACATCCAAATTGTCTTAAAACGTGGATGAAACCATCGGTATTTAAGTTATGGGTATTAAGTTTCGTCCAAATAATACATCAAAATATTTTCTGATATGGTTTTTACCTTTTTTATATTACACCATTCACGAAACTGAGTGTACACTTTCTCATATTGTATTTTTGATTTAGCTGGCGAAAGATTTGATACAACGATCTTCGCCGCATCCGTTATTTCTTGAGGTGTCTCACTATCGTTATCAGACATTATGGTACTGGACAAACTTGAGCAAAATATTGTAAATTTGTTGACACGAAACACGATAGATTTGACAATCAATAAATTTTAAACAATTCCAGGTTATCATGGTAATCAGAACAGGTGTAAGAAAAAATACCTTAAATTTGTAAATTTTAATTTTAAATTTTTGTTCTAAACACGATAAGTAGTTAATGAAAATAGTGTAATATCCATATAATTGTAAGATTAATCGACTTACCTTAAGGATGATTAATCTAAATTATTCGAGCGTCGTAGTCCTTCTATAACAGTTGTACAAAAAATGTTGTTTGTACCGTGCGAGCAAAAATTATTTGCATCAAAGAGGGCTCGGATATAGACAAATACAAATGAATTTTTGTTGTTTACAAAATTAACAAAGTAAAAATATACAGAAAGAAAAAGAAAAATAATTACATAAATTGCTGAAATTGGCCACCGCCATGCTCCAAGCATAAATTCACACGTCTCTTCATATATTCGAAAGTGTTGACCAGCATCTCTGGAGAAATGTTACCACATTGTGTTGTATAGAACCTTTTCCCCTAAACACAGCCACGGTTCTTTTCAGGCAATGATAAAAATCCCCAGCAATAAAAGAAACGTTAGGAAAATGTTCGTGAAAATCGTCCATGCACAAACCCGGATTGTATTGCCACTCACCATTTACTCTAACCCCGTTTCGAAAATTCGTTTCAACCATGAATGTTTTGTGCTGTTCCGTAAAGCCCATTGTGTGAATTGTTCAAGAAATTGGAAAAATTAGCGATGATTCAAATTACTTGTAACGACTGTCAAAGATGACGGAATAACTGATTGATTTCAGGTAGTTACTGACACCCAACAGGTATTAAGCTCTACGGCTAAGCATTACGTCCTTAGATGCAAGGCCCTCTTTGATGCAAATAATTTTTGCTCGCACGGTATTTCGCGCGCAAATGTGTTTTTATGGCAAATTTGATTGAATTTTTAACCTCGACCTAACGATCTCGGTAAAAATTGACAATCTCATGTGCGATTAAAAAACACCCACTTTGCGCACTTAATACAAAAATAACTATTGCAAGATTATTTATTATTCAACGTGTCGGAATAAGGAAAGCATTCGTTTTTAATCCTCTCCCATTTTTTAAACAGGGCAAACATTTTTTCCTTAAAATATGTATCTATCGATAATTCCATTCTGCATAATATTGCGAATTCCCGATCTCCGGATTGCGGAATAGGACGAAACACTGGAAGCGATAGCGATAGTGCGTATTCCGCTCCAGGCCACTAGGAAATTTCTTGTCCACCCTGGGCAATGTCACACCCGTTCGCTCGGGCAGCGACAAATTGCAACACAATTTCGTTTAATACAGACTACTTTTTAAATTTGGGGTTTTTATAGAGTTTATACAGGGTTATGATAAAGAAGCGGATCAGTCTTTTGTATAGAATACCGCCCATTTAACCAAGAATCACTCGGACCCTTCAAATTTATTTTTTCAAATGCATTTTTTTTATAAAAAAGATATTGATCATAAAAATGCTACGTGCATCAACTCTAATTTTTCTAATGGAACATATTGTATATTTTTACGTTCTACAATTCTAGACATTTTTCATAAATCATGCCCTATACGTATCTTTAACCGTTTACGAAATATTAATTTTTTAAACGAAATAAAGTAAGAAAAGAAACTATTTTATATTATGTTAATAATGTCCTCCTCCAACTGTTCTGTAGTAGATCAATCGATCTAAAAACTACTTGTGGGGAAACTTCTCGTCGAATGGACCCGAGTCTCTGTCGAGTTGGATTTAGATTTATAAACTCTATTGACCCCCGTCTACCTATCCACGGCCCCGGAAAAATTGTATTGAAGTACTTCCTTACATGGACAACATATTGCTCTATATATCTTTCTCCAAGGAGGCTCATCAAAGAAAAATGGTCCTTTTACCTTATTTTCGACAATGCCCGCCCAGACATTACCCGTTTCATTATACTGGGTGTGATTTCTATGAACCGTGATGAGTTTCCTGTGCCCCTGTAGTTTTGTCTAGTAATCTGACCATTTAAAGAAAACGCAGCTTCATCTGAAAAATAAATTCTTTGGACAATTTGTGCGTGATAATCTGTTAGCTCAATTACTATTTCACAAAATTGCTCTCGCCTATCAGGATCATCGTCCAATAACTCTTGTACAATTACTGGTTTGTAGGGATGAATTTTCTTTTTTATTAACTTTAGATCCTGTGGTTTGGTGAGTATCGTTGTCAACGTTGTGTTCTTGAGCTATGAGAATCTTCCCGTAGTGAAAATAATATGTTTATTTTTTTCTCCTCAGGACGACCACTTTTAACATTATATTTAACAGTACGGGAAGTTCTCCACTTAATTGCTACCCTAGACACTATCGATTGGCTAATAGGCGGGCGATTTGGGTATTTTTCATTGAACATATCAATAATATATTATAATATATAATATAATAGGTATACATATCTTAATCTATACTTTTGTAAAGGCTGAACTATAGCATAAACTAGTTTTAAATGCGTTATATGTCGAATTTGAAGGAACTAGAACACAAAATAGCTTCTCTTCAATATGACTGATTAGGGTGTCAGTTTTGATGAACGCTAGGAAGAGAAAGAAACTTTACCTCATAGATTTTTTTTTTCAAAATCCTTTTATTGGAAAAAATGTGTTAGCGGGTAGTTTTAAAAACACTGGAATGCAAATGCGTATAAACATACAAATTTGAGATGAAAATCCGGAAGGCTTTCTGCAGTAGCAGTACTGTTAAACTCGCCTTTAGTGTTTTTACAACCACCCACTTGCTAATGTCACACACAATGACAAAATGAACCGGCACCATGCGAACGACACATAACGTTCAAAGCCAACGGCTGACTGCCACCTGTTGACGTGCCACAGGAAAATGATGGGGTGATACCCCTGATTGATTAAATTGTTGAGTGTTACGCATGCGTCAAATCCCTCAAATCAAATATGATTTAAAAGGTTGGCATATTTTATAAAATTGATCAGTATTGATTAAAAGTAATCCAATATGATTATTTTGTGTAAATAATAGTATAAATCATACAACTGATTTACAAATTGATTAAAATTTAAATCGAAAAATATAATCAAATAAATTTAATCAGACATATTATTATCTTCCTGTTAATCAAATTAAATTTTTTACTGTGTATCATATTCCTCTGTGATAAAGGTAAAAGTAAATCACTATTGGTTTAAATGTTGTCGACGAACTCGTACGTTTTACTTTTATCCGAAAATACATCGAGGTCATGGAATACTAATTTGTTTACTCTAGATATTACTCGAGTGAGCGCTGGTGTTTCGTCATAAAAATAGTAAAAGTTATCTGGTTCCGTAGTGTAGCGGTTATCACGTCTGCTTTACACGCAGAAGGTCCCCGGTTCGATCCCGGGCGGAACCACGACTTTTTTTGAAGGAATAATTTCATATTAATTTTACAATAATCAAAGGACACGAAACTTAATTTTTTATTTTCGAAATTTTTCGAAAAGATAACATTACCAAGTACGTGCAATCAAAAATTATTTACATCAAAGAGGGCCTTGCATCTAAGGACGTAATGCTTAGCCGTAGAGCTTAATACCTGTTGGGTGTCAGTAACTACCTAAATTAACAAACAATCAGTTATTCCGTCATCTTTGACAGTCGTTACCAGTAATTTGATTCATCGCTAATTTTTCCAATTTCTTGAATAATTCACACAATGGGCTTTACGGAACAGCACAAAACATTCATGGTTGAAGGGTATTTTCGAAACGGGGTTAGAGTAAATGGTGAGTGGCAATACAATCCGGGTTTGTGCATGGACGATTTTTACGAACAGTTTCCTAACGTTGCTTTTATTGCTGGGGATTTTTATCATTGCCTGAAAAGAACCGTGGCTGTATTTAGGGAAACAGGTTATATACAACACAAAAAAGGAGCAGGAAGACCATCAGTAAGAACAGAAGAACTTGTTGCAAACGTTCGTGAAATAATGCTAAATACGCCAACAAATTGTATAAGACGCCTGTCCCAAGAAGTGGGAAGATCTTATGGAACATGTACGACTATTCTTAAGAAGCAGCTAAATTTATTTCCTTATAAAGTGCAAGTATTCCTAGAAATACAAGCCGCAGCTTTTGAAAGACGCAGGAATTACTCTCAATGGTTTACCCAAAATTTATTGGAAAGAAATGATTTATTAGACCTGACATTTTTTTCGGATGAAGCCTGCATGGTTCCACCTCTCCGGTTATGTGAATTCTCAGAATACACGCATGTGGAGTAGTGAAAATCCACATTTTTTTGTAGAGTCCACATTGCACCCTTAAAAAATTTGTGTCTGGTTAGCTGTTTCCCGAAGAAGAATTTTATTGTTGGTCCTATTTTTTCCATGACACAGTTACAGCACAGCGATATAGAGACAATATTTTAAATCCATTTGTGGAGCAATTACTTGACGACGAACTACGTTTTGGATATTTTCAACAGGACGGTGCAACCGTCCATACAGCCGCCGAAACTATTATCTACTTACGCAATTTTTCGACGACAGATTGATCAGTTTTCGATCAGACATTGAATTCCCACCTAGATCACCTTGTTTAACGGTTATGGATTACTTCGTTTTTCCTTATTTAAAGAACACTATTTTTAAAACACCAGTTGCAAATTTAGAACAATTACAAGAAAGGATTATCCAAGAATGTGGTAATATTTCTCCAGAGATGCTGGTCAACACTTTCGGAAATATGAAGAGACGTGTGAATTTATGCTTGGTGCATGGCGGTGGCCAATTTCAGCAATTTATGTAATTATTTTTCTTTTTTTTCTGTATATTCTTACTTTGTTAATTTTGTAAACAACAAAAATTAATTTGTATTTGTCTACTTATTTATTACTCATTGGTTTGGCACACCATGTCATAATATGAATTTGACAAAATTTTAACCTAGATTTGGTTAGATGTATCGTCCCCATATTATTGTGATCTAAACCAAGCCCTACGTTTTTTAATCTAAGCCCTCTTTGATGCAAATAATTTTTGCTCGCGCGGTAGTAAAAAGGTCTACACACAACCAAAGATATCGGAATAAATTAAAAAAAAAAAACTAAATAATGGGGAAACCCTTCTTATCCATGCGTTCCGTCTCAAGCGAGCTTGGGATATTCTCCATCCCGCCGCGAGCCGCAAAAATCAATAGAGTTGCCACCCGCGTTCCTCCACGTCCTGCTGGGCTGCCGGCGGGGACGACATCGACGTCCGCTGACCGCAGGAGGACGCACCACGTGCGAAAAGAATTCCACGTGGGGCCCGTGCGGAGGTCAGTTCTATAGCTAGATAAGTGTTTTAAGAAGTTAAACAATTCATAGACTCATAGACATAGTAAACAGTATTTTTCATGCCGTATAGAAACATTCTTTCATCTAAGGAGCAGTGAAACCCCGCCTGTTGTTATACGCACCTTTCTGTATCACTTTCGTCTTTGATGTATAGAATGTAAACATTGCTGCGTTCCCCTTTATACACTTCCTCCTAACACCAGAACACGCTTACTGCCCTATTGGCTCCATCGTCAAACACGGATATCAATACACAGCAATTTGAAAACGCCGCGGGGTGTTTGAACAAGCTCGTAATGTTTCGAATTATATTACAAAGTGGGGTTAATTACAAACATTACATCTTTGTTGGTTTGATTTATATAGCTTCTGGAAACTATTAAAAAATTTTCTTGGTAAAGGAGTTTATTAACTTATCATTATTTGATGGATTACCTATATATACCGGGGGGCTAAATAAGAATTACCCCCGGTCGTATTATAGAGATTATACAACTCAATGTACATAATTCCCATATAGCTCGAGAGGCTTAATAAGTGATAAGCCTTTGGGATTATCGCTTTTGGTGGAACGATGGTTACTGTCATGGTAACACATAATCAAATATTTAATTGTGACATAATTTAAAAAAAATGTCAAACCAAACGAGATTTGGAAGTGTGTCGCACTGGAGTAAATAATATTTATTATAATAATTGTAACTTTGTTATCAATAATAATAAAAATGAATAATTATTCAAATTATGGTTCGTTATATAATCTTTTGAATACCACTCGATGTTTTGGGATTACCTAATACTTTTACCTGGCACTCAACGAGTTACCGTCAGCAATACCACTCCTCCTTCGAAGTCGTGGTGTTGCTGGGTAACACGTTTCGTGTCAGGTAAAAGTATAATTCGGTAATCCCGAAACATCTTGTGGTATTACATTCGAGCGTTAACCTGACAGCTTTCTAAAAAAATATTGTTAGAAAATACTGTCATCAAGAGAAATCGCGAGATTTGATTTTTTATAAAAATTGGCTACTTGGTTACTATTCAATAGAATTTTTCTTCCCCTATTCATTGAGCTTCGATTGATTCTTATGTAAAGATTACTTTCACGCTAGAGAAAGTTTGCTGAAATACAAACAAATAAAGTGGTTAAAAAAAACAAATAGAATGATACGATTATTTTTAGAAAAAATAATAGAGAATTAAAAGCTCTAAACGTCAGTCAAAACCGCGTATTTATAACCAAAGATATTGACGACAAAAGTTAGAAGTAAGTATAGATAAGCTTCTAGTATTTCATGAAATGAGAAATCTCGCACTTTTTAAATAACTCTCGTCTCGTCTCGCAAATCAAAACGAGATTTTTTCCAAATTTCGCCTTGCTGACATCTCGCAAGATGTTTTCTCGTCTCGTCTTGCGAGAGTCTCGTAATTTCTCGTTCTCGCAATTTTACGTCATAAAAAATCTTCAAAAGCTCCAAGTACATACCTACGGGTTTTTATTATTATCTACCATTACCACGTTAGTATTATAAGCGCATCCTTCTGAAACGCCTTTCAAAAGTGTTTCTACAGTTAAAATCTGGCAGTTCTGGCACGGTGTTTCTAATACTCAACTCACACATGACCAAAATAATAGTAGGTACTTATATTACCTAACAAATACGCATGCGTCACTGAAACCGAATTTAAACAAAAACAACCGACTACCGTGCCCATCGCGATTCACGTTTAAATTCGAATCATGTTTTTAGGGTTGTATAAAATATGTATACAAAAATAGAATTTTAGAATATTAAAAGTAAGATAGTATTGTAGGCACATAAACGAAACGCTGATTGCCTGCACGTGGCGGAATAGAATGCATGCAAGTGTAAAAAAACGAATGGAATTTTACAGATTATTTTACATACTTGCTACAGTGTTTTTACAAGATAGATGTAAATCCAACACAAAAACATATTTGATATGGTATATATTTACATTTGAAGGTGAACTTTTTCATATTCAGTTGTAATTTTTCAATGTAAGCGTAAATTTGTCCATAAAAAAATGTATTAATACATTTTACTATGCATTAATACATTGAACTTTGTATTAATACATCTTAGTATGTATTAATACATTTTACTACGTAAAATTACATAAATAATGTATTTATTGGCTAAACGCAGCCGCACGCGTGACCAACTTCGCGGCGCCGCCGTTCCAAGTCGCCATTTTCTTGTTTACTCTGCGCACGTGCTGCTTAAAGTGTTCGTCTAGAGAGTCAACACGGAAAAAGTGTTTGTTTAATGGTTTTTGTGCAAAAATAAAGAAAATATGTAAGCAGTTAACAATGTACGCATGTAGATTTTGTAGTAAAGCTTTTTAGAAAATTGAAATATATGAAAACATTTGTATTATTATCGCAATGATGGTGTACAGCGCCAAATGTTTTTTTGCTACCGCCCAAATTGTGGCTTATTATTTAAAACGTACTTGGGTTTAAAACCCATCTTTTACGAAACCATTACCGTTCCAAAATAGAAAGAAAACATTTTAGCTACTTTTTTTCTTGTTCATTTTGTGAGTTTAGACATTCTAATAAAAAAAAAAACTGTTAAGCCATGTTTATGATCATATCACAGCAGGAAATGCCATTAAGTGTCCTATGGAGGACACGTGCAAGTTAACTAAATTATTAACAAATATGAATGTATTAAGAAAACACGTTTTAAGGACGCATTCTTTTTTTATAGGCCAATGTTTTGAAACAAAAAATTACGATTTTTTTGGACCAAGTGTATCAGGATACCAACCAAGAAAAATTTGAGGATATAAATGAGCATGCAGAAAACTATGATAATGCCAAAGAGAACATAGACGCAACCAAGAACGACGAACTCCAGAAATTAATTTCAATTTAGGCACCAGTAGTAAAAATACATTCACAATTATGCAACATTTACATCGTAGTTTAAAAAAAAACATGGTAGTAATACTCATTCCGTTATAGTAAGAATACTGTAAATACAATCGAAATTTCCATTGTACAATAACAATTAGATACGAAATTTTACGTTTCAGTATGTAACTTTACATTGCGATTATTTACATGAAAAATGTAAAAACACACTGAAAGTGTAATATTACATGTGAAATGTATTTTTACCATCACTGAACGTGGCATCAAAATAACCAACAGTGTGTAAATTTACATTTTCTTTTTATCAGTGATAGGTCAGTTAGCAGCGTCAGACTTCTAAAAACACGTGTCTGTTTTGTTTTTTGGTAGAAATGTGTGTAATATGTTTCAAATATAGTGTAAAATATAGTTTAGTGTTGTTTTAACTGGATAATTAATAAACCGGGACGTTTCCGTTTTTTACATAAACTATTGTAGAAAAAAAAGTTTTTATTGCTCGTTGCAATATTCGTTTCGTTTTTGTGTGTGTAAGAACCTAACAGCAAAAAACAAGTCAGTGTTATAATATTGTAGTTTGCGATAATACTCTTGTTTGTATGCAAATAGTGAATATATAAAGCTAGATTTTTTTTTATTGATACCGGCATTATTGTAAAATAACCATACGGGAAACAAAACTTGTAGTAACGAAAGAAAAAACTAAAAGTCTTCCTCCACAAAGTTTAATAATAGAATTATTTAGTATAAGTCTCTACATGTTTCGAACGTAGTGACGTTCATCATCAGGAGACAGAAAATAAAACTTAGTGCTGATGGTTTTAGCAGGAGAGAAAATGGTGTCGAACCTTAATGGAGCTTTTATGGAATTAAAAATTAGATAATGTAGATCAAACATAATATAAAGAAATTGATGAAATTTAAAAACATACTGAGTATGTGAGAAGTCAGTTAGTAAGGTCTAAACCAACCAAATGAACTGGGGGGAAAGAAAAAATCTTTTCTAAAAAGATGTCGAAGAATATTTAAAATTTTTTAAAACAACATTATTAGGTAATAAATTGTCATTGTGAGGACAAAATATTACATGTAGGTAATCTATAAAAAATAGAAATTGAAATTAAAATTAAGAATTGAAGTAAGAAAAATTTTTGAGTATTATTTTTGATAAAAGGCAAGTACTTACGAATGATTCATTCAAGAAACTTTGTTTAGTGGGGTACTGAGGTTTCAAACTCAGTAACCCCGCAGGTTTTTAATTTAAAATTGGTAAAGATCATTAAAAAATTGAACATTTCAGAAATTAGAAGAAAAGTAGATGATCACGCACACGTGCTTGGAACAGAGTGAATGAAAAATGACAGAAGGGTTAATTGACATATCTACTGACAGTTAGTATGGCGAAAAAAGTATTTTATTGAAAACGAGAGAAGTGATTCATGGGGGAAAAGCTCAATCAAGGTTGGGTGGATATAAAACTACAAACCAAATAAGTAACTAAAGTAAACCATACAACTTAAAAACTAAGTAGTGAAAGGAAAGATTGTTTTTAATGTGAGAGAGAATAATCTAGATGGTTGGAAAAAGGTGTCCTAAAATTTCTTTGTGTGTGGTTGTATTGTGTCTGTAAGTGAAAAGATTTTTCAAATTAAAACTTGTAGTGTTCCAGGGTGCAAATCAAATTACCATAGGTCCTTAAAACGAAGCAAGAAACTTTATCTATATTAAAATTTTTTTAGAAAAAAACATGATTAAAAGCATTTCTCAGAGACAACTGGACAGTATCAAAATAGTACCGTGCGAGCAAAAATTATTTGCATCAAAGACGGCTTGGATTAAAAAACGTAGCGCTTGGATTAGATTACAATGATATGGGGACGATATATCTAACCAAATCTAGGTTAAAATTTTGTCAAATTCATATTATGACATGATATGCCAAACTAATGAGTAATAAAATAAGTAGACAAATACAACTTTATTTTTGTTGTTTACAAAATTATAATACTTGCACTTTTTAGCTGCTTCTCAAGAATAGTCCTGCATGTTCCATAAGATATTCCAACTTTTTGGGACAGGCGTCTTATATAATTTGTTGGCGTATTTTGTATTATTTCACGAACGTTTGCAGCAAGTTCTTCTGTTCTTACAGATGGTCTTCCTGCTCCTTTTTTGTGTTGTATAGAACCTGTTTCCCTAAACACAGCCACGGTTCTTTATAGGCAATTATAAAAATCCCCAGCAATAAAAGCAACGTTAGGAAAATGCTCGTGAAAATCGTCCATGCACAAACCCGGATTGTATTGCCACTCACCATTTACTCTAACCCCGTTTCGAAAATACGCTTCAACCATGAATGTTTTGTGCTGTTCGGTAAAGCCCATTGTGTGAATTGTTCAAGAAATTGGAAAAATTAGCGATGAATCAAGTTACTTGTAACGACTGTCAAAGATGACGGAATAACTGATTGATTGTTAATTCAGGTAGTTACTGACACCCAACAGGTATTAAGCTCTACGGCTAAGCATTACGTCCTTAGATGCAAGGCCCTCTTTGATGCAAATAATTTTTGCTCGCACGGTATGTAGCTTACTCCCTACATTTTGCTGAAAGTGGCATAATATTACACTTAATTTGCGAAATCGTTTATCAAACGGTTCTCTGTATCAACCGTTTCGACTTTTGGTCCTTGTTTCTATTGTTTTTCGGCAACGTGTCCCGATTTTTCCCTGGCCATCTTGCAACATCGGTAATAAAGATAACTTTTTGTCGAGTCATACATAGCTTTATCGAGTGATACTAACTGGATTATTTTTAAAATTTATCGGAAATCCTAATCAAAATCTTAAGATTTTGCCCGATTTCTCGTTCTCGCCTATTTTTGTCTCGTGTCACGAGATTCTCGCAGAAAATACTCCTGTCACGTCTCGCATCAGACCGGAACACTCTCGTCTCGCGAGAACGACAAGAGACGAGAAAAAGCGAGACGAGTGAAACACTGGAAATGTAGTTAAATCGTATGCCGCTTCGATTTAGGGAAATCTATTGAAAGCGGAGTGAAAAAATGGATTTATTTTACATGCGGTGATGCGATGTCGTATAAAGATTCAAATATTGACTTCTGATGTGTACTTTTACCGATCTACATTAATATATTCTTTGCACAGGAAGAAAAAATAATAACTACTTGTTATGTATCACAAATTTAATCAGTTTCCTGACAGGTGTTTCGGCCCTTGCGGGCCATTGTCAAAGGAGTACAAGAAGATATAAAGTATCCTCAGACCATAGTGCTTGGTCTGAGAAAGTATCAGTTTCACCAAGCATGTAGCCCAACACAAATAAAAAAAAAATTAATTAGGTATATCTAATATACTATTCTACTTCGTTTACTGCCTTGCAAAAAATCAAATTGTAAGATGTTTTTCTTTTTTAACGCGCAACTGACGTCCCTTTTGTGCACGTCCGTAAATGGGGTCTTTAAATTTACGACCCAGTTTACGTGTGTGCCACATTTTACTAAAGGTTAGCTTGCTCCAAGTCTCCGATGTATTAAAGTGTCAAGTTCGTCGCCTCCCGGAAATATATTTTCTCTAGGATGGTGGTAAATAGAGCTAGCGGAAATACTCGACTAAACCTCTAAAAAATTAGTCGTTTTTAGTTAATTTTAAAAGGCAAAAGTTTATTAGACGTTTTAAATGGAACCTTCTTAAGGACAGCTGTTCTTTTCGGTATGATTATTTTAAAATAATTCCGTTGTCAATCAAAACAATCTGGCTTTATTTTGACAATTTACACACAGACAATAATATTATCGCAAACTATAATATTATAATACTGACATTGCTTTTTGCTATTATTACACCCACATACAAAACGAATATTACAGCGAGCAAAAAAACTTAAATTTCCACAATAGTTTATGGAAAAAAAACACAAGGAAACGACCCGGTTTATTAATTATCCAGTTAAAACAATATTAAACTATAAACTATATTTAAAATATATTACACACATTTTTTAACCAAAAAAGATAAATAAACAAAACAGACACGTGTTTTAAGAAGTCTGACGCCGGCAACTGACCTATTTTTGCACTTGCGTGCATTCTGTTCCGCCCCGTGCAGGCAACCAGCGTTGCCGTTTTTGGCTTGAATACTCAAAAAGGGTCTATCCTATACTTTTAATTTTCTAAAATTCTATTTTTGTAAACATTTGCAACCCTAAAAACATGATTCAAATTTTAAAGGCAACAGCGCAAAGGGTACCATAGTCGTTCGTTTTCGTTTGAATTCGGTTCCAGTGACGCATGCGTATTTGTTAGGTAATATAAGCAGTGTTGCTAGACGTACCATTTTAAAATTTTTCCCCATTATGTATCCATACCTTTAAAAGTGACAAACATACCATTAATTGGGAAGTTTATTCTTTTCCTTTTCAAATAAATCACGAATATCGATTTCGTGTCCTAGGTCTGTTTTATTTCAACTGTACTCCGTCAACCTTTTTTTTTTGGTACTCCGTACGTAAGAATTTTTAACATGTAATTTTCTTTTGTACAAATAAAAAAGACAAAAGTGCCATTATTTCTTGAAAAATACCATGAAATTTATTGGTTTGCACCATTTGTTTGTCCCACGAATCTGGCAACACTTAATATAAGTACAACTATTTTGATCATGTGTGAGTGGAGTGTTGGCAAGACTGTGCCAGAATTGCCAGATTTTAACTTAAGACATACTTTTGAAAATCGTTTCAGAATGCAATGCAATTATAATACTCACATAATAATGATAATAATAAAAACTTGGAGCTTTTGCAGAATTTTTTTATGACGTCATATTGCGAGAACGAGAAATTACGAGACTCTCGCGAGACGAGACGGGAAAACATCTTGCGAGATGTTAGCTAGATTTTTGAGACGAGACGAGGGTTTTTTAAAAAGTGCGATAGATTTCTCGTCTCGTAAACACTACCCATACTACAATTTTTTTTTATATAATTTTATATAGTATCATTCCTTAAAATTTGTCATTTCCGGGCACCCTGCTATACATGAACGAGGTGCTATCACTCGGGTCCTGGAAAACTGAAAAACGTCATTCTCTTTAAATTTCCGCGCTTTGGTGATAACTGTTTAACTACCGGATCGTTTACTTTTAATTTTATTAACACAACCGTTTAACATAATGACCTTTATTATATCAAAAGTTATGAATGAAATAATTCAGTAAATGCTTTCACTATCCTGTAGTGGCCATCATGATTGCGTTAGAGTCACTCGGGGCTAATCTAGACACTGTGGTAATCTCGGCCCTCTTAAATAAAGTACCACGATAATTTCTCGCTGAAAATTCATCACTTTTGTTGCGTGCAGCCACCGTGTCGTCGGCAAGCATAAACAATTGGATTTTATATTTATTTATTAACAAATGGGATATCTACAGACCTAATGGTCCAAAATGATATCCACCATTAAACATGTGTGTGCGGATATAATATAAAATAATGATAAAGTCTATATTTTTACTGTAATAAACTAAAGTAATCCTTACTTTCATATATTTACTTAAGTTAATATGCAAAACAATTTTTTATTTTTATTTTAATCACATTAAATGAATAATTTTATTTAGGAACAACATGGCTTTTACCCAAATCGATCAGTCGAGACAAACTTATTGTGCTTTTCTGAGTTTGTCACGGGGGCGTTGGATGCGCAGTGGCAGGTTGATGCGATCTATACGGATTTCAGTAAGGCGTTTGACCGGATTGATCAAAATATTTTAATCAATAAGCTTTCCGAGGCCGGGGTTGCTGCGTTCATCTGCCGGTGGGTATCATCTTACATCTGTGGGAGATCTTCTAGGTTGTCAGTATTGGGTTATAAATCTGATTCTTTTTTATTGACCACGGGTGTCCCTCAGGGAAGTCATTTGGGTCCTCTACTGTTTATTATCTTTATAAACCCAGTAAAGTCATGTTTTCTGTATTCTCATATTTTGGTGTATGCAGACGATATGAAAATATTTAAAATAATTAAGTCCAATGAGGACTGTGATAGGTTGCAGGAGGATCTCCAACGATTCTCTGCCTTTTGTGAAGATAATAGCTTGATATTAAATGTAGACAAATGCTATAAGATCTCATTCACAAGAAATAGAAACATTTTTTATTTTAATTATACATTTAATGATATAGGTATTAAAGTTGTAAGCGAAATTAGAGACTTGGGGGTCGTTATGGACAGCAAATGGACTTTTGCGGGGCATGTTGATCAGATGGTTAACTCGGCACTTAAATTGTTGGGATTTATAAAACGTATTTGTAAAGATTTTAGAAATTCTGATTCACTTTTGGCCTTGTATTATGCCTTTATATATAGCAGACTTCAGTTTGCTGCTCCTGTGTGGTCCCCAGGTTACAATGTCTATGTTGACAGGATTGAAGGTGTACAAAAAAAGTTTATGAGATTTTTATCTTTTAAATCTTTTATCTTTTAAATTTAACATTCCATTTGTTAATCATGACTATTCACAAATAAGGTCGCGTTACGGCTTGTTGCCATTGCACACTAGAAGAAAAATATCAGATTTTGTGATTTTATTTAAGTTGTTAAACAATCTGATTGATGCTCCGGAATTATTAGCAAAAATTAGATTTTATGTACACCTAGTTTCACGACCAACTTCCAGGTGAATTAAAATCGCTGCAATTTCTAGCCGCAACGGCTTATATATTTTTACGTCACACTTCGTCTTTTAGCCTCATTACCGTGCATAAGACAAAGAAAGAAACGCCTTTTATTACTATCGAACAAGTAAGTTCGATTTAATGCTTTGCAATGACTTAAAAATAGACTCGAAGATACGAGAATACGGGTAGAAAGAGGAAGGGGGGGGGGGGGGCTGAACTGTTAGAGTATGGAATTAATTAAAATTTATTTATTTATTTTGATTGGAGGAGTGATGGGTTACGTCCCGCGAAAAATTATTTTTTTATTGCTTGTCCTTTTAGTAATATACAGGGGGTGGCGCACTATTGCATGGGCGTCCGAACAAACTTTTTCATGGAGGGGCCAACAGATAATCGACTAAATTGCGATTAAAAATATTTAAACCAATTAAAATAATATCCAGAAAATCGATTGGTAAAATTTGCTAGGTGCTATCAATGTCAAATTGTAAGGATAAGCGTTATTGATAAAAATATAGACGCATGAGGTGATGACTGGGAGTTTTTGAGAGAAGTAAATTTTACTGTCAAAAATTTAGCGCGTAAGTGATGTTGATAAAACAAACTATATGGAAGAATAGACTGTGCCCAGGTGATTTTGGGAAACATGCGCAAAAAATACAACGTAAGAGTTTGACAGGTGCTGTGGTCAAATTTTAATGAAAAGCGATATTGATACAATAAACTATGGAATCAAATACGGTGAATGAGTTACTTTAGAATATTAGCAAAAGCTTCTGTTAACAAAATTTAACAGGTGCTGTCAATGTCAATAGACTGTGACCGGAAAAGTTAGAAGAAAGAAATACGAAATTTTTTTGCAGCTCAATATCAAATTTTGATAATATTTTATTTCGATTTATTATGTCAACAAACATGAAAATAATAACAAACATCTCATACCGAGCGGGGTGCAGAGTCTATTATCTCACATACAGTTCTTGCATAAGGTCCACCCCCCCCCCCCTTTGATAATTTGGGAATGGTTTCAGATATATTTAAAGTCGGTATGCGTAAATGATAGGTAAAAAATTTACTTTTGAGGAAAATTTTGTTTATTTTTTTATTCAAAATGGCGGACATTCGCCATCTTGGAAAACGTTTTTAAATGGGAAGGGGATCGAGTAATACTTCAGTTAAAGGTCTTTTATGCCTGATATAGGTAGATAACCTTGTAATTTTTAATGTTCTAAAATGTGCCGTTTCAAAATGACGATTCCGAAAAATATGAGAAAACAACCATATTTTTGGAAGATCTCATCATCTTGAAAAACAAATCAATAATTTTATAAGTGTAAATTATAAGTAAGCTACTTAAATTTTTTGAAATATTGTTGCTTTGGGAGCGAAGGAAAAATAAGTCTTCTCCACAATTTTATTTTTGTTTTTCTTTCATTCCCATATTTGCAACTCCATTTTAAGCATGGAGTGTTACTGCCAATTAATGTTGTTTTGTTATTCAACATGGCGGAGATCGCCGAATATATTTATGTTTCCTTGCATAATTTCCGATTCGCCATGTTAAAGCGGAACATTTTGGAACACAATAAAAATTGTAAGGTTAAATTGGACGTGAAATACCTTTAAAATGAAGTATCACCCGACCTCCTTTTCCAGTTAAAAATATGTTCCATGTTTCCGCCACCTTGAATAACAAAACAATTCTCCTTAAAAGTAAGTATTTTGCCTATTATTTACGCCTACCGAATTTAAACAATATATCTCAAGCCGTTTATACAAGGAGAGGGGGGGAGATGGCTTTGTGCAATCACCGTTTAATTAAAAAAAAAACGTTTATTAAACAGATATATGCAGAAATTGGCACGAAAATACAAATCTACCGCTACACAGAAAATTAGTTGTCACAAAAAAACTGTCGAAATGGTCTTTGTGCATCAAAGGCCATTTCGATAGTTTTGCAGATGCACTCTGCACCCCATAGGTATTATAATACTTAAAATGCTGTTATCTGTAAAATATTCCTATTTTTTCAATAGTATTAAAACTTCTAAAAAAAAATTAAAATTTGCTTCACACATGGAAAAGTCTATTCGCGCAGCTACAAAATTTGCCAGGGTGGAAAAATCACAAGTTCGAAAAACAAGGTCTTAACCAAGGCTAGCATAAAAATAGCACGGCAGACGATCGCGCAAGAACGTCTAGGCAAGACGAGACAATTTGCTGGCCAGCGCAAACATCGGAGCAGTGTTGCCAGACTGGCCAACGAATTATTCTGCCGAGTATGTCAAAAAATCTGCTGAATTCTTCACCACAGTCGTAGTATCAGAAATTTTTGTATTTATCTGTTGCCCCTACTTCGACCTCCAATAGGTATATATCAACATTTTTGTAAAAAAACACTCTTTTTAACATTATTTTTGGTTTGTTATTTTTTTTATATTTTCATTGAATATTATATTTTTTAAATCTATTTGGTAAATACATAGTAATTCCTTATTTATTAAAAATTCTTTAAAAGTCTGCAAATTACGAAATTATTTTGCAACTTTGCAAAAAATACGATTTCAAAAATTTTGCTAAATGCAGAAAAGACTGCTGTTCTGGCAATACTGAATCGGGGTAAATTAATATATTAAAAGTGTTGCCAGGTCAAAAATAAGGAAAGCAGTCTGACATAAAAAAGCGATAGATTTAAAAATATTACGCTAAATATATTATATTGAAAACAATTAATAAATTATTTTATTAGTTAAAAAAGTATACATATTTTCAAACAATGGCCAATAATCTTCACTTTAAACGGATGATAATTAGACATATTATTCTATAATATTACAGCACAGCTACCAGAAATATTGAAAAGAAGAGTACGCGTCCAAAATGTCAAACCTAATCACAGAATGGAGAAGAGAGAGAGAGAAGATTAGCATGCTTATTTTAAAAGCGTAAACTAAATCGAGTGTAATGTTAAGCGGAAGAAATGGTTAGCATAGCGATAAAACGGTAGTTCATCCATCAAAATAGTGGATCAACCGCAAAAACGATATACCTGGCAACATTGCACATTATCAATATTAAAAACATCATTGAGTCGCTGCCAGTGTTGCCAAAACTCACGATTAATCGTGAGATTACACGGTTTTGGGAATTATCTCACGATTTCATGAATCACGTCGAGGTTTCTCACGATTTTTTATCGTATGTCAAACATAAGTAACTAAAAATAATTCATAACAAACGTCACAAATTTATTGCATTTACATAAAAATCCTCGTATGATTTTCTACGTTACGACTTTCGCTACTATTACTGCCGCTACTGGAGTCATATTTGCATAAAAAAGATGATTCCAGCAAATCGGATTTTGATTAACTACCTACTACATTTTTTAATACTACATAATAACGCAAGTTTTTTTTTTACTTTTTAAGTTTTTAGAAATGTGTTTGGTTTTTAAATACAGAAAGTAATTATATATTTGTTGTTTATAAGCTTTCATTCTTTTCTTTAAACTACCTAGGTAGTTTGACCCCTTTTAAAGAATTTTTTAAAATATTACGAATCTCAGGATTTTAAGTATCCGAGTCTTACGATTTATCTTAGAACATTTTGGCAACACTGCTCGCTGCATTCCGTTCTGATCTTCCAAGAATTAATATTCGGTATTCGGTTACACTTGGCAGTATATAGTGCGTTTTATATGATCAATCCACCATATTTTCAATATTTCACCTGGAAGTTGGTCGTGAAACTAGGTGTACCTACCAGGCACTTTAGGGAGCAAAATATTTTTGTAGTTCCGTATAGACGGACGAACTTGGGTTATAATTCTCCATTCTGTCGGATTTTGCGAAATTTTAACCATTATAATCCGGACTTGATAGATCTATACAGTATGTCCTTACCATTGTTTAGGAGAAAATTAAGGCGTTTTTTTATGAGCCTCGAAATCATATTGCAATAGTTGGTGTTAATGATAATATGTATTAAGAATAAGTTTTTTTCCTGTTCTCTCCATAGGAGTAATATTTTTTTTAATAATGTATTCTAGTTACTTGATGTATTGTTTACTAAGACTCTAGTACTTAGTGGATACTGTTGTGGAATGTTATTCTGTTTGTATCCCAAAGCGAAATAAATAAATAAATAAATAAATAAATGATATATATCAATATCAGCAAATCTAGAATTATACAAACATAATATTTTATTTTGAAGAAATAGTCTATACTTAACGTGGAGTTGAAAGCATGAATAGGAAAGAAAAACACAAAGTCTTCCTCCACAAAATTTAATAGAATAAAAATTCTTAGGTTAAAGGTCTCTACATGTTTCGAACGCAGAAACGTTCATCATCAGGAGACAGAAAAGGTATATTGCTGATGGTTGTAGCAAGAGAGAAAATGATAAGTGGTAGGCATAAAACCTTAATGGGGCTTTTATGGCATCAAAAGTTGTATTGTTGAAATTACATTATGTGAACATATAAAATGAAAATAAGTTAACACATACGGAGTATGTATAAAAGTAAGTTAAAAAGAGGGTGTCGACCAACCAAAAAGAGGAACGTGCAGTTAGAAAAACCCTTCTAAAAAGAAGATGTCAAGAAGGTTTTCTTAAAAATATGTCTTGTAGACACTGTAAAATTTGGAAAATAATTTTATGTATATAAATTGCGCAATTTGGGCATCACGTACTATTTGAAAGAAAATTAAACATATTAAAAAAACCAAACTGAAAGCAATTGAATAATTTCAATTATTGAAGGCAAATACTTAATTCCTGTATTCTTAAAGATGATAGGTTATTATAATTTGTCCGGGTAGTGAGTGCGAGATGCTACTTACTTGGGTAATGAAATAGTTCAATTCATGTACTTTAGAGAATAATTTTTGAACTAGTTCATGAATACGCAACACATCTCTAAATCCACGGATTTCAGTTACCTCATATGACTCAGATGTCAGTGAATGGTAGCGTTATGTATGGCCGATTTCTTAATTAAATATGCATAAATTCCATTCCAGTTGCTCATAATTTATCTTTATTATCTTATTAAATGTTAATTTAGATTTTATTGTGTTTGTTTTTCCCTGCAGCAGTAATTTAATTATGTGTATCGTTTATATGACTTCATTTCATTACTGTAGGAAGTTGCAGAAGGCGTACAGGGGGAGTTATAAAAGTAGTTTATTATAACAACAAAGATAGGTGATATTAATATTAAAAGGTTTGAAGCGAGATATCGTCTTTAACACCGGATTGTTCAAATTTCAGGTTTTACCGCAGGAATTTATTCTTCCTAGTACCGTGCGAGCAAAAATTATTTGCATCAAAGAGGGCCTTGCCTCTAAGGACGTAATGCTTAGCCGTAGGGCTTAATACCTGTTGGGTGTCAGTAACTACCTGAATTAATAATCAATCAGTTGTTCCGTCATCTTTGACAGTCGTTACAAGTAATTTGATTCATCGCTAATTTTTCCAATTTCTTGAACAATTCACACAATGGCTTTACGGAACAGCACAACACATTCATGGTTGAAGCTTATTTTCGAAACGGGGTTAGAGTAAATGGTGACTGGCAATACAATCCGGGTTTGTGCATGGACGATTTTCACGAACATTTTCCTAACGTTGCTTTTATTGCTGGGGATTTATATCATTGCCTGAAAAGAACTGTGGCTGTGTTTAGGGAAACAGGTTCTATACAACACAAAAAAGGAGCAGAAAGACCATCTGTAAGAACAGAAGAACTTGTTGCAAACGTTCGTGAAATAATGAAAATACAACAACAAATTGTATAAGACGCCTGTCCCAAGAAGTGGGAAGATCTTATGGAACATACAGGACTATTCTTAAGAAGCAGCTAAATTTATTTCCTTATAAAGTGCAAGTATTCCAAGAAATACAAGCCGCAGATTTTGAATGACGCAGGAATTACTCTCAATGGTTTACCCAAAATTTATTGGAAAGAAATGATTTATTAGAGCTGACAATTTTTTCGGATGAAGCCCGGTTCCACCTCTCCGGTTATGTGAATTCTCAGAATACACGCATGTGGAGTAGTGAAAATTCCCATTTTTTGTCCACATTGTGCACCCTCAAAAAATTGGTGTCTGGTTAGCTGTTTCCCGAAGAAGAATTGTTGGTCCTATTTTTTTCCATGACACAGTTACAGCACAGCAGTGGTATAGAGTTATAGAGACAATATTTTGAATCCATTTGTGGAGCAATTACTTGACGACGAACTACGTTTTGGATATTTTCAACAGGACGGTGCAACCGCCCATACAGCCGCCGAAACTATTAACTACTTACGCAATATTTTCGACGACAGATTGATCCGTTTTCGATCAGACATTGAATTCCCACCTAGATCACCTTGTTTAACGGTTATGGATTACTTCGTTTTTCCTCATTTAAAGAACACTATTTTTAAAACACCAGTTGCAAATTTAGAACAATTACAAGGAAGGATTATCCAAGAATGTGGTAACATTTCTCCAGAGATGCTGGTCAACACTTTCGAAAATATGAAGAAACGTGTGAATTTATGCTTGGAGCATGGCGGTGGCCAATTTCATCAATTTATGTAATTATTTTTCTTTTTCTTTCTGTATATTCTTACTTTGTTAATTTTGTAAACAACAAAAATAAATTTGTATTTGTCTACTTATTTTATGACTCATTAGTTTGGCATATCATGTTATAATATGAATTTGACAAAATTTTAACCTAGATTTGGTTAGATATAATAATATCATCCCCATATCATTGTGATCTAAACCAAGCCCTACGTTTTTTAATACAAGCACTCTTTGATGCAAATAATTTTTGCTCGCACGGTATAAATAGGCAATCTTTAGAAATTAGTTTCTCCCAATAAAAGCCCGAACTTAAAAATTTGCTACATTGAACCAGTGGCGGCCGGTGTGGTAAATCGGCAACGTAGTTCCCGTGAGCTTTGCTCTGTATGACCCGTAACCACGCCGTTTCCCTCTATGTACAGTGAAAATCTTGGGCCAATAATAGGAAGGGAAGGAACTTTTTAAAAGCCAGGCGCCCAAGGCTCCCCAGCAATGCTTTGCTCTAGGCGTTCCGGCCACGCGGTGGCGCGATTCAGTTGTTGGTTCGTATGTTGCAAAAAAGTGTTGCTTTACTTTTTCGCGCTCGTAAACAAAGTAATTTTCTTTCTAGCTTTTCATAATTTAAAAGTTTTTAATGGACAACCCATTTTCTATAATGTGTTTGGATCAAAGGTTGGACATTGTGACGGTTTTTTCTCAGGGTATATTTTACGTGGGTTTAGACCAATAAAACTCTGAGCATGCCAGGAAATTTACTTTTTATTGAGACAGGCTTTCTTGTTTCTTTTACCTGTTTTTGCAAACCTGAAAATACATATAAAAATAAGGTAAGTTCCAGATAGGTAATTATTTGTCTAAGCATAATAAAGAGTAAGTATTTTTAATACAAACTTAATTACAGAGAAATCAAAAACTCAATAAAATACCTCAATATTATGAACTGTAACATTCTATTTGAGAATTAGATATTATAAGGAAATTCACCTACCTGGTACTTGGCGTGTAACTTTTAATTAGGGTAAATAATTAAATAAGTTTTCAAAGCCGAACAGCTACTAGCTTTGCCAAAGGTTCAAGAAAGAAAGGAATTTGTCGATTTTGGTAGGTACCAACGTAGTACTCGCCGTGAACAAATAGCGCAAAAAAGGTCGCAAAAAAAGTACAAGATAAGGTGAGATAAAACGCGCTCGACACTGAATATTCAAAGTTAATACCCTTAGGTCCCTCTGGTGACAAACCTTTCAAGCGCAAAAATACTCAAGAAGGTAACCTACAAACTCGGTGTAATTTTAGCTATCCGCAACAACGCCCCCTAGAAGAGAGTAGTTACACCTTGAAAAACATTAAAAAGAAATCCTTCCTGTTAACCGAAACGAAAACTGCAAAGTGAACAGAAAGTAGATAGTAGATTCCCGTTCACTATAACTTGACGTTAGTTCAAAATGGTAGAAAACAAAACAAGTCAACGGTATATTTGCAAGCAAAATGACAACAAACATTGTCCAGGATTATAAAACAAGGAAAGCCAAACCAAAGGTAAGAATTAAGGAAATTCTGCCTCAACATTAAGTACTTGGGGGCGGCCGTTAACCTATTTAAAAATGGAAAAAACTCAGGGCGGACAAAAAGTGCGAAAGAAATTTTATGTGTTTTATTTGGAGGGGAGAACACTTAGTCCCGAAAAACTTCCTGATGGTTAACGCGACGTAGACTGTAGAAGAATCTTGACAGCTCATTTAAACTAGCCACTGTTGATAATAAACGTAATGAGTCGGCCAAATTGTAAGCTGCTCACCTCCTCCAGATCATTAATGGACGGCTCGACCAAGGCATTGGACCTTCTTCTCACACAAGAAATGCTGAATACTTTCCTTCTCTTCATCATCTCTGCAACTTCTGCAGAAGTCGTTAGCTGGCATTTGCATACGTCCGGCGTGTCTAGCGAAAAGACAATGTTCGATGACTACTGCAGTGACATTATTATTATAAATGCTTTATTTAACAAATTAAGCAAGTTTTACAACTATTACAGAAAAATGGTGGCGGTATCCAACCTGCACTGCTCATACAACCACCCTAATTCAAACTACCTTAAGAAAAAAAAATTAAATAAGCAACGCATGATTAATATAATGTTAGCCTATAGCAAAAAACTATACCTAAAGATTATAATTACATTAATATAAAAGTATATTGGTGAATAATATTCAAATAGTAAGTATATTCAAAGATTAGAATAATCAGTTACTAACAGTATGATAAGACTTTTTTAATTACGAATAATTACCCATTAAAAGTATTTGATTTCAAGAGCAATTATCGCATTCGAATTACTGAGTTTAATTCAATTACTCAAACAAACTTGTTCAGATTTGTACAAGTGCGTATAATTTTGTACAAACTTGTAAAAACTTGTACACACTTGTATAAACTAGTACAAATACTTACAAACTTGCAAAAAAATTGTACAAAAGCTAACCGAGCCACTTTGATTATAAGTAAATTAATGTTATTACTGTCACAGTCAAAGCTGATTGCTTAGTTAATTATTAGTAAACACCGAACAAACCCAGTAACTTAAGAAATAAGTAAAAAGTCCCATTACCTAGATAATATTCGCAGAACAAGAAAGGAAAAAAATATTTATTATTTAAAAAATTCTTAGTTAGTTTTTTTATTAAAAAAATTTACCCCTTCCCCCATATTTTGAGGCTGTATACGCGCCTACAGGGGGGAATTGAGGGCTGTCAATATTCACGCGTGTTCGAACAATGGCCAGCTACTGTCAACTCATTGAGTAGTGCGCGCGTATCTTTAAAAAGCGTTAATATTATGTTAAAGGATTTACACGTGATGTAAAATTTTATAAACAAATTTTAAAAAAGCGATTGTTGCTAAAAGGAAGTTGTAACAATCACGTCGTGATTCTTACAACGGATTTTAGTAATTTCCTAAAAATTTAATTACTTTAAAAATTTCAAGAATTTATACTAGGTAAATTTCCTACTACACCCCTGTCAAATCACTTTGGTTGTAAAACCTTGAAAATCATTTAGGCCGTGGCATAATTGTAGGCAACTGGATATACATGCATGCATGATTGGTAGCCGTCCTCGCCGTGAACAGCTGGAATCTTTCGATCGATATTCACCTTGTTTGATTCAGTGGCTTGATACGTTTGATTTCGCACGTTTGTTCTCAGAATAAGCGTGAAAATGGGGTTAACTTTGTGATTTTCCGGTTAAAGTATGAATTTTCTTCATTCTGCTCCCCCTACGTCATAGTCTATCGGGGATCATGTGATTTGTGTTTCGTTTTGGTATTGGATACAATCCGTCATTTTTTATGGGTTCGGGTCAATAAAAGTGAGTGCGGAAGGTCAAATCGGCCCTTGTTCATTTCTGTTGCCAGCCCAGCAGTGAAGGCGAAAGTGAAAGAATGAATTAATGGCAAACTAAGAGGCATTTCATGCCGCAGGAGTTCCTGGATCAATAGTTTTTGTCAAGTAAATCCCATTCTAGTCTTCCATGGCGTTTAAAATCACCTTCGAGGGCTGAAAAGAAACCGACCAACAGGTTTCTATTCACGTTTCAAGTCAAGTTCAAATCAAGTCCAAAATCAACTTTACTTAGGAGTTAAATTCACAATCGTAATGCTTTGAGTTCAGGTTTCCAATTTTATCCATGTCTCTATGAATTTCACCTTTAATTATCAATTTCCAGTTTAATGGCTGATGCCAATATGATTTTTTAAATTTAACCTTCAGGCTGAAGCATGGTTCTAGAATTCCACTATCGAACTGAGGTTCATATCTAAATTTGAGTGCCATGTGGCCTCTATAACCTCAAAATCAATGTCTCAAATCCCAACGTGAAATTCTTTTACCCGATATGCTGATGCAACAGTAACTTTTCATCATGTATGCAGATTTCCAAAAGTATTAAAACTTAAATTTCATCCTCAAACTTCAAAATTATATCTCCGCTTAAAACTGTACTTCAAAAATTAGTCTCCACTTCAGCATCAGGGCTTTAGCTTACTTTCTACATTTGTTACCTGGGAGCCCAATGTTGTCCGAGAGGAGTTAGCGTTATATGGTATACCTGAACTGCTGATCGAAGTCTAGTCCAGAGGCCATTAGTGGTATAGCCACTGTCCTGCTCCTGCCTGACGTTTTTGTGGAATTCCAGTTGCTTGCCGTGTGGTGTAACCGTGGAACTGCCACAGAGGGCCCCTACCTTGGAAGGTCAAGCACCCTGACGCTGGACTTTATAAAAGATGAGTATTTTCCCTCAATATTAGCTTGTTGCTTTTTTGGTGATTCTTCGGAATATTTTTTTGACTAACTATTTTAATTTTTACCTTACCTTGGCTAAATTTTGCTTATTTTTCTTTATAATACTAACCCCGTTATAAATGCCATTTAGCTAGAGTATTGCCCAGAGGTAATTAACCCTGAGTAAAATCTCATGTTTTTATTCACCATTATAAATAATGTTACAAAGTTAACCAAGACTCGAGAGAGTAGGTAACTTTAATTTAATGCTTTCACTGTGATCACTCGATCGTGCTGGCAGTTTTAATGTGTTGTGCCTAGTTTGTGGCGTGAATATTAACTTCAGTTTGTCCTACTGTAATAAGTGTCACTTGTGGAAATTGCAATATCCCTCTTTCTTCCTTATTTTTTTTGATTAAGGTACTGTATCGCTCGTGCATGAAGGGCTCTACGCTTTAGTGTCCTTAATTTGATAATATACTTTTTGGTATTTAATTTGCTATACCTGTCTCTATTCCTGCTTTCTAAAACTCTGTATTATTTGTGCACAAAGGCTCTAAGCTTTAATGTAATTCAATTTCTAATATACTCAATAGTATTTCTCTTGTAATACTTTTCTTTCTAACTTACTGTGCTATTTAGGCATTAAAAACTTTGCTTTCAAAGGGGATATAACTTTTAACATACATTACAATATTAACATTAATTTTGAATTTTTACAACAAATTTCACCTTGGAGAATTGAGTTTAGATAAATTTTAATTTTTCAGTACACTTAATCATATTTAAAATTTTATAGGGTAGTTTCTCTCCCTCCTATTAACTTTGTGATCATGAATTGAAATATACTGTTTACTGAAACCGTGCCTAAGAGCTTGGAGCTCTTGAGTATTCCAATTCATGGTACACGCCAATTCATTCAATTCCTATATAAATTTCCCCACCTCTCAGGAAGCTTTTGAGCACAAATCTTACTTGATAGCTTTTAGTGCTGATTTATTTTAATTCATGGTATGCCTTGTACTACCTAATTTGCGTAGGGTTTAGTCCCATATATACATTTTTTGACTGAGCTGTAGAGATTAATTTAGCATTTACTTCTTGTAGAGTACCTAATAGCTTTAAGCTTTAAGTTATTTTATATGCTTAGTTGTATTTAACCTATGTAGGGTAGTTGCCCTTTGTTTTAGTGATGCTTTTTAAGTGCCCTTATTTATAAATTTATATTTACTGTTTTGCAAAAAAAAAATCAAAAAAAAAAACACTGCCTATTGGTTAATAGAATTTATTTATCACACGAATTTTATTGTGTTTTATTTAGGTACTACGGCTACAGTGAATATTGGTCTCACTTATAACTCCTCATTCTCTCTTTATTTCTCTACTTTTCTCTTTATCGAGATCTCCTCTCGATTGGCGCCCAAATAATCTGGAAAATAAAATAAAAATAAGAACCTCACGACCTTTGGCTCTCGAAAAGAATCTACCTGAGTTTCTGGAGCACCCAAGTAACAAGAAATCACCAAAAAAAAATAAATAAAAAATATTACCATAACTTTTAACGTTACAAAGTATTAAAACTCGAGTTTTTGTTACAAAAATGCAGCTTAGTGGTCATGTTACGTATCTACACTCATTAAAGACCTATTTATCGGTTTGAATCTTTTATTTTGAAATGGTCCATCTATACCCCTTAAATTTGGGATAGATGGACCACTGTAGATTGGGATAGATGAACCGGTTTTAATTGGATTATTTTTTAGAATGCCAACAAAATATCAACGAAAACTTCAGTCAAAAAGAGGTGCTTGCACCAGAGGTAAATGCTGATCAGCCAGGATGTTCTCATTGGGAAACTTCTCATCAGCCAGGTCGCACCGACAGTGTCAGATACTCTCAGCGTGTCTTTGTATTACAAGCGAATTCACAAAGTTATTTAAATGAAACCTGTAATTACTTAACTCCAGGAAAAATGTTGGACTTAATCAGTCCGATCCCTAAAAACACAGAAAGCGTGAGTACCTATACTGTCAAAAGGCATAGCCGAGCACTTGCTCAAGTTTTGACATCACCTGAGCATATTGCTGTTAGAAAAACACATAGCGACAATGCTGATAAGAAAAAATAAAAACAAGATGAGATAAAAACACAGAAGACCAAGAAAAGTAATAAAAAGAAACAAGTTAGGGAAAAAGAAATATTAAGTAGCACTTCTGAGTCCGAAGAAGAAGTATCTTTTAAAGATGATAGCGAAACGCCTGAGGAATGGGAAGAAAATGACTGTGCTGGATGTGGGGAAAACTATAATGCCACACAAAAGACTGACGATTGGATCCAGTGCATCGTGTGTTCACGCTGATTACATGAGACATGCTTGAAATACGATAATAAATATGTGCGATAGATGCGGTAAAAAGGTTGTCTTTGCTTCTTTCTAGTTTTAGGAGCAATAATCTGTAGTTACATTATTTTTAGTTTAGTTATATTTCTAATTTACGTTCATCTCTCCGTGTGGTTCAACTACCCTGTATCTAGTGGTTCAACTATCACGTATATATTGGGTTAGTTGGACCATAATGGGATTTGTGAATACATTTTTTATATAAAAAGTATGTTAATTTTTTAAGTTTTTAGATACAGTTACCATTACAGTTAATTATACTGTATGTAATAACTGTTGTTTTATTAAGATAAGGTTATTATTTTTTAAAATATAAAAATAAATAAAAAGGTGATCCATCTCTCCCGTAATTACCCTATTTAAGGAGAATTGTATATCCAAAAAGATCGGTTAAGATTTTTTTTAACATTATTATGTCATTGTCACTCATTGTTCTTTCACTATACAATTCTCCCAAAATAAGCAATGAAATAAATTGATATTTTTGTAATATAATATCAGATATTACCTAAATAATGTGCAGACGATATTGATTTTATTTAAATCTTAGTCAATAAAAGAATAAACTAAGAAAAACAAGGCGAAATAGGTTATAGGTTGGCAATAAATTGAATGACGTTGATAATTCCACCTAATAATAATAAATAATATTTTTCAATGAGTCCTCATGCCAGCTTTGGCTTACGGTCCTTTCACTACCTGATATACCAGCAGGACGCGAGTTGAAACTAACAACGGCGGTAGTGGACCCTTAATATACCTAGTATCATTGGTAACCGAATAGTATAATGACCTTCAGGCATGTTTATTAATTACCAACGCGTGCCGCTAATAATAATAAGCAATTAATTAACGACAGTCGTCAGGTGGCATCGGATTGTCGCATGGTTATGACATTATCAGTTTAGGGCATGTCGGAACCGGTTTATGAGATCATATTCTATGACAAGCATTGACAAGCTGGGGAGTAATAATTACGTATAATTATGGTTAATGCAGGATTATGTGATGTCTTATATAGATACTCCCCAAGATAGTAATTATTTAGCGTGTACCCGCGGCTTCGCTCGCGCAATTCAATTGTTATAATGTCGCTATCGAAATAAAGCAGCGGGTACCTATACAGTGTGACCAGTAAAGTCCGCATCATATGGGATTTTTTTTTATTAACAACTTAAGGGGAGAGTGGGGGAATCGTGCGCAGCGGGGAATCGTGCGCATCAAATTATTTCATAGTTCGCGGGCTTTTAACCGCCACTGATGAGTGCAACGTTGTCGCCTTCCTATTGTGGAGCAATGACGCCATTAGTCACATCAGTTGTAAACGTTTGTATGCAAATTTTTATAATTTTTTGATATCGGAAAATAAGACGGTTAGTCAATTTTTGTTTCCTAATCGATAGAACATATTTATTTTATGTAAAAGTATGATCTTGTGTATTTATTGATGCTTGTTTGACATTGTTAGGTTAAGTAGTTTGCTAACTGTATAAAATAATATTGTCATTTAATACCTAATGGGGTAATGATGCGCTTGCATGCGCACGATTTCCCCACACGTAATCTAATGGTAATTTTTTTTTAGGAGTGAGGATAGTAAAGTCGGAGTAATTTGTAAATATTTTGACGATGAATCATCAATTCGGTCCACTTTAAAGAAATTCAAAAGCAAACAAAAGACGCCTGAATCATTTGATTTATCAGAACAGGATGTGTCGGATATTTGTTACGACTATGAGCTAGTTGACACAAGGAGAATTATGGTACAGTTGTGTCCCATGCTTAACTTGGAATCATGCCGAGTGTACTGGCTCAAATACCCCGAAAAATTATAAATGTGACCTATGCTCCAATTAGGAGTTATTTATATTTTTTATGAGTTTTTTTATATTCCACAACTTCAATAAATGTTTTTAAAGTTAGTCTTGATTTTATGTAATACTTACTTACTTAATACTTTAAATGCGCACGATTCCCCACCCTCTGCGCATGATTACCCGCAACGGCGGGGAATGATGCGCAAGAGCACTCTTGTACTTTCAGCAATATTGTACTTTAAAAACGTTATTTTTTCCTAAAATTGATTTACATGCTGAGAGTAAACTAAATAGCCCTTTCATTACGGTATTTACATTTAAATTATCTACAATGACATCAGTGCTATAACGATTTCCGCTTAAGTGCGCACAATTCCCCCACTCTCCCTTATTCGAAATTTGACTTTGGCATCAAATTCTGCTTCGATGGAGATGAAAATTAAACAAATAAACTTTGCATCACATGATGCGACCAAATTTTAATAGCCCAATTTTGATTTTGTAGAAAAACACACATTTAATATGGCGCTACTTTAAAGAAAATGTATCTGAAATAAAGCATTGTCAAAACTAAGAAGTTTTATGTAGATTGCGTTGAGTCTCATTTTGCAAAAGTGGTGCAATTTACAAAATATAGGTAAAAATCAAATTATCTTATGCATCTAAAATTTTGCATGTGAGCTATAAACTGCATTTAAAAAAACTTTTTCTAATAACTTTTTCGATATTTTTAGAAATAACCTCACTTTTGAATTATTTTTGGAAAAAATTAAAATTTGACAGATAATGCGAATCACGTGCCTACTATTTTTTTGCTTAATTTTTATCTCGATCGAAGCAGAACTTGATGTCAAATTTCGAATAAAGCTATTAATTAAAAAAAAAACCATATGATGCAGACATTACTGGTCACACTGTATATAAATAGATTTTTTTCTGTCAACTCTTTTTTTGGGGGGGAAGAGGTCAATCCATTCTCAAGATCGATCTCGTCCTATATAAAATAAATTAAATTTCAGCATGCAATAAAATTCTTAACATGTATAAATAAGTTTCGGTTTCGGGTTTGACACAAACCCGAAACTGAGACCAAGGCCGAAGATTCGGTTTCGGTTTCGGCTGAAAATCTCGTTTTGGTCGGACACTAGATGAAAGTAACTAAAGGCGAATACCTATTTGCCTATAATGCTTGCAAAGCTCCCCAAACTGACTTTGTGTGTTTGTTTTAGTTTATATAGTACCGACGCGCTAAGCCTTAAACCTAAAACCTCCTGTATTTCTACCGCATATGCACGTAATCCCTTTAATACTCTTTATTATTAAAGATATAACTTTAAAAGGAAAATAAATAAATCATTTAAGCAACGGCTCGACGGTAGGCAGTAAAAAAATAACAAACATGAAAATAAAAATACGAAACGTTAATGCCGAGGCAGGGTTGGTTTATTACCAGCCAAGCTGAAACTTTCCAAATCCGCGAATTTCTTACAGTGGATAAATACACAGCAAAAATAAAAAATAAACATTTATTTCTTATACCGGGTGATTGAAAATTTCATGAGCGGCCGCATTTTTTGACTATATCTGCTTATAATCTTTAAAGATGGGTTAAAACCACAGAGATTAATAGTCGTCGCATTTCTCATTTAAAATTTTTTTAATTAATACATTTTATTTTCAGCCATGTATGTAATATTGACATTCCTGTCTTTTTAGAAATTTGAAAATGTCACATTTCTGTCTTCTTACTTCCGATCCACATTTTCCATCCTAGGACGGAAAATGCGTTTCCATCCTAATACATTTCAATCCTCATTTTCTTTCTCATAACGTAGCTTACTTTTTAATGGTACCAGACTTTCTTCAATCTTATCCGCTGCTTCTTTCAAATCAGGTGGAGTACCAGCTAATTAACTCGTCGTCACTATCGGAGAAAATCTTTAATCTGTATTATTTTTCTTAAAAAAACGCTGACTTTCAAAAAATTTTAAGCGACAACTGCTATAATAGTAGATTCTGTAACGAGGTTGGAATGGAAATTCGATCCGAGTGGAAGATTCCGAACGCGAGCGTAGCGAGCGTGAGGAACCACGAGTATCGAATTTTCATTCTAACCGAGTAGCAGACTATATTTTCTCCACGACCATCCAGTTCCATATCTGATGCATTCGATTTTTCACCCATTTTTTGACTTGCACTAAAATTTGTCTGAAAATAATTATTACAACGCGGCCATTTTTATCTGATACTGACAGTTTCGAAATTCAATGGCAACCTATGTCGTTTATATCAATTACAGAATATTCATTCCGTATCTTGTTATGGAATGAAAATACACGCAAAACGCATAAGAAGCAAGTGTTTCAGAATAAATATTCCAACTCAAGAGCGAGAATTTTTACATCCTATTATCAAAAATGATTTTGGAATTATTGCATTCAGTAATGGTCGTGGAGAATAGTAGATTCTGTAACGAGGTTGGAATGAAAATTCGATCAGAGTGGAAGATTCCGAACGCGAGCGTAGCGAGCGTGAGGAACCACGAGTATCGAATTTTCATTCTAACCGAGTAGCAGACTATATTTTCTCCACGACCATCCAGTTCCATATCTGATTCATCCGATTTTTCACCCATTTTTTGACTTGCACTAAAATTTGTCTGAAAATAATTATTACAACGCGGCCATTTTTATCTGATACTGACAGTTTCGAAATTCATGGCAACCTATGTCGTTTATATCAATTACAGAATATTCGTTCCGTATCTTGTTATGGAATGAAAATACACGCAAAACGCATAAGAAGCAAGTGTTTCAGAATAAATATTCCAACTCAAGAGCGAGAATTTTTACATTGTATTGTCAAAAATGATTTTGGAATTATTGCATTCAGTAATGGTCGTGGAGAAAATATTTTCCCATATTATAGGGTGGAATGTGATAACAAAGTTGTTTTAAATGGGACACCTTGAATTTTTTAGTTTTGGTTTTTAGGTTCGTATTAGTGCCCCTTGTAATTGTTGGTAATAATGTTAAATTTGATTTAGTAGTTTAGGAGTAATAAATTAAAAATTAAAAAAAAAAATTTGTAGCTCTGGAAATAAATCAAGTTAATAATCCAAAAGCATGATTTTTAATTTACGGTGTCGTGTGAGATTAATGACAAGAGGTCAAGAGATACTATAAATAAAATAGATTTTATCTATTTTATACAGGGTGTTGAAAATTAGGTTTTAAAAATGACACATTTTAAACTCATTAATTTGTCAGAAATAAGTACTTAAACGGACCATTTTTGTCCACAAAACGTTCTTTTTTTAATAAAGTAATTTTCATCCAGAGCCTGGTGCAATTAAATGTGGCACGCATGAAAATGCTGTTTTTCAGAATTCTTTGGACTGGACTTTCCACGTATTCCGACCTTTTGTGCCACAGATGCTTCATTAATATTTGGCTTTTCAATAATTGTCAATTAAACTGATTCTCTTTATTTGGTGCCGTCTTTGTTCCTTCTTCTTTTTGGATTTAACAAAGCGCCCACGACATCTACTGAAATGCTTCTAGATGTCGCCTTTTAAAAAATCGAGTCGCATTAATTCTACTAGCGAGAAAACACTGTTTCTCACACTCTCTAAATAATAAAAAACCCATATCAATGAGCTTTTTTTTTGTTTTAAAATTCTTAATCAAATAGTACAATAATATACCCATTTGAAAGCTTGAGACAAATTAGTTTAAAGTATGTTATTTTTGAGACTTTATTTGAACACCCTGTATAAAATAGATGACAATTTGAAGTATCTCTTAACGGGTGTCATTAATCTTACCAATGCCGTAAATAAAAAAATGCTTTCAAATTTTTTATTTGATTTTTTTCCACGGCTGCAAAACTTTTTTTTTAGTTTTATTACTCCTAAACTACTTAAACACATTCAATGAAATTATAAACGGTAATAAAGGGCACCAATACAAATTTAAAAAAAATAGAGGGTGTTACATTTAAAAAAATACAACTTTATGTTATAACACTGTTTTGGACCACCCTGTATAAGCGAAAATATTTTCCTAAAATACATCCGGTGTTACAGTATAAGTCAGCATATAAATGAAATTGCTAACTTAATTCGTATAGGAGCTGTGGAAGCCTGACGCACTATTGCAGAACCACAGCCACCTTAAAAAAGAAGCCTTGAAGTTACATCGGGCAACGCTGCATCAGCTGGGAGTTGCGGATCCACTTTTAAAGGGTAAAATCCATGTCAAATCATTGTAAGCCAATTCAATACCTTTTAAAAAAACCTTTATCTTCATATCAATGTCCACTGAAATCTGATTAACAATATTTATACAGTCATTGGTCAAATCTAAACTAAAAAAATATATTTTTGAGTCACTTGCAAATTTTACTTCCCAAAATTCAGAAGTATTAATTTTTTGTTAATAATTACCCAGATCGTCAAAACTTTTTATAAAATCTGATTGCTCGAAAGCTTGATTAAGTTGAGAGGTACACTCTTGTTGTTCCTCGTTTCTCTCCGCTGGACTTTTTCTAGAAATGAGAACAGTTTTTGACAAGTAGATAAGCAGGCAAATTGGAATAAAAGCATGGAACAGCTGTTAAATTTAGTCTCACTTTAGTTGGGATTTTTTTGTGGTGCCATCAGACCGAGCATCAGGCAAAAGATAAATATCCTTAAGAATAATGTCACTGGGAACAAAATGCTTAGCACAAAGTAAAGAATACCGTATGGGCGACCAATTAGCTCTTGGAATGGCTTTTAGCCAGAGAATTTTCAGATTTTCATCTTCTGGGAAGTGAAAAACTTATACTCTTCACCTGCTTTTAAAACATTTTTATAGTTACAGTTACACCTAGGAATAAAGCAGGGGTTTGGCAGGTTGATAAATAAACAAACTAAAAGAAATAGTACTTACCTAAGTACCTAGGTATCTAGAGGTATCCTACCTACTTACGAACAATCTCTACTAGTGATATTTTTAAACTAATTCACATATACCTTCAAGCTAAATAAACACTTTATATTTAATAAATTAACTGTAGCCACAAAACAATAATTAAGTTTATCCCAAAGAGCTAACTAGAATATAAAAAAAAACTTTTAAAATAAAACAAACAAAATTCTGCCGCCATTATAAGACCCGTTAACAAACTGCCCTGGCCGGCCAGGCTGTTCCATTTCCCACTTTAATAATGCTATTACAGCAAATCCGCACCAAACATTTTCACTAGTATTTTGTATAGGTTCTTAACAATCATGTCACTTAAATTTTCTATTAGATATTAATCGAAAACCTTCTACAAACACAAATTAATACGAAAAACCGCAAGGTTAACACCTACTTCGCGCGTAAATTACATACTAAAGCATGACTAACCTCAAAAAAATCACGTGACAAATGGATCTTTAAGCAGTGTTGTCGATGTTTCTGTTTCAGGGCTTCTTTCAAGGTGTTGTGGCAGAACCCTGTATAAAATAATTTTATTGTTTTGCTTGGTTACGGGAGGTTGAGGCCCAAGGGAATGATATTGAATATTCTATAAAAACTTTAAAAGAAGTTTTTATGTAATTTTTTCTATAATTGCCTCGCCGCTTAGCCGTCATCTGAAAGGAAATGAAAATCTCGCGGTAAACGAAAACGTTGAAACTTGTCACGCGAAGGAAACTCCGCCGTCTTCTTTAGAAAAAGCAAACACGCCGTATTAAAACGCAAACGGGATTATCCGCCGCTTCAGCCTATTAATTTCATCTTTGGGTTTAATGTAGTTTCCCATAAAGTTTTTACGTCTTTTTAGGGAAAATTAAATTTTCACTTCTTTTTTGCTCTCTTTTCCGCATTCGTTATACCTTGACGGTTAACGTCTGTAAGAAATATTTATTTCCCAATAATAATATGTAAAATGATTATTTTACTTTAGAGGTGATATTTATTTATCATGTGACTGCCCTTTAACCAATTATGTTTTCGCATGTATTTTATAAATGGTTAATTTTGGTTAATACGAGGCTTCGCAGGCGCAATTTAATTGTTATAAATTCGCTACCGAATACGTACTACCCAATAGAAACAACCTTTAATGGGTACCCTTCTTTGATGCTATCTTACATTATTTCTTTCTCTTTCAAAAAAATGTCATTTATCTCCAACCAAAAATTTACACTGTGTATAAGGATTACCACAAAAAGAAATCCTTAATCACTAGAATATTTCGTTTAGACACACACGAGGTCGTTTTTTTGACACCATATTTTTGCGGCTGGGTATTCGATATTTTTTTCCGGTAACCAAACACCGTTGAACCATTAAAATATGTATCGAATAAAATATTTTTAATAGATTTTAAAAAAATTCTTACAGGGTTATTTAATTGTCACAAAAATAAATCCTCTTTTTATAACTAAAATATACTTTTTAGGAACTAGATAGTTCCTCTTTTAAAATATGGGGAAATCGTTTAGGTCACTGTCAGCAAGCGCTATATAGTCTATCTCTTACTACAACAGAAAGGGACGCTCTGACTTAAAACAATGATCTGTCGTTGCTCCGCGTGGTTTAAGTTGAACGGAGTAATTCAAAACATATCATTTGATTGCCGTTGTTGGTGGGTGATTGATGTCTGATGGTATGGTGTACTTTCAGTGCAAGTGCGAGGTGCCTGACTATAAACCTAATTTTGTGTTCCATTATATAAGTGTTGTGTAGATGTGTCCTTATATTCAAGATTTATTTGTATTTATTTTCCCCTTAACCATGGACTTGATCCTTTGTTGTTATTACCATACTTTATATTAAATAAAAACTAATCTTTTTTGGTTTTACGTGGTTGTAAAAATAAATGTTTTCATAAAAAAAACCATTGTCGTTAATTTTTCTGTTTTAGTAAGCCTTATTCCAGCTTATATGTTTCTTTAGGTAAGAACTTCCGTTGTGTAGTGATAATATCACGGTTATTTGGCAAATAGGAAATAGGAGTTAATGCTACCATAGAATGGTTTATAATAACTAACTCTGAATACTCACAGTAATTATCAACTTCTATTGGGGGTCTAATCTGGTTTTATATACTGAATAAGTTCCGACTGGCAGTTGTAATGAAACTTTACATTAATCATAATAATATTTGCTTGCTATGGTATAGTAGAACTATCGGGTATTGGTGATAGAGAAGATTAGAGGCACTTTATAAAAAGGTAGTATTTATTTAGTACTACATTTAGGGTGTATGCAGCCTCTATACTAAAACTAATTTGAACTTAAACTTGAACTTTAAAAGGTTGTTATAGGAAATGTTTAATAATAGTTATTATAATATGGGTTCATGTTCTATATCAATGAAATATGTGTCCATAACAAAAACAATTATTAATTACTAATCTTAAATATAACAATTATAGGGTGAAGGTAAAATAGGGGTGAAAACCCTTATCTTTACCCTACACCTCCGGCGTGAGGGAAAAAAAAATTAAATATGGCACCAATATTTAAATTTTTTTTTCACTAAGCCAATATCACAGATAAAAATTTTCTTAACCTAAAATTACAATAATCACCTAATGAAATTACTTCTTAATTCTATTCTTATGCACTAACACTTGTCTTATTGTCTATTATAATTAACCATAGTACATAAACATTGTTTCCAGTCTATATTTTACTTTAAAAAAAAAATATATATATCTTTCAAATTGTAATATATCTTTTAAAAAAATTGATTGTCATATATCTTTTAAAAATTGAGCTTTTTTTTCATTTTTTCGTCCTATTACAACTAACTCGTCCCTTATTATAATATTTTCGCGAATATTATATTCATTATACGGCTTCAAGTCCCTCAACGATCCCTCTGAAGGCGAACGCCGATCGGGTATCCCGAAATATTTATCACCCGTATCTTCTGAATACAAGCTTGTCGATGGTGGTCTTAGGCCTCGCTGTCGACGAAGAATCTTGATTCATATAAACTATATTTTTATTTTTAAAATAGACGAAATTCCCTATGCTGCAGTCATATTTTTTACTTTTAAATATTTCAATAAATTTCGAATTCGATATTGGACAAAGTTCACAAGACTCCTTAGGTCGTTTTACTAACTCTACTACTCCCGGGTGATCAATCCGTGTATTCGAATTACAACCTACGTCCTGTGTATTGTCTGTCTGTCGTTTCGCTGCTGCTCTTGTAATGGCAAGCAAAGACTCAGTAGTATTTTTGTTTAAGCTTTTAAGTTCCTCAGTATTTAAATCTATGCGCGACAAAGCATCCGCTATAACGTTGTCTTTTCCTCTTACATGTTTAATAACAAAATCGTACTCTTCTAATACTAATCGAAATTTCGTTAACCTACTAGACGGATTAGTCATACCAAACAGAGAAATTAAAGGTTTACAATCGGTTTCGATAGAAAATTTCCGTCCGAACAAATAAGGTCTAAAATGTTTAACTGCCCATACTACGGCTAAAAGTTCTTTTTCTACTGTATAATAATTTCGCTCTGCATTATTTAATGACCTACTCGCGTAAGCTACAGGCTTATCGTCCATGTTTGAAAGAACGGCGCCTATGGCACCTCCTGAAGCATCCGTTTTTAAAATGAAAATATTATCTTCTGCAAAATTTGGAAATTGTAAAATTCCCACCCCTATTTTACCCTACAATGGTTAATAAAGCATATACCTACTTACTACTACAAATCAGTACCGTAGTTCTCAAATATTTAAATAGCTTCTAGTGTGATATTGTTCTTGTCGTTTAACATTGCATATGATTATCTATTATGCAACATGGTTTACTGAGATGGTAAAATTCGTCCATAGATTATAAAGTCCAATCCTAATGATAGGAACATTGCTGTATTAAAAGTAGTTCATTATTCAACAAGACTGTGCTGCTAATGGAACTGATTACTACCAATAAGAACACTTTTCTAGCAAATCTGAAATTGATATAACACTTAAGCGGGTTTCATACATTAGCAATTGATTTAATATGGATTAATAAAAAAATAAGCCATTAATACAAACTATGTCTTAGCAAACCTGTTGTATTAGAACTTTTTCCTCAGTGAAGGCTATGATAATTGTTATAATTATGGTATTTCTTTTTTTTTTTTGACGCCATTTCTTTTGTGTTGGGTATGTTATTTTATGATGTATTATTAATACATTACCTATGAAAAATGAAGTTTATTATTATTATTGTCATGTCCCACGAGACCAATAAGAATGCCCATTTCTAGTTCTAGTGTGATTTTCGCCACATTAGAAAAATATATAGAGTTCGACCCGATGGGTCGTAACCCAAAATATTCTCTCTGGTCCAGCGACAAGCGTCGACTGATCATTCCTCTGTGACATAACCCAGAAACGCCACCCGCCACCCTCAAACGATGGCATTTATTAAACGGCGGATTTTTTAAGCGGAGCTTATATTTGTGGCAGTGATAAAATGTCGAGCACAATGCGGGGGCGGGACAGATGAAAATGTTGCATATTAATTTTAATGTTATACGACTGCTTTTAAAATGCTCCAACATTATTACATCTGCCTAATATGCCTGGGGAGTACGTTGTACGTTTGGTATTAATTTTGATGCACTTAGGGAAAATGCGGAGGAATGAAACTAAATTAGGAAAATTTGTTAAATTTAGTTTACGTTTCGTAAGCAGGGACGCTTGAGAATAAATTAGAGGAACCGACATTTTTCAAATACGAGCACACTGATAAAAAGGAATCCTTGGTTTAAAGGAATTTGTCTTTGCCTCAAGGGTCCCAAGCTTTTGACATGGGCGAAATGCATGGACATGTTTAAAAAACTTTAAGGCAAACTCCTAAATTTTTTTAGTTCAAAGGTTTATAAATTTAAGGCAAGAAACGTTAATTTTGTCGTAATTCACAATAATTTTGGCTCGAAATCATCGTTTCCTCAATTTTTAAAATACGATGAGCGAAATGCCATGTTTTTTTTTAGTTTAAAGACAAACAAATTTAAAACAAGAACCCCTAAATTTGCCCTAACAAACAATGATTTTCGTTTAAACTCATTTAGTGATTGTTCTAAAATTATGCGATTTAAAATAAAAGACACGGTATTATTGCCCTGAAATACAGGCTTTTCTTAGAAAATCAGCAAATCTTTTATCCAAAATCTTATGTTTCAGGTGAGTTTTTATTTTAAAACCTTTCATTCTGAAGTGACAGAATTATTCTTCTCTAAAAGGGCCCCAAACGGTATTGGGACATAATGTAGATATATTGTTGCAAAAAACTTTGCATTGGTTAAAATCCAATTAATAATTAAAATTTAAATACCCATAACTAACCTGTTTTAGCTTCCTATATTCTTGGGTAAAAACTTGCAGGAACTTAAAAAAATATATAAATATCTACAATCTTATTTAAATTTTCAAAAATAATAAATCAATTAAACATAATCACTAACTAATAACTATATTGCGGAGGAATATAACGTTTATGAAGTATTTTGTAACTTTACAGCACAATTATCTAAAATAATTCCTTAAAAATTAAGAAGGAAAACCTTATTATTTACGAAGTTTTTTATAATTTAATTTAAATAAAAAAAACCTTTTTGCATTTTAATCCAGAATAGCCAATTAAATCCCATTATCTGATTTATAGGAAATCCTAGGAAGTGTTTGTATTACCAAATAAAATACAAAAAATTTTTTTCTTACTTACTGCATTTTCCTCAATTGTCGATCGCTACGAACTCCTACCAACGTCTTGTGGATTATAGGTTCTTACGGATACAATTCGTTTTTGGGGACGCTGTTTTGCTTTCACAAGAAAGCGCTTTACTGGGAACAAAATGCTTCGCATTGAGAAGACACAATTTATTTCTTAACAAAATGGCTGTATTAAAAGTAGTTCATTATTCAACAAGACTGTGCTGCTAATGGGACTGATTACTACCAATACAAACACTGTTCTAGCTTCTAGCCAATCTGGAATTGATATCAGGGCCGATCCTAGCAGGCCAAAACAAGGGGCGGCCGTAGATAGTTCTGTCAATCAAGCAAAACTTAACGAATTTCTCGAAATAAAGTGACATTTATTAAACTATAAAAGATAATTTTGAAGAAGTAGTCCATACTCAAAGTGGAGTTGAATAATATAGGGAAAAGAAAACCATAAAGTCTTTCTCCACAATTTTAATTCAGTAGCTAATAAGCTAGAATCGACATGTTTCGAGTGTAGAAACACTCATCATCAGGATGTTAAAGTAAAAATTATGAACAGCTGATGTTGTTAGCAAAAGAGAAAATATAATAAAGTTAAGGTGGAACTAATCCATAATGGAGCTTTCAATAGCACGCATAGGGAGTGAGAAAATTTGTTTGCAGTCAAGAGGTGAAAATCTATCAGCACGCTGAAAGGTCCGGGACCAGTAAAAAAGCCACTGTGGGCGGGAAATGAAAGGAAAAACAGGACATATCAGTATAATTCCAATGTCAAATGAAGTGCTTTGTGGAAATCAGTTCAAGTGTGTGTGATAAGAAAAATATAGTTTGATTTGATTAGAAAAATTCATCCGTGTCGAAGAGGTGTGAAAGAAAAAGTCAGATATGAAGGGGGGAGAAAGAAAATATAAAAAAAACACAATTTTTCTTTCTCCCCCCTTCATATCTGACTTTTTCTTTCACACCTCTTCGACACGGATGAATTTTTCTAATCAAATCAAACTATATTTTTCTTATCACACACACTTGAACTGATTTCCACAAAGCACTTCATTTGACATTGGAATTATACTGATATGTCCTGTTTTTCCTTTCATTTCCCGCCCACAGTGGCTTTTTTACTGGTCCCGGACCTTTCAGCGTGCTGATAGATTTTCACCTCTTGACTGCAAACAAATTTTCTCACTCCCTATGCGTGCTATTGAAAGCTCCATTATGGATTAGTTCCACCTTAACTTTATTATATTTTCTCTTTTGCTAACAACATCAGCTGTTCATAATTTTTACTTTAACATCCTGATGATGAGTGTTTCTACACTCGAAACATGTCGATTCTAGCTTATTAGCTACTGAATTAAAATTGTGGAGAAAGACTTTATGGTTTTCTTTTCCCTATATAAAAGATAACTTTAAATTAACGTCGAAGAAGAAAACAATATTTTTGTGAATTATTTCAAATGGATTTATTTATTAAAGATTTTCAATCAAACCAGCCAGCGCCAGTGGTGAAATTTCTAGTTTTTTTAGATGTGGTACAAGAGGTATATAATTACTTTTCTGCGTCCCCATATCGATGGGATTTACTCAAAAAACACGTGAAAACTCTTACTTTAAAACCGTTAAGTGAAACAAGATAGGAAAGTCGTATCAATGCTATTAGACCTCTAAAATTAGAGCTACAAAACATTATTACCGCATTAAAGGCATTAATTGAAGATACCACCAGAGACACGAAAACAAAAATGGGTGCTAAATCAATAATTAAAAGTCTTGAAACATTTAAGTTTTTGTGTTCAATTTTAATTTGGCATGATTTATTATCAAGTATTGATGTATTGAGTAAAATGCTTCAAAATTCTAAATTAAACATTGCGGAGGGCTTAGATAATCTTAAAAAATATTTAGTTTCCCAAAGACAACGCTTGCTAGAGATTTAGGTATTGATCCCGAATTTTCCATCTCGAAGCTCAGAAAAAAGTTCGTTTATTTGATTACGAGGGCAGTGATGAACCAGTTTTAAATCCCTTCCTGCAATTCAAGATTGCTTTCTATTTTGCAGTTCTTGATTATGCGATCTCTTCGATAAATGAAAGATTTACCTTATTATCTGAGTGCATTCAATATTCTGCTTTCTGTATGAGTTTCACACCATTTCTAATGATGACCTCATGAAGCCTGCATGGACTTAGATATTAAGTTATCTACAGGTACAGGAGGAAGGAACTATTGTGAAAGATATAGAGGGTATACAACTCTTTAATGAAATAACTTCATTTAAAGATATTTTTCCAGGTAAAAACAGCCAATTAAGATATTAGACATTTTAGTCAAAAATGATCTTATTCCCTGTTTTCCAAACTTTGCTCTAGCAATAAGGGTTTTTTTAACCCTACCTGCTTCTGTGGCTTCAGGTGAAAGAAGTTTCAGTAAATTAAAAATTATTAAAATTTACTTGAGAAATAATATGACACAAGAAAGACTTTCAAATTTGGCCATTATATCTATTGAATCCGAAATCTCTGAAAAAATTGATCTCACCGCAATTATTGACAAATTTGCTTCTCAGAAAGCCAGAAAAATTATTTTATAGTTAATTATTAGGTATCTTCAAGAAAGGACTGATTTATATACTTTTCGTTTCGGGAGATTTATGCTTTGGTACTTTTTGTTATTTTATATTTTCTGGTAAATACTGTTGTTTTACATTTCTAATTATAAAATGTCTATTTTTGTTTCAAAAGTAGGTAATATTTTTGTTGGCTTATTATTTTATTAAAGTAAAAAGAAAAAAAGGTGTCGCTAATATAACATATTAGCTAGCCCAAAAATAAAGTCTTTCCCGTAACATTTTATTTGTAGTTTGCATTTTTATTAATGTTTAACTTTTTACTCTTATGTACATGTAGATGAGTTTATAACGTCAACGTTAAGTATTACTCAAAATAGGAAAAATTCTTTAGAGGGGCGGCATAATAGGTCTTTGTACGCGGGCGGCCGACATCCTAGGATCGTCCCTGATTGATATAACACTAAAGCGGGTTTGATACACTCGCAATTTATTTAATATGGGTTAATAAAAAATAAGTTATAAGTAGGTACAAACTATGTCTTAGCAAACCTGTTGTATTAGATCATTTTCCTCAGTGCGGTACATAATATAATATTTTTCTGCCAAGTAGGAGAAGGTAAATAATTGTAGATGGATGCTTGTGCTGTATTTTCTAATCTTTATTTTTTTTTCAGGTGAGTGTCCGAGCTGAACAAGTATTATTGTGGAACATAGAACTTAAGCTCGTTCCAAGTGAGTATTCAGTTACCTACTTATTGTTACTGTCAACTCGTGAGTACATTATTTGACTCATGATTAGAATGTTTGACTCTTCTTATGTGTCCTCTTTTTGCATATAATCATTCCAAAGGAAAAAATAGACATGATAAATATTCCTATTAAATTTCGAACCGGTGATTTCTACCCACTTTGAGTTTTTGTTATTAACAAATCGAGCCAGGGACGACCAAACGACCAAGTGATCTGGGCAGTGGGCAAGGCACAAAATTCCTTGTGCGCCGGTAAGAAAGGGAGATATATTTATTGTGGTTTATCTCTCTCATAATTACATATTGTATGCGATTAACTTTGTTGCACCGGTATCTATTAGGCTTTTCAGACATCACCGTGTTAGAATTTAAACGTATTCACAAAAGAATTGAAGTAATATACAGGGTGTCTGGAAAAAGGAGGTCAATCCGTTAACCGTATGTTCCCTGAGCAAAAACAACATAACTCTTATAATGCCGTTTTTCATTTTTTTCCCTCGTGTTCGATATCAAAGTTTAAAATGAGAAACTGATTTTTTTGAATAATTCTAGTATTTAATAATATATAAATTTCCAATTTGGTACATTGCTTCACCATAAAGAGGTACATCTTTTGAGAAAAACAAAACAAAAAACAATTGTCCAATATCCAAAATAGGGGGGATCCAGTACCTGCTGACCCCCCTATTTTTTAGTACGTACGCCAGTGACTTCCCAACTATATTTTTTCAGGTTATCATTTATTTTTGATTATTTTTTGACTCCTATAGAATTTCGATGAAATGATGCGTTTTGGAGATAATTTGAAAAGTATGGGTCCCTAACTAATGCCAACGCGGCTTACGTAATCTCATAATTTTCGGGGGTAAGTGCACAAGTGCATCAAAATTACCAACAAACAATGTGTTTTTTTTACAAATTGCAATCGTTTGTTTTCATATTTTACGAAAATGCTCTCCTCCTGCAGAGTCTGGCTTTTTCGCGAAAATATGAAAACAAACTCTTGCAATTATAAAAAAACACATTTTATTCAAAAATTATCGGGTTATTTTTATGCACGAGTGTAATTTATTTGAATATTTCCCAAATTAATTAAGAACTCGAATCAAGTAAATTTAAATATTTTATCCCAATGCAAAGATACAGTTATTAACAATTCTTGACAAAATGAAAGGAAAACATTCGTTGACATTGACTTTTTTGTCTGCTGTCACTCAATAAGATGACGTTAATTGTCAGAATATTACATTTTTTGACGTTTGTTAACAATAAAATCCCGCTTTGACGTTTCGTCAACAATATAAACTTGCGATGCAATTTTCGATTTCTGGCAGTGCTGTTTTTGCTGTAATTTTGCGAAAATTGCATTTCTCTTATGGGAACTTTAACATATGAGGGAAATATTCATCTAAATCAATTTAGCCGTTGTGACATTACCATGGATACAAGATATAATTAAGTATAACTTTGCAATAGGTGACAATACCGAAAGCAAAGTACTAGCGAAAAAAATGTAAAGACAGTGGCGTACGGATAAAAACCTGTTGTATTAAACCAGTTAAATGAAATTATTTTATTGCCCTACTTACAACTTACTATTGCTAATCTTCTTCATAAAACAGTAAAACGCCATCGTTAACACAGGTTCTTAAGACAGTAATGTACTATTACTTATTAAATAAATTTGATACATCATAACAGGTTAATAAATATTGAAAACAAATTATTTTCATAAAATTATGAATACTTTAGTAACAAAAAACAAGCAAAATTTTTAAAAAATAGCGTAAAGAAATTACTCGATATCACCTCCATTTTTTTTTAATACACATGCGAATTCTCTTTATTAAAGAAAATCTTTTCCTTTGAAAAATATGTAGATTCAACCTAAACTGCGGTATATCGAACATAAGGGTCAAAAATGACAAATGGCATTAGGTATACCCTGCGAGCAAAAAATATTTGCATCAAAGAGGGCTTGGATTAAAAACGTAGGGCTTGGTTTAGATCACAATGATATGGGGACGATATATCTAACCAAATCTAGGTTAAAATTTTGTCAAATTCATATTATGACATGATATTATGCCAAACTAATGAGTAATAAAATAAGTAGACAAATAGAAATTTATTTTTGTTGTTTACAAAATTATAATACTTGCACTTTATAAGGAAATAAATTTTGCTTCTTCTTAAGAATAGCCCTGCATGTTCCATAAGATATTCCCACATCTTGAGACAGGCGTCAATTTGTTGGCTTTTTTTGCATTATTTCACGAACGTTTGCAACAAGTTCTTCTGTTCTTACAGATGATCTTCCTGCTCCTTTTTTGTGTTGTGTAGAATCCCTAAACACAGCCACGGTTCTTTTCAGGCAATGATAAAAATCCTAAGCAATTAAAGCAACGTTAGGAAAATGTTCGTGAAAATCGCCCATGCACAAACCCGGATTATATTGCCACTAACAATTTACTCTAACCCCGTTTCGAAAATAAGCTTCAACCATCAATGTTTTGTGCTGTTCCGTAAAGCCCATCGTGTGAATTGTACAAGAAATTGGAAAAATTAGCGATGAATCAAATTACTTGTAACGACTGTCAAAGATGACGGAATAACTGATTGATTGTTAATTAATTCAGGTAGTTACTGACACCCAACAGGTATTAAGCTCTACGGCTAAGCAGTACGTCCTTAGATATGCAAGGCCCTCTTTGATGCAAATAATTTTTGCTCGCACGGTACTAGCGAAAAAATGTAAAGACAGTGGCGTACAGATAAAAACCTGTTGTACTACACCATTTATATGAAACTAGCGTGTACCCGGCATGCGTTACAACCCGCTGGTATAAATACAAACCCGAACAAAACCGATATATTAGTACCCGGCATGCCACTTTCTGAAATTGCACCCGTGCGAAGCCGGGGCGGGTCGCTAATTATACATAAAAACCTTCCTCTTGAATCACTCTATCTATTAAAAAAAAACGCTTCAAAATCCGTTGCGTAGTTTTAAAGATTTAAGCACATATGGGGACAGACTAACTATTGTTAATCTTCTTTATGTAACAGTAAAACGCCACTGTTATCAATCGTTCATAAGACAATAATCTACTATTACTTATTAAATAAATTTAGTACATCATCATAAGAAAATAATAAATATTGAAAACAAATTATTTTAATAAAATTACGAATATAATAAATATAAAATAATAAAAAAAATAAAAAAATAAAAAATAAACAAAATTTTAAAAAAATAGTGTAAAAAAAATGATCGATATCACCTCCATTTTTTTAAAAACACACGCGAGTGCTCTTTAATAAAGAAAATCTTAACTTTTGAAAAAAAAAATATGTCGATTCAACCTAAACTGCGGTATATCGAACATGATGGTCAAAAATGACAAATGGCATTATAAAAGTCATATTATTTTTGCTCAAGGAATATATGGTTAACGGATTGACCTCCTTTTTCCGGACACCCTGTAAATAAGTGTAAATGAATAGTTTGGTGTTGGTAGGTGTGGTACTGTGACCCTACTTGCGAACCGCCGCGCGCCGTCGCCGCTTCATATAACTACAAACCAATCCTCTTGTACTATGATGTATTTTCTCCAGGACCATTACTGAATACAATAATTCCAAAATCATTTTTGATAATAGAATGTAAAAATTCTGGCTCTTGAGTTGGAATATTTATTCTGAAACATTTGCTTCTTATGCGTTTTGCGTGTATTTTCATTCCATAACAAGATACGGAATGAATATTCTGTAATTGATATAAACGACATAGGTTGCCATGAATTTCGAAACTGTCAGTGTTAGATAAAAAATGGCCGCGTTGTAATAATTATTTTCAGACAAATTTTAGTGCAAGTCAAAAAATGAGTGAAAAATCGGATGGATCAGATATGGAACTGGATGGTCGTGGAGAAAATATGGTCTGCTACTCGGTTAGAATGAAAATTCGATACTCGTGGTTCCTCACGCTCGCTACGCTCGCGTTCGAAATCTTCCACCCGGATCGAATTTTTATTCCAACCTCGTTACAGAATCTACTATTCTAGTTCTACTATGTGAATTTATTAATTTAAAAAATAAGTAGGTAACTATAGTAAAAGTTTTCCGTATATTTACATAGAGTGTTGTTTTAAGAAAATCCCATTGTTATATTGTTAACGCTTACCTATATCTTTATGCTAACATAAACGCGATAAATTATACTGTTTGCAAAAGTGCTGTGTTTTCCCGCAACAAACATCCATAATGCAATATTATGTTTAACTTTACACACCTGTTAAAGCGAAAATTGTACGGTAAAAAAAAGTAATCTCTACAGAGCAGCGGTTTATCTTTAAAAAATTATCTGATGGAATGAATAACAGCCACATATTATACAGTGTCCGCGGAAAAGTCTGCACCATAATATGGACAACTTTTTTATGCGTTTTTTTTTCTGTCAAATGTAATTTAAAAGTTTCAAACTGGCGAAAGTGACATTTTTTTTAAAGATACGAAAAAGTTATAAGAAAATATTGCTTCCCGTTATATCTTGAGTCTACACCCAAACTTTTGTATGTATATAAATATTTATATGCATGTAAATTTTATTTTAATTTTTTTGGAAATTCAACTTATTGTCACTTTTTTTTTTACTCTTTTATGTCAGTTTATTTAAAATACTTATATTGAATCACACTATACTGCATTTAAAAATTTAGTTATTTCATAAATCCATTAAACAATGTGACCAGTAGGGGAGATGTGTCTGAGATGGCATACTGGATGAGACGGCATAGTAGCCATTACTCCTATTACCCTTGCAGTTCCGTACGCGTCCGAATGGCTACCCTGTTAAAACAATATCAGTCACATTCCATTTGTGGATAGTAGGCTGAGTAACGTTCAACAAGTGTATATACACGAAATATTTTCTTTAACTTTTAAGATCACATTGTTATTGGAAAAATATAATACTTAACATAAGCTTGAAGTGACTATAATATTTGTTTGTTTTTTGGCTACCTACGGCTCTATGTTAAACCAATAGAAGTTTTGTTTTAAATATTTAGGTTATAAAAACATTGTGTGTCTTGATCTTGGCTGAGATGGCATACCATGCGCCCGGCTAAGATGGCATGGTAATGGTATGCCATCTCACACAATGAAAATATGGTGTTATTAATACAACTCCAGAAATCTACTTAGCAAAACAAATGGTCGCTAAAAAGGAAGCACAAATGCTAAGAAAGTCTGCTCGCGCTGTGAAAAAACGTGTGATAATACCCGATGAAGAGTCAGAAGTGGAAGATATGCAGATATAAATGGATGATGAAGATGATGCTGCAAATGAATTATTTTCATTATCCCGTTCCAGAGAAAAATTGTCACAAATGGTTCCACTGTGAATGTGCTGGTTTGCCTACGAGCCAATACTTTTATTTGTGACATAATATGCTGCTAAATTGGTATATGCCATCTCACCCGTACGTATAAGGGTGAGATGGCACTTGCAATGGTTTCAAGAATTCTTATTTTAAAAAAAACATACGTTAGAAGGTTCTAACAAATACTATAGTTCAATTTATAACGAGTATTGCTATTAATATAAAGCCTTATTATATTGGTAACCCTATACTAATTACCTATTAAGAGCTTTCTAGAAAAAGTATGCCATCTCAGACACATCTCCCCTAAAGCCCGCATCATATTGTTTTTTTTATTAATAGCTTTATTCGAAATTTGACTTTGGCATCAAGTTCTGCTTCGATTGAGCAAGAAAATGGTAGTCACGTGATTCGCATTATCTGTCAAATTTTAATTTTTTCCAAAAAATACTTCAAAAGTAGGGTTATTTCTAAAATTATCAAAAAAAATTATTAGAAATAGTTTTCTTAAATGCAGTTTCTAGCCCACATGATTCACAGATAATTCAGATAAGATAATTTTGATTTTTTACCCACCACTAAAATTTATTTTCCACTTAATAAACACTACTGATGACACTGTGTTCTTTTTTGTCTTAATATTAAGGTATATTACTTTCAGACACAAACTATATTTTCAAAAATACTTATATCATGCAGTTACCTTATACAGGGTCAAAAACAAATAAACTTTGCATCACATGCGGCCAAATTTTAATAGCTCAATTTTGATTTTGTAGAAAAACACACATTTAATTTTACTTTAAAGAAAATGTATCTGAAATAAAGCATAGTCAAAACTAAGAAGTTTTATGTAGGTTGCGTAGAGTCTTATTTTGCAAAAGTGGTGCAATTTACAAATAATGGGTAAAAAATCAAAATTATCTTATGAAGCTAAAATTTTGCATGTGAGCTAGAAACTGCATTTACAAAAACTTTTTCTAATAACTTTTTCCGATACTTTCAGAAATAACCCCACTTTTAAATTATTTTCTGGAAAAAATTAAAATTTGACAGATAATGCGAATCACGTGACTACTATTTTTTTGCTTAATTTTCATCTCGACCGAAGCAGAACTTGATGCCAAAGTCAAATTTCGAATAAAGCTATTAATAAAAAAAAACCCATATGATGCGGACTTTACTGTTCACACTGTATATTATCCAGGGTGCTCCATTTAAAATAAGTAAGTTTGGGACAGCTTCCGGTATAACCGGAAGTCGTCTATGATCGCTATTATTTCATTTGAAGAGAGCTTGTCGGAAAACCCCATTATCCAATTTGCAGGATTCAAATAGCATTACTTTCAGAAATATTCTAGTGTAGGGTCACCGCGAAAGTGAGACACCCTGTATATAAAGCTAATTGTAGCCACGAAAAAGAAAACCGATTTCCAGATGAGGTGGGAAGTTTAAATTTTCCACATATACAGATAATACCAGTAATGTGAATATGTAAATTTTTTAACCAGGAGACCACGACCATGATGACCATTATTTCTGGTTCGTAACCGTCTTTTTTCCTAAAAGTGGAAATTGTTTAAAAAAACAATGTACATCGAAGTAAAAAGACGTTGTTTTTATGAATATATAAGGAAAAGCAAAATAAAAAGCCCCAAGAAACAATAAACACCTTAATAAAAATCCGAGGATGTTCTCAGGGAACATAACTCATTTATTTGTTCAAGAAAGTACACACAACAGGTTAACTAGTACAAAGAGCAATAAAACTTGATGTACTATGATATATAAAGAGATTTCATTCTTCTATTGTTTCTAGTTTTTTTATGCAAAACAAAGTGTTTGTTAAAAGTTCTAGTTGCTTTTTTAGTGGCAGTTTTTTAAAACTTGCCTATGAAAAAATAACGAGATTTTAACAATAGTAATTTTTTTAAGCCGTTCGCCATTAAGCAAACACCAAATCGTAATTTCGTTGGGCTATAAAATGCAATGTAATTTCAATAAACTTTCATGTAATGTTTACTTGACGGCAGTGGTGGTTCGTGCCTTAGAAATGGTAAAGCGGTATTAATGTAATGCGCGATTAAAAAATACACAAAATACTTAATCTATACTATTATACAGGGTATCTCTAACCACTACCACAAATTCCTGAGGCTTAAATATGACGATCTAACTCAACTGACCTCAGTCCAAAAGTGGATGATTTCGGAGATACAGAGTGTCAAAAGTTCAATTTGGTTTTAGTTTTTCATAAAGAATTTTTTTATTAATTGGTGTATTGTCGAATGTAATACCACAAGATGTTTCGGGATTACCGAATAATACTTTTACCTGACACGAAACGCGTCACCCGGCAACACTACGACTCCGAAGGAGTAGTAGTGTTGTCGTATTCGCGTTGTGTGTCAGGTAAAAGTATTAGGTAGTTAATCCCGAAACATCTAGTTGTGTTCAAAAGAGTATATACAACGAAATAAATCCTTCTTATCTTAAACATTTTTATTATAATAATTATTGTTAATAACAAAATTACAATAATTATTATCATAGGTTGGAGGTGTTTGAATTTGGGCTTCAGCATTAGAAGTAGATGACGGTGTTTTTTCAGCTCTCATTTGCGACAAAATCTTCATATTATTGTGATGCTGCTCGCTGAGCTGGAGATAGGGAGTAACAGAATTTATAGAACTATGGCCCGTTATTTTGATGACTTCCTGGAGATTAGCGCCTGAAATGCTAAGAGTACTTACTGTTGAAGCTCTATTAAAGTGATTCGTGATTTTTTTATTTTTAGTATCTAGGCCGATGTTGATTGCTCCCATTTTTGTCCAATTTCTTATAATGTTAATACCTGCTGGACAATTCTTAAACCATGGGGAATTGTCATTCTGTTTCCATTTCTGATTGACCGTCAAAAATAATCGATTAGTTTTAATGTTTCCGCCTCTTTTGAACATTAGCTTAAAATATAATCGTATTGGACATAAATCCGGATTCACAAGATTTTTTACAAGCCACTTACTTTTGCATGTTCGGCTTGCTTCTCCTTGCGCCGTTTAAGCAATTATTGGGTTGTATTCCAGACGACCGGTACTAGACCCGTTATTATATTTTTATTCCTTAAAATATTCCAATTTCCAACCGCTTCATTTTCCCTCCATGCTAGTTCGGATGCAGCTTTATTCCTTATTTGATCACATTCAAGCGTGATTCTTCCCAGAAGTTCCTCCCTACTATCAACCGGAGTGGAATACACCAACGTTTTCAGGTAGCCCCCAGGGTAAAAATCCAATGGCGTTAGGTCGGGTGAACGAGGAAGCCAGGCACTAGGTCGTCCTCTACCTATCCAGCGGTATGGATAGACGTTATTCAGGTGCTCCCGCACAGCAACGCTGAAATGAGGCGACCTAACGCCATTGGATTTGTACCTGTGGGGACGCACACGCCTTGGTGTATTCCTTTCCGGTTGATAGTTAGGGAGGAACTTCTACGAAGAATCACGTTTCAATGTGATCAAATAAGGAGGAATAAAGCTGGGTTATTGTGGCGGCTACAGCAGTCCTCAATTCGTCATGCCGGAGAGTGTATAAGACGTCACGGAACCGCGGAATTCGCAACACTTTCTGGGATAGTAATTTGAAGGGTCTTACCTGGTATACATCATATTATGAAAAAGAAAATTGAAATATACCTGTTGGTTAAATAATTATGTGCCAAAAACTTAATTCCATGGGAGCTCTTTGGGAGCCCATATCTCCGAAGAGGAGGCCGATACGAAAGAAGTTTATATGAACTTGTAGTATTCTTTTCACGTGTTTGTTTCATATCCGGGAGATTTCCCACATTTTCGTGGACACCCTGTATAGGTATATTCAAAAGAAAACTTGTATTGAATGATTTTTCTCAGTGTAGTCCCCTAAAGATCCCACGCCCCCCTTGTCGGACCTGTTAGGCAGTGGCGGCTCGTGACTAGTGAGGGGGGCGCTGGCTTTAAATTAAAAAAAAATTGAATGTCTATTATTTTCGAAAGTACGTGTCTGGTTTTTCTAACTTTCTCGTTGTGAATTTTAATTTCATCAGCATAAGCATTACTTAAAACTAGTTAAAATATTAGTTTGTCCTAACATCTCAAAACTTACCACATTATAACGATGTTTTGCACTATTTTCATGTTTTTTATTTTCGCTAAAAGATGTTTTAAGTCCTGCACCCTCATTTATAGTCCAATTATCATCCCCATCAAAAAGAAGACACACGACACAAAAAAAAAGAATTTTTGTCCTCACAATCGCATATCCAGGATTTTTTATTATACATTTATTTGTCAAACTTACGCGTAAACTGTGCCCCTCTTTTACATTTTGATTACACTTGTAGGTATATATTCAATATTGGTAGTGGCCGCCCTGTATTTTTTAAATCAAGTTTTTCACTTAGGTAAGCTCAGAGAACTACTAAACACAAGCTTCTGTAAATCAATGACCTTCATATTAGACGAAATTTTCCAGCTTTATAATGTAGGACTAATAAATAAATCAAAACAAATAAACAAAACGTGAGCGACATGTTGAATCGCGAGTCGCGAACAGCTGTTGGGCGGAAAATTTTGAGCTCCTCGTTGTGCGATATGTAGGTGACGTCACGTTTCCGTAGTCATAACGAGAAGTCGCGTTGAATCGGGACGAATAATCGGTCGCCCGCGGGGCCGCACTTTTAGTATAATCTTGAGAGCGCGCAACTCGCTTGTCTATGAGTATAGCCTGCCCGTTGGAATAGGGCTATGTTTGGTTTGAATATATGCCCGCGCTTAATATAACCTGCCCGTTGGAGTAGGGCTATGTTTGGTTTGAAATAATTATGCCCGCGCTTAGTATAACCTACCCACTGGAATAGGGCTATGTTTGGTTTGAATTATTTTAATGGATTGCTTACATACATTGCTTTATTGGTTCTTTAAGTAAAGTATTTTTGGATTCTGTTTGAAATAATTGCAGGGAGGGCGGCGCCCCAGAGCCCTTTATAAACGAGCCGCCACTGCTGTTAGGCACCTGTAAACTGAACGTGCTATTACTTCTCTAATTATCGTTATTTACTGACCCAAGATGATAAAAAATGAAAATAATTAAAAACTTTTAAACGCAATGGCCTTAAAAACTCTCAATTGCTCCTTAAGAGGTTTATAGTATCAATTAATGCACGGCGGCGAATCGAAAAAAAGTCCAATTTCAATATCAATTAACACCAGCATTTAACAACGTTGTTTCCATTTAAAAACTAATTAGCCAATCCATAAAATTAAATGTAAGTAACCACAATAACACTTAAGGTGGGCACACAATGGAAAGGGGGGGGGGGGGGGGGGGTGTTAAGCATTTTATTGCAAATCGATAAAAGAAAACTTTCGTGTTACTGCTTCTGCAGGAAGTTCGTTTTTTTATACCTTTTCTTTAAGTTTTTTTTTAGAAAGCTCTCATTCAGAGTCCTCTATTGTGAATTGTTAGAAACGTAAATTATGTTTTCTGTTCAATATTATTTAAAAAGCAAAACAGTACGTCGTATTATTTTATTTTAAATTTAAAATAGTATATTAACATACACGTTTTATAAAGCATCATTTTATAGCACCCGCCCATGTTAAAAAATGAGCCGCTTGCGGCGAGTTTTATAACGGGACAAGTGCTTAAAACTTCTTTTTATAACACGTACGTTATACTATTTTTTCTAATTGTAGTTTTTTCAATAAAAAACACATATTTAAAAAGAAAATAAATCCTTCAAATTTTGTAAATTTTTATGTCTAAATTATATGTTGGTAATACTATTTTTTATCATAGTAGCCTCTGGACAACAAAAATTATTTTGCGAACTGTCATTTTTTGATTTATTGACCCATTTTCACCACGAGATTCTAAAGTTATTTTAGCGATATGAGATTTGAAATTGAACGGAATACGTTGTGTGATCCTTGTACATTCGGTACATATACAGAGCGTTCGGAAATTCGGGCGATTTTGCTACTTTTTTTCGAATTTCAAAAGACGTGATTTTACGTCACGGCATTGCTATGTAGTATAGGGAAGATGGAAAATTCAAATAAAGTTGAAGTTAAAATCGACATTGGAAGGTTAGTAGATTGAATTTTGGATAGGATTTGGCAGAAAATGAGCTTGAAGCATATACAAAAGATTGATTTATAGATTTATGCAACCAACATACATGACTCTTATCCACACAGAATAAAAAAGTAGGTTATCAAGCTATTTTTCCTCTGCGAAAAATGGGTTTTCTCGTAAATCACAAAGGCCGCGCAAGTCAATGAAATAAAACATTTAAATGTTACCAACATTAAATAAAGAAAAAACGCGTATTGAAATAGCTTCATTACGATACGCAAATGCATATCGTAATAGATTTGTTATGATACAAAATTAGAAAAAATTAGTTTCGCGCGTCAATTCCTTCAACTGGCCAATTCTTTTTTATGATTTATTCTTGTTTCGTATAGATGCTGAATAAATAAATAAACCCATTTTCGGCTTCTCATTTCATAGACCGACCATTGAGATGGTCTGGTTAGCTGGTAACATAAGTATACATTATTTATGAATTTAAAACACTTTGTTACCTTGTTATATTAAATTAATCCTATGAACAGGGTTATATTTGTATTTTCTGATATGTTTTATTATACATATACAGTGTGTATCAGCCAAATGGAATAAATTCTATAATAAATGCATGAGGACGTCTCCGAAAAAACGCTCGAACACGTCGATTGGTATTTCTAGTTGCGCATTTTTTTCAATAAAAATAATGGCCAATACCAACTTTCTTATTGTAAATGCAACACCCTGTATATTATTCAATGTTTGGTTTCTTCAGAAAATTTTAGACATATTTCATGTACAATATCCTATACCTATCTTTAATTGTTTCGGAAATATTAAGTGTTTTCAGATTTATTGCATTTCATCGTTTTTATTTAATGGTATATGAAATTAAAAAAAGGTATAAATAGTTTTGTTTACTTACTCATGAGCTCATGGAAGACGATTTTGACAGAAGAACGTATTTCTGTGAACAAATGATGGCAATGTTAGATAACAATGTGATCCAATTAGAACATGTTTTGTTTTCTGATGAGTGCACCTTTTCACTTCACGGTCATGCTAATCGTCAAAATTGTCGCTATTGGTCTAGGGAAGATCCTCACTGCATTTGAGAAGAATATACGCAATATCATGAAAAGGTTAATGTTTGGGCAGGAATAGTGCGGGAGATCATATCATATAGGTCCCTTTTTCATTAATGGCAATTTAAATGGCGTTAATTAGTTAGCACTGCTTCAAAATTATGTCTTGCTAACTTTGTCAAACATATCCTGATCCAGCAAACCCACAACTTCCAGCGAATATGACATGGTTTTAGCACCAAACCACCAAATCAATATCCCGCAGTACCTCAACCGAGTATTTCCAAATCGGTGGATAGGGAGGCGTGGATCGATGGAATGGCCTGCACGATCCCCTGATATGATGCCATTCTTCTTCTTATGGAGTTATGTCAAAAATATCGTATACAAAACTTAACCCCTAAATGTTTTTTTTTTGTTTTTTACATTTTCAAGAAATAAGCAGTATTACTTAATAGTTTTTGAGTGTGTTGTTAATTTTTGCTATAAATCTGAAAACACTTAATATTTCCGAAATAGTTGAAGATAGGTATAGAATATTGTACATAAGAGCAAAACAGACATAAATCTGGAAGACGTAAAAACATAGCTCTTAAATTTATCACTAAGAAGTATTTTATGAAGGAAAACTACATATATTAATAAGTTTTAAGGCAGACTTAACGTAAGTGAAAGATAAAATCCAACACATACATCAACCCTTTTATCTTTTTCGTGCATATGCCTCGGTTGTTAGAAAGTATTTTATTAAATTCCTGACAAAACAAACCTGCAAACTTTTCCATGTTTACATTCTTTCCAGTCTTGCATACGATTTTCGTCGTCAAAACAGAAAAGAATTTAAAATAAGCATGCCTAATATGTTCTGCCATATTATATTTGTCCCTTGAGTACTGTTTCTGTCTTCGTTCAAATGTAAGTCAACATTCCCACGACGATTCCCCGAAGACATTTATTTCCTGCAGTTTATTTAAATTGTGACATAATTTAAGGCTGTCTAAAGTTTATTCGGTCATTTTTAAGGCTAACTATTCTAATGAAAAATGATATTTTATTTACAGAGAGTAATTTCTAAAGATTGCATGTATACTAGACTGCTCGCGCAATTCAATAGCTATAAATTCGATATGGAGACAAAGCAGCGGGTACCTTAGATACTCCCAATAGAACCCTTAATATTATTTTTAAAAGGGAATTTCTATGGTGCTAACTTGCATTAGTTCTTTCTCTTTCAACCTTCCATGGATTTTGCTGTTATAAATACTTTAGGGGTAGAATTAATTGAAATGAGTCAAGAAAGTCCGCCAAAAAGTATTTTTTCCAATATAAACTTTCATAGCCTCTCTTCATCCCTTTAGGGGCCGACGTGCAACAAAATAAGAAACACGTGTTTCATTACTTGTACCGTGCGAGCAAAAATTATTTGCATCAAAGAGGGCTTGGATTAAAAAACGTAGGGCTTGGTTTAGATCACAATGATATGGGGACGATATATCTAACCAAATCTAGGTTAAAATTTTGTCAAATTCATATTATGACATGATATGCCAAACTAATGAGTAATAAAATAAGTAGACAAATACAAATTTATTTTTGTTGTTTACAACAACACAACAAAGTAAGAATATACAGAAAGAAAAAGAAAAATAATTACATGTATTCTGAGAAGTGAGAATTCACATAACCGGAGAGGTGGAACCAGGCTTCATCCGAAAAAAATGTCAGGTCTAATAAATCATTTATTTCCAATAAATTTTGGGTAAACCATTGAGAGTCATTCCTGCGTCTTTCAAAATCTGCGGCTTGTATTTCTTGGAATACTTGCACTTTATAAGGAAATAAATTTAGCTGCTTCTTAAGAATATTATATTAAGAGTATTTTGCATTATTTCACGAATGTTTGCAACAACTTTTTCTGTTCTTACGGATGGCCTTTCTGCTCTTTTTTTGTGTTGTATAGAACCTATTTCCCTAAACACAGCCACGGTTCTTTTCAGGCAATGATATAAATCCCCAGCAATAAAAGCAACTTTAGGAAAATGTTAGTGAAAATCGTCCATGCACAAACCCGGATTGTATTGCCACCATTTACTCTAACCCCGTTTCGAAAATACGCTTCAATCATGAATGTTTTGTGCTGTTCCGTAAAGCCCATTGTGTGAATTGTTCAAGAAATTGGAAAAATTAGCGATGAATCAAATTTCTTATAACGACTGTCAAAGATGACGGAATAACTGATTGATTGTTAATTCATATAGTTACTGACACCCAACAGGTATTATGCTCTACGGCTAAGCATTACGTCCTTAGATGCAAGGACCTCTTTGATGCAAATAATTTTTTCTCGCACGGTATTTAGACTATTATTTATGCTGAGTTTCAAAAAATTCTGACCAAAAATGTTTTTTTATAAACTTTTACAATCCTTTTTCTACCCGCTTTGAACAAAATTTCTCAAAACATCAAAACACGTAGGTCGTTGATTAATTTTACAGAGTAAGCATAGTACCAATTTTCAGCAATATAGCTTAAAATTATAGACATTTATAGTTATAGGTACCTCCCTCAAAATAAGCTAACCTTTCTCCAACCCCTAGGTGAATTTTGAAAAAATTACGAAATACGTATTTCTTATTTTATTAAAAGAACGCAAACCAGTTTTAGTTTCTGAAATACACAAATTCTTATAAAAATTTAAATTCCCGTTTTTACCGCATTGGGACTTGATTTTCCAAAAATCCCTTCAAAGTGGATGCTTACGCTATGAGGAGAAGTCATCCTGGAAATTTCATGATTCTAGGATTATCGGTTTAGGCTGGGCGTTGATGAGTTAGTCAGCCAGTCACAACAATTTATTAATTAATTAAATTAATAGATAGTAATTAACTGCTATATTCTCTTAAGTTTTTAAATAGACCTGGAAAGGTTTTTGCATCGGGGACTATCTATGCGGATGACGCTGTGCGTTAACTCTTTTTGTTTCTCTACATTTGGAACTGCATTCTTCAAACACTAGTAGCATGTCTACTTTTTCCTCATTGCTAATTTGAACCATTTTCATATAATTATTGTTAGTTTTGCTTAAACCGAACAAATTATATATTTCTTGTGACAAAATGTGACAATATCTTTAACACAGCAATGCCAACATCGGTCGCTTGTAATTGCACTTAAAACAGTTGCTTTGCTATAACAATGGTTGCCATAGTAACTAATATTCATGGCATTTTTGTAAAAATCGTCCGTAATTGCATTTTTTGTCAATCAAGAAATGTTTTCTATAAACCGGTTTAACTCAGAAATGAGAAATAAATAAGTTCGAGTAAATAACAAAAAAGTTTATAAATAACATGTACTTTTGTATGCGCTTAATTTCAAAGTCAGTGCAATCGATTTATATTTTCGACGCGTCGCGACGCTTAGCTCTTAGTAGGCGTCGAATTTTTTAACTTTGAAAAATATCTACTTGACCCCATACATTGACTACTTTTTTCAGAAATTAAATATTTCTATTCGTTTTCGAGATATTGGCGTGCGGAGTTTTAAGTGAAAAACCCTGTTTAAAGTAAACCCCAACTATACTTGGTTTTGAACAAGGTTAATACCTAATACATAATATAAAAATTTATCATTCCGTCAAATCGTTTTTAAGTTTTAGGGACCCGATATCTTATTTTGCCAGGAAAGTAAAATGAAAGTTAAATTTGAAAATCCCCCTAAAAGCTGTAGGTAAATCGCTAAATAGTTAAAATACTAAAATTTAAATGTAAAATTACAAACATTATAATAACCAAAAACACGTGTTAACAATTTCCTCATAAAATGGGACTAAAAATAGAAGAAAGGTCGGCCGACGGGTCAAGCGTCAAGCTCTTTTTTAGACCACGAATTTCTGACCGATTTGTGCCAGTGGCGTGGTCACGGGGGATATAGGATACATCCTTCACCCATAGATAACGATATAGGGGAAAGTTGCCCATATTGGACCAATTTCCAGATTTCTTATCATAGATCCCGATAATAACGCAAAATCGATCTTGAAGCTATAGGGGAGAGTCCCCTAGTACCGGACCCCTTAGCTTTTTTGGCGCTGGCCACTTTAAAAATGAAAAAAATAAAATAAAAAAAAACTCTGTTACTCGTAAACATATACCATTTTAAGTACGTACTACATTTTTTTAAATATTTAAGGTATTTTTAATTAAAAAAATTAAATAAAAAACGGTTACATTTCGATGATTCGAAAAATGGTCACCCAGTACCGGACCCAAAGAAAAACTAACAGATTCTAGTTCTTCTGAAAATGTCTTCTTAAATCTCCCCGTTTTAGCAGGTAAGGTAACCTCAACGCCAGACTTTAACAGTTTTATTCTGTCTGCTAATGTGCTTTTCGGTACAGAAAAGTGTAATGCGGCAAAATCACTGCACACAGGCTTAAACGTAAAGAATAAACAAAGAACAACACCATAAATTACCCTTTTCTTTGATAACTTCTGTCAAACTGACCATAGATTAAAACGCTTCGGAGAGGTAACATTAGTAACAGACGCGACTATAACTCTATACATGTTTGGGCGCCACCTATTGACAAAGTGAAGAAACTGACTATGTCCGGTATTGGGAGATGTCCGGTACTAGGGGACTCTCCCCTACCTTAGTATACTTTAGTATGTTGTTTAACTGCAGAATTGTTTGCAGAATTTTATTTCAAAGTATATATGATATACCAGGCTATAAAAAAAACCTCTGCAAGTGGTTCAATATAGGAAACCGGTTGCCTAAATTGCACCTGGGTGTTCCAAAATTGGACCATATGATTTAAATCGGAAGCTTAGGTCTTAAATAAATAAATAAATAAATAAAATTGTTGGTATAGGAAGTTTTATACTTATATTTCAAAAAAACATCAAATTTACAGTCAAAATTTCGGTAGAATACATCCTAATGCAAAAAATACCTAGTAGTTTCCTATATTGGACCAGTCATAGTTTCATTTTTTAACTAAAAAAAAAAAGATTTTAGCAATATTGAAAAGGTGTTAGCTTATGACATTAACTTATTTAAAGAGAAAAATTATTTTTGCACAATTTGGAAAAATCGCCTAAATTGGACCGGTTCAATTTTGGCAATCACCCAGTGGTCCAATTTAAGCAACTACCACGTGTTTTATAAAACACCCAGGAAAAAAAAAAGAAAACACAAATATGGCATGGTAATAGGAGAAATAGAAAAACTTACTTGATAACTTGCATAAAAAAGATTTGCTTAGAGTTTTATGGTTCTAAGGTAAATTCTTAGGAAAATCCTAAAAATATTACATCAAAATTGTGTACATTACGTTTTGCTCTGTACACGCCAAGCACTAACGCCCAACTAGTTGAGTTTGTTGCCGATTCTGGGTGGAAGTTTGTTACAGTGTTGCCAGATGATATGGCACTTGTTTAGTTTCGGGGAAATTACTGTGGTCCAATTTAGGTAGCGGTTCAATATAGGCAACCTTCCCCTATAACATTTTTAAAAGCCTGAGAATTTTATTTTATAATAATTATTTTATTTATGTGATACGCATCCCGTTTCTTTCTTTTGATGTAGTAAGGTTTTTTCGCAATTAAAAGGAATACACTCCGACAGACGTCGTTCTTTTCCTGCTGAATACTTAAAACAACTATTACTATATCTTTATCTATATTACAACAGTTAATGACTTGACGTAAACGTCCCAAACTAGTTTTAGTGGTTTGAAGTGTCGCTATCATAGATTATTTTGAAAAACCGGCGCCTATGCCCGTTGTAGCGAGTCAAGCTGTACAGTAAATACGCGCTAAAAGGGGCCTACTCAGGTCATGGAAGAACGTAATTGTTACCAAATTTCTGCGCTCTATAAAGAAAAAGCGAAAGTACACTCGGCAAAAAAAATATAGCCTTAAATAGCCTACCACCCTCTTGTTCCTACGCCACTAGTTGCAATATGGGTCACCTGATATTTTTGCAAAGTGGCCCAAAATAACACTAACTTATACCTAAAAGTTCATTTTTGTATTGTTTCTAGATACTAATAAATAAAGGGCGAACTGTATAATATGCAAAATGAATTTCTTACATATTATGTTATCATTTTTATAATAAAATGTATATTTTTCATAAATTATTATTTTATGAGCATATTTTTATGTTTTCAGCTTTAACAAAAAATTTAAAACGTTAAAGGTTTAATGTCCAGTTCGGTACTTATTTCAGGGATTTTCCAATCTGAAGATTATAATAATCATATTTACATTTTGGTTATACATAAGGTATTTATTGGGGGATTCCGCGGTTCGCAGGTATATTCTTAGGGGTTGTTTATTGTCACTTAATAATGCGTTATTAATACCTGCTTAACAAACTGTATTTATATTGATTTGAAATTTAAGATTAAAAGAAATTTTTTCCGCTAAATGTAACAACATTCCCCGTAAAGTAGGAGGTCAAGTAAGGAACAAATTGGACGTAACTGTAAAAAATAATGAATGATTTAACTACTTAACTGCAGACTGCAGTAAAAAGCATTTCTGAGGGTAAACCATCCAACGAAGTTGTATCTTGCCCTTATATTTTGCTACCTAAGTTGCAGTATTGTCCGATTACATCAGTAGATGTTGAAAGAAGCTTCTCTTTATATAAACATATTTTTACTTATGAAAGTCAATTCTTTTTGCTTGAAAATTTTGAAAAATATTTAGTAATAAAGGCCTTTTCTACAATTTTAGGTTAAAAAATTGTTTACTTTTATTTTAGTTGTTTTTTTGCATTTTTTAAATAATAAACATATTTTTTAGAACCCCATTTTACTATAATAAATTAAGAAATGTTTGTTTGAAGGTTGTAGACAATGATGTATCTTGAGTAATAGACGTGTTTTGGACTTCCACTGCCTTTAGTTTTTCATATCACAACGTTTCAACTGGAGATACTTAACAGTTGAAACGTCGTGATATGAAAAACTAAAGGCAATGGTAGTCCAAAACACGTCTATTACTCAAATTAAGAAATATTGCATGTTTAGTAAAAAAATGCAAATAACTGCATATTTTAAAGGCAGAGAAGGTATATATATGCGCATATTTTGGCTGAATTTAAGTGCGTATAATCCGCCCTTTAAATAAATTTAAAAATAAAACAACACCATATTCAAGTGTCTGTAGCTCCCAGGGGCGGCTCGTGGTATTTGAAAGTGGTAAGGCACAGTTGAAATTTTTTTTTTGCAAGGTTACATTTTAAAGTTTAGACAAGTTTTTTAAATCGCTACAACCACATTTTGACCAAACTTTGTCGCTATTATTTGTTGCAAACAGAATACACGGCCAGCAAAATAATTTGTTTAACGTTACACTACCAGTAAGCCAGTCGTACTTTTCGTACCAAGTGTTTTGAAAGCTCCGGTTTGATTTCCCCACCCCACCGATAGTAACAAGACGTTTACTCAAATCTGGAACATTTCGCTTTACTTCTTTTACTATGTACAATTTATCTTCATAGGAATTACTTGAAAAATTCTGCTCATTTACTAAAAAATTAACAAGATCACAAGTAGGATTGCGAATGTTTACATTTACCTGGGGAACTTGTGACGCTGTGCTAGGTCCCGCTGAATCCATTTTTCGCTAATAAGCACAAAACAAATAAACTAATAAGTAATAAAAGTAATGTAATATTAATATTTTAGAAAAATCACTGCCCACTGTTGGAAAAAAAGCAAAACAAAAATCAGTACGGAAAACCACAAAAGTATTTACCGAAAACTATGATAAAATACAATGCAGGTGTAAAAGTCAAATTCACTATGCACTCTCTCTAAACTCTGAACTTTCAACGGAAAAAGAACCTGTTAATCTAATAATAGCATTTCACTAAATTCATCTAATATATTAGATTAGTCCCCTCGCATTCGCATTAAATTTACGTAGAAAGTTGAGGCTGGCCTCAGAAGAATGTTTTTATGCGCTATTTAAAGCTAGATTCGACGGGACTATTACAGTATCATACATCACATCAGATATTTTCACTAATACGCTAGACAAGGAAGCGGGAGGCCGCCTAACCATATACGACCGCATGCAGAAATGAGATGGATGATATAATCAAACACGCAACGGATCATAAAGACAAGGAAGCGCGAGACCGGCTTCTACCCTACCATTTACGACCGCATGCAGAAATGAGATGGATGATAGATGATATTTCTAGCGAAGCGCGTTAAGATTGTGCATTAATTCTAAAGGTGCGTCCAGACTACTCGTACTCGTGCTCGTGCCCGCTGCACTCGCAATGATATAGAAACTTGTCAAGCTTCAGGTTGTACTCGTCTGATTAGTGTCCAGATGGACTTTAGTTGCTCACTGGACGCCAGTCCCTTTGATGTACATGTACCGACACCGGGCGGATCCTCTCGAGTTAATGGCTCGCGCTGCTCGCGTGGCTTGTCTCGTGACTTACATTTACGTCTACACTACTCGGGAGTCCTGCAAGTAGCGCGGGTACGAGCACGAGTACAAAATTTTTGCAAAATTATTGGTGAGGCACTGCCTCACCTGCCTCATAGGAGAAGCCGCCACTGGTAGCTCCCTCCGTATGAAAGCATTTGCGGACCTATGTAAATATGAACTTTTTTTTCTATAATTTTATCCCTTAAAATTTTCCATCGTCATTTCCGGGCACCCTGCAAAAAATTAAAAAGGTGCTCACTCTGGTCCTGAAAAACGTCATTGTCATGAAATTTCCACGCATTGCTTATTTTTAACTATGTCTAAACTATCGAGAGACATTTTCTTTTTAATGCGATAATACGCATTTAAGCAGTAAGTGTGAATGCGTGTAATGAAGCAATAATGATACGGAACATGTCCGCTTGGATGCTCAGCTACAAGATAAGAAAATGTAATTTATTACTGTGCATATAGAGTTCCTTCCTTTGTTGCAAAAACTAAAATATTTTTTTGTATTATGGCCTTTGTGAGTTGTATGCATGGTTGACTCAAAAAGCATATAAAGGGGATTCTCACTTTTATAAATAATTTTAAATTTGAAGCATTTTTCATGGTAAGAAATTCGCTTTTCGTTATTTATACAGGGTGTCCGGAAAATACGTGTACAACGTTTGACGACAGACTCCTGACGTCAAAATAGGTCGATCTAAGCCGACTTAGTTATATTCAAAATTGTCTCGTTTAGCCGATAGAGGGCGTCAAAAATTTGTAAAAATATTGGTTTTTCCTAAATTACGTGAAAACCTGCTAATCGATTTTAATGAATTTTAGTATGTAGACTAATACTATAAAATGACGTTTTCTAGTAGTATAGTCACCGGCTGTAAATAAGTGGAAGTGTTATAAAAGTGACATAATACGTCAACATTTCTCCTCATTTTTTATATGAACGGCGTTATGACAACCCAGATATTTTTGTAGAGTGACTGGATGTATTTGGAAGCTATTTTACCTCTTTAATATTTTTCGTTGAATGAGCTGTTTTGTCAGAAGAATATATTTACAATTACCTGCATAGCGGATTTTAAATGCAGGCAACCATTTTAATAACCCCGAGATATTAGATAGGGTCCAATATCATTTTTTAAGGAGTGTTAATAAGTGTATTCAGCAAGATGGCGGTCATTTTACACATTTGCTTAAGTAATGTTTTTGTTTTACTTAGTTTCTTACAATACATACTTTAAACTTTGTTGTACTTAATTTTATTTTTATTGTTAATAATTGATGTATGCAGGTAATTGTAAATATTTTCTTCTGTCAAAACAGCTTATTCAACGAAAAATATTAAAGAGGTAAAATAGCTTCCAAATACATCCAGTCACTCTACAAAAATATCTGGGTTGTCATAACGCCGTTCATATAAAAAATGAGGAGAAATGTTGACGTATTATATCACTTTTATAACACTTCCACTTATTTACAGCCGGTGACTATACTACTAGAAAACGTCATTTTATAGCATTAGTCTACATACTAAAAATCATTTAAATCGATTAGCAGGTTTTCACGTAATTTAGGAAAAACCAATATTTTTACAAAATTTTGACGCCATCTACCGGCTAAACGAGACAATTTTGGATATAACTAAGTCGGCTTAGATCGACCTATTTTGACGTCAGGAGTCTGTCGTCAAACGTTGTACACGTATTTTCCGGACACCCTGTATATACAACGTGATACACTACGGGTGGCGAGGAGCTATATCTCCAAAACCAAACATGCTACAACTTTGGGGGAAAATTCATTATGAAATATGAGCAAAAAATCACTGGAAATAATTTTTAAGTTACTAGTTTTACTGCTAGGGTGCGTAGTCGCTATGCTATGATACAAAGTCCTTAATTTCTACTTATAACTGCAATACAATGTAGGTCAGAAAAGTTTTTATATGCTCTGTTATATCCTCTATACATTTTGTAATAATAATTTTTCTGTAGTGCGTGGAGAAGGGTAACGACTAAAAGTACTTAAAAGGCTGTAACTTCGGTCTGCGTTAACCGAAATAACCAAACTATGGTTTGTTTTAAAGAATGTTTTATTCTGATTGAACGTTCATATAAGTATTATTAAAATTAATGCCCAATATTGATAATAGAGGAAACCTTTAATATTTCTGGCTTCGATTTAAAAAATAAATTAAATGCAACCATAAAACCATTATAACTCTATTCTATAGCTAACTAGTTAGTAAAGAGAACTACGAAAACCGCAAGTCGTTTCCTCTTCTCACTTAAGAGTTATCGCAAAAACAGTGAAAGAGTTTAATTTGATTTGGGCTTTTAGCAATATTTTGCAATTTTCCTTTTATTATAACGAGCAATAACAAAATATAATTTACTTTTTTTAAACGCCTAAAATAATAAATACACCCAAATAGCTATTCCTGTAGGATTTTAACGTTTTAATAAAAGGAAAATGGCAAAACTTTGATAAAAGCCCAAATCGAATTACACGCTTCCACTATCTTTGCGATAACTTTTAAGAGAGAAGAAGGAAACGACTTGCGGTTTTTGCAGTTCTCTTTAGTAACTAGTTACGATAGAGTTAAAATGGTTGGCAAATTTATGAAGAAATCGAAGCTAGAAATATATATTTTTTTAAAAGTGCCTTCTATTATCAACCTCACGCATTAATTTTAATAATATTTATATCAAAGTTTAATCAGGATAAAACGTTCATTTAAATAAGCCATAGTTTGTTCAATTCGGTTTACGCAGACTAAGGTTACAGCCTTTTAAGCAGGGTTGAAAAAAAAACATATTTTTTTATATTTAAACAAAACATGTGTTTTTTATTGTTTAAAACAGTTTTTTTTGTTTTAAACATGTTTTTATTAGGCAATTGATTTGATTTGATTTTTGAGAGAGAACAGTACACCCTGAGCTCCCTCACTTTTATTAAGCAAAGGCATATTTACAGAAAGGAAAAACAAGTATTTAAAATAAATATAAAATTCAACAAGTTTTCCCTATAACATAGCGCCTAGGTTTAAGAAAACCTGTATGCGCCTATTTTTTATCCCAATCTAGTTGGATAACCTATATAAACATGTATTATACTATCCGCTTGTCCCCCTAAACCCCACAGCAATTACCACGATCATCAATAATCGCAGGTATCATAATAAGAAGATGAGAAAAGTGTAACAGAACAAGCAAAATTCATGTTCAAAACAGACACATAAAATTATCACGATTTTGCCAACAGTACCTTTTAAACAGAGTATTAAACTCTTTGTACTTTTTAACATTTCTAATACTTAGAGGAATGAGATTATAAAATTTAGGAGCCAGATATGTTATAAAACGCAAGTTCAAATCACATCTTGACTGGGGGATGTTCAGCTCATGAGCAGTGTTTGCCCGGGTCATAAAGTTATGGGACACACAATTTGATTTTAGTTTTTCATTTGTGTGCACAAAACCACACACTGCAAGGACATATAGTATTTTTATGTTGTTAATTTCTAAAGAATAAAGTTGGTTGGTAGGATATAATCTAGCTTTTTTTAGAATAATCCTTACAATGTAGTTCTGCACCACTTTCAATTGAGAAAGATGTGTGCTGTACATCCCACCCCACACAACTATGCCATACCTTAAGAGGGGCTCAACAAGTGCCCTGTAGATCATCAGTATTAATTTCTGCGTCATAGAGTTGCGTAAAATATAGAATTTATGGATAAAAAATCTAATTTTTCTGTTCAAACAAAGCACATGTTGATCCCATTTCAGATGTTTGTCAAGAACAACCCCCAAATATTTAATATGGGATACTTCCTTCAAAGGCTGTTCCACATTGTCAAGCGCAATCTGATCAAAAACTGGTCTATTAGCCATTGTTATAGAAAAAGCAATGTAGTGAGATTTTTTTATATTTAAAGTTAATTTGAATGTCTCTAGGTAGTTCTTAATTTTGGCAAAACCAGTCTTTAATTTTTCACCCACCATCTCCCAAGTCCTCGCATGAAATACCACCGCAGTATCATCGGCATAGGCAATTATCTTACCATCAACCTCAAGGCTGCAGAGGTAATTAACGTAAACATTAAAAAGAATCGGGCCTAGTACTGTTCCCTGAGGTACTCCGTGCTGAACCATCTTTGGTTCGCTCAAAGCCTCTGCAATCCTGACATGCTGCGCTCTATGCGCCAGATAATCCGCAAAAACACTCAACACAGCACCCCTAACCCCATGTCCCTCCAAGGCTTGAAGGAGTAAGGGATGAGATACCGTGTCGAACGCCTTCGCTAAGTCCAGGAACAAAGCAATGCACTTATCACCATTGTTTAAATGACACACAATCTTAGACACTAGCTCATAAACTGCATGTGAGGTACTTAAACCCTGCCTAAAACCGAATTGATTCTCAGACAGGAGCCCGTTTGATTCCAAAAATTCCAGCAATCTGGCCTTGAGACACTTTTCAAATATCTTTGCCAAGTTTGAGATGATACTTATTGGCCTATAGTTACCTATTTCCTCTCTATCTCCAGCTTTATGAATTGGGGTTACTACGGAGGTCTTGAACTGTGTAGGTACTTTTCCTGTTTTAAAAATCAAATTAATTATATAAACTAAGGGATCTAAGAGATGGACATGTAGCTGTTTGATAATTTTAGTAGTCAATTTATCTAACCCCGGGGAGCAACAGTTTTTTAAACTCTTTATATGTTCAATAATTTCATTACGGTTTGTCGGTTTTAAGTACATTGATTAAAAACATGTTTTAAACAAAACATACCTACCCATGACTTTAAAACACGTTTTAAAAAGATAAATTCAACTTTGACGACTTGTATCCCACGGGCAATTTTATATTTAACTGTCTGACAAAAGTTTAAGCAAAAATAAAATAATTTTGAATGTAAACTACGAATTTACAGCGTGGCCCTCAGTGGCTAATTTATTAGTATTAGTCCTGTTAAATGTTAAATGCTCAACTTTAGGTTATTAATAATATATCCATAATATGTATGTTCCAATTATTTTTGTGTTTTTTTTTTCAATTTTTTTGGGTGATATGGGGAGACAAAAAAAGTGATATTTGACATTTACTACATTGGGAAAAAAACAGTATATTTTAATAAATGTTTCTAACATGTTTTAAACATCTGTTTAAAACACAGTTTAAAACACCTAATAAAACATCAGGTCGTGTTTAAAACATCTGGTTTAAAACAGTTTGTTTTAAACATAACAACCCTGCTTTTAAGTACTTTTAGTCATTACCTTTCCTCACGCTGTTGCCATGGTAACTACAAAAAATGGTTATTACAAAATTTATAGAGGATGTTACAGAGCATATAAAAACTTAATTTCTGACCTACATTGTATTGCAGTTATTAGTACAAATTAAGGACTTTGTATCATAGCATAGCGCCTACACACCCCAAAATTTCTAACCATGAGTTATACCGTGTGAGCAAAAATTATTTGCACCAAAGAGGGCCTTGCATCTAAGGACGTAATGCTTAGCTGTAGAGCTTAATACCTGTTGGGTGTCAGTAGACTACCTGAATTAACAATCAATCAGTTAGTCCGTCATCTTTGACAGTCGTTACAAGTAATTTGATTCATCGCTAATTTTTCCAATTTTTTGAACAATTCACACAAAACATTCATGGTTGAAGCGTATTTTCAAAACGGGGTTAGAGTAAATGGTGAGTGGCAATACAATCCGGGTTTTTGCATGGACGATTTTCACAAACATTTTCCTAACGTTGCTTATATTGCTGGGGATTTTTATCATTACCTGAAAAGAACCGTGGCTGTGTTTAGGGAAACAGGTTCTATACAACACAAAAAAGGAGCAGGAAGACCATCTGTAAGAACAGAATAACTTGTTGCAAACGTTCGTGAAATAATGCAAAATACGCCAACAAATTGTATAAAACGCCTGTCCCAAGAAGTGGGAAGATCTTATGGAACATGCAGCACTATTCTTAAGAAGCAGCTAAATTTATTTTCTTATAAAGTGCAAGTATTCCAAGAAATACAAGCCGCAGATTTTAAAAGACACAGGAATTACTCTCAATCGTCAACACTTTCGAAAATATGAAGAGACGTGTGAATTTATGCTTGGAGTATGGCGGTGGCCAATTTCAGCAATTTGTGTAATTATTTTTCTTTTTCTTTCTGTATATTCTTACTTTGTTAATTTTGTGAGTGAACAACAAAAATAAATTTGCATTTGTCTACTTATTTTAATACTCATTAGTTTGGCATATCATGTCATAATATGAATTTGACAAAATTTTAACCTAGATTTGGTTGGATATATCGTCGCCATTTTATTGTGATCTAAACCAAGCTCTACGTTTTTTAATTCAAGCCCTCTTTGACGCAAATAATTTTAGCTCGCACGGTAGACGTTAGAATATTCAATATATTTCTTAACAAAATGGTGATGGAATGGCGCCGACAGCAGAGAACTCAAAGCCAACGAGAAGCGACAGCTCGGCGTTTTGCGCGTCCTGTTTTGGTACGCGCATGTGGCAAATAAGTTGTGTATCGCTAAAAACCATGTGCTCGTCTAAGTTGTGTTTAGTCCGCGAGCTGACGTTGCGCCTAGCTAATTGTGATATTATTTTGTTTTCTTTCTGTTGCATTTGCACCTGTACTAAAAAGTAAGGTCGCTCAGTGTAGAAAATAAGCAAGTTTTCTCGGAGTATTAAGCTGTGGATTGACCGTTATCATTGTGTGAAGGTCACTGAAAAACGACCAGTCGATATCAAAGGTACCGACAGGTATTGTCGCTTCTGGTTTACTGTAATATTCTGTGGCCGGCAGTAAAGCCACGGGAACCGACTCGAGTCGATGGAACGTAAAAGTGCGTCCCGATGAAGCGGACGGAAACTGCTAGTTGCGAAGTAATTTAAAATTAGAAATGCGGGTTGTAAAAAAAACGAAGCTGTTTTCTCTCGTTACAATTCCATTTGACGTCGATATCTTTTTTCCGCGATTACAATGCGAGTAAAGTAAAAAGAAAATAATTAGAAATAAACGAATAAAAGTATAAGAAAGGCAAAACTTTGACTCATTGTCTTTATTAGGAGTGTTCAAAGCCCGAAAAGCGATAAAAGTATTAACTGAGCGCTCAAAGCTATTGAGATTGAGAGGAGCGTTTGGCCTCCGCTTAATACGAAGTTTTTAATGCGAATTTCGTCTTTGAGAAAGAGCGCTTTGATTCAAAGAGACTTTATTGTTTAAAACGTATTGAGTTTCTTAAGCCTACAGATAGGAACTGATTTATAATAGGCTGGAGAAATGAGATCAAAGATTTTCACGTTATTAGGTAATTGGAATTTTAAGCAGGACTCCGAGTTTTATGAAGTTCAGGTGTTTTTGGGATTGTTTTCGGACGTTTTTGAAGTCGTGTTAAACCACAGGGAAAACAGTTATTTTTTTAAATGAAAAGCTACTTTCGCAACCCCTGGCATGATTCTAATTTGTACATATTGATGTGTAAAGGGCGGAGTATATGCACTTAAATTCAACCAAAATATGTGCATATACCGGGTGTCCACGGAAGGTGGTCTAACTTTTTGTTTTTTAAGATAATGAAATAAAATTCAGGAGATTTATATACGACATAAAACTGCATTTTTTGACAGGTGACTCAACATTATGGAACTTCCGGTTTAACCGGAAGTGACATAAACTTTCGATTTTTAAATGGGACACCTGGTATATTTTTACTTTTTTTACTCCATATGACATTCTAAATACAACGATGTGTCACTTGTCACTTTTTATCACCAAGAAAATATTTTTTTTCCAAATTTATTGTTTTATCTAGAGGGCTATGAATACCTTAAAATCACTTATTTCAGTTCTTTAATCTTGGGAAAAATACAATTTTACTATTTTTGGTCCAATGCTATGTGCTGTGTAAAATTTAATCTTTAAAGTTGTATAACTCATTTTTTTTAAATGGCAACATGGTGGCTCGTCGGGTTAAGAAAAAAGAGAATTTTATTACGAATATTTTGATACCACACACTATTTAGAAAAGCTGCCATTAAAAAACTTTTAAAAGTTAACGTGGAACTTTCCTAAAATGAAGCATCTTTTGTGAATAAATTTATATATATGTGTATCAAGTAGCCTGTGACCAGCAAAACTGATAAGACAAAATCATGCCTTGAAGAAAATTGACATGCCGACATCTTCTGCCAAAGTAAATTAGTTTGTTGTTTAAAAAACAGGGAAAATAATAGTTTTACAAGGAGTGAAAAAGTTGATATGTTATTTTTGTCAGGCTCATTTCACATTTTCGGAACCAGTTTTGGGTAATAGTGCTGGGTTGGATGACGCCGATTAGGATATCTTTGTGCGTAAAGTCGTGCAGTATCGGTTGAATTCTTTCTACATTCTCCAAACACTAATAACATACATATCAACTTTTTCACTCCTTGTAAAACTATTATTTTCCATGTTTTTTAAACAACAAACTAATTTACTTTGGCAGAAGCTGTCGGCATGTCAATTTTCTTCAAGGCGTGACACTTAAATCTAAATTTATTCTTAAAAGATGCTTCATTTCAGGAAAGTTCTAAGTTTACTTTTAAAAGTTTTTTAGTTTTTTAATGGCAGGTTTTCTAAAACCTTATAATGTGTGGTATCAAATAATCGTAATAAAATTCTATTTTTTCTTAACCCGACGAGCCATCATGTTGCCATTTAAAAAAAATGATTTAAACAACTTTAAAGATTAAATTTTACACAGCCATGGGACCAAAAATAGTAAAATTATATTTTTCCCAACATTAAAGAACTGAAATAAGTGATTTTAAGGTATTCATAGTCCTCTAGATAAAACAATAAATTTGGAAGAAAAATATTTTCTTGGTGATAAAAAGTGACAAGTGACACATCGTTGTATTTAGAATGTCATATTATTATGGAGTCAAAAAAAAGGAAAAATATACCAGGTGTCCCATTTAAAAATCGAAAGTTTATGTCACTTCCGGTTAAACCGGAAGTTCCATAATGTTGAGTCACCTGTCTGAAAATGCAGTTTTATGTCGTATATAAATCCCCCGAATTTTATTCCATTATCTTAAAATACAAAAAAGTTAGAGGGGCGAACCACCTTCCGTGGACACCCGGTATGTGCCTTTAAAATGTGCAGTTATCTGCATTTTTTAACAAATACGCATACTGGTATGCAATATTTCTTAATTTATTATGATAAAATGAGGTAAAGAAACACATTGGGTTCTAAAAAATATGTTTATTTAAAAAAAAAATTAAAAAAAAAAAAACAAGTAAAAATAAACAATTTTTAACCTAAAATTGTATAAAAGGTTACTAAATATTTTTCAAAATTTTCAACTAAAAAGGATGTCTTTTATTAGTAAAAATATGTTTATACAAAGAGAAGCTTATTTCACGAACTACTGATGTAATCGGACAATATGCAACTTAGGTGGCCAAGATACAACTTCGTTGGATGGTTTACCCTCATCAATGCTTTTTACTTCAGTTAAGTATTTAAATCATTCATTCTTTTTTTCAGTTACATCCAATTTGTTTCTTACTTGACCTCCTACTTTACCGATAATGTTGTTCCACGCATTTAGCGGAAAAGGTTTCAACAACACTAATTGAGTCTCTTAAACTTAAACTTCTACTCTCCAACGAGAATATTATGTCCGGTATAAATTGAAATTAACCTTAATAAAAACAAGATCTTTAGCTACACTAGCCCTTTTTAAGAACTCTTTACTTTGCACAACACACTTACGAACTGCGAATCGTCATCTAAATCCAAAATTAGTTCTTTAATGGCTTCGAAATATTCTGCGTAGAATATTGCGACCTTAATTCATATTTTTTCCCACCGGGTAATTACAGGTTCTGGAGGGAAACTAACTGAGGTAATCTCTCCTTCTACAATTGCACTCTTAGAGGTGCTTTAAGAAACACTTTTTTTACATTTTAAATTAATTTATTTTAATTTAAATACAGTTTATTAAGCAGGTAATAATAACGCATTATTAAGTGGCAATAAACAACCCCTAACAAACCCCGAAAACCCCCAATAAATACCTTGTGTATAACCAAAATGTAAATATAGTTATTATAATCTTCAGATTGTGAAATCGCCGAAATAAGTACCGAACTGGATATTAAAACTATGCAAATAAAATGTTTTTTTTCTTGGTTTGAACTTATGTATAAATATTATATATAAACGTTTGTATAAAATAAAATTAACTAATATATTCTATGAATAAAAAATAAAATAAATCATGTTTTTACTGCTTTCATATTCTATAAGTATAAAAGCGTAAAGGCTGAGATTTTACTTTAAAATCAATAAAGTGGATTTATGACAATTCTGACACCAAATTATTTTAAATTTTAACGGTACTTGACGAACATGCTAAAAACGTCTGCCAGTGGCGGTCCCAGGGGGGAGGGGGGGCGATTGCCTCTCCTCTCCAAGTAAAGCCAAGCTACTATAAATTGCCCTACCCCTAAAGGGTAGGGCGTTGCCTAGTAGGGTTATTAGCCGATTTGATTTGGGGGATCAAGTGTTTTGTATCTTTGCGTTTGTTCTTTTTGAAATTTAAATTTTAAATATACATGCATACCTACAGGTAAATTTCTGGAAACTAGCTATTATACGCTCACTAGATCAAAATTTATGATTTTTTAAAGAATGATGTATTTTGCGGCGTAGATTACGAATCTAAAAACGATTTTTACCGGGAGCGCTTTTTTTTTGAGATATTATTTTTAAAGTAGGCTATATGTTATTAAAAGTTAGGTTTCTGATTCAAAAGTTGCATTTATATCCTGTTCTTTTTAATATGGTGTGGTGAGCTTATAACAAATTGTACCATTTTTTTGTAACACGGTTTACCGATGATTGGGCCAACTTAACATGCACCAAACTCCCACCTCCCCTTGAAAAAAGCTGCGACCGCCATTGCGTCTGCTCTTCGTCAAATGTTTATGTATCATAAAATGGCTATGAAAGTTTAAATGAAAGTTTTTTTTTTTGAAAATGTACCCCATGAACCTTGTGGCTTAGACCCAACAGATGACAGAACTCGTCCCTTACTATTTCCAAAACTTCTGGCCTAATTAAACGTATCCCTGCCCGAATCCTTGCCTTTAACTCTTCCAGATTTCTAGGCTTGGTGACATAAACCCTGTTGTTTAAATCGCCTCATAAATAAAAATCTAAGGGTATAATATCTGGGGATTCGGGCGGCCCCTCTATGAAACCTCGCCGTCCTATACCCACCTGCTTGAAAATGTACCATTTAGGAATTTGCTTACATTTCTTGCAAAGTGGGAAGGGGCTCCATCCTGCTGGAGAAATATCCTTTGGTCTAATTTAAATAATTATGGAATATTCTTTGGAGTTTTGGTATTAAAAATGTTTGAAGAAAATTTATATTCATAACTTCGCGAAATTCTAATCTTTCTATCTAAGTCATCCTTTAATAACTCTTGTATAGTGACTGCATTTTGGATGCTTTTATGCCAGTAGATTTTGTGATCTTCAACACCGTTTTATGATCGATATTGTGATCATCAGATAATTGCCTTGCTGATGTAATTAGATTTTCTTGGTTGATCAATTAATACAATACCCTATTAAGTTTTATCTGTTACTTATGGGGGTCTTCTTTGAAAAACATGCCTTACAGGACCTAATGCACCAAATTGTTTTGCAATTTTGCTGACTGTACTTTGCGACAGGACAGGTAGCAAATCGGAATAACTTTCGTGAAACAACGCAGCAGCTTCTTCTTGACTTCGTTTTCTTTCTCCAAACTCCAAACGCGACCATCATTAGGAAACCAAACCATCAGCGTACGGTTGGGTCTGTACCAACAGGTTCATGGGGCACATTTTCTACAATTGTTACGCTAGAAAAGGGACATTACAGTTTTAAAGTTCTTATTAATGTCATAGCCGTCTCGATTTTAAAGTAGTGACTGAGACAGCAAGTTGCAAAGGCACCGACGGATCCAGGTGGGAGGGCGTCTCCGAGGGGCCAGGTCAACCACAGACGGCATCTTAAACTCAGCGGCACCGAGTCCAACTAAATAATTTAAGGTTAGTTTTGCTGTCAAATTATGACAAGACATCAAGATGTTGACATCCGTTTGTTTCGTGGCTATACTATGGGGCTATACAATCGTTTGGATTTTTACTAGCCTAGTAGTAGAAGGCTGTGCCCTACATAGTCCACGAGTTAAACGTCAAAATTTCACCTGTTTTTTATGAACAGGCCTGTATTCTGTTTCACTTACTCCTTAAATCCCAGAAGGCAATTAGTTTTTAATAAATTTCTGAAACATGGTTTGACAAATGTCAAAAAAATATATAGACAAATTCCTTTTTTAATAAGCTTTCCAAAAAGGTGCCCCAAGTGGTGTCTTCTAATTTAAAAAAAAAGGTTGATTTGCATGGGGTCCCAATTTTTTTTACATGACAAAGCGCGGCCTATAAAAAATCTTTGAGGACGTATTTTTGGATTTTAGTGAAACCTTGTTCCCAGAGCCACTATAAGCAGCGTTCCATTTAAAATCCCACCCCTGTATTTAATATTTAATCTGAAAAATGAAGACACAGCGCTTTACAGGACATTTCAACAAAAAATGTGTAAAAACAGGAGCGCTTGCCCTTCTTAAAGCCGACACTGGTTATGCGAATGTCTAGAAATGAGATGCTTTAGAAATTAATTTGATTGGATTTTATTTTTTTTAGGTGAGAATAAAGTTAGAGTGCTTACTTCTTTACTATCTTTTGGGGACGTGAAGGGGCATAGATATTTACCTTTAGATCCGTACAGCTTATCTCGTGGCTCTCGTGCGCAAACAAAAGTTAAGTTTAATGGGTGAAAAAAAAATGCGTTTGTACGCACAGCTCGCCAGTCACACGCCTTGCCGCCCAACAGGCGCATGCGCACAACACGCTTGTTATTAGGTTTTCCTTCTTTAGCGACATCCTCAAAATACACTCCAGAACCGGCGCGGTGCCATTTTTGTTGTTGCGTTTTACGTTTTCTCTGTGGATTTCTTGATATGTAAAGTTGGGCAGAAAAATGAAGGGAGTGAAAGAAAAATTAGAGAGTCTTATAACAGACTTTGTGAAAATCATTTAGGTATAAAAGTAGTGAAAAATCTTAAGTTTCATTCTCTTCATTTTTCTGCCCAAGACAGGGCCTTTGCACTAGCCCTTTACTTTACAGTATGCTGAAGTCTTATCGGTCTTCTGACTATTCATTTTTTACACCTCGTGTACACCATTGAAAGCTCCATTACGGCTCAATCCCACTTATTATTTTCTCTATTGCTAACAACAACGGCATTGTACTATTTACTTTGTTTTGCTGATGATGAGTGTTTCTACACTCGAAACATGTCGAATTATTATGAATTATTCTCGATTCGCCTAGCTATTCTAATAAACTTGTGGAGAAAGAGTTTGTGCTTTTCTTTTTTCTATACATCTAATTAGGCCTAGGCCACACAAACAATATGTTAAATCCTAGACTAGCCACTTTCGTGATTATTGTTTGCTTATTTAAAGGTAAATGTCTATGGGAGGGGGCGAGGAGACGGAAATACCTACGCCACAGGTAAACGAATTCAGTGACATTTTTACTTGTATTTGGCGGCAAAGGAAATCTTAATGAAAAATCTAAAACATATTTGATACTTTCATATTAAACCATATTACATTAATATATTGTGAGAAAAATATTCTAAAAGTAATAATGTTTCAACTTAGATTCGTATCGGGCTCTAGGTTAAATGATTATTGTGCGTGTTTTGAAAAGTAGGGTAAACGCAATTATTTTTGTACAAATGAAAAATGGACTTTTTAAATGACGTGATTATGCGATTAAGATTATTATTTATATTTATAACTAGCAGGGCCATACCCATGATACCATTACGAAAGATGATAAAGCCACTTGACGATCCAATTTCGTACGACGTTGCGCATGACGTCACTGGGAGACAAAAATACTCTGCTGGTCAGTAAGGAAAAGCATTGTCTTAGAACGGTTTTTAATAACGTTTAGTACATTTTTACAACAGTATTGATATATTTATCTTTCTATCATTATTATTATAGTGTATATTTTTGGAGAACTATTTTAAAATAATAAAAATTTCAAAAAATAATTATCCAAAAAATTCAATGAACCCCTTATTACACATAGAATAAACAAAATTTATAACACAAATCAAACCAAACTCAAAACTGAAGAAAATAATAAGTTTATTTCATTACCATACCTCCCAGAGATAAATCAAAAAATAAGAAAAATTAAAACCAGAAGCACCTATATTAAAGCAAACAAACCTGATTTACAAAATTAATTGTTCAGACTGTCCAAAAACCTACATTGGACAAACTAAGCAATATCTTAAAAATAGAATAAAAGAACATAAAAATAGCATTAAAAATACAAATCAATCTACCACCGCTTTTTCAAACTATGCAATTGAAAAAACTCATAATTTTAACTTTAACAATCTTCAGGATTGTACGGTAGCGTAGAAGGGCCACCAACTATTTTTTTATATTATTTCGATTTCTAAGTCGATTTTATCGAGTTACAAGTAGAAATTATATTTTTCTGACTTACAAGTCGGTTTTATCGAGTTACAAGTCGAAATTATATTTTTCCGACTTACAAGTCGGTTTTATTGACTTAGAAGTCGATTTTATCGAGTTACAAGTCGAAATTATATTTTTCCGACATACAAGTCGGTTTTATCGACTTCAAAGTCGATTTTATCCAGTTACAAGTCGAAATTATCTTTTTCTAACTTAGAGCTCGGTTTTATCGACTCATAAGTCGATTTCATGGTGTCGTCTTAGTTGGGGACTTCTTACTTAGAGACTTTACCTGCTAAACTTAAAACTATTCTTATCTCGCCCCGCAATTATTTTCATACCTTTCTACGAACACTTCGATTTCTTACTTGACCCCTTTTTACCTATATTACTTATAATTCGTAATAATTATTTTAATCCGTTTCTTTAGAGTGTATAGGGTGTATTAAAACCTTATTATGCACGCAAAATGACTTTAATTACTATACATTTCAGGGAAACTGTTAATTAAGGAACCAAACTTATAGTATAAAATGCATGCCGAAATTTGTTGGTAACATTAGTTCCAGTTCATTTTACTAGTGATTGGTTTTACTGTTTTCGCTTTTGCCATGGAGTATCAAATCATTGAAAGTACAAAAGGTGGTAATATTTTATTGGAATCTGGTTACCAACACTACTTTAAAAGGGAGAACAAAAATTCGACGGTTTTTTGGATCTGCAAGAATAAAAAAACCTGGTCTGGTAGTGTAACTACTTCACCAAAAAACGAAATTGTGCGACGAACTATTAATCAGTGCGTCTCTAATGTTGCCGACAATGATATAAGTGTCTGTTTATATAAAGCTAAAAAGACATCAAGAGAAGAAGTAGCGCCAACTCGATAAAATCGACTTGTAAGTCGGAAAAATATAATTTCGACTTGTAACTCGATAAAATCGACTTCTAAGTCGATAAAACCGACTTGTAAGTCGGAAAAATATAATTTCGACTTGTAACTCGATAAAATCGACTTTTAAGTCGATAAAACCGACTTGTAAGTCAGAAAAATATAATTTCGACTTGCAACTCGATAAAATCGACTTAGAAGTCGGAAAAATATAAAAAAATTAGTTGGTAGCCCTTCTACGCTTCCGTAGGATTGCGAAATTAATTATGAAAAATAAATATAAAAGAAATTTAAAATACCCTTAATTTCAGAACCGATCTTAGTAATGTTTATAACAACTTAATTAACAATAAAATGAAAATTTTTACACCCACCCCTAATATATTTTCAAAACAAATTATCCATTGCCCGTACTTGTACAGGCATAAATAAATATAATTTTTAAAATAGGCAATTTACTTCTACTCTTGTGTTTTAATTTTGATGAATATTTGGAGTCTCAACAGCTCATAAATGATGACTTGCACACTCTAACTAGTCGGGCGTCTAATCATAATTTAAAATTATACCCCACTAAATCATATTTGATGTTATTTGGCAATAAAAATAAGGTTGCTTATCTTAGGGATAATATTACTCTGAACATAAATAAAATTAGGCTTACAGTGGTTGATTCTACAAGAAATTTGGAAATAGTTTTAGATCGGGAATTACGGTTTCGAGACCGTTTAGAGCTTATCTCGCCTTACAAATTTTATATAATAACACACATATTCTAAACGTTAAATTAAAAAAGATGCTTTGCAAATCACTAGTACTTTCAAACTTTAATTATTGCGATTTTGTTTATGGTTATTTTGAACATTACAGCGATTTTAATGTTTACACTTTCACTTGATAAGAGTGGGAGAATCTATTGAAAGTGTAAACATTAAAATCGCTGTAACTTCTAAACGACTTATCCGATTTTACTAAATTTAAGCTTGTTTGGAAGTACCTTCAATTGTCGTATCTAATGGTACACGATAGTTTCTAATAAAATTGCTAGAGGGCGCAATTTGTATTAAAAATTATTGTTTTGGCAATAACTCTGAAACGAACAAATATATCGAACTGCGGTCTTCACATCTTTTCTTGCAAATTTCATCTACTTTTCGATTATGATGTCATAGTTATACCGTATGATTTGAATTTTCGGGATAAAATCGAAAAAACTGTTATTATTACAAATTGCGCCCTCTAGCATTTTTTTTTAGAACTATTATGGACAACTAAATACGACCGGTGAAAGTGCATATATTTCTCTTCCAAATAGTCTTCAGTTTGCTAAAATCGGATGTCGTTAATAAGTTACAGCGATTTAAATGATTACACTTTCAACAGCTTCCCCCACTCTTATTAAAGTCGGTACGCCAATGAGCATAAGACCAAAATGATGCATAATTGTCTAAGCTTTAAAATGGTGTTATCAAACATATACCTTAATGTGGAATTTTCGGAGTTATGTAAAATTTTAAAATTTACTTTTCAATTACGCCCTCGGCGTACGGCGGCAAACTGCGGAACTTAAAAATTATTTCCAGAATTTTCTCATGGCCACTTTAATTATCACTTTTCTCTTTCTGAGTTTCTATGCCTAGTAGTTTCCGAGATATGGCCGCTCGTCGACCTTAAAAAAACACCCTGTATGCACACGTATAGCAATTTTTCTTGTGGATATTTTTGGATTTTCTTCAATCAAATTTAAAATGTCTTCTTTTTGTTGAACTGGTTGTCTCACAGGCTGAACAATATTATTTTGTGTCGGAAAATGTCGTTGTTCGCAAACAAAAGAAAATACATTTGAAAATGTTTGATGGTTTGGACATCTTCTTCCAGGAAACCTTAATTCATATTCTCGAGAAGCGGCTCGTCCGTTGCCGTCGCAAAAACCATATACAAATATTATGTCAGCGTATTCTTGGTTTGAAAATTGATGGACAGTGCTGGATTTACCATTAGGCTGAGTAGGCTGGAGCCTACGGCGGCAGATTTTAGGGGGCGGCAGATTTGGGGCCCAATTTTTTTTTATCTTACAGAAATAAATGGTAGAGGAGATGTGGCAAATATGGAATACCGTTTTGTTTTTGCCTTGTAATTGTTTTGTTTTTGAAAAGAAGTCTTTGGTTTTTGTCAAGAACATACTTTGGTGTTTTATTTATCAGGTTTTATTATTAGAAATGGGAAAATTTGTAAACCGGGATTCTTAAAAAATAATCTTTAAAAAAGAAAAATGTTGTACCTAATGTGGAATATGTACCTAATATGGTATAGGGTAATGCGGAATATGTAGGCAAATAATGAGGTTAAAAATGAAGTAGTAAACATGGAAAATGGGTGTGGTAATTTATTTAGGATAACCAGCTGATAATCCATCCTTTTAACATCACTTCGTGTTAATCAGTAAAACTTTTTTTTCCATCAAAAGCAGATAATCTACCAATTAATCTTCTAGCTTCTGTGGTAAAATCGCTGATTTTCCCAATTTTGTTTCAACAGCTTGGGCTGGTGTTGCATTTGACTTAGTTGATAGGCAAAATAATGTAGTGCGTGAAACATTAAATGTATCTGCCGCTTTCTTGTACCCCATCTCGTGACTTCGAACTCCATCAATTGCACGAACCATATCTGGTTTTCTCCATTTTTTACGATCCATTGTATTTTTCTGTAAAATGAGGTTAATAATTAATTTTAGGAATATTTTAACAAACATTTTTATTTCATGAAATTGAAAAAAACATGGAGTGTACCTAATATGGAATATTCCAAAATAGGAACAACTTGCTATTCCATATTAGGTACGCTGCCATCTTTCTTTTAGTTGACCAAACTCATGTGTTTACAAAAAGTTAATCTTAGATTGCAATATCAGGAACTTTAACCTAAGTTATACAGGTATACAACACAATCGGACATTCCTATTTTCATTCTAACTAGGTGTATTAAATTTCGAATACATACCTTAAATAATTCACAATGTCGTGTAAAAACAAATCACACTCCGAAATAACCAACGCCTACCTTAAAGGGTTTGTAAACGACTGCCCGCAAAAAATCTAGGCGTGACAACTTATTGGTGATGTTTTTGCGTTTTTGCCGCTTTTGGTTTGTTTAATATTAGGGTATTCCATATAAGGAACATATTCCATATTTGGCGCATCTCCTCTACAATCTTTATTCATGGTCGACGGGTAGTATTTTTTTAAATAAACTTTATTGTTGGCCGTGTCTGTTAATGGGGATAAAAAAGGTAGTTGGAACTTTACTGGCTTTGCAGAAAGAAATTTCATTTTCAATAAAATAAGTAGGTAATCATAAATTTTTAAAATATTTACTAAAAATTATTGACCAAATTTGGGCGTGGTCTTAAAAATTTTTCGCCTGCGGCGCATTTCGCCTGCAGCGGGCTTTTTCTTTCCCGAACACTTCACCTGTTTCACAACTCACGAGCCGTCACTGGTATAGGGGCGGCAAAAATTGAATAGCCTACTAGCGGCAAATTTGTAAATCCGCCACTGCTGATGGGGCATTTTAAACGAGAAATAAATGTTAATTAAAAATGTCTTAATAACACCTAAAAATCTGACAGGTTACAACTGGCAATGACTTTTTATTATGCTTGGTTGCCCCCCAATATTTTGTTTTTTCTTAGGTGACTTAGCCATATGGAGTCCAATTGAATTGAACTTTTCTTTTTTTCTTGTTATTGTTATTATTAGTAGGAATAGTAGTAACAAGATTCATTTTATTATTGTCGTTATAAAATCAGTTAATATTTTTAATTTTTTTCAATATCTAAAGAACAGCTTTTTATTATGATTGAGTGGTGAGTGCGGCACTTTTGATAGGTATATCTTTAGAAGTAGTTTTTTATGTGTTTAAGTAGGTTTTATGGTTCTTAATAAGTCTACAAAATTTAAATTAAATCTGACCGTTTAAAGCGGGTCAAAATCGGGTTCAAAGAAGTCGGTTACAAACAAACATACATACAAATATACAGATGAAGCTAATAAAAGGGTGTTAAAAAAAAAACGCTGAAATGCAATAAATCTGAAAACACTTAATATTTCCGAAACAGTTGAAGATAGGTATAGGATATTGTACATGAAATATCTCTAAAATTTTCTAAAGAATGCAAAAATTAAATAATATACAGGGTGGTGTATTTAAAATAAGAAAGTTGGTATTGGCCACTGTTACATGACACACCCTGTATAAAAAGTTTTTATCGAAAAAAATGCGCAACTAGAAATACCAATCGACGTGTCCGAGCGTTTTTTCGGACACGCCCCCATGTATTTATTATCGAATTTATTTTATTTGGCTGATACATACTGTATGGATGAAACAATTTATAATAATGCATAGAATATAGTTCAGAAGAATAAGTATATCTCATGCTACGGCCAGAAGGGCAATACTAGCTGAAGCAAAAAGCAAATGGGAAAGACACTGGTTGAATCTACCAGGTCTAACACACTCAAAAGCATTTATAAACAGCCATATAAACCAACAGCTAACTGACAAACTGCTAGTGTTTAATAGGTCATGCCGTAAAGCACTAGTGGGATTAAACACCAGCCACTGCAGACTGCGACACCATATGTCAAAAATTGGAATAGCCCCAACTGATGAATGCCGGCTTTGCATGGAAGATGCAGAAACAGCGGAACACGTATTGTGCGCTTGCCCCGCAGCAGGTAGAATCAGATTCGCCCTATTTGGCAAGATGACTCTGCTGCCGGATGACATGGAAAATGTCTCCCCTAATACTCTCATCACCTTAATTAAAAGACTGGACTTATTGGGGGAAATATAACTAAGGTGTGAGCCACAATAGACCGCATGGTCGCGGTGGAGGGTTGGCTATAACCCACTCACTTCAACCTAACCTAACCTAACCTAGTTCAGAAGGGCATCGGGATGCGAAATGAACCGTATTCAGGTCTTTCGTTTTCACCGAATTTTTTCACTTGATGAAATTAAAAATTTTTTCTCGGTAAAATAAATGCATATTTTAATTAAAAACGTCATGTCAATTTTTCAGCAGGAAACGGCATATCCTCCGGACTAAAAAATTTACAATATAAAACTTGTGACGCGCGTGACACATCCCTGCAGGTCGTCCTGCATCCGTAATAGCGCCGCTGTCCCGTTGACAAATATTCCCAATAAAACTTTGCCTTACAAGTTTTAAACTTTGAATTCTCCATGGACAACTGGGTTAAACTGTTAAACAAATTCGAAAAAACAAGAAAGGATCGCCGAAGGTGGAATACGCGACGATCTGTTATAAAAGAAAATTATATTTGTTTAGACGGGCCAGGCCTTAGGCATTAAGAATAACCCTTAAGGGTCAGCGACACGAACACATGCACGGACAAAAAAAGTTCAGATCCTTGGTGCGATATACAGGTTGTTATTTAAGTATGTTCCCAAACTCCAAGGGGTGCTTCTTTAAGTGATTTTAAGAAGAAAAGTTCATATAAAGATGGGACCGAAAATGCATAGTTTTTACGATACAGGGTGTCATACTTTAAAAAAAAATCGGATGTTCGTAAATATCTCAATACTCTTTTATTCGATTGTGTTGAAATTTGGCAATTCTGTTTGTAATAACAAGAGGATAATTTAGCCTTAAATAGATTAAAATTATTAAGTCCAGTGGCGTACCGGAAGACAGTCTAACTAATATTTTTGACAAAAAAATTGCGCGCCACTGACTTTTATTAAAATTATGTATTTTTTTCGAATTAAGCAACTACAAATACAACCATTTTATCTCCAGGGTTTTTTTCATATCTTGCTTTGTTTTCGAGAAAAAAAATAAAAACCACTTTATTGCATGTCCCCGGGACAATAAGAATAAAAAATTTAAACTACTTACCAAACTATTAAGCAATTAAAATTACACGAAAGTCCTCTTTTGAATTTTTTCGCACAGATTAAAACTGTTTTCGATAAAAGAAATTAACATAAAGTAATCGCATAACATAATAATTTATTACTGCAATGTTTTAAAAGTAACAGAAAAAGAATAAGCGTGCTATGGAAGGAAAAACAGTTGCTGTTCAAACGAATTTATTTTGATTTTTACATAAACTGTCATAACTTAAAAGAGTGCCATCGTAATTATTTGAAGTGTTTTTAACAGTTTTAAGGTTATAAATTTACTAATTGTTGTAAAATGGTTCAATTCTCTCAACTCAGAAATGGCCAATACGCATTTTGTTTATGGAATGGCAATGGTCCAAGGCTCCAAGGCAATTCCAGAGAGGCTGTGCGCATTTAACAAGAAATATATCCACATCACTCAGATCACCGGATTTAAATCCTTTAGAGTTTTTCCTTTGGGGGCATTTAAAGGCTCTCGTTTACAAAACTCCAGTCAACACTGAGGATACCCAAAGGAAAATTATTACATTATGCGATTATTTTATGTTAATTTCTTTTATCGAAAACAGTTTTAATCTGTGCGAAAAAATTCAAAAGAGGACTTTCGTGTTATTTTAATTGCTTAATAGTTTAGTAAGTAGTTTAAATTTTTTATTCTTATTGTCCCGGGGGCATCTAGACATTCCGCTATAGGATTCGGCACCCGTCTCTATTCTGATTGGATGATTTCAAACGTTCCGTCTAAAAGGTATATTGGCAACCGGTTTGTTCGTTGTTACCCAGAGCATTTTTTTTATTCAATATTTTCAACTAATATTATTTTATAAAATTTTAATTAAATTTTAAAAAAATTCTCTGGATAACAACGAACAAACCAGTTGCCAATATACCTTTTTGACGAAACGTTTGAAATCATCCAATCAGAATAGAGACGGGTGCCGAATCCTATAGGGGAATGTCTATAGATGCGTCCCGGGGACATGCAATAAAGGGGTTTTTATTTTTTTTTCGAAAACAAAGCAAGATATGAAAAAAACTCAGAAAATAAAATAGTTGTATTTGTAGTTGCTTAATTCGAAAAGAGTACATAATTTTAAAAGAAGTCAGTGGCGCGCAATTTTTTTGTCAAAAATATTCGTTCTGGGACGACACTGGACTTACTAACTTTAATCTAATTAAGGCAAAATTATCCTTTTGTTACTACAAACAGAACTGCCAAATTTCAACAACATCAAATAAAAGAGTAGGTATTGAGATATTTACGAACATCCGATTTTTTTTTTAAAGTTTGACACCCTGTATCGTAAAAACTATGCATTTTCGGACCCATGTTTATATAAACTTTTTTTCTCACTTTCTTTCACTTAAAGAAACACCCCTTGGAGTTTGGCCATAGGTATACTTAAATAACACCCAGTATATGTTTTAAAATCATTCAATCCTTGACGCCCGTACAGGTGGCTTGTCTAATTTTAATAATAAGAACACCCTGTGTTTAGGTAGGGGCTTAGCCTCCCAAGGTTAAGCCCCCCTAAGGTGAACCGATCAGCACATTAGATCACTAGCACATCAAATTTAAGGTAACCTACCTCTATACCTAACGTGACCATTTATTTATGGACTTAAAACGGGACAAAGGCTTATTTAAGTCAGTTAAGTTTAGTAGGTTTTCAATAGAAAAAACACATCCTTAATAAGTTTTATTCTATTTATTAAAATTACTACAAATTTAAAAAAGTAATGGTATAAAAATAAATACCTAGTTCTTTCTATATTTGTCAGAGGAATAAATTTGATTGAATGCAGATAATGGTGATGATTTTAAGTAAAAATAACATTCTTGGCATGTTTTTTTAATATTTACTTTAGTTATCAGCATCGCCTTAAGAACTAAGACCTGTAACTGGGTTTTTTCTGTCGTCCACAGTTTGTTCATTAAAGAAAATATTCTTTCTACTGGTGCATTTGTGCCAGGAAGACATAAAATATATTCAATTAATATACAAAAGTTTTCACGTTGATGAATGTTGATTTTTGAATACTTCCACCCAACGATTTTCCGTCGAAACATTTAGATTATTCCATTTGGTTACTTTTTGCGACGTAATGTAGTTAGAGATTACTGAAAATTCGTCAAATACTTCTGTGTCTTTATTGCTATCAATATATTCGCGAACGACACACCTCTAGTGGATAAGATCACACGGTGTTCGGCGTTCGGAAAGGTGATTGTCACGTACTGGTGGAAATTTAAGCATATAACATATACATAATTATATCATATTATATAATATGACACTGATATATGTTGTTGATTACGCCATTATTTTTTTTTTCGTGGAGTTTGGAAAAACGGGACAATTTCGCGTCCCGAATTTCTTTTCGGGGACACCGTGACGGAGAGCCGAAATAAGGGACGGTCCCGTTGAAAACGTTACCCTCAACCAAGGACAACAAACAACAGCGTAACTTACGTAACGTAAATACGCACTTTAAAAAAACGTTCTATCAAACGATCTCGAGCTTTGACAGCTAAAATTTCCGACTGCTCGCTTTTTTGTCGGTCTGCGTATCACTACCACGTGCCACTGGCTACATTTTCAATTCCCAAGTTGTAGCGCGTTGGTGACGTTAGGGGGCATTTAAATGAAAATTTGTCGCGGACATCGGGGATGTTTACCCCGGCGTAAATAAAATCTAAATAGAGTAGGTAAATTTATTTTAAAATTGAACTGAAAACTTCGTTAATTTCAAGAGTAAATGCTATAAAAGTTGGGGAAATTTCAATTTTTTCAAATTTAGACTCGTTATGTGTAATAGCCAACTCAATTGGTTATTGGAGTGGTGGACTACCCCCTCTTAGAGGCTCCCCTAAGGTATTATAAATTCTTAAAACATCGTATATTGTAAATAGCCTCAAAAAATGTTTTTTTTTTATGAATTGTTACGCTAGTATAAACAGTAAAAGCGAAAGTATAATAAATTATAACTTTACACGCATTAATGGTTTTACGCTAAAGACTTATTACGAAAAAAGATAAATTTCACTGGGCGGCACGTGCATAAATCACGGAGGGGAAGGCCTCTGCTGCTGACACGTGACCGGGAAAACAGGGGCGTGCGGGTTTACTGTTTTACCAAAACATATATTTTTTAAATAACGTGTGTTTGATTAGGTTTGGTAGTAATTCGATTGTTCTCTTATAGACTTTTTCCTAACCTTCGTCTGTGACTTTAAAGAAAGGGGGCTTCAGAAAGTTGGCTATACCTTTCTGGTATTCATCTCATAAACTCAAATTAATGTAAGAACTGGCCACATCACCTGTCATTAATGGCACCCTGTTGAAGTCTGGTATATTTTACGTTAAACGGTTGGCTACAGAAACAGAACCGGAGTAAGTTATTTTACCTCCGCCTTCGCCATTTGTTAATTTTGTAAGGGAGTCTTCATATTTTGTGAAGATATAGCGTAGATACTAATTTTATTATTTATTAAATAAAATATTGGGACACCCGTACCTACCACAATAAGTATGTGAACACATTATAAAACTAAAGGAAAAGAAGAAAACAACATTTATTTCGTTTAGTATTTATTTATGAAAAGGCAAAAAAGGTATGTAGGTATTTATTATACAAGGAAAAAAGTAATCCATTTTTGCGAGATGTCAGCTTTGTGGTGCACGTCGAATTAAAACACCATATTGGGAACCCTTTTTGTAATATTACTTTTGTGGGCATTTTATATATGAGTAGATATTTATAGGGTGTCCAGTAACTAAGGGGCGATACACCAACAGGAGATAGTGGACTCAAGGGCAGATCCAGGGGGGGGTCATGGGGGTCATGACCCCCCCCCCCTGGGCGGTTTACATTTCAACATACGTAAAAACTATTGTGGAGTCAAAAAGAGCGAGTTCATAACCCAGTGCACATTTTTTCTACAAATTGAAAACACTGTTATTTTACAGCGTCGTGCAAAAAGGAACTCGTTACCTACTCATTTTCATTGTAAAAGGAACTTCATTAATAAGATTATAATTTAGGATTATCTCTAAAAAATGTACTAATAAAATCTCTAGTTTTGTATATTTCAGGAGTTGGTTCTCTAAACCTACGTTCTTTTTTCATTAAAAACTCGGCCACTGCCGGTCTTGGATCAAAATGGGCTGTTCCAACTCCAATCAATGACACTAAGAGGCGATCATTCATTGTATCTTCATTTAATGAAATTCTTCCTGGCGTTTTTAATTTGTTGTAATGGAAAATAATCCTCTCAGTAGTCATTGAATGAGGACTTATTAGCAATAACGAGACTAAAAGCTTTTGTAATATATCCTTAGTGCAAACTGTAAATTTTCTTAATTTATTAGCAAGTCTGGTGCCTTCATCAGGAGTATCAATGTCTGAAATTTCTTGAATTAAAGGCCAGCAATCACACACGGATGCCGCAAAATTGGACACTTCCTCTGAACCGAAGAGATTCTCAACTAATGGTCGGCCTGCGGATATCATTTTAGCTTCGGCACAAATAAGGTTTATCATATTTTTAATTGTTTCATCTTCTTCCTCTAAAAACCTCTACAAATTTTCGCCTTCGGTACTATTTTTTGCGCCTTCGGCACTGTGTGACCCCCCCCCCCAGAATTGATTTCTGGATCCGCCCTTGAGTGGACTTGAAAATATGTCATTTAATTTTATTTCTTATATGGTTAAAGAGATACATGGTGATTCAAGTAAATATTCACTTTATAAAATTGGCAATGATTGGAAGTTAAGCGGATATGAATTAATTCTGGTGTAGTTATGTTTTTGAGAGCAACAAGGAGGATTCCATAATGACTTTTATGATACTTCCTAGAGAACGCTTGCTACACAATATAAGTTTGCTAAATTCTCGCATAATTGCGTTTAAAAGCTAGATGGCAAGAAACATTTAAATAAACACCTTTCTTAACGAAAGATATTTATTGAAAATTAACCGTCATATTTTTAGGTCTACTATCTCCTGTTGCCGTATTTGCCCCTTGCCCTTAAATATAAGACATCCTGTATATAACGATAAGTCAATGGTTTAACTAGGTTCTTTATTGATTTCCTAACAGATGAGTTAACCAAAATGTGGTTTGTACTCACTATTAAACTTAAATAATAAACACCAAGAAAATCTGACTCTGAAATATATAAAATACAAAAGTAAAATGTTTAAAACACACAACACAAAAGACAGCTACAGAAACACTTTAAAAACAACAAAATCGGAAGAAATTAATATGACACAACCTGACTCGTGAGCTTGCTGCGGCCCACTGCTGATCTGGAAACTTTAACGACGAAACCAGATCAGCTGTTAATGTCAAATGTCGTCATCTTCTGTCGAAACGCTTTGTTTTAAGATAAACTTAACTATAAATATGTAATGGTCGCCGTTGTCATATGTGAAGCATCTTTACCAACCTTTAATTTAAAAGTCCTTAATTCAGAAGAAACTTTCTTGACACAACAGACAATCGTTGCAATAATGAGAGATGAATATAATTACATGTTCACGAAGATACTTATTCCGCACCTAACCATTTTAGCCGAAAAGTGTCAACAGTCAACAGGTAAAATATGTGCTGTACCCCAAATGAAGATAGGCATCTTTTTCTTACGCCTTTGCACCGGCATAATTATCTCTTTCCGACCAGTCTCGTATATCTAATATTGTTTCATTCGTTAACCTCGGACACTCGCAGAGCCGCCACACTCCGATTTTGATTTATGATCAATGTTTGTTTTTTAGGAATATTTTTGTTCATTTTCAGTGCTTTCAGAAGGTGTTTTGCCATTATTTTGAGAATGGTAGTATATTGTTGCTTCATGGCGAAAATTTTTAATGTTCTTTACATGCTAGCCTCTCAAATCAATTTATTATTAATAAAAAAGGCATCCATGTCCATGTTTATAAATACAATTTTATTCTTACTACAAAACTTTTTGAATACTAGTCAAACGAAACTAGAAATTGAAAAAGAAAAAAATTGTATTTTTCAAAGTTCCCGTCAAACCCCTAAAGACGATCGCTTCTGCTTAATAGTTCTTGAGATTTCCGATGATGCAGAAACCATGGAAAAGATCGGTATTTTTTGCAATCTAACAATAAATTTTTTTTTCATATTATGCTGCGTATATTCTGCCCATCAAGTCCACTCATTTTAACAGTTTTTAATATGTCTAAAATATACACTAAAAAAGACCACGATTACCACCTTGTCCTCTATACGCTACGCCATAGATTGTCCATTTTATGTGTTTTCAATAATGACTGATTAACAAGTTATTTACCTAATTCTTTTTGCAAAAATCGATGGGGACGCCTTAGATTTTTACTTATAAACCTTTAATCTACGTCATATTCGTCTGTCTACGCATCTGCTTCGATTAAGAATGCGCCCCTGAATAAGAAATCCCCTGTTTAGTTGACCCTCTTCAGCGGGCCCCGTTGCAGCGGTCTGGTATCACAATGTTTATCTATTTGACGGTCGATAAAGCCATTTGAACACTATTAAATCAGGGTTAGATGACGTTATTACCGGGGATTTATGTCGGAAGGGTAAAGTTGTTAATCTGCATACAAAATTACAGAGGTTTATTCAATTTTTATGATATGCAGTTTGGACTTTTCGTCGATTACAAATTAAGACGGGTGTCTTTTTATCTAAAAGGCAAAATCAACAATAGGGATTGCTGATCCACAAATTTTTGCGGATCACTCCGGAACTGATCGCAAAGTAGTAAATACCTACCTAGTCCGTGGATCAGTTTCGAGTCCGGAGACTGGTACCGGAACCAGTGGTGTCAGAATTTCCACAACCAATTATCGTACCTAGGCAATGAAATTATCGTACATTATCGTACGATTTACGTCATTGGTTCTTTTTAAATGGGCATAAAAGGCAATTTTTGATTTCTAATATATGAAAAACATAAATAGGTAAAGCACGATGGGGTGAGGGGGAGGGGGAGGGGGGTGGTGGAGGTCAGAGCGTGTCCGCCATTTTAAAACTCTATGACCAAATCTCCTAAAAAATAATTATTTATTTATTGCCAATAAATATAAAAAGTGCGAATGGAAATAAAAAACAAAACTATAATGAAAACAAAACATGCCTTTCTATTCCGTTTCTTCCTGCTTGACATCAAAAGTAATATCGTTTTCTGGGTTTTGTTGGTCGTGTTTTTTATTATCGTATCCGTATAGATTGATTATATGACTTCATTAAACTGAGCATTTTGTCAGTTGGTTCAAAACTGACGCAACCCATTTTCAAAGTATTAACATGCTGTGATGAATGCATAATGCCATTCTGGCTTATATTTTTTTTTCCTATAAGGATTTTTTGAAAAATGTACAAGTTTTCAACAAACTTTAATGGTTCTAAATTAAACCTCTTCGGGGTTACTGAGCCTTAAACCACAGAACCCCACCGGACAATTTTCTACGTTTATTCATCACCTACTTAGTTCTAATTTTTTTCCCCACAATGTCTTTTAGACACAACTTTTTAAGAACGTCTTTTTTTAAAAAATCTTTAAACAATTTTCTACACCTTTTCAGAAAGGTTTTTCTTTCCCAGTTTATTTGGTTGGTTTGAACCCAATTTACTGACTTCTCTCATACTCAGTATGTTTTAACTATCATCAATTTATTTAAAGTATGTCTATTTTACACACCAAAAATTTTTAATTACATAAAAGCTCCATTAAGGTTCTACACCTTTTTTCTCTTCTGCTAAAACCATCAGCAACAAATATATTTTCTGTCTCCTGATGATGAACGTTTCTACGCTCGAAACATGTAGAGACTCTTACTACTGAATATTTATTCTATTAAACTTTGTAGAGGAAGACTTTGAGTTTTTTCTTTCTTTCCCATACTTTCAACTCCACTTTAAGCAAGGACTATTTCTTCAAAATAATAAATTGTGTTTACAGGTCTCTGATATAATTTATTTTCATCCAAAGCTTGAGGTGTGATGATACCCGAAAATTTTAAATCTTCGCCACTTCTTCCTGTAGCAAGGAATCTTAACGTTGCTGCAAGTCGCTCGTGTAGTGTAATAGCCCGTATTAACTGCGTGTCTTGTTTGATGATAAGAGGGGTTACTGATTTTAAAAGAGTACAATATGTGTCGCGTGCTATCCGCAAATAATTAAACCAATCTCCAGGGTCCAGTTTCAGCTCAGTTAACAGGTTCATATAGGAAAGCGGGGTTCTTTTTAAAATCAATTTCATCTCCCACTTTGTCGTTTTTTTTTTATTATGGCTAATGCACATAAAAACATTGTCTTCATAATTACTGTTTTGTATTAAATTTGTTGGACTGGCAAACAAATCTGCAGTCTCGCAGTCTCCATTTTGTTCGTCGAGAAAGCTGCCAACAAAAGTTTGGAGATGGCAACTCTACTTTTCTGGTTTTTACCTTGCACAAAACACGTTGCCCTGCTAATATTGCTGTAGTGGTAAACTTGTTGAGTAATAATAAACCTTAGATAAGCCCAATAAAGGGACAAGATAATTTCCCCTTGACCTTTTTTTTTAAATCTTCATTTTAACGTTGGCCTCTTAAAATAAAAAAATCGACATTAATTTATCATTTTCAAAGCTTATGGATTTTCCTCCTTGTGGTATTTTGGCGAAAACATAATTTTTTTGTAAAAAATTGTTGTACCTTAAGAAAACATTTTTTACGCCTAGACTTTTAAAAGTTTGTCATTGACGAATGGTTGCCGTTTTCGGGTTTCTTTGCAGGTTTGGAAAAGTTTTTTTTTATTCTTCTTCGATTGATGGTTAATAATTTGTTATTTTTTTTGAAAGTACTTTTTCGTGTTTGACTCCAAACGTCATTATATAGGCAATGCTAAACAATCACCAAAGTTGTCCTCATCTCAAATCTGACAAGTAAAAGAATTAATCATGTTTAAGGCCTACGAGGGACGATAGAAAAGTTATTGCAAAATAAATCCTCCCGGAGTAATTTTTTGAATAAAATAAAGTAAAGGGAGATAAATTCGGACTTTACACTACTATACAGGGTAATTTACGTAGTACGTCCATTAAAAAAATGTAGATTTCGCAAAATCTTATCGATAAATAAAATATATCTATCCAAAGTCATGGTACTTTCGAAAATACTGGAAATCGACGCCATCTCAGTTTTTTTTTAACAATTTGATATTTAGATTCTGCATGGAATTGTGAACTCAAAACGCTGTACTTACTTGTCATAGTTTGTGAAATTTGAATTTTTCGAAAATAGTCCATGGTTCCAGGTGTCTATTATGAAAAATCAGAACTTCTAATGCATTAGAAATAAAATCATGAATTTTTAAAAATTCGATTCCTAAGGATTAGGGCAAAATTATTTTATCTTTCTTTTTCTATAGCCTAATGAATGATGGGTTTCCGTTTTAAAGCGCGAGACATTATATTGATGTGTTTTGGGTTGCATACCTCTTCAACATAGCTACGGCAGTCTCCGATTCACGGAGCACGGCTTGCCGGACCTGGATTTACGGGGGAGATTTGAATATTTTAATTGTGGTGTAATATAATACAATAATCTTGAAGATTCAGCTACAGGGGAGATTTGGAAATAAAATTATTAAATTGTTAAAAAATATGATATTATTTATAGAATATTGCAGTGGAATAAACAGTTGTTTTAAAGCAAAACATAAATGCCTGACTTGTTAATAATTTAGTGGCTAGCCTGGGCTGGCGCTGCCGACTCTGTCGGGTTGTCACTGAGAGATGTATCGAAGGAAATCAATATTCGATAGTAAATGAGTAGGTATAGTATTGTACCGTGCGAGCAAAAATTATTTGCATCAAAGGGGGCTTGGATTAAAAAACGAAGGGCTTGGTTTAGATCACAATGATACGGGGACGATATATCGAACCAAATGTAGGTTAAAATTTAGTCCAATTTTTATTCAAAGTCTGCGGCTTGTATTTCTTGGAATATGGAATTGGAATTCAATATCTGCTGCTTGGAATACTTGCACTTTATAAGGAAATAAATTTAGCTGCTTCTTAAGAATAGTACTGCATGTTCCATAAGATCTTCCCACTTTTTGGGACAGGACAATTTGTTGGCGTATTTTGCATTATTTCACGAACGTTTGCAACAAGTTCTTCTGTTCTTACAGATGGTCTTCCTGCTCCTTTTTTGTGTTGTATAGTACCTGTTTCCCTAAACACAGCCACGGTTCTTTTCAGGTAATGATAAAAATCCCCAGCAATAAAAGCAACGTTAGGAAAATGTTCGTGAAAATCGTCCATGCACAAACCCGTATTGTATTTCCACTTACCATTTACTCTAACCCCGTTTCGAAAATACGCTTCAACCATGAATGTTTTGTGCTGTTCCGTAAAGCCCATTGTGTGAATTATTCAAGAAATGGAAAAATTAGCGATGAATCAAATTACTTGTAACGACTGTCAAAGATGACGGAATAACTGATTGATTGTTAATTCAGGTAGTTACTGACACCCAACAGGTATTAAGCTCTACGGCTAATCATTACGTCCTTAGATGCAAGGCCCTCTTTGATGCAAATAATTTTTGCTCGCACGGTATAATATCTGATATTAAATTAGAATTGTCACTAAGTAAAGCTTTTGGATTTATCTATATAAGTTGTAATTTCGTAATTTTTGCTTCAAACTAATACAAAAAAAGAATCCTTCGGGAAATAGTTTAAATATTACATATTCATGGTTTCACACCGCAAAATAGAGAATTTTGTCCGTGTAATTCTATAAATATGCATGTTTTGCGAATTACATCACAGATTTTAAAGTTCCTACACGCATGTTATAGGCGTACTGGGAAAGGGTAAAGTGTACATTTTTCTTTTTATTACTTTGTAAATGAAATAATTATAGAGCAATAAAAAGTACGATAAGCTTGAAAATAAAAATATCTCTAAAGTATACCTTACACAGGAGAAAACACGCTCATTAAACCATTTCATATGAAAAATATTGGACCGCCCCGGGTACCATACCAAGGGGAGTGCCATTAGCACTAGACTTAAGATCGTGTCTATAGGACCCCATACAAGCATCATAGCATAATTTTTTTTTTAAATTGCCTTCATGAATAGCCTGTTTTGGTTTGTTTGTTTTGTTGCCATCAAACATTTGTACGTGTGAAACAAAGACAGAAGAGAGAGATAGCATTAAATTTCCGACTCCGTGCGGAATCGTAATTTGCTCGAGTCGGAACGATTAGTCAACACCCAGCGTCGTAAAAAAAAGTTTTCATTAAAGTATCTATTAATAAATTTTTACTTAAGTGAAGATTAAAAGAAGCCTTTGAAAAAACCTAGGCTGCGAAGGAATAGTGTTATTAGTTATTATGAATGACTGAAATTAATGAAATTTTAGGCGAGACACAATAAGATTTTTTTTTAAATTTAATTATGTATAACCACATAGAGGATATTTGTACATAATCTAGTATGTTCTATTGCAGTTGTTGACATGGACATGGCCAGGATATAAATAGAAGTATTATTTTTTTTTTCTTCCTGCTTTTATGAGGGAGCCCTAGGTATATGGTACTTACACTTGAATGTTTCAAATTCCATAGAAAATGAGTAACCTATATGCATAAGGTCGAAATTATTAATGTCCTGCTTGAACCCACATAACTATACCTATGATAAATAATTGTTCCAATAATGGAATTCTTAGAAGTTATCTCACAGATAAAAATGTTAACAAGAATTATTTCTGTTTACTCTTTTCCTGATTACTATACCGTTACCTACACGACTACACCATTGAATGAGCAAATATTACAGATTAGCTGACCTTAGCTGTAAACATGTAAGTTTGGATTAAAATAATCTAGTTTTCCACTAATCTTACACTAACGCACCATTTTGTTAAGTACTTATAACAATAAAATGAAAAATCCATTACAAAGAAACAAAAAAAAACTTCACAAAGCATGTACAAATACGAGTATTCCGACGACTAATCACGACATCGCCAAAGCAAATACTACGATTACTCACAGAAAAAAAAGGGTTTCTTCGATTACTACACTTGTTTTGTTGCTACCCGTGAATGGCCGACGCGTGAAAAAGGAAAGCGAAGTTGCCGCTATCAACCTAGATTTTATCCCCATGGAACTAATATAAGCAGATACTAAATACAAAGACCTGAAATAATCATATTTTTATAATTTATTTAAACCAACAAAACAAAAACTGGTTCCACCTATATAGTATCTTATCAACGTTTGTTCGGGTTTGTAATTTTTCTGAATTATACTTGTAAAACGTATATTTTATTAATTTTATGAATCTAATATGTGACTTAACAGTAAGTTTGATAACAGCGCTTCATTTGATGCACGTGTTAAGAGTATAGTGGACCCTGCGTGGACCATAAAGCTAACCAGACAAATTGTAATCGCTGGAATCATTGATTTCTTTAAAACGTAAATAATGTCGTCTATTCTATGAAGATTATGGGTTGCAGACAGATTTAAAAAAATTAATTAAATATAATCATCAGCAACTTTGACTGTGACATAAATGACATTGGCAGAAGTGATTTTTTACAACCAGAGTAGCCCGGATAGGAAAAACTGTAGGTCCGCCTGGCTGATATAATGGGCCTCTTAGGCCTTAGTATACTAGCCCTTTCACCAACCCCTGCTTACAAAAAAGATGTGGTGTGGTGTGGTTAGTTAGTTTTTGGTAAAAACCTTTAGGCACATTAACATAAGAGTATCAACAAAAATTTAAAAAAATCGTTTAAAAAAATATAAATCTGGCCACCAAAGACAACCCAAAAATGCTTCGCCTGCGGCTCTTTTTTCCCTTTATTGCTTACCATGTGGTGATAACGTTGCTTCACCACTGCAACTAGTTGCTCTTCTTTGGAGTTGAAGAACCAAGAAAACGACGTTTTGCGCTGCAAAACATGATGTATAACGTTTTCTGTGTTGTGTGTTGCATAATCCAGACATCAAGAAAGCGTCCGCAGACCCGGCTAAACAAACGGTGCTTTCCGAAACAGAAATGAGAATGTTTGCATGAAGCGGAAGTTTGAAACAAGGACGGTAAAGTTTGCACGGAATGTGCAGCGTTTTGGAGTTTTTTTTAATTTCCGGGAGAAATTATATCAAATCTGTGCAAATTGTTTCTAATTCTGGAAGATTTCCGGAAAGCCGTAGAGGTAGCAACCCTAGTCGTATCCCATTACTTAAGATAGAAGGATAAAACTCCTTTCTTTTCTGGTGCCTTCTATTTATGGAATAGCTTCGCCAGAATCATTTAAACCATTTTCTCGAAAAGTATCACTTAAGTCATCCTAGTCTAGGGTGCCAATCGTCCTGTTTTCCCAGAACTCTTTCTGATTTTTAGGGTGTCCTGGATATTTTTTCACCAGCGTTCTGTTTTTTAAAGCGTACTAGAGTGGTTAGAGTAAAGGTTTAAGTTTAGTTAGGTAGTGGTGGTACCATAGCAGTGAGTAGCAAGCTATTTAGGTTACATATTATTAGTAAATTTGTGAGTGCTTGCTGCAGGAATAGAACTTATTTTTTGTATGTATTTCGACAGTTTTATCTTATTTATTTATATCAATAATATATATTTTGTTACTTAACACAACGTTTCGGTTCGTATCTCTAAAGAAGAGGCCCCGCTGCACTTTCTAGGCACCTGCGAGGCCCTGGGAAGACTAATGCATCAGGTGCTAGGATCGGCGGTTCTCGAAAAGGAAGAAATCACGGCCCAGCCCTGGAGTGATATACTTGCCTTCATAAGGAGGTCGGGACGTTTTGGCGAGGGCCAAGGGAGTTAGAGTGATTGGGGGAAGACTCTGCCAGATTTCGGAACGTCCCCTCAATTACTACTATATCTACTACTACTAGTATCTTTAACCAAGTGTAAACTATATTAAGTGAAATCCAATTCCACATAATATCCAGGTTTAGAGCCTTGAATAGACACTTTGCTATGAATACCTAAAATGTACAGTGTGACCAGTAAAGTCCGCATCATTTTATTAATAACTTTTGAAATTTGACTTTGGCATCAAGTTCTGCTTCGATTAAGATGAAAATTAAACAAAAAAATAATAGTCACGTGATTCGCATTATCTGGCAAATTTTAATTTTTTTCCCAAAAATAATTCAAAAGTAGGGTTATTTCTAAAAGTATCGAAAAAGTTATTAGAAAAAGTTTTTTTGAATGCAGTTTTTAGCCCACATGCAGCTGCATAAGATAATTTTGATTTTTTTACCCATATTTTGTAAATTGCACCACTTTTGCAAAATATGACTCAACGCAACCTACATAAAACTTCTTAGTTTTGACAATGATTTATTTCAGATACATTTTCTTTAAAGTAGCGCCATATTAAATGTGTGTTTTTCTACAAAATCAAAATGGGGCAATTAAAATTTGGTCGCATGTGATGCAAGGTTTATTTGTTTTTGACCCTGTATAAGGTAACTTCATAAAATAAATATTTTTGAAAACGTAGTTTATATCTGAAAGTAATACACCTTAATATCAAAACAAAAAAGAATACAGTGTCATCAGTAAAGTGTTCATGAAGTGGAAAATAAATTTTAGTGGTGGGTAAAAGATCAAAATTATTTTATGCAGCTGAAATTTTGCATGTGGGCTAGAAACTGCATCTAAAAAACTTTTTCTAATAACTTTTTTCGATATTTTCAGAAATAACCCCACTTTTGAATTATTTTTTGGAAAAAATTAAAATTTGGCAGATAATGCGAATCACGTGATTACTATTTTTTTGTTTAATTTTCATCTCGATCGAAGCAGAACTTGCTGCCAAAGTCAAATTTTGAATAAAGCTATTAATTATTAATAAAAAAAACCCACATGATGCGGACTTTAACTGGTCACACTGTATAGTGGATTAAATAACTTCTTTTTTTAGTGTATATTGCTTTTTACTACATCCTGTTTTTCAATTAAAGTGTCATGGTATTTTTACAATTTTACCTTCTAATTCTGGTTTTTAAAACTTGGACAACAACCCTATCCTAGTCCTATAGTGCACACCACGTGTATAGAATATATTTTTCTAACAAGATTTCATAAATCATCATTCTTTAATTTTTTTATTATCATTAACGCCCCTTTGGTTAGTAATGGTAATAAAAGTCAATATCTAAAATCACGTTACTGTCTTTAATTTAATAAAAAATATGCTCATACACCTTATTTACCTTTTTAGTTCGTGTTATTTTCATAGACATATAATTAATTTTTTCCACTACTTACCTATAACATCGCCATTATTGACCGATTAATTAACGCCAGAAATCGTTTTTCTCTCCCTTCTCAGTTGCTATTGACGACGGTCAATAATAATGCATTGAAATCCATTATTGACCGATCTATTTAAAACCCGGTAACTTGATTTGTTAATTCCCCAATAAATAACATGAAAGGTGACGCCAAGCCAACTGACAAGAGAACAAATTATCTTGCCAATATGCCAAAGCAGGTAACTTGATTAAAATATATATTTATACCTACCTAATATTTTTTATAATTTATTAATACTGTACAAAATAAAAGTGTTAGTAGTGGAAAAAAAATTATATTAACCACGGTTTAGACAGCCTATAGCCCTCGCGCCCTAAATCCCTCGTCGCTCCGCTCCTCGTGATTTAAACTTGACGCTCGGGCAATAATGATGGCTGTCTAAACCTTGGTTAATAATATACTATTTTCCACTACTAACCTATAACATCGCCATTATTGACCGATTAATTAACGCCAGAAATCGTTTTTCTCTCCCTTCTCAGTTGCTATTGACGACGGTCAATAATAATGCATTGAAATCCATTATTGACCGATCTATTTAAAACCCGGTAACTTGATTTGTTAATTCCCCAATAAATAACATGAAAGGTGACGCCAAGCCAACTGACAAGAGAACAAATTATCTTGCCAATATGCCAAAGCAGGTAACTTGATTAAAATATATATTTATACCTACCTAATATTTTTTATAATTTATTAATACTGTACAAAATAAAAGTGTTAGTAGTGGAAAAAAAATTATATTAACCACGGTTTAGACAGCCTATAGCCCTCGCGCCCTAAATCCCTAGTCGCTCCGCTCCTCGTGATTTAAACTTGACGCTCGGGCAATAATGATGGCTGTCTAAACCTTGGTTAATAATATACTATTAAAGCTTGGCAATTCTACTGTTTTTAATTATACCCTTTATATTATTTTCTTTCACTTCCTTACAAGCAAGTCTCCTTTGCATAAATAATGAAAATTACGACTTTTACAACACAAAATACGTTTTCGCATTATCGACTTTATTACTTCCTTACTGTTTACTTTTAAATCAGGTTGTGACACCTTAAGGATCTTTAAATATTTTAAAGCTTTTATGTAAAATCAATACATAATATTCATGTTAGACACAAAAGTTAGACATGGAGCTAAGCTACGGCCATGTTTGGCTGTAAAAGACAACCTACGCTTATGTTCAAAATACAGAGCGTCTTATTCTGGTTAAGAAGACAATAGGAGTTGATACGTCCAAAAAAAATTGGTCATTAAACGAAAAAAAAAAATGGTATGTTATGTCAATAATAAAACGAGTACGTACGATACCATACGTTACAATAATAGTGTCGTTATTTCAGTGGCTCGTCAGTGGTAGCAGTGCCTTCCCTGCTACAAAACAAATAATAATACTTTATTTTAGACACCGACCGAAGGGTCGCTTTCGGTTTCGGCTAGTTTCGGCCAAAAAATCTAGTTTCGGTGACAGTTTCGGTTTCGGCCAAAAAACGGCCAAACCTTCGGCCGCGCCGAAACTCTGTGTTCGTGAATTGACGCGCACCGTTCGGCTAACTTTGAGTGAGTTCGTGGGCAGTGTTGTCTATGTAAATAAAGTTTTTCTCTGTCGACCTTTTTTTTTAGGTGGGAAGAGTTCAATCCGTTTTCAAGATCGATCTTGTCCTATATAAAATAAATTAGATTTCACTAAACAAAAGAATTTTTAACTTAAATACAGTGTGTAGTAAAGTAAAGTCCGCATCATATGGGATTTCTTTTTATTAATAGCTTTATTTGAAATTTGACTTTGGCATCAAGTTCTGCTTCGATTGAGATGAAAATTAAGCAAAAAATAGTAGTCACGTGATTCGCATTAGGTAGGTATTTGCCAAATTTTAATTTTTTCCAACAAATAATTCAAAAGTGGGGTTATTTCTGAAAATATCGAAAAAAGTTAGAAAAAAAAGTTTTGTTAAATGCAGTTTCTAGCCCACATGCAAAATTTCAGCTGCATAAGATAATTTTGATTTTTTACCCACCACTAAAATTTATTTTTTTTAAAACCGACCAGAAAATTTACACTTTCTGGACAATTTTTCGTCTAGTAAATAACGGTTTTCCGATCGCAAGACCGGAAAAGTAACATTAGAGACCGGAAAAATCTTTTCCGGACTCTAATGTTACTTTTCCGGTCTCTAATGTCACTGTCACCCTGTTTTTTGTTTTTCCAATCACTCTTTGATAATAAAAGATACCTTGATTTCGTTATTATGACAGCAACATTTCGATGTATTGTCGAGTGACAGTTCGTTGATTTTTAATTTTGTTCTTTATGTCAAACTTGTTTCGCGTAGATTATAAAATATATCGAAGTGTCGGTCTTAAAAAAAATATTGTACGTCACGCAACCGAAAATTAGTGTTTTTCAGGTCTCTCCAAGCTTCCAGGACTCGCCTATGGCTCGCCCTGGAAATGCTTGTCTCGACCTGAAAAACACTACTTTCCGGTCTTGTAACGTAAATTACTATTCCACTTAATGAACACTTTACTGATGACACTGTGGTTATTTTTGTCTTTTTATCTTAATATTAAGGGTATCACTTTCACACACAAACTACGTTTTCAAAAATACTTATTTTATGAAGTTACCATATACAGGGTCAAAAACAAATAAACTTTGCATCACATGCGACCAAATTTTATTAGCCCAATTTTGATTTTGTAGAAAAACGCACATTTAATATGGCGCTACTTTAAAGAAAATGTATCTGAAATAAAGCATTGTCAAAACTAAGAAGTTTTATGTAGGTTGCGTTGAGTCTTATTTTGCAAAAGTGGTGCAATTTACAAAATATGGGTAAAAAATCAAAATTATCTTATGCAGCTAAAATTTTGCATGTGGGCTAGAAACTGCATTTAAAAAAACTTTTTTTAATAACTTTTTTCGATACTTTGAGAAATAACCCCACTTTTGAATAATTTTTTGCTTTATTTTCATCTCGATCGAAGCAGAACTTGATGCCAAAGTCAAATTTCGAATAAAGCTATTAATAAAAAAAAATCCCATATGATGCGGACTTTACTGGTCACACTGTAAGTTTCGATTTCGCTTTCGGCCGAAACTGAGACCAAGGCCGAAGATTCGGTGTAGGTTTCGGTTTCGGCTGAAAATCTTGTTTCTGTCGGACACTACTTTATTATATAGATATCTATAATATACAGTGTGTCCACGGATAGAGTTTGGAAGAGGAAAAACTTTTTTATTAGTAGGTATGGAAGAATAAGTCATTCTTTATAAAAACGTCTGCTTATGCTGAAACTACAATTTCGAATATCATATTTGCGATTAATATAGAAGGTTCGTCACAAACAAAATTTTAGTTTTTGTTTTTTTTCAATTCCTTGATTTTTAAATGAACTTTGCTAGTGTTAAAACTACAATTATTTCAACTATTAGATTTACGATTACTATACAGGGTTTGTCAGAAAGAACAGTTTTTGTTTTTTGGATTTTTTTTTCAATTCTAATTTTCAAACTCTCCCAACTATAAACAATTTAACTCCAGATATTGACTCAACCTGGTATTATAGCATGATGGAGCTCCGTCGCATTTTGCTCGCGTAGTTAGATAATTTTTGGACGTCACGTTCCCAAATAGATGAATAGGAAAAAGAGGGCCTATCGAATGGCCTTCACGGTCTCCCGATCTTTCGCCCTTAGATTTCTTTTAATGGGGTCACCTGAAAAACTAATGTTTATCGAAACAAAATAGAGCCGTTTTTCCATTATTTGTTATATCGATTTTTTTTCATGTTCACCTATTAAATTATTGTTTATTGAAGTTTATTTTGTGTTTTGTAATTATTAATAAAAACGTCATGATATCTAGGAAACTAATAAATTTAAGCATAACGTATGATTAATGAAAAATGTTCTAAATTAACTAAACGATCAAAATAAGTGATAATACCTATACCTTTTAAGAAAAGATAACTTTACTCCACCATTTTTTGGGCGAACTTGTACATTTCATTTATTACAGACTATAAAGATTTTTAAAAGCCTTAAAACTTTTATATAAGACATTTTTTGCTAACTTCTGTATCTTTTAAAATAATCGGCCGTTCTGGTAATTTCTCCTAACCCTGCATATACAGGGTGTTTCAATAAAAACTCCCAGGCCAATTATTTCGAAAACTAAAAGTTACTCTATGATTGGCTTCACAACTGTGTAAAAAACGTGTTTGTATAATACAAGATGTAGGTGGCGCCACGGTGCAAAGAAATTTTTCGATGACAGGAACTTTTAAATGTTGTCTTTCTTAAAGATAATTAGTTTTTGGTCAAATTATGTCACATAAAAAATTTTGATAAAAAAAATATAAAAATTACCAAAAACTCGTCTTCGTCTTATTTTTTGCCAATATTATTTGTTAAGGCGCCCCCCTGAGACGTCACTGGACGTAATAATTTAGCCCTACACGAGCGTTTTAACTGCCAAAATTAAATTTAAGTCTGCTAAAGGATAAATATAAGGAAAAATATTTATAATTAAAATACTCGTTAAAAATATTTTAAAAAAAAACTTAACCCCAAATATCTCCTTTCATGTTGGATTTTCAAAATTTTCTATGGGACATAATTTAATCAAAAATTAATTAGGTATCTTTAAGAATGACAACATTTAAAAGTTCCTGTCATCGAAAAAATTCTTTGCACCGTGGCGCCACCTACATCTTGTATTATTCAAAAACATTTTTTAAACAGTTGTGAAGCCAATCATAGAGGCTAAAAACTGGCGTTTACAGAATTTACATGTCGCTTTTAGTTTTCGAAATAATTGGCCTAGGTGTTTTTATTGAAACACCCTGTATAAATAAATTATTTATTTATTAAGATCCTAAAAAAAAACGCATGCCACTGCGTTCTAATGATAACAGCGAGTAGACGCTCATCTTACAGCGTTGCGAGTTTTTAAAGCCATTTCTTTCTCACCTATGTAAAACTGCGAAAGTATGTGAGATTTGAAACAAATGGTGTTTTATGAATCGAATGTTTTGTCTCCTTGATTATAATATGTCTCCGGTTGTTATAGGAAAAAATTAAAAACCATTTTAACATTGGAAATGTTGTATGTTCGTATATGTGGACCAAGTTACGAGTTTTTCGTTCAAGGTAAAAAGACAATTTATGTCGCGCGTCTTGTTGCCGTATGTTGGTTTTGTTGGAATTTTTATTTTTGGGTGTTGCTGATTGCGATGGGAAAAGGTACATATTTTCTAAAAAGAGGTGCATCGCGATTTAGAAAAAGTACCTACATATTTTAAGATAATTTTAAAAAAAATTTATTTAATAATTAATTTTTTTTATTCGGGCTAAATTTATGAAAGGTAAATATTTTTTTAAAGAAATCATCGGCTTCGGGCAAACCGGCAACATCGCGTCAAATGCATCTCATTGGTAATATGTGGTTGCATAAGATTATTCAATTTCTTAAAAAAATGTAGAAAAAAAAAATTTAAGGTACCTAGGTATTTTAAAAAATTAAGGTAGGTATTTAAAAAAAATTAAGGTATATTTAAAAACTACTTGTTTTAGCTATTTATTAGTTAGTTTTAAGTCGGTTAGAAATAAAAAGCTAAAAAATCAATATTTTTACACTGAGAAACAGCTTTCTATTCCTTATAAGAATTTCCATACTCTTTATACAACTGTTTTAATACTATAAATGTGACGATAGCAACGCGCTTTCCTACTGTAAGACAACGAAAATAGCTAGACTAGACCGTTTTGTGGTGATAATATCACGGTAATTTAGCCAATAGGAAATAGAAGTTGTTGCTTGCGAAGGGTTTATAGCCATTATTGCTCTGAATACTCACAGTAATTATCAAGTTCTATTGAGGGTGTAATCTGGTTTTATATACTGTAATAGTTCCAACTGGCAGTTGTAATGAAACTTGACATTAATCGTAATAATATTTGCTTGCTACGGTTTATAAAGCATATACTTACCACTAAAAATCAGTACTGTAGTTCTCAAAAGTTTAAATAGCTTCTAGTGTGATATTGTTCTTGTTGTTTAACATTGCATAATATTATGATTATTAGGATTATCTATTATGCAACATGGTTTACTGAGATCGTAAAATTCGTACATAGATTATAAAGTCCAATACCCATGATGGGTTGTGCGAAATAAGAATCTTCTATTGCTTTATCTGACATACAAAATTAAAAAAAAAATTAAATACAAAATAAAAATGTATTGGTACGATCAATAAAGTTCAAATTCAGACAGGAAAGCTAGAAGACTCCGAACAACGATGTGACCTGCGCAACAAATACGTTGAAACTAATACTAGGTTATAACGGATACAATTTGTTTTTTGGGAAATTGTTCTGCTTTCTTAATTGTAGAGAAAGCGCTTTATTGGGAACAAAATGTGTCGCATTAAGAAGATACAATTTATTTCTTAATAAAATTGCTGTATTAAAAGTAGTTTATTAATCAGCACAACTGTGCTGCCAATGGAACTGATTACTACCAATGAAAACACTGTTTTAGCAAATCTGGACTTGATATAACACTAAAGCGGGTTTGATACACTAGCAATTTATTTAATATGGGTTAATAAAAAATAAGGTATCAATACAAACTATGTCTTAGCAAACCTGTTGTATTAGATCATTTTCCTCAGTGTATGTTATTTACATACAGGGTTAGGAAAAATTACCAGAACGGTCGATTATTTCAAAATGTACAGGGGTTATCAAAAAACGTCTTATATAAAAAATGTAGGGCTGTTAAAAATCTACATATCGGTGATAAATTGAAATATACAGGGTCGCCCACAAAGTTGTGGGGAATGATAGTTATATTTTTTTAAATGGAACACCCTGTATATTTTTACATTTTTAAATTCCACATAAAATTATAATTATTTTTTATTAAATGCATTATTAGTCTATACTTCATAGTTTCCGAGATATTGACTCTCGAAAGGTGACACTTTTAAACTTTGACAGCTTATAACCTTCTAACAGTACGTCTTAGAGCAAAACGGCTTACATGTCCCTATCTTCAATTTTTATTATCTTCCCAAAAATTCAACTTTCAGTTAAACCGGAACAACTATATTTCCTGCTTTCTAGTTACATCCGATTTAACCGGAAGTTGATTTTTTTGGGAAGATAATAAAAATTGAAGATAGGGACATGTAAGCCGTTTTGCTCTAAGACGTACTGTTAGAAGGTTATAAGCTGTCAAAGTTCAAAAATGTCACTTTTCGAGAGTCAATATTTCGGAAACTATGAAGTATGGACTAATAATGCATTTAATAAAAAATAATTATAATTTTATGTGGAATTTAAAAATGTAAAAATATACAGGGTGTTCCATTTAAAAAAATATAACTATCATTCTCCACAACATTGTGGGCGACCCTGTATATTTCAATTTATCACCGATAGGTAGATTTTTAACAGCCCTACATTTTTTATATAAGACGTTTTTTGATAACCCCTGTATATTTTGAAATAATTGACTGTTCTGGTAATTTTTCCTAACCCTGTATAACCTTATTAGTTAGTTGTTGAGCATAATAATAAAATTATGATTTATATATGATTTAATCATTTCCAATGTCTCCGCTGGTTGCAAGCATAGCGAAATCTGTGAATTTTTAAAAATAAATTGTATATTTCCAATAAATACTGTGCGGTTCTGCTGTCGTAGTTCCTTATTGTCAGCAATTTGTAACTGAGCATAATACTGCAAAATCACGCTTAACCCTAATATTCTAAATTTTAACACGTCCAAAGTGCTTACTCTGTAATAGTGTATAATACTGACGATAAGTTTCCATTGTGTGGAAAAGATTATTAAACGTATAAAATTTTATGCCGCACTTTACAACGTCGTATCTTTATAAAAATCTGTTTATGTTGGGTTAAATATTCTTCACTAGTTTTCTCAGGATATTAAATCGTTTTTATTTAGACAACATAAATTTACCACAGGCGGTTTTTAGTGCCGGCTGGTGATAATTGAAACAGGTGGGGCTAAAGCATCAAATAAAAAAAAACTAGACATAACAGTTTTCGTTGTCTTTTAAAAGCGATTCCGATAGCCGCTATTTGACAACTTTGACATTTGAGCTGTCATTTATCGTTATCGTTACGGATAAGTGGCGGGAGCTAACGGACGGAAGACAAAACCATAGCGAAAACGGAACGCATGCGTAATGACCATTTTCAATGACCAAATCGGAAATAAAGTTTGCATTCAGCATTATTATAGTTTTCTAAATTGAAATTTCCATACAACTGTGCTCGATACTGAATGTCCTGGCGATCAAGCACCTCCAAGAGAAGGGCATCATCCAAATCCGAATCACTGGATGAGTCCAATAAAAGCAACCTTTCGTCTATCATGATGTTTTAGAATTTTGGGTACCTACTAGGAAATTAAAACCAAGCAAAAAAATAGCACAAAACGTATATGAAAATATGAACAAAAACCATTAAAGCTAGGTTATGTTATATTTGTTATGTTTACTGTCGAATTCGACTTAACGTTAAGCAAATTGAACGAAAACTATTTTTACGATCTGTCAAATAGCGGCTTCGTATTCGTATTCGTTAGGGTTAACCGTTTGAATTTGCCAATACAACGAAAGCTCTCTAATAATACATTTATCTACGACTATTTAATAATAGAAGCATAATGTGTTTGTTAGTACATATATAAAATGTGGTTCATATTACCATAGTTACTCATAATCTACAACCGTGGATTATGAGATTTCATAATCCACGGTCCCTGACGGAGGAGCAACTATGACAGCCCTAAAACGTCATGGAGGTTGGAAATCGGCCTCCGTAGCTGAAGGTTATATTGCTGATTCAAAAAAAAAACTAAAATAGACGCTGCTAATAAAATTTTAAAACAAATAAACTTAAATTTATGCCCACCTACATCTACCACTGTAAATAATGTTAGCTCCGAAACTTTTTCCATTACTAATAAAAACAATATGAACATAAGTTATATTCCTGCTCCCATTCATTTTCATAATAATTGCCCTATACAATCAATTTCATGAAAAATTAGAAATAAGTAATTGTATTTTAATTTTGTGGAAGTAGTCCATCTCTCAGTGGAGAGATATTATAAGGAAAATAATACACACAGTCTGCTCCACTAGTTTTAATCAAAGGAAATCAAAAAATCCTTGGACCGTACATGTTTCGAAGGCCAAAACCTTCCTCATCAGCGGTATATAATAATTGGTTACATGAAGATAAACCCTGACATTGTTGGTGGTTGAGAAAAACTAAAAGAAAAGAAAAAATATTTTTGAGAAGATAATTTGAGTGATTAAAACTTATTGTACTTTGATAATTTATAAAGAAGAAAATGAGCGAAAATGAGTGAATTTAAATGTGTGTGAAAACATTTCTTACCTGTAGGACAGAAAAAGAAAATTTTTAAATCATATTTTTAAAAAATAATTGAATATAGTGAAAAATAAATTAAACTTTTATTTTTTGATTCGTGCTTTTAAAAGCATTTTTTGGAAATATGTTGATTTCATTATGAAACGTGCTAGAGCAGTTTCTAGAACAAAATGGGAGTATTTAAAGAGAAAAAAGTAAAATGTGGTTATATAAAAAATATGCATACTCAAATCTGTTGTTAGCCTTGACATTGTATGCATATTTTTTATATTACCACATTTTACTTTTTTTCCTTTAAATTCTCCCATTTTGTTCTAGAAACTGCTCTAGCACGTTTCATAATGAAATCAACATATTTCCAAAAAATGCTTTTGAAAGCACGAATCAAAAAATAAAAGTTTAATTTATTTTTCACTACATTCAATTATTTTTTAAAAATATGATTTAAAAATTTTCTTTTTCTGTCCTACAGGTAATAAATGTTTTCACACACATTTAAATTCACTCATTTTCGCTCATTTTCTCCTTTATAAATTATCAAAGTACAATAAGTTTTAATCACTCAAATTATCTTCTCAAAAATATTTTTTCTTTTCTTTTAGTTTTTTCTCAACCACCAACAATGTCAGGGTTTATCTTCATGTAACCAATTATTATATACCGCTGATGATAAAGGTTTTTGCCTTCGAAACATGTACGGTCTAAGGATTTTTTGATTTCCTTTGATTAAAACTAGTGAAGCAGACTGTGTGTATTATTTTCCTTTTAATTGTATTTTGTTTAATTATTGTTAACACTGTTGAATTGTATTTTTTAGTTAAGAAATACCATTAATAAATATTACCTTGTAATGTAAAAATATCCTATTGTAATAAAATTTGTTGCTCTGATTGAATTTTCTAATTTTTTGAATACTGAATAGTCGTAGATAAAATAATAGTATTTGACTCGCGTATAATGGCTATATTACACTCGGATTCTTAAAATACGAGCCTTGGGCTCGTGTTTTAAAATCTCGTGTAATATAGCCTACATTATACGCTCGTTAAATAATATACTATTATTATTTCCACAACATCAAATAATTATTTACATTTTACAACACGATATATTATGGGAAATCATAAGCCATATTTGCAAACATAGGCGCAACTGAGGCCAAAAAATATAGTAAATAGACTAAATAATTATAAAGAAAAAAAATATTTCAGAATACCTACTAAAGAAAAATAGAGAGGCTAAATGCTGTGTGGTATTAGAGGCCAGAGATAGAAGAATAAAATAGAAAAAAAATTAAGAGAAAGGCACACTGAGAAAAAGCCTTCTATTCCTTATAAAAATTTAAATACTCTTTATACAACTGTTTAATACTATATGTGACAACAGCGCGCGTTCCTACTGTAAGACAACGAAAATTGCTAGACCCTTGTGTAGTGATAATATCACGGTAATTTAGCCAATAGAAAGTAAGAGTTAATGCTACCATAAAATGGTTTATAGTCATTATACTCACTGAATACTCACAGTAATTATCAAGTTCTATTGGGGGTGTAATCTGGTTTTATATACTGTATTAGTTCCGACTGGCAGTTGTAGTGACACTTGACATTAATCACAATAATATTTGCTTGCTACGGTTAATAAAGCATATACTTACCACTAAAAATCAGTACTGTAGTTCTCAAAAATTTAAATAGCTTCTACTGTGATTAGTGGGTTCTAACGGATACAATTCGTTTTTGGAGACGCTATTATGCTTTCTTAATTGTAGAGAAGGCGCTTTACTGGGAACAAAATGCGTCTCATTGAGAACATACAATTTATTTCTTAACAAAATTGCTGTATTAAAAGTAGTTCATTATTCAAAAATACTGTGCGTCTAATGGAACTGATTACTACCAATAAAAATACTGTTCTAGCAAATCTGGAATTGATATAACACTAAAGCGGGTTTGATACACTATAGCAATTTATTTATTATGGATTAATGAAAAATAAGCTATTAATACAAACTATGTCTTAGCAAGCCTGTTGTATTAGATCATTTTCCTCAGTGCAGAGAAAGAAACACGATAAAAAAAATACCTTTTTTTATATTAATATAAAAGTATTGGTAATTATTATTACCAGCTACTGATAAAGTAATCTTGATTTCATTTTCTTCTTAAATGTATTATATACATGTATATTGGTAAAAAAGCCATTAATTTTAAATTTGTTAATAAGGAAAGCAGTACCATAACTAAAGGAATTTAAAAAAAATCGCTTGTTATGAGAGGAAATAATTGTGAGTATAAGTTGTCGGCGAATATTTAAGTTAGGTATATCGGTTCTGAATTTAATTCTATCTTACAGATACCGGGGCTTTTTAAATTTAATGATTTTATAGAAGAAACAAGGTGAATGCAGAGTACGTTTTTCAAACATATTCAGTCAACCCAGTTCAGTCAGTTTATGCGAAACTCTCTCTCTGCGACGAAGACCACAAGCAAATCTAATACAGGAGTTTTGCATTTCTTGTATACGTCTGCTATCGAACAGAGTTTAAAAACAGCCCATAAATGTGATCGCAAAAATTAAAGTGAGGTAAAATAAGAGAGTCACGTAATCCTCATTAAGTTGTGCGTTAGCAAGAGCAGCGTCGCTGGGGTTAAACGATAGATATATTTGCGTATCATCTGCATAGAGATGATGTAGACAATATTTGAGAAATTTTACAAAGTTTGATGAAAATAAGCTATAGTTGTAGAAGGGGGACTAGAATGCTACCCTAGGGTATTAACGCTAAGAAAATCAGAATGTTTACCATCCAGAATAATTCGCTGTGCCCGATAAAAATCGAAGATACGAGAGCGGATGCTGTTGCACTAAATCTTAATAAGGACATTGACTTAAATCACAACACATAAAATAAAGTATATTTCTTCTCCAATTCTTTCACCTGCATTTTTTCTTCCAAGAACAGCGTGGAAAGTCGCGATTGTTTTAAAAACTGATTTTATTCATTTTGAACCGCTATAAAGGATTAAAACAAACTGATCAGTGATCAACCCAACCTCGGACAACCCACCGACCTAACCTAATGTACCTACCTAACCTACAACAATAATTAAATTATGATAGAAATATATTAAACAGTTAATATGTCGACAGGGGAAACAGTTGCCACCTGGTGTGTGGTAGCGCCAGCAAATACAAAAGACTAACCGGATTGGTATTTGCCGGCTAGACAAAATAAAGCACGCGGAAATCCACCAATCGTGGACTGATTTGGGGATCTGGCCAAGGCACAAAATTCGGAATGAGCCAGTACGAGAGGGAAAAAAATATCATTGCTCATTACTTCTACTCGTCTCAGCACTGTATTAGCAGGAAGTTGCATAGACAGTATAGCAGACACTATCTTGTCTTTATTTGTAAAGTTAGCAAATAACGAAACGGCAGCTACTAAAAACGCCTGTTTTATCATTTCTCCGTCTTTATAAGAATCAATTTAATATTATTACACTGCATTGTATTGCATTTACATCATATACTGCACTAAAATTAGTATTAAAATCTGATCCTTTAAATTGTTTTTTTTTTTAACTGTGCATCACTTGTACCCTATTATAGCGTATTTATTATATACTTGGAACTAACAGAATCATTCAACAGGATTTGTATTTAGCAGACATAAACGAAAAACAAGAGATAAAAAGTTTTTATTAAAATTGAACAACGTACTGGGATTTTTAATTACTGCAACCATTTTTGCCGTGCTGTTAGAGATCATACGAGAACTGTTATTACTGTTATTAGAGCCGTTGCAGGATTTTATGACAAAAATTACACTTTTAAAAATGTGTGCGATTTTAAAAGTTTTCCCGTACAGGAGATCGAAACTGTTTAACTTTGTTTGTTTTTCGGAAAGTTATCGTCAGATATACCGTGCGAGCAAAAATGATTTGCATCAAAGAGGGCTTGGATTAAAAAACATAGAGCTTGGTTTAGATCACAATGATATGGGGACGATATATCTAACCAAATCTAGGTTAAAATTTTGTCAAATTCATGATATGCCAAACTAATGAGTAATAAAATAAGTAACCAATTACAAATTTATTTTTGTTGTTTACAAAATTAACAAAGTAAGAATATATACAGAAAGAAAAAGAAAAATAATTACATAAATTGCTGAAATTGGCCACCGCCATGCTCCAAGCATAAATTCACACGTCTCTTCATATGTTCAAAAGTGTTAACCAGCATCTCTGGAGAAATGTTACCACATTCTTGGATAATCCTTTCTTGTAATTGTTCTAAATTTGCAACTGGTGTTTTAAAAATAGTGTTCTTTAAATGAGGGAAAACGAAGTCATCCATAACCGTTAAACAAGGTGATCTAGGTGGAAATTCAATGTCTGACCGAAAACTGATCAATCTGTCGTCGAAAAAATTGCGTAAGTAGTTAATAGTTTCGGCGGCTGTATGGGCGGTTGCACCGTCCTGTTGAAAATATCCAAAACGTAGTTCGTCGTCAAGTAATTGCTCCACAAATGGATTCAAAATATTGTCTACATCTACTCTACATAAAAATGGGGATTTTCACTACTCCACATGCGTATATTCTGAGAATACACATAACCGGAGAGGTGGAACCAGGCTTCATCCGAAAAAAATGTCAGGTCAAATAAATCGTTTATTTGCAATAAATTTTGGGTAGACCATTGAGAGTAATTCCTGCGGCTTGTATTTCTTGGAATACTTGCACTTTATAAGAAAATAAATTTAGCTGCTTCTTAAGAATATTCCTGCATGTTCCACAAGATCTTCCCACTTCTTGGGACAGGCGTCTTATACAATTTGTTGGCGTATTTTGCATTATTTCACGAACGTTTGCAACAAGTTATTCTGTTCTTACAGATGGTCTTCCTGGCTCCTTTTTTGTGTTGTATAGAACCTGCTTCCCTAAACACAGCCACGGTTCTTTTCAGGCAATGATAAAAATCCCCAGCAATAAAAGCAACGTTAGGAAAATGTTCGTGAAAATCGTCCATGCACAAACCCGGATTGTATTACCACTCACCATTTACTCTAACCCCGTTTCGAAAATACGCTTTCATCATGAATGTTTTGTGCTGTTCCGTAAAGCCCATTGTGTGAATTGTTCAAAAAATTGGAAAAATTAGCGATGAATCAAATTACTTGTAACGACTGTCAAAGGTGACGGAATAACTGATTGATTGTTAATTCAGGTAGTTACTGACACCCAACAGGTATACGCTCTACGACTAAGCATTACGTCCTTAGATGCAAGGCCCTCTTTGATGCAAATAATTTTTGCTCGCACGGTAGGTATACCTAACGACAATAGAGAAAGATAGGCATCTCATTCTATTTATTATTACAAACCAACAAGACGTCAAACGTAAAGATCCATCAGGTTCCTCGCCAGTGGCGTAGCGTGCAGGGGGCCAGGGGGGGGGGGGCGACCCCCCCCCGCCCTTTGAACTTTTTCCCAAACGGCGCCCCTTCCTACTCTCCCAGTTCAATTTCACTTCACATGATAATAATTGATAATATTGTTTACCTATCGCAGCAAGAAGAAATTTACTATGTTTATGAATATAAATAATATTTATATACCAAAACCCTCATCTTATTATTATTTTATTTTCACTACTCGATTTAATTTATAATTAAAATATTATTTGCCACAATCAATAATTTGTATTCTTTCAGTTATTTTGCTTTAGCAATTAAAAATTGCTTGAAATCTCTAATTTACTAGATACTAAATTTTATCTTTTTAAAAGTAGTGTGTTATTGTCGCCAATGAGAATAATATGCTCATATTATTATGTAATATGCATAAAATATTTTATAGAGTTTTAACAAAATTCCCCTTGTAAACATATTCTGTTTTCATTCAAAAACAAATTTTTTTATTTCATCCCGGTTGAAACTTCGTGAGTCAATAGTTATTATAATACTGAAGTGAAAAAAAAACGTCAGCTGGCTGTAACGCGGTAATTATACGTCAGCTGCTCATACTAACATGAAAAAAAAAGTATTTTTGGTGATTTCATCCCGATTGAAAATTTGTCAGATGATAGTTTACATAATTCTTTGAATAAAAAAAATCGTCAGCTGTGTATATGTCGGTGGAAAAACCGTCAGCTGACGCAGTCAAATGTGTGGCGCGATATGTAGCTGTGAGTTCCGCTCGTCTATTAAAACACATCAGCTGACGAATTTTCCCCCGGCATACAGTCAGCTGATTTATTTGTTTACTTCAGCTACTATGTCTACTATTATCTGACAATATTTCAATCAGGATGAAATAACTTAACAAAAGTTATTTGACATAACTCTCATTGCACGCGCAGAAATAACATATATTTTAGAATTGTACGGTTTTATCACTTATTAAACCAAATTATATTTTCTATATTTCAAGCAATATATGTATATACAGGGTGATTCACGTTGAGTGGCCTATTAAAAGATCTCGGAAACGAAGTAAAGTTATATTTTTAAAGATTCGGTAGCAGGTATGATTGGCTTTGAACTTTTAAAATATTATATCTTGACGTTTGTATTACTTCCGGTTATACCGGAACTTATGGCCAACTTTGGTATTTTAACTGGAATACCCTGAATGTTTTAGCATTTTTGGATACCTTATTGAAACCTAAGTAATTTTTATTAACAATGATCTATACCTAGCTCTAACTGTTTTTGAGATATGAATTATAAAATGAATTTTTTATGTATAAACCTTACCGAGAAGTAAGTTCAGTAATTTTGAAATGAATAAAGCAAAACATTTACAAATTTTTAGGGTTTTAACTAAAACATAAATCTTTAGACTACATTACTTAAGTTTTATGTTTTGCTGTTTTGCATACAGGGGGTTTTTAAAAGTGTGCCAATTTGGTCATTTAGATAAATGTGCATAAGTCAATTTTTGCAAATGGAACACCATAATTTTTATTTTAGTAACTTGTAGAGAATCAAATTTCCCATCTAAATGTTTAATATGCCAGTATCAATATTTTTAGTCATTTTGAAATTATGAGCAATTTAAAAAAAAATATCTTAAAATATGCACACAAAAAAATCTAGTCTCCAGTTGAACCTAAAAGTTTCAAACTGAAACTATCATATACATGAATAGGAGCAATGCTAAAGTAAAATTAAATAGAAAATACCTTAGCATCAAAATATAGTTTTAAATTAATACTACATTATTTTAACTTGACTCTACTTTAGTTTTAGGGTAATAAAAATAAATGATCAACCTATCAATAATTTTAGTTGCAGATATAGTATACGTTAATATTGGTTTGATGCAAAGTAATGCAAATAGCATCAAAGAAATAATAAGGGTTTAGATTTTACTCAAGTTGTGTATAGAGACTGTCTTTGTGCTCGCTGTGAGAATACAAATTTATTTTTATTTTCAAACCCATCATAGTATATTTCACTTTGACCACAATACTTATTTTTAAAACAAGTATAAGATTATCTTGTTATGATGATAATGTAATCTCTTTATGAACATAATTTTGATTAACTTGATGATATAATTTAAAACTAGTAGTAGTTTAAAAATGAATATTTTTTAGGTACAAAATAAAGCAAGTTAGTTTCAAAATAAGGCTATTTGTTTGAGCATTACTATAAGCTTGGTTTGAGAGTAGTTTTTTTTGTGTGTGTGTTTGTGTTAAGTTCGTAAGACATTCTTTTTGTAAATAATTAAGGTGAGTATCAACTTTAAAACAATTTCAGTCAAAACCTACTTTACTAATTGGTAACAAAGCTCAAAGTCAAACAAAAATCTGAGTCAAAGCCTTTTTTACAAAAATAATGTCTTATGAACCTAACACAAACATATATTAAATTGCTCATAATTCCAAAACGACTAAAAATATTGATACTGACATATTAGACGTTTAGATAGGAAATGTGATTCTCTACACGTTACTAAAATAAAAAATTGACTTATGCACATTTATCTAAATGGCCACATTGGCACACTTTTAAAAACAATGCAAAACATGAAACTTAAGTAATGTAGTCTAAAGATATATGTTTTAGTTAAAACTCTACAAAATTTTAAATGTTTAACTTTTTTAATTTCAAAATTACTGAACTTTCTTCTCGGTAAGGTTTATACATAAAAAATGCATTTTATAATTCATATTTTAAAAACGGTTAGAGATAGGTATAGATCATTGTTAATAAAAATTACTTAGGTTTCAATAAGGTATCCAAAAATGCTAAAACATACAGGGTATTCCATTTAAAATACCAAAGTTGGCCATAACTTCCGGTATAACCAGAAGTAATACAAACGTCAAAATATAATATTTTAAAAGTTCAAAGCCAATCATACCTGCTACCGAATCTTTAAAAATATAACTTTACTCGTTTCCGAGATCTTCTAATAGGCCACTCAACGTGAATCACCCTGTATATACATATATTGCTTGAAATATAGAAAATATAATTTGGTTTAATAAGTGATAAAACCGTACAATTCTAAAATATATGTTATTTCTGCGCGTGCAATGAGAGTTACCTATGTCAAATAACTTTTGTTAAGTTATTTCATCCCGATTGAAATATTGTCATATAATAGTCGACATAGTAGCTGAAGTAAACAAATAAATCAGCTGACTGTATGCCGGGGGGAAATTCGTCAGCTGATGTGTTTTAATAGACGAGCGGAACTCACAGCTACATATCGCGCCACACATTTGACTGCGTCAGCTGACGGTTTTTCCACCGACATATACACAGCTGACGATTTTTTTTATTCAAAGAATTATGTAAACTATCATCTGACAAATTTTCAATCGGGATGAAATCACCAAAAATACTTTTTTTTTCATGTTCGTATGAGCAGCTGACGTATAATCCACCGCGTTACAGCCAGCTGGCTTTTTTTTTCACTTCAGTATTATAATAACTATTGACTCACGAACTTTCAACCGGGATGAAATAAAAAAATTTGTTTTTTTTTAACGTGATTTTGCGGGTGCCGTTGGCCCACCCACCGCTGGTGCCGCAGCTGACGTGCACGATGCTTTATGACACAACTGCCTGAATCATTCCACAAATTATCGGTCGAGATGAAATTGGTCGCACAAATCTGTTACTAGCTCCCGGGATATCAGAACAGTAGGTAGGTAGGTAAAAAACTTCTTTTTTCTTGTGACAATGTCATTGTTTACTTTGTAAATTTATATGGCAATAAATGAATAAATAAATAATATTAGAAATATTCCACACTGGCGTTTTCTCAAATTTTGAATTATAATTTTTATATTGTTAATAAAGTCAGAAATAAGTTGTTTATTTAGGGTAAAAGGTATCATGCAATGAAACATTTTGTTTTTGAAAACCAGTATAAAGTTTTTAATTAATTTAAATTTACTGAAAAATCAATAAAACTCATTTATAAAATTTAAAATTAAATCATATATTTTTTAATTTGGAGAAATAGTCCATACTTAAAGTGGAGTTGAAAGTATGAATAGGAAAGAAAAACACAAAGTCTTCCTCCACAAAATTTAATAGAATAAAAAATTCTTAGGTTAAAGGCGAGGTTAAATGTCTCTACATGTTTCGAACGCAGAAACGTTCATCATCAGGAGACAGAAAAGGTATATTGCTGATGGTTGTAGCAAAAGAGAAAATGATAAGTGGCAGGCATGAAACCTTAATGAAGCTTTTATGGCATCAAAAGTTGTATTGTTGAAATTACATTATGTGAAGATATAAAATGAAAATAAGTTAACACATCGGAGTATGTGGAAAAGTAAGTTAAAAAGGGGGTCTCGAGCAACCAAAAAGAGAAACGTGGAGTTAGAAAAACCCTTCTAAAAAGAAGATGTCAAGAAGGTTTTCTTAAAAATATGTCTTGTAGACATTGTAAAATTTGGAAAATAATTTTATGTGGGCATCATGTATCAAACTCTGTAAAATAAAATAAAAAGAAGATAGAAATATGAGTTTTTTGTAAATGTAAAGAGAGTTCTTGCGGAGTATTTTTCCAAAAAGGTTGTTTGGGGCACTGAATTTTACAGTCCAGTAACCCCATCATGTATTAATTTAAAATTAATAAAATTAACTTCATATTTATACATTTTATAAAATATAGAATGCCTATACGACTGGCTTTTCACGTGCTAAGACGAAAATGAACGGAAAATGAAAATGGAGTGATAGTTAGCACGTGAAAAGTTGAACAGTCGTATAGGCATTCTATATTTTATAAAATGTTTAAATATGAAGTTAATTTTAATAATACATGATGGAGTTACTGGACTGTAAAATTCAGTGCCCCAAACAACCTTTTTGGAAAAATACTCTGTAAGTACTCTCTTTACATTTACAAAAAACTCATATTGTAATCTTCTTTTTATTTTATTTTACAGAATTTGATACATGATGCCCACATTGCGCAATTTATTTACATAAAATTATTTTCCAAATTTTACAATGTCTACAAGACATATTTTTAAGAAAACCTTCTTGACATCTTCTTTTTAGAAGTGTTTTTTCTAACTCCACGTTCCTCTTTTTGGTTGGTCGAGACCCCCTTTTAACTTACTTTTCACATAATGTAATTTTAACTTACTTTTCACATAATGTAATTTCAACAATACAACTTTTGATGCCATAAAAGCTTCATTAAGGTTTTATGCCTGCCACTTATCATTTTCTCTTTTGCTACAACCATCAGCAATATACCTTTTCTATCTCCTAATGATGAACGTTTCTGCGTTCGAAACATGTTAGAGACCTTTAACCTAAGACTTTTTTTATTCTATTACATTTTGTGGAGGAAGACTTTGTGTTTTTCTTTCCTATTCATATATTTTTTTCTCTAGTGCATCAGTTTATAAATTTTGTTTCAAATATTTTCATCTTATTTATAAAATCATAAAGAAGAAAATATAATAGAAAATTACAACACAACAAAATACAGCTTTTTAATAATTAAAATAAATCATCTCTGCAATGATCATCATCATCAGATTCGTCCAAGTTAATAATTAGGGAAATAGTATCTGAAGCATCGAAAATTCTTTTCCGTTCCCACACATCATTTATAATTTTATTGGTGTGTATAACATAATTTCTCCATTTTTCCACTGTTACATTTTCTATGACCTTTTTGGTTTTAGCATTCCACAGACCCAAAACTACGTCACTGGTTATAGCAAGCATATAACTTATTCTTGCAACATAATAGCGCTTACTATTTTAATAGGATGAAATGGCAATGATATCGAGAAAGCCTTAAAACTCTATATCCATGTTGCAATGCTGGTTCGTCCAACCTATTAAAATAAAATTAATATAATTAATTAACGTTTGGGTGGGATATACTCCTTCAATATTGTCCAGATCTAATCCTTTATTGCAAATGGTGAAACCGGAATTTGGCTTTGTTCTAACCATGCAATAAGTCAGTAATCTTTTTGACCCACTTGTATTTGGATTTTTTTAAATTAGCCTATAGAATGATAGGTGGCGTTATCCATGATAATAAGCGACGGTTCTTCCAAGTTTGGTAACAGTTCTTCTTCAAAAGATTTCTCAAAGTTTTCACTATTCATCGAATCTTGATAACAGATTTCAGGCCAGACTTGAATATCAAGCCATTAACTCGATGTCCATGTTGCAAAGCTAGTTCGTCCAACCTATTAAAATAAAAAAAAAGAATTAAAAATAGAATAAATAAGGCTTTCTAGATTACTTGTAACGTTTGGGTGAGATATACTGCTTCACTATTGTCCAGATCTAATTCTTTGTTGCAAATGGTGAAACCGGAATTTGGCTTTGTTCTAACCGTGCAATGAGTAATCATTTTGACCCACTTGTATGGAATGAAATTTTTCCAATTAGCCTAGAATGGTAGGTGGCGTTATCCATGATAATTAGCGACGGTTCTTCCAAGTTTGGTAACAATTTTTCTTCAAACCATTTCTCAAAGTTTTCACTGTTTATCGAATCTTGATAACAGATTTCAGGCCAGGCTTGAATATCAAACCATTATTCACAAATCCATTTTCTGAACCAGCAAGTAAAATAATATACCGTACACCTCATGACGATTTTTTTTAAGTGTATGAAAAGTATCATCTTTCCAACTTCGCCTAAAAGCCCCTTTACTACCAGGTTTCATCCAGGAAAACAGTTTTTAAGGGAAATTGAGAGTTGCCGTTATTCTTAAATTCTCTTAACAATTCTACTCGTTTTGGGCTATATGAGGTTGCTCTATTTAAAAACGCCTGTTTGATACAGTACATTTACGCCATTTAAATTTTAATTTTTTTAAACAGTCCGCTGATGAACCAGTGGATATTTCAACACCATCAATGGTTTTAAGGTTTAGTTGTATTGAGCGAATGGCAACGTGTTCACCTGCTCTATACATCCCATAAATACGCCCTCTTATACTCTTATGATATGTTTACGAAATTCGTGAATTTGTCAACCACGGGATGATAAAATAGCTACATTATTGCGATTCTTAAAATCTACATCCTTCTCTATTCCCCTTGCCTTAATTTGTTGGATTGTTGAATTTTTCTAGGAATATTTTTAATACCAACCTGATAAAATAGTAAATAGAACATCCACCAAAATATTGGTGTTTTGAATCGTTGGCTGTAGTTTTTTGTTGTTGTTTTAATGAACAAATATAACTGGAACGCCCTTTTACATAAAAATCTGCAGATATTGAATGGATTTTAAAAGTTGGATACATGTGTTGTCAAGATGCTTGCATAAAAACAATTGCTTCATATGTAAACCGTCATGCAATGCAACTAATTGCCTCTCTATAACTTGCATGCAGTGATTGCACCCAATGTTAACATCAGGCTTTAAGGCATCAAAGAAACTTAAAACGTGAAACATTTTTTATAAAGTATTAACATATTGTCTTAAATGGAACATCAGTGAATTTCTTGGGACATAGGATGTCAGATTAAATGCATTTCGCCAATGTGCGAAGCGCATGTTAATATTTTATAAAATATATTTCCTGTTTTCAATTTTTTCTCATGCGCCTAATGGTTCATCTGTTGCTTAAAAAGCAGAAAAAGCAAATAATTCTTGAATGAACCATTTAGGTAAATTTCTATATTTTTGGTTATTTCACTGGGCGATGTAATAATATTTTTTATTTTGTTTCAGGTTTGTTGCTTCTAATTCTAAATTGGCATGTCGGCGTCGCAGCAAAAAATTATTTAACCTGCAGCAATCCTATATATTTTATATATCTCATGTTCTGAGGTATATTATCCATTAAATCATGGGTATGTAAAAGTTAAATAATTATTAAAGTAAACGGGTTGAAATTTCGAAAAAATGGTATTCTTTATTATTTCTGAAAACTATATTGCCATGTAGTGCAAAATGTTCATAATAGGTAAATGCAGTTTTGGAACAGTGGCTTATACTTAGGTTTTAAGCATATACAATTTTTTTTTAACTTACTTAACGTTTTTCATATAAGTTTAAGACAATTCGGAGCCAGATAGCACATAACTAAACATTTAGCCTTAAAACAAAACATATACCGGGTGTCCACGGAAGGTGTGGTTCGCCCCTCTACCTTTTTTGTTTTTCAAGATAATAAAATAAAATTTGGGGAATTTGTATACGACATAAAACTGCATTTTTGACAGGTGATTCAACATTATGGAACTTTCGGTTTAACCGGAAGTGACATAAACTTTCGATTTTTAAATAGGACACCTGGTATATTTTTCCTTTTTTGACTCCATATGACATTCTAAATATAACGATGTGCCACTTGTCAATTTTTGTCACCAAGAAAATATTTTTTTTCCAAATTTATTGTTATAAATTTAAAAAAAAAGAAATAAACATAAAAAACTAAAATATGGGCAACCCTGTGTGAAATCTTTTAGAACTGCCCGCCGTGTCGGCAACACCGATTGGGCAATCGCTTATTCGCTTTTGCTTCAGTGTTTGTTTTACCTGCTGAGTGGTACCTAAAATTATAAAAAGTATTTTTTCTATTTCACGTTCATAATAAGCTCAGTACGATACGCATTTGCGTATCGTAATGAAGCTATTTCGATACGCGTTTTTTCTTTATTTGATGTTGGTAACATTTAAATGTTTTATTTCATTGACTTGCGCGGCCTTTGTGATTTATGAGAAAACCAATTTTTCGCAGAGGAAAAATAGCTTGATAACCTACTTTTTATTCTGTGTGGATAACAGTCATGTATGTTGGTTGCATAAATCTATAAATTAATTTTTTGAAGATGCTTCAAGCTATCATTTTCTGCCAAATCCTATCCAAAATTCAATCTACTAACCTTCCAATGTCGATTTTAACTTCAACTTTATTTGAATTTTCCATCTTCCCTATACAGATTGCAATGCCGTGACGTAAAATCACTTATTTTGAAATTCGAAAAAGAGTAGCAAAATCGCCCGAATTTCCGAACGCTCTGTATATGTACCGAATGTACAAGGATCACACAACGTATTCCGTCCAATTTCAAATCTCATATCGCTAAAATAACTTTAGAATCTCGTGGTGAAAATGGGTCAATAAACCAAAAAATGACAGTTTGCAAAATAATTTTTGTTGTCCAGAGGTTACTATGATAAAAAATAGTATTACCAACATAAAATTTAAACATAAAAATTTACAAAATTTGAAGAATTTATTTTCTTTTTAAAATGTATTTTTCTTGATTTTAAAAGGTGAAATAGAAGAAAATGTATAAAGCACATGTTTCATAAGGCGTTTTAGCGCACGTGTCAATAAAAAAACTCGCCACTTTGTGGCTCGTTTTTAAAATAGACGCGTGCGCTAAAACCGCTTCTTATGAAAGGTGTACTTTAATATACTATTATGGTACATCACTCAAAAAGCTTGACAACCGCTGCTCTAGATAAAACAATAAATTTGAAAAAAAAAAATTTTCTTGGTGACAAAAAGTGACAAGTGATACAACGTTATATTTAGAATGTCATAAGGAAAAATATACCAGGTGTCCCATTTAAAAACCGAAAGTTTGTCACTTGTCACGGCTTTATATTTTAAGACGGGCTCCGTTTTTCTACTAGGGCTAATTTATTTAGGTATAAGGTGTTGTGTCGTATAAATACGTAGAGCAAAGTTATCATAAATCTGAACAGGCCATTTCAGTTTTTGATTTTAACCCACGCACAGAGGAAAAAAAATTAAAATTTTCTACGGTTCAGTTTTTAAAATTTAAAATTGTTTACTACCGCGAAAATATTGACCCACAATATGGATGGCTACGGTCCTGCTCCCAGCTCCTAATGTTGTACGATCACTAGTTTATATAAAAATAAAGGAAGACAGCCTTCACGGTGAAAGAAAAACCCACATTTCCTGTAAAATTATTATTCATTCTTACATGCCAACGCGTCGTTTATTTTATACAAATTCAAGAAAATATGACAAAATTACAAGACATGACGTATTGCCGGCATTACTACTCTTATTTACATAAATAACAATTGTTCCGTCCGAATAAATTACGCAGCTCGTGTCTTTAATTTAAAGGCCCCGGAGGCAAGTCCAGTTTTATTTATTTTTTTTTAGCAGTGGCGTATAAATTACGCGCGTACATGTTAAATGTAACTGTCTTAAGTATACTTTTCTTATACTATTACATATTACAAAACATTGTTAAGTTACTAGTGTTTTACTCTCGTCTCGTTTTTTCTCTCGTTTTTTCTCGTCTTGTCTCGTCTTGTCTCGTCTTGTCTCGTCTCGTCTCGCGAGTGGTCCGGTCTTCTGCGAAACGAGACAGAGTTGTTTTTGCGAGAATCTCGTGAGACGAGACGTAAATATGCGAGAACGGGGTATCTCGCAGAAACTTAAGATTTCGATTAGGATTTGCGATAAACGTTAAAAAAATACAGTTATATTGCAAGGTGACCAGTAAATCGAGACGCGTTGCCGAAAAACAATAGAAAAATGGACGAACAGATAAAATTGACCTTTTTTTATAACGTTTATATAGTTTTTGTCGAAATGTTTGATACAAAGAACCATTTGATAAGCGATAATCGTTTTCGCGAATTAAGTATAATATTATGCCAGTTTCAGCAAAATGTAGTGAGTACCTATACTACAATACTATTTTGATGGTGTCCAGTTGTCTCTGGGCATTGCCTTTAATCATTTTTTTCTATAAATCATCAATCAGAAATTTGAAGGTAGATAAAGTTTACTATATACCTTCTTTTAAGGAGCTATGGTAATTTGATTTGCACCCTGGAACACTGCAATACTACATTACATAACAAGTGTTGAAAGTGGTACCCCCCAAACGAGGAGGTATTTAGCACGAGGCGTTAGCCGAGTGCGGAAATTCTCCGAGTGTGAGAAATTCACTTTCACACGAGTACACTGTTAAAAAGAATTAGTAATTTTACGTTAAATTACGGTTTAATTATGTTACAATCGTAAATGAACGTAAAATTACTACATCGATTGTATTTCTACATAAACCTGCCGGAAAATTACATTCGTAGTGGTAAAATTACACATGAAAATAACATTAAAATTCTGGTATTTTGACGGAAAATGAACCGGAATATGACATAAGTTTATATTAAAGCTAATTAAGCCTTTACGTAAAATCACAACTAAAAGTCGTAAAATTTACTTAAAATCACAACTAAAAGTAGGAAAAGTAGGTTTATAAATATGTATTTTCACTTTATTATTAGAGTAAATTTACAAATTATTTCCGGTAAGTAACAAATTTTTTTAAAAATGGAAGTATTTTTACTACATTTTTACTGTATTATTAATACGTTTTTCTGCTTTTATTGTAAAATTACATAACACTATATTTATTTTTTATATTTTATTATTAGTGGTTTTCTGTACTTATTTTGTAATTTATTGTATTATTTATGAAAGAAATAAAAAACAATTCATATAAATATACATTTTATTATAAACTCTATATTAAATATATAAAACAAAACCTTATTTTATTCAGATAGAACTGTTATCATAAATCTAGTTAACAAAATACAAACAAATTTTTTTTTAGGTATCTATCCTTAGTGTCCCAACCTCGGTATTCCTAATGGCCAATTTACATTAGGATGCAATGGCAGCGATTGCAAGTAAAAATTGCCTGACGGCATGCGCTTTGGCGACTTTCTGATCAGCTGATGCAATTTTAGTCACCAAAGCGCATGCCTTCAGGCAATTTTTACTTGCAATTGCATCTACTGTAAATTGGCTTAAGTGAGAGTGGTTTAAGCCAAGCCTATCTAAAATTGATGTGACAGAGTAACACTTTCAGTTCGTTTCTGACGTTCATAGCACAGCCATAATAAATATATCGGTTTTTGATAAGCTTGGCTTAAATCGCTAAATCGGGGGTATAGGAGTCGTAAAACTTAAAAAATACAAACATTTTTCTCACAACAGGATTTTTACCTAAAAATCGATTTATGGCAAAGTACCTACAAACAGAACCCTTATTTCTAACTAAGGTTACTAATTTAGTATCAGTACTAACTTTATAATGTATTTTAAAGAAACAAAAATATAATATTGTTTTATTCACCTATTTGTACTACATACTTAGAAAATCCTGTATGTATGTATGACACTATCTGTAAACATCCTGTGTAAAGTTTTTATTTATATTTTGACATCCACCTTGTACATTTTTTTATGTGACATATTTTTGAAAAGAAATACATACAATTTTACAATAAGAACAAATCATTATGAAATTACTTAGGTACCTTGAATTTTTATGATGTTGTAATAAACTATCAAAGATTGAAGTCGCCGTGTCTGGTCGATTAACAGTTCACTGAAACTGATGGTACGTACTTCACTCAGTTGTCAATCCAAAATTCTGCTTATTGACTAATAAACGTGATTTAATGTTTAAACCGTAAAAAATACCTAAACACAATACTGCAAAACATAATTCTGATCGAAGATCGCAAAAACAATGGAAGACAAAACAACAGCGATCAAACGGCATGCGAGAAGACCGACACGACACATGACAGACAAGGTATTACAGTGGCGTGTGGTAAAATTAAGAGATTTGCCGAAAAATTACGATAGTTTACTGGTAATATTTTAAAACTAAGTGAATTTCACTAATAAATTTGTGATTTTACCTATTTTAACGTAATAATACACTGTACGGTAGGATAATTACAATACTATTAAGTAAAAATACAATATTTTAGTAAAATATCGTTTAATATAACGTATGTTAATTCATTACGTAAAGATCCTTTAAAAATAATAATTTTTTTAGGCAAGTTTAATGTAATTTTCACCCTATTTTTAACAGTGTAATGTACACAATTTTTCCTACGACCATACAAAATAATCAAAAAGAGTTTGATTTGTTTTTAATAGTTTGTAGGTATCACCATTGTGTTGAACAAATTTTTTCAACACTAGAGTTTAAAAATTTATTTCAACTCTAGAGTTGAAATAATAAATTTCGTTTCTGATTTTTTAGCTGCTTGCATTCTTTTAATAAAACAATAATATACCTAAATATAGATACAAAACAACATAACACAAAACTAAAACATAACTTCAACAACATAGAAAGATAGAGATGGAGTTAAATATCGATAGCTTGTTAATTATAAAAGTTCTATCTACACTACGCCCATTAATTATCGAATATTAAAAAATGCACCCTCAAATTAATAAGCTGTAATTTCGTTAATAATGAACCAATTTTGTACTTTTTTTTAAAATTATAGATATAAGATTCTCGTGTTTAGCGCAGAGTAGTTTGCGTCCTGACGTCTTATTGTACGGGGTAGCGCATAAACTTTAGATGCATGTAAATTTCCTTAAATTTAAAACTGACATATCTTACATAAAAATTGAATTTAATTTATTTTTTAAACGAAAGCAATTAGACATCTATCTGCGCTAGAAACTGGCCAAAAAGTTTCGCCATGCCACTAGAGGTAAAGAAAAAATACCATTTCTTCGAAATAAATTCTGTTGCCCACCCAGCACCCCAATTCGCTCCACGGGTCCCGTAAGTTTGTTATTTTTTTAAATAGTTTTGCTGTCAAGTTCGTCGGCCATCAGCTGTTTTATATTTCTACACACGTATTGAAAGAAAATATTTCAACACGCGTGTGATATAAAGGCTTATCTAGCCAAGTTTGGCGTGCTTTATTTCTCGTTTTTATAGGTGGTCGTAGGAAAATTTGTTTTCGGTATGATTATTTTAAAATAAGGCCAATCAAAACACAAGACAATTATTATCGCAAACTACAATATTATAACAATGACATTGTTTTTTTTTGCTGTTAGGTTATTATACACACAAATACGAAACAAATATCCAGCAATAAAAACCTAAATTTCCACAATGGTTTATGGAAAAAAACACGGTTTATTAATTATCCGTTAAAACAACATTAAACTATAATTTACACTATATTTAAAACATATTACACACATTTTTCACCAAGAAAAGACAGATAAACAAAACATACACGTGTTTTTAGAAGTCTGACGCCGGTAACTGACCTTTGCACTTGCGTCCTGTGCATTCTGTTCCGCCACGTGCAGGCAACCATCGTTGGCATTTGTGTCTTAAATACTCAAAAAGGGTCTATTTTACTTTTACTATTCTAAAATTCTATTTTTGTATACATATGCAACCCTAAAAACATAATCCAAATTTAAAGGCAACGGTGAAGGGCACCGTATAGTCGATCGTTTTCGTTTGAATTCGGTTCCAGTGACGCATGCGTATTTGTAAGGCAATATAAGTACTATTATTTTGGTCATATTTGAGTTGAGTGTTAGCAACAACACTGTGCCAAAACTGCCAGATTTTAACTTTGCAAACACTTTTGAAAATCGTTTCAGAGGGATGCGTTTATAATACTCACGTGATAATGGTAATAATAATAACTTGTATGTACTTGGAGATTTTGCAATTTTTTTTCTGACGTCATATTGCGAGAAGAAGAAATTTCGAGTCTCTCGCGAGACGAGAAAACATCTTGCGAGATGTTAGCGAGACGAGAGTTGATTAAATAGTGCGGGATTTCTCGTCTCGTGAAACACTAAGAGATTTACGCACGGTATTAGCAATTGTTAATTTTCGTATTAATTAAAATTAAATAAGCTGTCAAAATTAGACAAGATTGGTGTATTTCGTCTTCAGGTCAAGTTATTTTAACGTTTTGAACTCAAAAATTTGTACGTACCTAATAGATTATTTTTGACCTTCTATTTTGACCAAAAAAACTGGATAAGAGATATAATATGCGATTTATATTTTAATTTTCAATTTTAAGTGGTCGGCAATTTTTTTACTTGTGACAATTTGTTGACACAATGAGGTAAAAATTGCGTTTTTCGTCGTAATTAATAAGATTTCAGCAAATATGTCGTTTATGCTGTCACGATTGTAACGTACATCGCAATGATAATCAAACCACTCATCACTCGGGTTACTATATTTATTATAGAATGTTACAATTAAGTAAATGAGCTAAGATTACAATAGAAAAAGATAATAGAGTGTAGACTGACAGTACCGCGGCGTGCTTTTTCCGATCGCGTTGATCTGCACTAGTGTCGCACAGGGTTGCCACAGTTCTTGTTAGAAAGTCTAAGACATCATTCACGACACGCCCCTTTTGATTTTTTTTTTTGAAAAGAAATAAATAAATAATAATAATAATGCACTCAGAAATTTAGTCTATTAGGGTGTCTGACGCATCGGCCGCTTCTTGTAGCATAGTCACTATTTTGAGAATCTTGGTGTATGTCACTTTGCGTCTTTCAAAAACTGGTTCATTCTTGGGTTCGCAACTCTCAGTAGGCTCCTCTGTAGATCTGTCAGTGGCTAAGGACGTTCTTATTGGCCTCAAATGCTGACGGTTCCGACGATATTCTGTCTCTCCCACACAAATTTTGTAATCGTTCGGACCAGACTTGTTCAGAACAACTCCAGGCTTCCACTCTCGTACCCCCTGTTGAACTAGTACCTTTTGATATGGTACAAGCTTGCTCAGAGGCTTGGCAAAAGTGTCATAGTACCTTTTTTGTTTTTCTTGAATGAATTTTAATTTATTCCTCACACCTTGTATAAGGAATTTTGGTTCAAGAACTTGTCGAGAAACAGGTAGTGTTGTTCTCAACCTCCTACCCATTAGAAGGTCACTCGGAGACGGTAGATCTTGCTTTGGAGTAATATTATAGTTTAATATAGCCGAAAATGGATTTTTTCCTTCGTGAAGACACTTTGTCAAAAGGTTTTTTACAGTCTGAATTGACCGTTCCACCATCCCATTGGATCTAGGGTAGTAAGGGCTGGATGTGGACAATTTTATGTCATACCTCTGGGCAAATTCTGTATATTCAAATAAGTTGAATGGAGGCCCATTATCTGAAAATATCTCTTGAGGCAGTCCATTAATTGCAAAAATGTTTTTTAGCGTTGGTATCACAGTTCTACAGGTTTTATTTGGCAGCTTATTTACAATGACGAACTTACTGAAATAGTCGACAATCACTAGAAAATTTTGTGGGCCTAGTGACTTGAAGTCAATTCCAATTTTTTGCCACGGCAGATCTAGAATATCATGCGGTGTCAATGGCTCTCTTGTATTTGATCTCTCATAGGATTGGCATATGTCACACGCAAGGACCATATTTTCGACATCTGAGGACCAACCTGGGTAGTATATTGCTTCTTGAGCAAGTCTCTTGCAAGAAGTTACTCCTTGGTGATGTTTGTGTATTAAATTAAGAAACTCTCCTCTAAGAATTTCGGGCAGTATTATGCGGTTGTTAAAGAAAAGGATACTTTCATGAACAAATATTTCATCTTTAATTTGCCAAAACTTTTTAACATCGTTTTGGACTTGGCTTTTTTGTTTAGGCCAGCCATTCAAAACGTAATGTTTAACTTGTATTAAGACAGGATCAGACTCAACGGCTTTGACAATTTTTTGTTCGGTTTCAGGTCGCACTGCAATAACTGAGAATATTTTTAAATTAGAATCTAAATAATCAGTATTTATACTATCACTAGTTGGTTCTCGGCTAAGTGTATCAGGCACCTGAAGGTATTTTCCGGGTACAAAACTTAGGGTAAACCGGTATTTAAGCAGTCTTATAGTAAGTCTTTGTATTCGCGGGGACATTTCGTCCAGCGGTTTTCGTAAAAGTCAAAGGAGTGATCGCTTTCAACTTTAAAGTTTTTTTACCCAAACAAATAATAATTAAACCGCTCATCACTCGGGTTACTATATTTATTGTAGAATGTTACAATTAAGTAAATGAGCTAAGATTACAATAGAAAAAGATAATAGAGTGTTGACTGACAGTACCGCGGCGTGCTTGTTCCGATCACGTTGATCTGCACTAGTGTCGCACAGGGTTGCCACAGTTCTTGTTAGAAAGTCTAACACACTGTCCTTGGTGAGCGGCAAAGCGCGTCCGTCACGACCGGCGCGCCTGAAGATGCAACCGCGGCGTAGGCGGCAAACGCTACCAGAGTGTCCTACGTGCAAGCGCATAGCGCCGCCCGTGTCCCGAGTAGCGGTGCCTTGTTTCACAAGAGTCTGCAGGGCGAACCAAAATTTCTTATTTTCCTATTTCCATATTTTTTAATTCCGTCGAAAAGGTATATTGGCAACCGGTTTGTTCGTTGTTACCCAGAGCATTTTTTTTTAATTACATTTTTTCCACTAATATTATTTTATAAAAATAAAATTAAAAAAAAATGCTCTGGGTAACAACGAACAAACCGGTTGCCAATATACCTTTTCGACGGAATTTGTTCCTCTAGATATCGCCTCCTGTTAATATGAGCAACGTTGCCAAATGTAAAAACTATGGAAATAGGAAAATAAGAAATTTTGGTTCGCCCTGCAGACTCTTGTCCTTGTTTCGTGTTCACAGTTTTTAAGATGTCGTAGACGAAGAAGCGTACAATTCTTTTGACTGACAAGCACGCCTTACAAGCAAATTCTAAAATGGCGTAAAAGAAGGCCAAACAAAAGACACAAAACGAGTAGGTACTATATTTTTGGAAAGAACTAAATATGGGGAATTTTACCATTTGTATGAAAAACTTACGGGTATTTTGGACACTACTTATTAACAATACGCAAAATGCGTCAGATATGATGCATACACAAGTAGCTGGACCGGCAGACAGCAGCGGCAAGGGCGAAAAAATCAAATATTTTGACCGGCTGTGCCGCTTCAAAAACGACTGTGCCGTGCGTGCCGCGCAGTAGGTGCTACGTAGGACATACCTATATAGTCTCAATGCTTTGATATCACCGCGTCGGCCGCGCCGGTCGCGACGGACGCGCTTTGCCGCTCACCAAGGACAGTGTGTTAGACATCATTCACGACATATGCATGGGGACACGTCCGATAGTATCCCCTTCCCCGTTGGGTGCGCCACTGGCCGTTCCTTTTTGAATTAATGTAAATAGATTTATTACGGACTTGGTTAAGAATAAAACTTGATGATGGAAGAAGTAAGCGAAAACTTTCTATTACCAATAATAAATAAGAAAGTTGCCTGGAGTTCAGTTTGGCTTTCGAAAATTCTAACCTTATGTGACATTGTGTGTAGTAAATTCAGGAATCTTATATACTTCAGGTATTTTATAGTACTTAGGTAAAACTTCTTGCTCAATGCAATGCTGCAATGCGGAAGGATCTTCTCAATATTTGGTGGAATATATCTCATAAATACAAAAAAAAACACTGAAATACAGGCAGGATAGAATTTGTATGACACTTGTTAAAACGCCCTAGACCCGGGGTTATTTTTACAGTAAATAAAAATTCCACAAAATTTCCTAGTTACTTACTAATATTTTGAGGTTCAACAATATGTTCAGTGAAACTATCGTCTTAAAAGAGCTAAAAAGTAAAAAAAAAACGTTTAAAATTTTACACTCTATAATCAACAAAACTATGCGAGCAGGTCAATTTCTTTAGTTTTAGAAAAACACATGGCCACGCGACGCGTTACCGGTCCTGAAGACAGGAGTGAGCATATAAAAGCGTTCAAAACGACGCTTAAATAGAATACTTTAAATTTTCCCAATTACAAGTTAAGGTCGTTACGCTGCCAGTTAGTTCTTTGGTGTCGGCAATATTCTTTATTACAAATTGCACCACTGTAGCTTCGTCAGATGACAATGATTTAATTAAGTCATCTGATGAAGCTACAGTGTTAGCGAAACATGTCATTTTTCTAGTTAATATAGTGAAAATTTACAAGTTTAACTTTGTTTTACTGTATCCCATAATACTATAATTATGGATTTCCACCTAGTATTGGCTGAATCAATTAATTTAAATAATCATTCGCAATGATAGGTAAAAAAATTGGAAGGATTAAATAAGGGCAATATTTTATTTGACAATATACAAGTAGAGCCATCAGAAATGATTATAATTATTTGGTATGATGTTGCCCGTTAATTTATAATTTTATGTACATACATAAAACGGTGTGATGGGTTATTCTTAAAATGAATGTCCTACAGCCGACAGCAGCAATGACGTGACACACTGCTGAAGACCGTTGTCGCTCGGCTTTCTAGTAATATAATAAACAACGCCCGCTTGAGAAGAAAAGTGACACATGCGGAAAGCGGGTGGATTCCTAACTTTTATTGCCTTTTATAAGTTACTAGCGTGTACCCGGCCTGCGTTGCAATGCCAGGCATTATACGCCTCTGAGATAATAATAAGGCGAGTTCACCATCACGTCAAGATTTATAAATGCAAACCCGAACAAACCTCTAAATTTATCAGTGTTTCTCTACAATATTATGCATGTATTATACATAAAAACCTTTCTCTTGAATCACCCTATCTATTAAAAAAAAACGCTTCAAAATCCGTTGCGTAGTTTTAAAGATTTAAGCACATATAGCTGGGGACAGACGCGACAGCGACTTTGTTTTATACTATGTTAAGATATGTTGAAATGTTTGAAAGTATGAATGACTTGAGTGTCCACTACTAAAGACCGTTGTTGCTCGGCTTTTCACCAAATTACGTAGTACCTTTATACCAAACGTGTACGTAAATTTATATGACAAATAATTTTAATAATAATACGTACACGAAAATGGGGCGATGTTCTTCTATATTCTGCTAAATAGCGCCTTCTGGCTGCCGCAACGGATATAAGAACGACTTCGTTCTTTATTAAATTGATAAAACATTTAGCGAGATCAAATTTGTCAAATTCAGATAAGCCAAACGAAAGTTGTGAAGGTTTTTGTATAGCCATATTTGTCCCCTCCTACCCCTTAAATAAGAAAGTAGTGCAAAAACTTAAAAACGCGTTATCCAGAAGAAGAAATATTTTTTCCTCAAACCGTACGGTTAACGGTTTCCAAGATACAGCCTGCGCGGCGTCCCTTTTTAACACGCTTTTATTATTGCTTCACCTGTATGTTTGTTTGTTTGTTTGTCCGTAACCGACTACTTTGAACCCGATTTTGACCCACTTTAAATGGTCAGATTTAATTTAAATTTTATAGACTTATCAAGAACCGCTGACAATACAATAATCTACACGCAAAAAATTCTCCTGTCGAATTTTGACAGCTGTCAGGTATAAAACGAAGAAGCGATTTTGACGAAACAAATTATGCGTAGTATAATATAGTAGTATTCGATGCGGAGACTTCGGAGAAAAATAAGCAAAAAATTCTCCTGTCAAAATTTGACAGCTGTCAATATGTCAAATCGTTAAAAAAATTATATTAATGAAAAAACTATAAGGTCGTATGTATATTGACGGTGGAAAGTGAAAAAAATACGCAAAAAAGTCTCGTGTCAATATGTCAGAATTATTACAATAACCGATAGCATTGAATATCAAACTATATAAGAATGACGGATGTCCGAGAAAAGTTGACAACCCATTTTTTGACGTATTGGAGCTGGTTTGGCCGCCATTGTGGAGCTGATCGTAACTCTAACCTTAAATCTGTCGCCTGTCTGTCGTTATAATGCAGCGCCTCGGCAACAGATGTCTCAAATTCACTGATGTGATGTCGTGGTGTTGCCGCATATCGTATTTTATTGGAATTTTTAAGAATTCAAGCATTTTTAGCAGACAATAAAATACGAGGTTCTCAATTCCAGCCGAATGTATGTTTTTGATAATAATATGTACGCTGATTACTCCGGGGTAATTGGACCGACTTTCATAATGATTTTACCGTTGCATTAGGTGTTAAATGTTAAACAAATAAAAGTAAATAAAAAGCGACAGCAAGTATAACTAAAATAGGTTTTATTTTGTCGAAAAATAGCAAAATACGTAATACACTAATACAAACAAACTGAATGTTTCTTAAGTAAGAAAGTAAAACCTACTTATTTTAACCATTTTGAAAAGTACTAATAATTGCAAATAAAAACCAAGTTATACAAACCGCACATCATTCCTATTTTACCCAACATATACGTTGTAGCCTAGGTAGGTATTGAATAGTGAGAGTCGTCATTTGGTTCTGTTAGAAATAGAATACATGGCGGTCAATATGTTTTCATGTAATTAACGTTGGGACGTCAAAAGGTTGAAAATATTATATGCTACAAAGCAATTAAAAATCATTTTTAGGTCTAGACGTAGATAGGTGTAGGTACTTATGTGAAATCAAGTTTTACGATAAGCTATAAAAATAAATTTAAAAAACTCATGCAGCAAGTCAAACAGACACGCGGCAACAATGTTTCAATTTAGCAGTGAAAAGATTAGTCGCTTTCTTGTTGGTGAACTCATTGTGCCATCTATGAATTTGACGTAGCAGATTTAGGAAATCGGCTCATATGGCCTTCTTATAGTTTGATATTCAATGCCGATAGTAATGAAAAAACGTGGGGTCGTATAGATATTGTCGCTAACAATAGAGAAAAAGTTTAAAAAAATTTTTACCCGTCAAAATAAAATTTTGACAATTTTTTTTTTTAATTTTGAAAATTTTTGTCGTTTGTTCGGGTTTGTATGTATGTTTGTTTGTAACCGACTTCTTTGAACCCGATTTTGACCCACTTTAAACGATCAGATTTAATTTAAATTTTGTAGACTTATCAAGAACCGCTGACAATACAATAATCTACTAATCTAGCTCAATCTACTCAAAAAATTTTTTTTCTTAACAATAACTCAAACTAAAAAATGAAAAATAATTTAATTTTCAAAATTATATTAGTATTTTAGTGAAAAAAAGCTATATTTTTCGTATATCGAGCACCCCACGCTTTTTTCACAATAATACTAATGTTTATCGTTCATTATTATTTTCTGCCTATATTAAGAATTTCGAGAATTATTTTAAACTTTATTTATTTTCCGCTTTTTTTTTTAATTATTATTATTTATTAATTATTAAAGCGTGTTTTTTAGTTTTTTTATACTATATTTATTATGGGATAGAAAGAAAAAACTCAAAGTCTTTCTTCACAAAGTTTAATAGAATAAAAATATTCAATAAAAGTTTCTACATGTTTCGAACGTAGAAACGTTCATTATCAGGAGACAGAACATATAGTTGGTGCTGATGGTTTTAGCAAAAGAGAAAATGGTGTAGAACCTTAATGGAGCTTTTATTTAATTAAAATTTGATGTGTAAAATTGCCATAATATAAAGAAATTATTGGTAGTTAAAACATACTGAGTATGTGAGAAGTCAGTAATTGGGGTCTAAACCAACAAAATAAACTGGGGAAGAAAAAAACCTTTTATAAAAAGGTGTCGAAAATTGTTTAATATTTTTTTTTATAAAAAATACATTTTTAAGTGGGTATGTGTCTATAAGACATTTGTGGGAAAAAAATTAGAAGTCTTATAGACACATACCCACTTAAAAATATATTTTTTATAAAAAAAAAATTTAAACAATTTTCGACACCTTTTTAGAAAAGGTTTTTTTCTTGACCAGTTTATTTGGTTGGTTTAGACCCCAATTACTGACTTCTCACATACTCAGTATGTTTTAACTACCATCGATTTCTTTATATTATGGCAATTTTGCACATCAAATTTTAATTAAATAAAAGCTCAATTAAGGTTCTACACCATTTTCTCTTTTGCTAAAACCTTCAGCACCAAATATATGTTCTGTCTCCTGATGATGAACGTTTCTACGTTCCAAACATGTAGAGACTTTTATTGAATATTTTTATTCTATTAAACTTTGTGGAGGAAGACTTTGAGTTTTTTCTTTCTTTCCCATACTTTCAACTCCACTTTAAGCATGGACTATTTCTTCAAACTATCTTTTTTATTAAAGGGAAAAAAAAACTAAGTCTTCCTCCACTAATATATTCAAAATAACTCTATTTAAAGATAACTCTACATGTTTCGAACATAGAAACGTTCATCTTCAGGAGAATTAAGATGTTATAAAAAGAAAAATAGCTAGTGTTAACGTTTTAAGCTAGGCTTTAAGATGAGTGATTAAGTGAGAAGGGCACATTAACATTCTAAGTCATAAAAGCACCAAAGAGCAAAGTACCGAAGTATTAATTTGCCAGGTATAGGGTAATAATAGTAAAATTAAAGGAAGCAAGGCCCATATATTATGAAGCAAAATGATTAGTACGGCAGTAGAAAAAAGTAAAATTTGGATTTAAACGTGCTGATGAAAAGGAAAGAAAAAGTGGTCAAGTGTGAGAAAAAAGTAATGAGTAAAACAGTAAAAATAAGAGTAAAAATTAGCGTTTAGACTTAAAATTGGGTCGTCATAATGTGAGTCGTAGGTTAACTGTAAAAGAGAAAATTTAGGTTAGCGAAAATATAATATGTGTGTATGCAACTTACTCTCCAAAATTCTTAGGAATAAAAATAGTAGTAATCCCGAAGTCTTAGGTTCAGCATATTTATTAGTTGTACACCCGGTATAGTGCCGACTCTCGAGTCACCACTGATATTACCCAAGATTAAGTCTTGGATGCGCCTTCCATTTGCATTTCCACGGGGAAAACTATTTTTCAGAATTGGTAACTTTTATTAAAAAAACCTTTTGAATTTAAGATCAACATATTAACTATTAATATATTTTTAAAATAATACATGATAATGGTAATATAAGCAGAACTATAAATTTCCCTAGCAAGCCCACAAACGACACGAGTCCATAAATAATTTTTCCTCCAATAAATTTTCTTTCAACTTGAAGCAACATATTGCATATACGTCCATAACCCATAATAAAACTGCAAGAGCAACTTTAAAACTTAAAAAGCTATAAAATGCCCGTCCATCAAAACTATTTTATAAAACTTTTTGACATCTTTCCAATTTACTCTGAGAAGTATTCCAGTAGTATAAAAACTTATTTCAAATACTTTGGACACTCACGTTATTATGTTTTTCTACTTCTACATGTATTTTTTAAATTTTCTTTGCAACCTAGTACGAATGGAGAAAATATGCTATTCCAGTTAGTAACTGAACTGACCGGATATAATTTTATATCCACCCTTGTTAGGATACGTAACAATGGCGGATGCAGAACTTCACTAAGGAGGGACCTAAATGATTATTAGAAGTGAATACAATAATACAAAAAAAATTTTGGTAACTCCTTAAACAAGTGCATATATTTATTAGGCAACAGAGAACTTGCAAATAAATTACTGAATAACATACAGTGTGACCAGTAAAGTCCGCACCATGTGGATTTTTTTTATTAATAGCTTTATTCGAAATTTTACTTTGGCATCAAGTTCTGCTTCGATCGAGATGAAAATTAAGCAAAGATAGTAGTCACCTGATTACCATTATCTGTCAAATTTAAATTTTTCCAAAAAATAATTCAAAAGTGAGGTTATTTCTGAGAGTATCGAAAAAAGTTATTAAAAAAAGTTTTTTTAAATGCAGTTTCTAGCTCACATGCAAAAATTTAAGCTGCATAAAATAATTTTCATTTTTGTTACCCATATTTTGTAAATTGCACCACTTTTGCAAAATAAAACGCAACGCAACCTACATAAACTTCTTAGTTTTGACAATGCTTTATTTCAGATACATTTTCTTTAAAGTAGCGGGATATTAAATGTGTGTTTTTCTACAAAATCAAAATTGGGCTATTAAAATTTGGTCGCATGTGATGCAAAGTTCATTTGTTATTGACCCTGTATAAGGCAACTTCATAAAATAGGTATTTTTGAAAACGTAGTTTGTGTCTGAAAGTAATACACCTTAATATTGAGACAAAAAAGAACACAGTGTCATCAGTAAAGTGTTCAGGTTTGTTAATAAATTTTAGTGGTGGGTAAAAAATCAAAATTATCTTATGCAGCTGAAATTTTGCATGTGGGCTAGAAACTACATTTAAAAAAACTTTTTTTAATAACTTTTTCGATATTTTCAGAAATAACTCCACTTTCCAAAAATATTAAAGAAAAAAATTAAAATTTGACAATTAATGCGAATTACGTGACTACTATTTTTTTGCTTAATTTTCATCTCGATCGAAGCAAAACTTGATGCCAAAGTAAAATTTCGAATAAAGCTATTAATAAAAAAATATCCCATATGATGCGGACTTTATTGGTCACACTGTATATAAAATGTAACTTTTATGTACAGGCTATCTGACGGTGATCGTTCATTAGAATATTTCGGAAAGTAATGCATATTGAATCCTACAAATTTGAATAATAAGTTTCTCGAATACGCTCTCTTTAAATGAAATAACAGCGACCATATTATGGGACTTTCGGTTGCTTATTTTAAATGGAGTACCCCGTATAATGTTTTTTTGTGTTGTTATCTTATTAAAATTATTGAAATTAAAATATATTTCCAATAAACTTTATTAAAAGTTTTTGTGTCGTACACCATCCGTTTAAAAAATTAGTTTTTTCTAAAATTTTTACTATTTACAAATGCCGGTGGTGAAATTTAAAAATTTTTAAAATAATATTTTGTCATAAAAAAAACAATTTTTTAAAATTTCCTATTTCTAAAAGTTTTTACTTGTGCAAATCATTGTAACTGGATCACCCTGTATATCTTAACTTAGAGTGTGTTAAAAGATAATTGTTGTCCAAAGAATAATAATTCAATGTACTTATCAATTATAGAAATTAAAGTCATCAGTACGTTTTTAGGTAATTTATTTTTTTGTTAAATAAAATACCAGGCAATTTTACGTTACATCAATCTATACCGACTTTTTTCCTCTATTCCTTGGTACTACAAAATAATTAAATATGAACAAAATCTAGCCGTTTGTATTCAACATAAAAAAATTGGTAATTTCTTCTTGATTTTCATAATTTTTAAAAATTATTAACTATTTAATCTGCCTATAAATTATTCAAGAAAGGGTAGTAATGCTTTTAAGTAATGGATAAAGGAAACTTGTGTATTAGGTATAAACTTTGTTAGTCAAAGAAAACTTAAGGCCTTATTTTCTACCAGTAAAGAAAAAAAGTTATTGGTTTTTATGAAACAAGTGACTCCAGGCAATGCAGAAACTCTCAAAATAAGAAATTGCCAACTTTAAAAGGCCATAACTCAAAAACTAGTCATAGGATTGGATTACGGCCATGGACATGATACTGTTGACCACGGATTGTTGCTTCGTATATTGGAGGGAATTGGCTTTAGAGGTTCTACTTATGAGCTTATGAATAGTTATTTAAGTGGCAGAAAACAGTGTGTACAAATTAATAACTGCGTCAGTGACATGCAAACTATAGAATACGGAGTACCTCAAGGCACTGTCCTGGGACCGATTATTTTTAATATATATTTTAACGAACTGTTTTTTGACTGACGATACTGCCGTACTTTATAATGACGTGAGTTGGGCTTCTTTACGAAACAAAACTGAAAAATATTTTAAAACTATATATATACGACTGGTTCAGTAGCCGCCTACTTACAGTTAACTTTGATAAAACGTTTTGTGTTCCGTTTACATCTTACTCTATGTATCTTCCTTCTTATGACACTATTAAGATTACGTGTAATAACAACTTCCAAAATAAATTCAAAATAGTAAATAAAATAAAATATCTCATAATCATAATTGATAGTAGCCTTAAGTGGGAAATTCAAATAAATAGTACGGTCAAAAAAATAAGATTTATTCTATACAAAATGAGACATCTTTCAAAAATCTTGGATACCAAGCAACTAAAAATTCTTTACTACTTCCTAATGCAAAGCCATTTTTATGGAATTATTGCTTGGGGCGCGGCAAGCAAGATTCATGTACATAATTTGGAAGTGATCCAAAAATCGGTTCTTAAAATAATTTTCAAAAAACCTTTCACTTATATTCCAATATTCTTTATTTAGAGAGTGGTATAATATTTGACATTAGGCAACTTTACTTCTTACCATGCGTTTCCAGGCCATTTATTTTCAAAAAGGAGTTGCTTCAGATAGAGCATAATTAACACAAGATATAGCAGTCGCTCAAATGTTGTACCTCGGAGAGAAGTCAATCTTGCAGAGGAACTTTTATTATCTGGGTCCCAAGTTATTTAATATTATACCTTTGGAAATTACAAATGTAACCAATTTTCCCTGCATATAAAAAAATGGATACTTCCATTGCCTAGATATCAGATACACCAATATGTTGATTTTAAAAACCTGTACCATATTATGTCTAATTATTGGACTGCTATCGTCTTTATTTGATTTGATATGTATAAGCATAGTTTATCGTTAAATGCAATTTTGAATGCGTGAGCTGACTGTACTTTGTATAGTGTATGTGTACAGTATATCGAGAAGGTGCTGTTTTGTTACTAGGTTCCAGTTTGAACGATTTTAGTTTGGATTGATAACCTGGATAGGGTTTATAAGGCTTATTCGTTTTATATGAGGTTTATTTGTTCATGGTATTTATAATAGATTGATGTAATAGTGTTAATAATGTTATAAATTAAACGTACCCACGCACAGCGTAGCCTTTAGTGGGTTTAAGTTTTTATTTATCTCTCTTTAAAGTATATTATTTACCTCTTTATATTATTATTGTATACTGAGAAATAAATAAAGTTTGAATTGTAATTTTGAATTGACACTTTTTACTCAGGACGTCAAGATCTACAAGATACTAAAAAGTCAGAAAAATTAGCTGAAAGCCATTGCCCATAAACGTGAGGGGTACTTGATTGTTGATTCTAAGCGCGGACGTTTATGAATATAATATTAAAAAATGTAAAGTCCGACCCTGGCAAAAGTTCAAATTGTATGAGCACAAAGCTTGGTTCGTACAAGCAATAATTGTCAACCGATTTCCAATTTTTCTCTGCGCTTGCGTGATAAAAACAGTTAAAAACTGATCGCTAACTAAACTGCTGGACATAATTATCGTTACAAGAGCATTTTTTAGTCAAATTTGATACCGTGTAATTCCTGATATACTGAACGCATTTTGAAAAGCTGGTCAGATTTCGAAAGGTATTTTTATCCTCTATTGAACCATTCGTAACAACTTCTTAGATTTTGACCGGAAGCTATAATACAGGGTAAAACAAAATGTCGTGCATTTTGAAAAAAATGTCACTTGCTCCCCATTTTGCAGGAAGACCATGCTGATATTTTTTAAACCTAACATTTCATAGATATTGATCATATCTCGGGACCTTTTTGGGATTTTGCGAATATCTTGCATTGCATCATTAATCAAGTTATCTTTGCTAAGTTCTATTTCTATCCTCCTCAAATAAAAAACTCATCATGCGAATATATACCTACAATAGTTTTATTTAGGAACTTAAATCAAGAATAAAATCTTCTTTGTTCATTATAATGATTCATGTAAAAAAAATAATCTGGAGTGCTTCAAATAAAAATATTCGGCGAATGAACATTTAAAACCTTGTTGGACCGCCTCTATTTAGAAGGACGTCCCTTACTCTCTCCGGCATAGAATCCACTAATACTGTAATCATGTTTTGGGGAATAGCTTCCCATTCACGCAAAATCGCATTCACCAATTCTTGCAAATTTTGAAATTCATTCCCTTCCCGATTCAAACGTAACTTAAGGTTACTCCACACATGCTCTATAGGATTCATATCAGGCGACCTAGTAGGCCAAATCATACGCGTGATATTGTTTTCCCTAAGAAAGTCGTTCACGATTCTTGCTCTATGAGGGCGAGCATTGTCGACTAAAATAAAGTCGCCCCCAAAATTATCTGCAAAGGGCAAAACAATATATCTCAAACATCTTTCTCTATACGTCGCGGCAGTCATATTTTCCCCAATCAATACAATCAATTCAGTTCTACCATTCCTCATGATTCCACCCCAAACAGTTACTCCGCCTCCTCCAAACGCCACCCTTGCTTCCATATGTTCTTCTCTGAATCGTTCCCCCCTTTCTCTCCACACTAAAATACGCCCATCAGAATTATACAAGTTAAATCTAGCCTCATCTACAAACATGCACCTAGTCCATTCTGCTACTCCCCAATGCTGATGGTCAATTGCCCATGTCCTTCTCGCGGCTCGATGGATTCTTAGGAGTTGGGGACACGCTGCTCGTCATGCAGGATACATTTAAACCTGTAGCATTTCTTATCTGTCTCGAATTACGAGTTCTTCGGCGGTTTACAATAAGCAGTATACGCTGGTCATCTCTACGATTGGTAATCCTGGGTCGTCCAGTTCCACGACGATATTCCACTCTTCCAGTTATCGCGTACCTGCTTAAGAGTCTCGAAACAGACATACAGCTTGTGTTATAAAGGGCTGCTATTTCTTCTAGAGAATGTCCCAATCCTCTCAACCTATGAAAAAATACTTTGGCAGATTCGAAAAAAAATTAAATTATATCTAATTCTTACCTTACAGCATTTTCCATTTCCCTTTGAGATAGTCGTGGCATTTTTGATTGACTTAATCCACAAGTATTGATAATCTATTGGTTTATTGGGTGGTCAAGCTAATTTTTGTATTTGTTAAAGAATTCTTTTGAATATAACAAAGTATCAACGATACTGTCAATTTGCCACTAACAAACATTGAACCATTGATAGGCAACATGACGTTTATATTAAAGCTTTTTTAACTGGCACTCTTGATTTTAATAGGATAAATATGGAAACTTATACTAATATACGGAGTAACCTGAATTTACTGCGAGAATAAAAGCATTGTATATATTCATGCACAGCATGATCAGTTCTTTATTTGAGGAGGATAGAAATAGAAGTTAGCAAAGATAACTTGATTAATGATGCACTTTACAAAATCGAGCAAATTGGTGTAGAAACATAAAATTAAAAAAAAAAAAAATTTTTCGAAAAAATTTATTTTTTACGAAAACGACAGTAGATATTCGCAAAATCCCAAAAAGGTCCCGAGATATGATCAATATCTATGAAATGTTAGGTACAAAAAATATCAGCATGGTCTTCCTGCAAAATGGGGAGCAAGTGAAATTTTTTTCAAAATGCACGACATTTTGTTTTACCCTGTATTATAGCCCCCGGTCAAAATCTAAGAAGTTGTTACGAATGATTCAATATAGGATAAAAATACCTTTCGAAATCTGACCAGCTTTTTAAAATGCGTTCAGTATATCAGGAATTACACGCTATCAAATTTGACTAAAAAATGCTCTTGTAACGATAATTATGTGCAGCAGTTTAGTTGGAAATTTTTTGCTTTTGGTTTCAATTTGGCTTCTGCGAACGCCGGACTCTCTGCCAGCGGTTTGGGATTTGTCGTGTGCGAACGCTTTTAAAACACGTACGCATGCGTCGTTTATTTGCTGACGGTTTCTGACCGCTGTTCGAACGAAGATTATGTTACTAGAAACGACATATGACAACGACGGCTTATTATATGATAAATATTACAATACATGTCAGTAAGTGTATTTTTTGTCCATGGAGTTCAGTAAATTGTTTTATTTAAATAATTTTCAGCATCATTTTTAAGTAATACGATATGGACAGACATCTTAATCGAAAAAAAAACGGTCAGACTTTTACACTATTATTTATGCGGCATCTCAGCAGTAAGAAATAAGACGAAGAGGTGTAAAACACGGAATTTCTAAAACATTAGAAATTTTAAATAACCGTTCATGCGAAGAAGCCATTACGTGGCTTTCAGGTTTTCAGGTTAAAAAGTGGCACTTTCTGCTTTCAGAACGCTGAAATTTTCGCGATAAAATTCGTGACAAAATGGTTTGCCGTTTGAATTTTACACGCTTGGTGTAAAACATTGATCCCTTCGGAGAGATAACCTTTAAAATTTCCAGTTTAATGCGATGGTTTGTTTTGTTTTATTGAAATATGAATGGAAAGGGGCTGTAATTTTAAAGTAACCAAGAGTTTTTGCAAACGAAATTGCTTCCTTGTTATTTTGAATAAACTACAGCTTGATTGTAGACAACAGAAAGTAAACTTTTTTAGGCCTTATACACAAAACATATAACAATTTAGAAATGCAAAGTGCGTGCAAGACCAGCGAGACACTGACCGACATGGATTAGTTCGCACTGTACCATTATGGCGCCACGGTACAAATTGGCGGCCTGTTCAAATCCCTTTTTTTAAATTACTGGTTATTTTTAAAAAGTATCTAAAAGTTTTATTACTTTTGTTTGTTAATCTAAGTATACTATTATTTAAAATTGTAAAATATTTTTACACCGAAAAATGTTTGATTTTTATTTTTACCTCAATTAAGTTACCTACAAAAATTACGTATATATATTAAAACTACAGCAACTGGTGGATATTAATATTTCATTCATTGTTTATGGAATTTGAAACATTCAAGTGTAAAATAACATATACCTACGCCTAGGGCTCCATCATAAAAGCAGGAAGCAAAAAATGAAACTTCTTTTATATACGGGCATGTCAACAAAAATATTTCTCTTTAAACAATTAAAGTACTTTAACCTATTACTGCAATGCAACATACCAGAGTATGCACAAGTATCCTCTACGTGGTTATACGTGATTAAATATAAAAAATAAAATATTTCTTATTGCCCCGCCTAAAATTTATTCATTAAATAACAATAAACGTTCACAACCTAGACTTTTCTTTGTGTAAAAATAATTAATATTTTTATGAAAACTTTTTTAATTATTACTTAATTAATGTATAAAACATCTTCGCCACACCCTACGCCGCTGGTGTTGACTAATCGCTCCCTTAGCCATTACAATTCCACGCGGAGTCGGAAATTTAACGCCCTCTCTCTCTTCTGTCTTTGTTTTACACGTATGACTGTTTGACGCAAACAACCATGCTATTCATGAATGAATGGATTAGTCTATTGTCTATTCTATGAGAAGTCTATAATTATTAGAACCTATCCTAAATACATCCCAATAATAAAAACCGTCCTAGAGTGTCACCAACCTTTTCTCAAAACAATTATTAAAAAGAGGGAGCGAAAGCATTAAGTTTGAAAACATAAGATCATAATATACTTAATACGTCATTCTAATTTTTCTGTTTGCCAGTCGTGAGACGCGTTATAGTTATCTTTGTTTCGATAAGAAATAGAAAAGAACAGGAGACTAGACTCGAGATATCATTCAACATTCAGGTAGACGCCGACGGGTCGACCTTAGCCCGAATCCTTGCGACTGGTCGATTTTTTTGTGGCGTAGATAGCTGGTTTCGCGAGTTTTTAGTAGAGAGCCTATTTTCTCTACGCGAAAATTGAGAAAAATCTAAATTTTAGTGAAAAAGTCCATTGGCTTTGAAAAAGTGCACTGTTTTAATTAGATTGTTTCAAGAATTGACCCCCAGGTGGCCATATACCGTGCGAGCAAAAATTATTTGCATCAAAGAGGGCTTGGATTAAAAAACGTGTGGCTTGGTTTAGATCACAATGATATGGGGACGATATATCTAACCAAATCTAGGTTAAAATGTTGTCAAATTCATATTATGACATGATATGCCAAACTAATGAGTAATAAAATAAGTAGACAAATACAAATTTATTTTTGTTGTTTACAAAATTAACAAAGTAAGAATATTGTCGGATATGGAATTGGCACCCTTAAGGCTAGAGAAATAGTTGTAACGTAACAGCGGTGTAAAGACTCTTAAGGTGGCGTAGCTTATCGCAAAAAAGGTGTGATAAAGAAAAACTAGTGTGTAGAAGAGAGACAGTGACATTTGCAGTAAATAGTGAAGAGAGACGGTGACATTTGAGTTTAGTAGTAGGGGTCAGAATTGAAATGTTTATAGAAAATAACTATTTTGTAATTGGTTGGGATAAAGGATTCCAATCCCCTCTTTTTAGAGTGTGGGAAGACAGACGAAAAAAGGAATCCCTTCTTCCAATTGGTAGGGGTTGCAAAACAATATAAAAACACGAAAGAGCACTTACGACAGAGAGTTGAAAATGTTCAAGTTCAAGTGTAAGGGGAACCTCTGCCCGTTTGCCGGTTCAAAGTAATTAATCTATTTAAATGTAAGGGAAAACTCTGCCCGTTTGTCAGTTGAAATAATAATTGTCTAAAAGTTAAATTCAAGTTATGGAACCCACTGCTCCAGAGACGACCTACTTTGCTCCCATTGCGTAAGTGTTCTTTATCTCTTGGTTTATAACATGTAACTGTTTTAATTGTTTAATTTCCTTTTGATTTGAGTTATTATAAAGTTATAGTTGTTTCTTCTAACTTACTTGGATTAATCTATCGTTCCTGAAGTGAGTCTTAAGAGGGCGACTCAACTTTAAAATAACTTTCTAAATTACCATTTTGTAAACATCTGTTATTTTGGTTCTTTTACTAGTTTTAAGATTGTATTTTTATTTATCACAATTATTATCATTGCTTTTGCTTTTCTTGCCATTTAATAAAATTGTTAAAAATCCCTTGGTGTTTCAGTGAAGAACTAGAGAGCATCCTTAAACCCGTTAAGACAAATTAAATAATTATTTTTATAAAGCTCTATTACTATCTAAGCTACACAACCCAGTCGTCTACAAATCGTAGTCCGACAATATACAGAAAGAAAAAGAACAATAATTACATAAATTGCTGAAATTGGCCACCGTCATGCTCCAAGCATAAATTCACACGTCTCTTCATATTTTCGAAAGTGTTGACCAGCATCTCTAGAGAAATGTTAACACATTCTTAGATAATCCTTTCTTGTAATTGTTCTAAATTTACAACTGGTGTTTTAAAAATAGTGTTCTTTAAATAAGGAAAAACAAAGTAATCCATAACCGTTAAACAAGGTGATCTAGGGGGGAATTCAATGTCTGATCGAAAACTGATCTTTCAAAATCTGCGGTTTGTATTTCTTGGAATACTTGCACTTTATAAGAAAATAAATGTAGCTGCTTCTTAAGAATAGTCCTGCATGTTCCATAAGATCTTCCCACTTCTTGGGACGGGCGTCTTATACAATTTGTTGGCGTATTTTGCATAATTTCACGAACGTTTGCAACAAATTCTTCTGTTCTTACAGATGGTCTTCCTGCTCCTTTTTTGTGTTGTATAGAACCTGTTTCCTGTTTCACAGCCACGGTTCTTTTTAGGCAATTATAAAAATCCCCAGCAATAAAAGCAACGTTAGGAAAATGTTCGTGAAAATCGTCCATGCACAAACCCGGATTGTATTGCCACTCACCATTTACTTTAACCCCGTTTCGAAAATACGCTTCAATCATGAATGTTTTGTGCTGTTCCGTAAAGCCCATTGTGTGAATTGTTCAAGAAATTGGAAAATTAGCGATGAATCAAATTACTTGTAACGACTGTCAAAGATGACGGAATAACTGATCGATTGTTAATTCAGGTAGTTACTGACACCCAACAGGTATTAAGCTGTACGGCTAAGCATTACGTCCTTAGATGCAAGGCCCTCTTTGATGCAAATAATTTTTGCTCTTAGTACGTCATCCCAACTTTTCTATTTGCCAGTCGTGAGACGCGTTATAGTTATCTTTGTTTCGATAACTTAGATAGAAAAGAACAGAAGACTAGACTCGAGATATCATTTAGCAGTTAGGTAGACGCCGATGGGTCGACTTTCAGCCCGAATCATTGCGACTGGTCGATTTTTTTTTGTGGCGTAGTTTTTAGTAAAGAGCGTATTTTTTAAATTATTTTCTCAATAAATGTTTCGAAATTTATAAAACTAAAACATCAGAAAGCTTTATTTTTTCTTCCTCTATGCGAAAATAATGAAAAATTAAAATTTTAGTGAAACAGCCCATTCTATTAGTGGGCTTTGAAAAAGTGCACTGTTTTAATTAGATTGTTTCAAGAATTGACCCCCAAGTGGCCATATAGATAATTATATGCGTATACCTGCATGAAAATAATATGCATAACTACCATTTTAACTGATTTTAAATGACAGTCCGTGTGTATTTAAAATAAGCATAACCTTCAAAATCAATTATTCTTAACGAAATTCTGTGCTCATCAATTTAATAGGGCAATATATAATACACTTACGCAAAATTGCCAGTTGTATACGGAAAAGTTTATAACCTGAACTAATGCTTTTTCACGTCGTCGCAGCACGTTCTATATAACTACAATTACGATAAATCACGGTAAAATAACACCTAATTAATCATTAAGTGATCGTACTTTACACACGGCTCTTTACCAGACCCTGAACTTGGCACTGAAAGCAAAATCAGAGGTGTATTAAAAAATGTTTTTGGCACCGCAATGCGAAGGGACGAGATTGTTCTGTCACGTGACTAGGGTGCGGATATCAGGTAGTGATGGACACAAGCGCTTAGAGTCTGACTATGGAGTTTTTAACTGGCCAATCATAGGCCGCCGTATTAACGATAGCAATTTTGAGATTAAGCCATGTAAAGTCCCAAAGCTGGTTGTTGTACTACATTAATAAATAAGTAGGTATAGTTAAAAAAAACTAAAAAACACGCTTTAATGATTAATCAAACTAAAAAGCGGAAAATAAATATAGTTTAAAATAATTCTTGAAATTCTTAATATAGGCAGAAAATAATAATGAACGATAAACATTAGTATTGTGAAAATAGCGTGGGGTGCTCGATATATACAGTGTGGTTTTTTAAGTGTGCAACATATGGGAATTTTTTTTATTACCGATTTCTCAGAAATTTTTATTCTTGATAAAAGTTGGTGCATATTCTATAATCATATTTGGTGCACTTGGAGTGGTTGCATGTCAAACGGCGTACAGGGTAGGCCAAAAAATATAAAACTTGTACAAGAATAAAGTACCCCTATTTCAAAAAACTTAGCAAAATGTTATTAAGAAAAGTTGTTTAGAATTAAAAGTTATGCATAGATTCAAAAACGTGACCTCCTAAAACAGAAAAATATATTTTTTTGAAAAACATTAATATTTTCCCAAAAAAATTTTTTAATAAACATTTAAAATAAAAATTTTGCACTTTAAATGATAGTTTTTTAATTAGCATATTATCATTACTAATGTTTTATCTTGTTAAAAAGAATTTTTAGAATATTTTAAAATTGTGTTTAATACCCTTGCAACAAACATGAAGTTAGTGATTCCTTAATAAATTAAAAACTTAAGTAAATTTTACAAATATGCTTGAATTTGAACAAAGATATGTTAAGTTAATTTGATCTTAATTAATTTATGAAGGTCTTTATGGTGAATATAAAAAAAAAATTTTGAGAAATTATTAATGTTTTTTTAAAAAATATATTTTTTTATTTTAGGAGGTCACGTTTTTGAATCAATGCATAACTTTTAATTCTAAACAACTTTTCTTAATAACATTTTGCTAAGTTTTTTGAAATAGGGGTACTTTATTCTTGTACAAGTTTTATATTTTTTGGCCTACCCTGTACGCCGTTTGACTTGCAATCATTCCAAGTGCACCTAATATGATTATCGAACATGCACCAACTTTTATCAAGAATAAAATTTTCTGAGAAATCGATAATAAAAAAAATTCCCATATGTTGCACACTTAAAAAACCACACTGTATACGAAAAATATAGCACAAAGCGCCCCACGCTTTTTTCCCAATAATACTAATTTTTATCGTTCATTATTATTTTCAAGAATTATTTTAAACTATATTTATTTTCCGCTTTTTAGTCTGATTAATTATTAAAGCGTGTTTTTAGTTTTTTTAAACTATATTTATTTTTCATTTTTTAGTTTGAGTTATTGTTAAGAAAAAAAATTTTTTGAGTAGATTGAGCTAGATTAGTAGATTATTGTATTGTCAGCGGTTCTTAATAAGTCTACAAAATTTAAATTAAATTTGACCGTTTAAAGAGGGTCAAAATCGGGTTCAAAGAAGTCGGTTACAAACAAACATACATACAAACCCGAACAAGCCCGATCGTCTATGCCGAATTATAGGAAACTAGCGTGTACCCGGCATGCGTTGCAACCCGCTGGTATAAATACAAACCCGAACAAACCCGATATATTAGTACCCGGCATACCACTTTCTGAAATTGCACCCGTGCGTAGCGACATTTTCCATACATATTTCAGGAAAATTTCGTAATATATATAAATTGCCATTTTTCTCAGAAAGTATAAACTTTAGGAAAAAGTCTATATACCTAGCTAAAAAGTTGTATCTTGAAGAAATCTACATAACAGCTTGTAATTATTTTTTCGTATCTCTCACGGTTTTCGAGATATCGGCCAAAATATGATTTCTATATTTTGCCTCATATCTCGAAACTGATAATACTTTGACGAAAATTTTAAAAATAAAAAAGACGCGTCTTCGAACGTTCCATAAATATAGTTATTTAACATTTTTCTCTCAAACTTACCTACAATAACGGAGTTATTCGCAAGAAATAAAAAAAAACGTTTACGGTTACAAACAAACATACAAACATACAGGTGATGCTAATAAAAGCGTGTTTAATAAATAAAGTGATATTTATATTATAGGTATTGGTTTTGTAATAAATAAGAATGTTTAAACAAATAAAAACCAAAATAACACAAAGTCCACGTGTCGTCAAATTCCCATTTAATTAAAAATGTTACATAATGTTTCGCCATATAATATGGGCATCATCAGACCTAAATTTTTTAACATAAAAAATCCGATAGAAAAAACCATAAATTTTTCTTACCTGACATTTAAACATAAAATATAAAGTTAATAAAGAATTAAACACATTATCAACATTACAATAATTATTAAAAAACAAGTAACAATAACCAAAGAGTTTACGGTAGGGCCAGGGACTTGGTGGTAACTCGGTGAGAACAGATAGCTCACGCTCCAATGTCCTGCTTAACGTACTACTGCTTGAAGTAGAGACAGAAGGCAATTTGGTCTCCTTATATAGAAAATGGCACGAATAGTCTCGTTTCAAAACAGATGACAGCAGAAATTTGTCATCGATCAGCTGTTATTGGGACATAATAATATCCCTAGATTTGTAGCGGACCGTAATGAGCCCAAACACCGAGTTATGAATTGCGTTTTTGTGACATTTAATTACATTTTCAAGATATTTAGTGGTTATGGTGCCGTTTATTTTTACTTTTATTGAATTTTAATTACTTTTGTGTGGCCGGTAAGTACCTACAATTATTATTCATTTGGCCAAAAATTTACAGGTTAAAATTTTTTAATTCTTTTTCATAAGGGATCACAATTATTATTGTGTGCCTTGCACGTTAGTTGATTTCATCGATATAAGTAATAGGTTTCATTTCATCTGAACGCAGTTTTTGTCAAAAAGTTTTGTAAAATTTTTGTTCTTAAAATGTTTGTTCGTTAAGGTTAGGTTTCGAATGTATAACTTTTGCATTTTACATTATCTAGGTATCCTTTTCTGTTTCAAGAAAAATAAGTAGAAATTAAGTATTTCTTTGACTTGGGTAGGTAGGGGAGAGTTGGACAAAACCGGGTAGGTTGATAAAACCGGGTATCGCCTAGTTCTGCCAAATGCCATAACAGCTTTCCATACTATTAACCTTTAAAAATCAGCTATTTGATTTGGAAGGAATTATTTTTATTACCTATTGTTATTATTAGATATCATTATTGTTTGGCAATAGTAAGGTTAAAATAAACTATTTAACATTATGTTAGCCTATAATATAGTAGTTTAAATAGCTAACCGTATTAATATGTAATAGGATAGCGAACAAATATATAATTCTATTTTCTGGGTCTACGTACCTTACATAAGTGAAATTATTATTGGATATTACTATTATTATTGTTTGTATGACAATAAAATAAAGTTTTTAACATCAAGTTAGCCTACATATAAGTTTAGAAATGTAACTGTATCAATAAATTGCATTTTAACAAACAAATTCCTTAAAAACCACTTTTGGGTCTACGTACCTTACGTAAGTCAAAAACTGTTTTAAGTAGGGTTTCCACTGACAGAAAAATTTAATCCCTGGCTAAACTGATGCTTTTAACTTTATGTTAGCCTACATACAAGTTTAGGAATGTAACGGTATCATAACCAACAAATTCTATAAAAACCGTATTTGGGTCTTTAAACCTTATGTTAAGTCAAAAACTGTTAAATTAGGGTTTTCATTGACAGAAAAATTAAATCCCTGGCTATATTGAAGCTTTTAACTTTATGTTAGCCCACATACAAGTTTAGAAATAATGTAATTGTATCATAGCCAACAAATTCTATAAAAACCATATTTGGGTCTACGTACCTTACATAGTAAGTCATATATGGGGATTTCCTTGACAGTAAATGTAATATCTGACTGAATTCAATTAGTTTATGTTGAACTGTAGGTATTGTATTGTATATTACCTATAGGTATAATTTGGACAAATAAACAAAAAAAAAATCTGTTGTAAATATGAATGACAGAATCCTATTTTAAGTTGCGTTTCAGTTAATTTAGTATTTTTAAAGTTTGGCTAATTATAATATTATAAAGTTTTTAAATCTATTTTGACACTTTATCTTTAAACCATATAAAAATTCATGCTTAATATTACCTACCTTAAATTATAATAATATTTATAAAACAAAACTTACAAAAGAAATAATTATTATTTGGCAATATTAAAGCGGTAGAACCGATGAAACTATTGCATCAATTGTTTTAGAAAGGTAAACATGTATAATTTTCAAGTCCGGTTCTGGAATTCATGCCAACTTATAAAAATTTAATAGACCAAAATTGACAGAGTGTCACGTGGCTTTGCCTCCATCTTGCGAGAGTATTCAAAATTTTTACTTTATATTAAATGTCACCTACCTCTAGAGATCTAAGGGAAAAGTCTACAAACAATTTGTTTAATTGTTACGGAAAAACTTTTCTAGTCACCAAGGCACCACCTTTGTTAGTATCTGAAGAAGAATTTTATTTATAGGCTTGATGGCCTTCTACTTTAATCAAATTAAATAAATAAAATTTATTAATATCTACAATATATACGAACAAAACACAAACTGATTAAAAAGAGGGAATTCTATTATTTCGGCGGCATGTTGGTATTAAAGCTTTTGAATTCTGGTCCATTGTTAAATTATTTCCAAATCGTTTTAATTTTATTGGTTTAAAGTAAAATATTATTATTGTTGGTGCCAAATTTCGCTTATATTATATGAATAAATAAATATAAATAAATATGAATATAAAAAGGCAGTCCTATTTATAAAACGGTTGTATTTACATACGTTATGTACTATTCGGTAAACAGTATCAACTTTGATGTTTGTTAAACATTTTAATAATGTGGGTGGTGCATCAGTTTCCGTGTTATTTTTTCAACATTTAGTAATTTACATAAATAATAAATATATTTGAGTTATGCCTGTATGCACCATTACGACTAGACGTTAAAGTTTAACGGAGGGGTAAACTGCGGTCAAAATTTTTGTACACTAATCCCTGCTAAAACCTACCTCCAATTCCTTATTTTAATTAATAATATTTCTTTAGAAATGCCCAGCAATCACCAATGCTCACTAATTCCCACCAATGCCAACTAATGCCCAATAATTCCTCTAATGCCAATTGTTAATTTCACTTTAAATTAATATACTAAGTGACATAGAAACCCGAACACCCAGTAAAAATGATTTAACTTCAATAATATTTTAAATAAACATCCGGAGGGTCATAGTAAGGAAATGATTAAAATTTTATTCCAATCTTTAAAGACAGACTCAGTTTATTCGATTTTACCTTCAATAATGTGTTGATGCACCATGGTGCCTGAAACATTCATTAATGCGTCTAGGCATACTTCTAATTAGGTGATTAATATCCTCCTGGGGTATCTCATTCTACGCCACCTCAACCTGGTGTTGGAGCGCAACCACAGTTTGAGAAGGCTGTTGTAAATTGTTTAATCTCCTATACCCATCATGTCCCACACGTGTTTAATGGGAGACAAATCAGGAGATCTTGGAGGCCATGGCAGCAAAATAATTTGAGCATATTCAAAGTAATCCAACGTTACTCTTGCTACATGTGGTCGGGCATTATCTTGCTGAAAAGTTGGGTTTTGGAGAGTCCTAAGGTATGGGATTAAATGTGGTTCTACTATTTCTTGAATGTAACGCTGCGCATTCATGTTGCCTCTAATAAACACTAAAGGTGACCTAGAGACGTAAGCAATGGAACCCCACACCATAATCCCAGCAGTGCGATGAACATGCCTCTCAACAGAAAATTGTGGATCACGCCGTTCACCACGTCGCCTTCTTACCCGTTGCCGACCATCATGCATGGCTAAACAAAATCGGGATTCGTCGCTAAAGACCACTGTGTTCCATTGCTGGTCCCACGCTAGTCGTTCTCTACACCACTCAAGTCGATTGTTTTGATGCTCTCGAGTTAAGGGTAGGACCCATTGAGGACGGAATGAAAAAGACCGAAGGACCTTATTCGGCGATAAACAGTTCGCATTCCAATACGCCTTCCATCTTCTGCAAACCACTGGTTTGCAATTGCCCTGGTGGTAGAGAAACGATCTCGCAAAGCTAGCAATCTTAGGCGACGATCTTGAAGCTCTGTTGTTCGGCGAACTCGTCCGGTGCCCCTGGTTCTTTGTGTTCGGCCTTCTTGAAGCCATGCCTGACAGCGACAGCATCTCACCACAGTACCTAAACTTCTTTGCACTCTAGCAGCAATATCCCGATAAGACAGTCCGGCCTCCCTTAATCCAACTATTCGTCCAGTGTTGCCGCAACCAGATTTTAAAATGTACTGACAAGCAGCTGCAAAATGTACTAGAATGTACTAAAATTTCAGGTAAAATGCACCGTTGGGGTTGGCACAGAAAATACTTTTTTTTTGTAAATTTAAACTTTAAACAAATACGGTATTTCACACTATATTTACTCCACTGTCCTGTAAGACAGTTGATAATTATAAGGTTTATTCCGCCAAAGTTTAAAAACGATGTAAAAACAATCAATTTGTGTGTTATTCAGGAAAACATTAATAAATTGGTCTGTCACGTAAAGTGAAAAATTACCAGTATACATATTCATATCCAAATAACTAAATAATCTACAAAAAAAACTTACTTGTCCATGTCAGCCAAATTACTGGTTAAATTATAAGTCTATCCAGTGGCGGATTTACAAATTTGCCGCTAGTAGGCTATTCAATTTTTGCCGCCCCTATACCAGGGACGGCTCGTGAGTTGTGAAACAGGTGAAGTGTTCGGGAAAGAAAAAGCCCGCTGCAGGCGAAATGCGCCGCAGGCGAACATTTTTTAAGACCACGCCCAAATTTGGTCAATAATTTTTAGTAAATATTTTAAAAATTTATGATTACCTACTTATTTTATTGAAAATGAAATTTCTTTCTGCAAAGCCAGTAAAGTTCCAACTACCTTTTTTTATCCCCATTAACAGACACGGCCAACAATAAAGTTTATTTAAAAAAATACTTCCCGTCGCCATGAATAAAGATTGCACCATTTATTTCTGTAAGATAAAAAAAAATTTTTGGGCCAAATTTGCCGCCCCCTAAAATCTGCCGCCCTAGGCTCCAGCCTACTCAGCCTAATGGTAAATCCAGCACTGCGTCTATCATGTGATTCACAAGACACCAACGAGACTAAACTAACTAAACATAAGAAATCGCATTAACCTACACTAAACCGGGGAATCACATTTTGTGACGACAAAACCAGGGCTGCTGCCAGAGGTAGAAACATTTTTATACAATCACAGAACTAGAAGACAGATTTTATTCGGAAACAGGCGCGTTCAGAGGAGTGAATATAGACGATAGTGTTGGACGATATGATAGTTATAAAATCATCGTTTTAAAAATGAATTGTTGGTTGGTATTAAATAATATATCAACATTTTAATGAAATGAAATTATTTTATTTTAAATTATCTTGTTCCCCTTTCCCTTCGAAAATGGGAAAATGTACTAGAATTCAGGTAATTTATGGTAAAATGTACTTTGGTACTTTGCTGTCTAAAATGTACTAGATTTAGTACAAATGTACTGAAACGGTAACACTGTATTCGTCCCCTATCAAACTCGCTTAATTGGCGATAATTTGCATTTCTTCGCACTCTGGGCATTATAACACGTGCAAACAACGTTTACTAACACGATCACCGGCAATTCGGATCACACTGCTCCTTCAAAACCCATGTACTAGCAACCACATATAGGAAAAAATTCGGAATAAAAAAAAAAGGAATGTGAAACTGATAAGGCTAAAAATTTAATCATACCTGCCTTTTGTGATGATAAACTTGTATACAAAATTTTATTAAAATTAAATCATTTTTACTGGGTGTGATGGAAATTTATTTGACAAGTTACCTAATATTTGAATAAAAGCCAATAACCGAGTGTCTAATTAAATACCTATAGTCTATTACCAAAAATATAGGCAGTGACGTAGCTCCCATAACCATGGAAACGACCAAAATACTGTATGGTCATTGGCGGTTTGCATTAGTTTCCATGGTTTCGAATAATACGTCACTGCCTATAATATTGGGTTTTGAGTATAGTTTAAGTAAATTCATAAATTTATAAAAATATATTTAGAAAAAAAACATTTTATTTTCTTATGGTTATGCGACCGCCACTGCACATAAAATATATTGTCTTTTATAATAACGTACTTATCGGTTAAACTGGTGAACATTACTGCAGTTTCGCGTACGCTATTTTGGTCGCCGAGCAAAGCAGCCAGCAAAGCCGCGCGGTCTGCTCCTTTTACACTTCAACCAGTAGTCAATAATGTATACATTTTTTCTGCCGGCAATATAATGTCGCTTAAATATCGCCATACATTTTGTTGTATTTTAAATTAGGAATTAATTTAAAAGAAAATATTTAATGTTTATTAACATAATTATTTTAAAGGCGTAAATTAAATCGAGTGTAATGTTTAGGAATAGAAATTGGTAATTGCTACCTCAGCGGTAAAACGGCAATTCACACATCAAAACGGTAGAAGTTTCGCAAAAACTGGATTTGGCAACATTGCAGACAACTTGGCGATACATGCAATGTTGCCAAGTTGACTAAATATTTATTGGGCGAAGCTTTCCCCAAAACTATTCAGCTTAATAATAAAAAAATTACCTCGAAAATGACTTTAGAAAAGCAATTAAAAGTATAACAATCAAGGCATTATTCAACACAATAGAGTAAATTTGATGCCAAAATAAAGTTTGTATTAGTGTCCTTTGTTATTGTTTAGAATTATATTGAATTTGCTTAAATAAATTAGGAGTAATAAGTTAAAAACTAAAAAAAAGTTTTGCATCCCTGATGGAAAAAATGTCAAATAAACAATCTAAAAGCATTTGTTTAATTACAGCATTGTGAAGATTAATGGCCAGGGGTCACAAGATACTATAGGTAAATGAAATTTATTTTATCTATTCTATACAGGGTGTTCACAATAAGGTTTCAAAAATGACACACTTTAAACTATTTTTTCTCCAGTTACTATACTATGTATTAAATGAAACAATTTTGGTATTTGCAATTTATCATAAATCCCAGATCGTTTTCGAAATATTTGTCAAAAAACGAATTTCCCTATTCATCATAAAGTTTTATAAATTAAATAGCTAGGCGGCCATGGAAAAAACAATGAAATACATTTTGACATTATTTGTCAGAAGTACGTACAGGATGGTCTACGTAAGATCTACTCTCCGATCTCAGAATCTGTCATACCTATAAAGGAAAGTTAAATACAAATTTCTTTGGATTAACTTATATTTTTAAAGTGTATTGTGTGCGCGTCTACAGGGTGTTTAGTTTGTCCTGGCCAAGTACCAACTTTCTTATTTTAAATGAAACACCCTATATATTTTGACATTTTCGAATTCTACGTTCAATTATAAGCAATGTTTATTACGTGTTTTTTAAATTTTCAGTAGTTTTTCAGTTATATATTCTATCTAAAAAAAAAAATTGAACAAAATCAGAAAAATTTCTTGCATTTCTGTTCAAAACTATTTGTTTCCTAATATTATTATTGTAGTAGCTAACTTATTATACAAATGACAAATATTGTAAAAATGTATTTAATTGTTAAATTTGAACCTTTATTATAAATATATGGTTTTTGATAAATATTTTGAAAACGGGTTAGAAAATAAATAAATTGTAAGTATTAAAATTGTGTGTTTTAAAATTCTTTATCAAATAGTAAAATAATTATACAGGGTGTACCATTTGCAAAACTTGAGAAAAATTAGTTTCAAATTTGTAATTTTTAAAACCTTATTTTGAACACCCAGTATAAAATAAATAAAATCTATTTAATTTATAGTATCTGTTGGACCCTTTGCTTCTAATCTCACACAATGCCGTAATGAAAAAATGCTTTTAGATTGTTTTTTGTCTGTTTTTCCCATGGCTGCAAAACATATTTAAAAAAAAAATTTAGGTCCAAACTACTAACGCAAATTCAATAAAACTATAGTCAATTATAAAGGAAGCTTATACAAACCCAAAAATAAAAAATATACCGGGTACTAAATAAGTTTTTTTTAGCTCCATTTTTTTAGGATTAGCCCTCAGTGACGTATTCGCCATTTTATTTCATTTTTTGTTAAATTTCTTTACTTTTCTCTAGCCAAATTAAATCTCTGTAGGGACAGTGACGTTTGGAGCCAGTTTCCTAGGTTTAAAGAATGAAAGGAAAAATTAATATGGCCAGTTGATGGCCATATTTTATATATAATACTTTTTAATTTCTAGGTATTTTCCCCAGACTAACAGAAAATAAAGTAAGGAAATCATAAAAATAAAATAAAATGGTGTAGGAGTTTTTATTTAAAGTAACGCATTCGTTGGGATAAGGCTTAATTAATAAAACACAAAAATTCACCACAATGTTTTTTTTATATGAACACATTTATTTTTACAACCACGTAAAACAAAATAAGATTATTGTTTATTTATTATAGAGTATGTCAATAACAACAGAGGATCAAGTTTATGGCTAAGGGAAAAATAAACACAAATAAACCTTGAATATAAAGACACAGCTACACAGCACTTATATCACGGAACACAAAATAAGAGTCATGCACCTCGCACTTGCACTAAAAGTACCATACCATCAGACATCAATCACCCACCAAAAACGGCAATCAAATGAGTTATTTTGAATTACTCCGTTCAACTTAAACCACGCGGAGCAACGACAGATCATTCTTTTAAGTCAGTTCGTTGTACTTAGTAAGGGATAGACTATACAGGGTGATTCACGGTGGATGGAACGTTAGACGTTTCTGACGAACCAGTAAAGAAATCGTTCTGAAAATTTGGTCCTTTACATAAACGGACACGCTCTACCTATCTAAAATATTTTTAACAATACACTGTTGCCGCTTACACACAAAAATAATAGCTACTTCGATATTTTAAATGGAACACCCTATATATTATTAAATTTTTAAATTCTACATAAAATTATAATTATTTTTTTAATAAAAGCATTATTAGTCTATGCTTAATGGTTTCCGAAATATTGTCTCTTGAAAAATTACATTTTTGAACTTTGACAGCTTCTAGCTTTTTAACTGTACGTCTGAGAGCAAAACGGCTTACATGTCCCTATCTTCGATTTTTATTATTTTTCCAAAAGTGTCAATTTCCGGTAAAACCGGATGTAGGAAATATAATACTTCCGGTTTGACCGCAAGTTGTTACTTTTGGAAAGATAATAAAAATCGAAGATAGGGACATGTAAGCCGTTTTGCTCTCAGACGTGCAGTTAAAAAGCTAGAAGCTGTCAAAGTTCAAAAGTGTAATTTTTCAAGAGACAATATCTCGGAAACCATTAAGCATAGACTAATAATGCTTTTATTAAAAAATAATTATAATTTTATGTAGAATTTAAAAACTTAATAATATATAGGGTGTTCCATTTAAAATATCGAAGTAGCTATTATTTTTGTGTGGAAGCGACAACACTGTATTGTTAAAAATATTTTAGATAGGTAGAGCATGTCCGTTTATGTACGCGACCAAATTTTCAGAACGATTCCTTTACTGGTTCGTCAGAAACGTCTAACGTTCCGTCCACCGTGAATCACCCTGTATAGTGCTCGCTGAAAATTACCTAAACAGTTTCTCCATATTTTAAAAAATGAACTATTAACTTGTTGGAATTAAAAAGTCATGTATCAAAATTATTTTATTCGATACATATTTTAATGGTTAAACGGTATTTTATTACCGGAAAAATATATCGAATAGGCACAAAAATTTGTAAAAAGGAGCTCGTGTATGTCTAAACGAAATATTTTAGGGATTAAAGAATTTCTTTTTGTGGTAACCCATATATATTAAAAAAAAACTTGTATTGAATGATTTTCCTTAGTGTATTTGCTTAACAAAAGGTGGCAACCCGAAATATAATATGCTATTTTATCCTTGAATCATTCCCTGTAAAAACCTATAAACGTTAATAATACAACGCATTTCCAAAAATAGACTTTGATGAACCTATAAAATTTTATCATCAAAAAGACTTTTCATTGAAAAGCTTTTATTATATTTTAATCCTTTAAAGCCTTGAAGCAGCTTTTTTTCTGTTTTTCTTAATTATAACGTTTTAGTCCAAGATTTTATTTCCGATTTTATGTTTGACATAAAAATAATCTCTTTCCGTTTGGTACACAGGCATAGAGATGAATAGAAGGGGAGGGGGGGGGGGGTAGCTCGAGCCGATCGTACGAAATTGTATAACGAGTTAAAAAGCACGCAAAATAAATTAAAATAGTTTATTATGCAAAATTTCGACGTAACCTTAACCATCTGTAAAAAATAGTTTTTGGTATATTGAACTGATGGCGTGATTAGGGCTAGGGGGTGAATCCCCTTCCCCCCTCACTACAGGTAATGATCTACTACAACAGGTTTGCTAAGGTATAGTTTGTATTGATAGCTTATTTTTTATAAACCCATATTAAATAAATTGCTTGTGTATCATAAAGCAAGTGAACTACTTTTAATACAAAAAATGTGTTAAGAAATAAATTGTATCTTCTCAACGCGACGCATTTTGTTTCCAGGAAAGCGCTTTCTTCACAATTAAGAAAGGAGAACAGCGTCCTCAAAAACGAATTGTATCCGTTAGAACCTATAATCCACAAGACGTTGGTGAGGGTTCGTAGCGATCCGCAATCGCCGCGAGCCGTAATATTAGTTTCACGTATTTGTTGCGCAGGTCACATCGTTGTTCGGAGTCTTCTTGCTGTCCTGTCTGAATTTGAATTTTATCGATCGTACCAATACCTGTTTCAATTAATTTATTTTTACTTTGTATTTAAGTTTTTTTAAACTTTGCATGTCAGATAAAGCAATAGAATATTTTTATTTCTCACAACCCATCAATAGTGTTGGATTTTATAATCTATGGACGAATTTTACCATCTCAGTAAACCATGTTGCCTATTAGATTATCGTAATATGCAATGTTAAACGAGAAGAACAATATAAAACTAGAAGCTATTTAAATTTTTGAGAACTCCAGTACTGATTTTTAGTGGTATGCTTTATAAACCGTAGCAAGCAAATATTATTGTGATTAATGTCAAGTTTCATTACAACTCCCAGTCGGAACCAAAACAGTATATAAAACCAGATTATACTATACCAATAGAACTTGATAATTACCATTCAATATTCAAGGCAATAATGGCTATAAACCATTTTATGGTAGGTAGCATTAACTCTTATTGCGTATTGGTTCAATTATGTGTAGTGATATTATCACTACACAACGGTCTAGCAATTTTTGTTGCCTCACAGTAGAAAAGCGCGTTGCTGTCACATATGTATAGTATTAAACAGTTTTGAATAATGAGTATGTGCATTCTTATAAGGAATAGAAGGCTATTTTTCTTAGTGTAGCCTCATTAGGAATTTGTGCAATATACACCTTGTATAGTATAGTGTTCTTTCATCAAAAGTACTTCTTGTGAATTATGTTTAAAATAGCCTTTTCCTTACTTAATTTAATTAGGTTTATTTTTTTAAAATTACTTTTAAATGTATAAAACCGCTTCAGTTATTCCTTTATTTGAGATTTCCGCTGCGTTTTCGGCCTTATTTATCTCTGTGGCGAGGCTTACACAATACCGGCCGTAATAAAGCCATTTAAAACTCGTAAAAAAGAAGAAATCAAGTCCCAGGATCAAGAACATAACTCGATGTGTCTGAATCAGCTGGAAACAGCTCGTTGTAGCGAGGAGGTCGTGCGTCATCGCAGAGTTGTCAGTTTATGGCGTTTTCGTTTTCTACAGATCTGTCTGATACGCGAATATCTCTGTCTGAAGTAGCCCATAGACTGCGGGTTTGTTGGGCTGCTTTGCTTGGCGTGATGCTCGACGAGCAAAACAGTCAACAGAAACCACGCATAGTGTTTAATCGTATAGGTAGGAGTAACGTACTCCTGCGACTGTGATTATCAGTCAAATTGTCAAAATAACAGCTTCTCTTGTTCGATGATAATTGACTTATTTACGCTGTTTATCATCCCGTCTCCTCAGGCATGGTAGCCACAGAATCATAGGGCCGTCTACCAGTGGCGCCGGAAGAGTCAAATATAGGGGGGGGGGGGGCAAGTCAAGATTAGGGTTGCCAGATATGTAGAAAAAAAAACGGACAAAAGGATTTGCGCCGCAGGAGAAATTTTTTTGGGTGCCACGCCTTTTTTTGGGTAAAATAACCGTAAAGCTTAATCTGCGGCAATATGCCAGACTTTAAAACACTCTTTTATTTTAAAAGAAATTCGAAATTTTTATAGCTAGCGGATGTTATTAAAATTTTAGTAAGTATCAGTTTATCAGTTGTGTTATATATGATTTTTTTTAATCAGTATAGTATTTTGTTTAAAAAAAATAATAATAATAATAATAATAATAATAATAATAATAATAATAATAATAATAATAATATATCAAAATAGGATATGATATTAAATTTTCTAGGGGGGGGGGGCAAGTGCCCTGCTTTGCCCCCCCCCCTTCCGGCGCCCTTGCCGTCTACAATTATTACGGAAATAGACAATCCATTTATTCATGAATAGCCTGTTTGTTAGCATTAAACATTCGTACGTGTAAAACAAAGACAGGAGAGAGAGAGAGATAAGAGTTAAATTTCCGACTTCGTGCGGAATTGTAATGGCTCTGGCGAAGCGTAGGGTGTGGCATGAATATTTCCATACAATAAATAAGTAATAATTAAAAAAGTTTTCATTAAAGTTTTAATCAATTTTTACTTAAGTTAAGATGAAAAGAAGCCTTTGAAAAAAGCCTAGGCTGTAAATGTATAGTGTTACAATTAATAATTTTTATGAATTAATAAAATTTTAGGCGAGAAAATAGGAATATTTTATTTTTTCTATTTTTTCATTGTATAACCACGTAGAGGATATTTGTACACACTTTGATATGCTGCATTGCAGTTATAAGTAAAAGTACTTTAATTGTTGGAAGAAAAATATTTTTTGTTGACATACCAAGATATAAATAGAAGTATAATTTTTTTTGTGCTTCCTGCTTTTATGAGGGTGCCCTAGGTGTATGTTATTTTACACTTGAATGTTTCGAATTTCATAGAAAATTACATATATAAGGTCCAAATTATTAATGTCCTCCTTGAACCCATTTAACTATACCTACCTAACTATCATGACAACAATATTTATTCCAATAATGGTATCCTTCGAAGTAATCTCACAGATAAAAATGTTAACAAGAATTATTTTTATTTACTGTTTTCTTGATTACTACACCAGTGAATGGACACAAAAAGAAGTCGTTCTGCATAAAATCATAAATCTATTTTGTGTACAATTATGGCGCTTAAAACAACCCTCGTTAATGCGCCAGCCAGTTAGACGAGGCCGGCCGGTCCGTCTTTCTGCTGGAATCGATTTCTATTGATCAACCGAGTCACGTGCTCCGATGGGTTACGGAAGGCGCCGAATCGTTTGCCTTGCCGGGAAGGTAGCTTGCGTCGTCTCATTCATCGTTTAATTAATTGGTTTCCACCGTTCGTGACGTCAACCAGTGGTAGCGTGATGAGTATCGTGCCGTTTCAACCGGATCGTAGGCAACCGCAGCCAATAGCAAAGCCGCGTGCAATCACGTGATCAAGCGATCATCGGCTGCTCCTCATTTTCATATTCGAATCATAACATTTCACTGTCACAAAGTCGCGTGTGTTATTCAGTTTAAATAAATAATAAAGAAGCACCAAAAATATAACAAAATGCCACCCAATTTATAGGTTATATTAGCGCAATCGTGATACGAACCGTAGTGACTGCCGCTTTAGTATGAGTTCACGAACGTGCAATCGTAACCGTGATCGTGAATCGGGATCGGATCGTAACCGGTAGTGTGCACTGGCCTTTAAAGGACTTCTCATTGCAACCGAGCTTGGAAGCCAATCCCTGGCGGTGCAGTAAAAATTATGGAATATGGCCTAGTACATTGATGAAATCGAACTATTAGAAGCACATATTGACATTTTAAAAAGTATTACTCAAATATGTTATGAACAGGAAGGTGGCATAAGATTGGAGTGCTTGGGGATTAATTTTAAGGGTAGGCGGCGCCTACCTTGCCTACCCCGACGGGCCGCCACTGAATTGTGACTAGACTTCGAGAACTGAACAACAGTGGGGATTTTTTCGGATTTTTTATATTTAATTATCATTCAGCTAAAAAATTACCATAACTTTTCTATGGTGGCCAACATGGTGGCTTTACTCACTGTGGAGATATTATGTTTTTTAACTTTTTCTCAAAACTATCTTTTTGCACTTGTACTGTTCTTGGACTCACCGATTCAATTATATTTGCACCCTGAACCCATAGACATATACAATATACATATACATGGTGCGCAAACAAAAGTTACGTACGTCGGTACGCACCTCTCGGCATTTATTTACGATGGGGTGTGCATAACCCTCTTGTTATTAGGTTTTCCTTCTTTATCGACATATACACTCCAGAACCGGCTCGGCGCCTTTTTTGTTGTTACGCTTTCATTGTGAATTTCTTGTATTCTTTGCCATGAGGTACTGTTCTTTTTCTTCTTTTAAATAGCATAGCTAAATACAAATCTTTGCTTAACCAAGTTGTTAAAGGAACGCTTCGTGAACAAATCGTATGAGAAATATACATGGGCATACTTAACCGCGGCAAGGAAGGAGGAAAAAATCTTTGCTGAGCTAACACCAAGTTTTTGAGACTTTTAATTGATGAGGTTTGACTTTCATATCTTGGGACTTGCTCGCAAAGTGGCTTCGGGATGCTATGCAGTGCGATTAGCATCGATGGAGGTTGGAGCCACCTTGGCTAAGAGGGTCTACCATTCACTGGTGAAGTCTCACTTGCTATATGGAATTGTGTTCTGGGGGAATACGTGTAACTACCTGCTGAACTCAGTGTTTATTCTGCAAACGCGTGCTATAAGTTGTCTTTGTGGTGTGTGTGTATGGCAGAGAGTCATGCAGACCGTTATTTATATCTAAGAAAATTTTGACTTTGCCATGCCTTTTTATTCTTAAAACTGTCCTGTACCTGCCCATACCGTCTTCTGCCCTTATTAGAAATTCTATAATTTACGAAAGCCATAAATTGTTTAACCATCTTCCTGAGGAAACAAGAAACATACCTACATTACCTACCCTAAAATTTTTTAAAAGAACTATAAAGGAACTACTGGTGGGAAGAGCCTATTACGAGGTGGTCGAGTATTATAGCGACGCCTTTTAACTGAGTATTTCCGGCAAGCATTTCGTCATCTTGTTTTGTCGAGTTTGTCTTTGCCCTGTTTACTATGTATGTAGTTTTCCCATTTATATATTTTTGACGATGTATACCTTAAGAAGAAAATAATTATTTTTATTTCTTTTAATTTATGTATTCGTGGTATACAGTGTCCGCAAGAAAGTCCGCATCAAATGGGATTTTTAAAAATTATTTGGTATAGGTAAAAATTGAAAAAGCAGTTAGTTTTTGCTTACCTAAAAACCAAAAATGACGTATACTGAAGCAGCTGCACGACTTGCGTTACCTGTCAAATTTGACATTTTTAATAAAATAGGTTCAAAATTGCCCTTATTTATCAAAATATCGAAAAACTCTATTCGATAAAGTTGTTTATTTAGGCATTTTTAGCCTCTGTTCAAAATTTTGACAGTCTAATAAAAATTTTATTTTTTGCCAGGTTCTTGAAAATTTTGATCAACCCTCGTAGATTAACTTTTATACATCGTTGTAAAACCATTTGCCTTTACATCATTTGTAATCTTAATGCAATTTTGTGTAAAATTTTTGTTTCCAATTATTTATTTTGCTTCAAAAACTGAAATTGTTATTGATCAGTATGTAATGTTTGATGCAAAGTTTATCTAATTACATCAGTTTTGCCAAAACCGACGTTTCTCATTTTTCTTAAGTTAGTAAACAGATGTACAAAATGAAAATATTAGGAAGCTTTCGTGGAAATTTTACTTAATTAATATTGGATCAAAAAGAATAAATATTAATCGCTCGAAACATTTTATTCAACAAAAATATAGTTTAATATAATTAATTTAATTTAATATTAATTAACTAAAATTTCAACAAAAGCTTCTTTTATATTTTCTTTTTGTACATCTGTTTACTAACTTAAGAAAAATGAGAAACGTCGGTTTTGGCAAAACTGATGTAATTAGATAAACTTTGCATCAAACATTACATAGTACTGATCAATAACAATTTCAGTTTTTGAAGCAAACTAAATAATTGGAAACAAAAATTTTACACAAAATTGCATTAAGATTACAAATGGTTTTAAATCGATGTATAAAAGTTAATCTACGAGGGTTGATCAAAATTTTCAAGAATCTGGCAAAAAATAAAAATTGTATTAGACTGTCAAAATTTCACACAGAGGCTAAAAATGCATAAATAAACAACTTTCTCGAATAAAGTTTTTCGATATTTTGATAAATAACGGCATTTTTGAACCTATTTTATTAAAAATGTCAAATTTGACAGGTAACGCAAGTCGTGCAGCTGCTTCAGTATATGTCATTTTTGGTTTTGAGGTAAGCAAAAACTAACTGCTTTTTCAATTTTTACCTATACCTAATAATAAAAAAAAATCCCATTTGATGCGAACTTTCTTGCGGACACTGTATAACTCGTATTTCTTTTTAGCTTTGTTAATAAGAATGATTTTTCTTCAAAACAATAAAGCATATTTTGATTTGATTTGAACTGAGTATTAAATTTTTAAAAGGAAGGCTCACCTTAGCCGTTTGCTATATATTCAAAAGCAACTAAAAGGAACTCGGTTATTGTGGATGTTTAATATTTCGGGTTTCTAGTTCTTGTGTACTTGTGTAGTTAAGTATATTGCGTTTGTGCTATAAACAACGACTGGTACCAAAAGCTTTTCTTGATCAAGAAATTGTGCTTGAAAATGTTGTTTTACACGTACCCAAATTTTTGGCAAATTGTCAACGTTTTTTATTTTCGATTTACTAAGGTAGACTACTTTTCTCTTGTTTTCCGAACTAATAACACGACGGCGAATCATTTTTAAACAAATTTTATAAACAAAACATTAAAAACGATTTTCTAACCTTAAAATCTGATAGGTTGGCAGCCACTAAAACCACCAGAAATCACTACCTTTTCCCCCAACTTGAACAAAAAATTAGTTCCAGTTTCATGAACTTGGGGGCAAATTTTAGCTGTTTACACGCGAAAATAAATTGCAGGTCAACTTTTACAATTTCTTGGGCAAGAACTTAAATTTTAAAGCCCGGACTGTCTATTTTCCCATTCGTTAAATGTATGGCTTTAATATACAGTGCCTGACCAGTAAAGTCATATGGGATATTTTTTTATTAATAGCTTTATTCGAAATTTGACTTTGGCATCAAGTTCTGATTCGATCGAGATGAAAATTAAGCAAAAAAATAGTATTCACGTGATTTGCATTATCTGTCAAATTCTAATTTTTTTCCAAAAAATAATTCAAAAGTGGGATTATTTCTGAAAATATCGAAAAAAGTTATTAGAAAACGTTCTTTTAAATGAAGTTTCTAGCCCACATGGAAAATCTAAGCTGCATAAGATAATTTTGATTTTTTACCCACCACTAAAATTTATTTTCCACTTAATGAACACTTTACCGATGACACTGTGTTCTTTTTTGTCTTAATATTAAGGTGTATTACCTTCAGACACAAACTACGTTTTCAAAAATACTTATTTTATAAGGTTACCTTATACAGGATCAAAAACAAATAAACTTTGCATCACATGCGACCAAATTTAAATATCCCAATTTTAATTTGGTAGTTTTTTATTTTGCAAAAGTGGTGCAATTTATAAAATATGGGTAAAAAATTAAAATTATCTTATGCAGCTAAAATTTTGCATGTGTGCTAGAAACTGCATTTAAAAAAACTTTTTCTAATAACTTTATTCGATTCTTTTAGAAATAACCCTACTTTTAAATTATTTTTTGGAAAAAATTAAAATCTTACATATAATGCCAATCACGTGACTAGTATTTTTTTTGCTTAATTTTCATCTCGATCGAAGCAGAACTTGATGCCAAAGTCAAAGTTCGAATAAAGCTATTAATAAAAAAATCCCATATGATGCGGACTTTATTGGTCACACTGTAACATAAATTTGCCATTTTCGTAGTTATATTGTTTGCTTATCTAAATGTACATGTCTATGCCCGTATCTTAAAGATAAATACTTAATAACAATTAACAACATACAACAAATCAAATCTATTTAAAAATGGACTAATGTATAGCTAAATCCTAAATCATCTAAAAGCAATATGTACTTACTGTACACTGTACAGTGATGGGCTAAAATATGGAACAAATTCATTTAAAAATCAGCTATTCATTTTTTTAAAAAACGCTCGGACACGTCGATTATAATTCTTTCTTCCGGATTTTTTGCCTCAAAAAGAAATTATACCGGGTGTGTCAAAAAGTAGATGTAGCAAAATTTTTTGTTTTTTAGATAGAACCCCCCTATTTTTACTTATTACCCTAATTCTACGTCAAATTCTGCGCATAATTCATGTAGCATACTCTATTCTTATCTCTAACGGTTTTAGAGAAAAATTACATCATAAAAAAAAAATTCTTTAAAAAAAGGTTAAAAAATTAGTTTATTAAGTGTTGAAAATGCAAACCATTAACTTCTTGACAATATGCTAATCTACTTAAAAACCCTTCTAAAACATTATTTACAGTATTTTCATTAATTTGCCTAATTTCATATCTAATTTTAAATTTTAAGTCTTCCAAATTTTGTGGTTTATCCTTATACACTTTTGATTTCAAATAACCCCAAAGAAAGAAATCCATGGGTGTAAGATCGGGAGATCTTGCAGGCCATTCTATGGGTCCTCTTCTACCTATCCATCGTTCGGAAAATACAGTATTCAAATACTCTCGTACTTGTCGAGCAAAATGAGGCGGAGCACCATCCTGCTGAAACCAAATAGACGCTTCTAGTAGATGAGGCTGATTCGGATTTGGAAAATCCGCTGCTAGTGTGGGAATTAATTCATTTTGAAGAAATTGTAAATACCGGTCTCCTGTAAGATTTCCATCGAAGAAACAAGGTCCAATAATTCTATCATTTATTATCCCTGCCCAAACATTTACTTTTTGTGGGTATTGCGTGTGCTGTTCTCTTATCCAACGGGGATTATTTGTACTCCAATACCGAAAATTTTGTCTGTTTACCGAACCATTCAAACAAAACGTGGCTTCATCGCTAAAAAGTATGTTGCGATGGAAAAATAGATTTAAGTTGCAAATTTCCATCATAGTTTCACAAAACTGTAGTCGGCGGTCGGGATCATCTTCGTTTAGCTCGTGCAGCAACCTAATTTTGTACGGATGGTACTTTTCTTGTTTCAATACCCGCAACACAGATCGTCGGCTAACATCATTATTAAGGGCTACTTCAGTGGATGCACTATGAGGATTATCTTCAACCTCTAACAAAATGTTCAATTGTGAGTTTTCACTAATTTTTGAACGACCTGACCGTAGACGATCCTTTACATTCCCTGTTTCCCTGAATTTCTTCTCAATTTTACTTACTGTAGATCTTGTAATCGGCCGTTCTGGATTCTTAGCGTTAAACAAGTTACAAACTTCTTCTTGACTTCTTGTTTTGTCTCCACATCCAATTAAAATTAAAATTTCGATTCTTTGTGTTTCATTTAAATGCACCATGATCACCGTTTTTCAAAATTATACCTAAACTAATTTTTGATTGACACATGACTTGCTATCGTAGTAACAATTCATTTAAATTTACCTGTTTACCTTTAAGTAGGTACATGTACCTTTTTTTAAAGAATTTTTTTTTATGATGTAATTTTTCTCTAAAACCGTTAGAGATAAGGATAGAGTATGCTACATGAATTATGCGCAGAATTTGACGTAGAATTAGGGTAATAAGTAAAAATGGGGGGGTTCTATTTAAAAAACAAAAAAATTTGCTACATCTTATTTTTGACACACCCGGTATAATTTCTTTTTGAGGCAAAAAATCCGGAAGAAAGAATTATAATCGACGTGTCCGAGCGTTTTTTCAAAAAATGAATACCTGATTTTTAAATTAATTTGTTCCATATTTTAGCCCATCACTGTATATGTCACTGCAAACCCCATAATATCCCATCGAGTCCTATATTAAATTTTCCTTTTTAGTATAACAACTGGGTTCTAGCTGTCGAACGTTCATAAAAAAAGGTCAGTTATTTTCTTGACACTTTCCTTGTTTATCAGATACGTCTATCCATAATCTGTACAGTTTCCCAATGTGTTTTCGATTCCCTTTTCTTAGTTTTTCCTCCCTCGAGCTTTCCCTGTCGATTTATTTAGTCCCTTGGTTCATATAGACGTGTTCGTTATATCCTTCGATAGTATCTATATCTCGAGAGGTCACTTTGTCATGTTTTGATTAAAAAATGATTTGTTTACTGCGTTAAACTTAAACCTCTTCATAAAAAAACTGTTCAAAATATACGTAAATACACATCGTGTATTGTGTGTGGTAATTTTTTGAGGACAAAAGGAGCTCTTTCATTTGACGGGTCGCCAACAGTGGCGTAGCGCGCAGGGGGCCCTGGCCCCCCCCGCCCTTTAAGTCTTTCCCAAACGGCGCCCCCTTCCCACTCTCCCAGTAGTTCCCAGTTCAATTTCACTTCACATGATAATTGATAATATTGTTTACCTATCGCAGCAAGAGGAAATTTACTATGTTTATGAATATAAATGATAATTATATAACAAAATCCTCATTATTTATTACTATTATTATTATAATTATTTTTTAGTTCTTTGTTTCTGTTTATATTATAAGATGACCATTATCAGAAGAATATTATTGGCAAATATGGTATTTTGTGAAGCTCTCTTTCTCTTTGTTTTTAAAGTATTTCTATGGGGTTTAATTTGCTTTATTATTTGTTTATAACTTTTAGAGTAAAGAAGGAGGTAAAATAAACCTGTTACTCTGTTACCTATTTCGAGATTCTATTTTATTTTCACTATTTGATTTACTTTATAATAAAAATATTTTGGCACGACCAATAATTTGTATTCTTTCAGTTATTTTGCTTTAAAAATTAAAAATTGCTTGAAATCTTTAATTTACAGCGACTAAAGTTTATCTTTTTAAAAGCGTGTTATTGTCGCAAATGAGAATATATGCTCATATTATTATGTAATAAGTATGCATAAAATATTTTATAGAGTTTTAACAAAATTTTTCTTGCCGTGTTCATATTCTGTTTTTCTGTGGCCATTTTAGACATGACGAAACAAAAACTTTATTTCTCAGGCTAAAATTTACTAAATAAACGAAATTATACATTAGCAGTGAGGCGCCCTTTGAACAAGGGCGTAGATACGGGGGTAATTCCCCCCCCCCCCCCCCCCCCAGGGACCCATAATGAGCCATGAAAACGAAGCACTTTTTTTTACTTGATCAATTTTTTTGTGATTTTCTTGAGGATCTTGTGTATTTTATATTTTAAGGGCGTGGCACCCAAAAAAATTTCGCCTGCGGCGCTATTTTTTTTCTTTTACCCCTCCCCAAAAAAAAAAAATCTACGACCTTACCTTTGAAGCTTTCGCCCCCTCCGCCCCTTCAACCACGCTACGCCACTGGTCGCCAACCGCCACCCCACTTGATTTGATACGTTTAAAATAACGTAAATGGTGTAATCTTTAGAAAAGCTATTTTTTTAACCCACGGATCTGTCGTTAGAGGTCCTGTAAAGGACCATAATTTTTTAGATTTTTGCAAATACCTAAATACCTAATGACTAATGACTAAAATAGGACCCAAATATTATCTTAGTTAGCTTTGTTCTTACTGATTATTATCAACGCGTACGCCCAACACTCACTAAGAAGGGATTTTTCGAAAATCAATTTTAAAGGGGATTAAAACGGGGGTGGAAATTTTTATAGGAATTTCTGTATCTCAGGAACAAAAACTGATATAAGTCTAAACATTGGTATATAAAAGGGAAAGAAATAAGACTTAAAGTGTCTTATTTCTTTCCCTTTTAAACATAAACTCCACTTAAAGTATGGACTATTTCTTCAAATAAGTTACTTTAATAAAATTAAAGAATATAGTGTGAGAAGTTAGAATAAATTAAGCAATCCAGTGTAGTTTTTTTTTGAAAAATTATGAGGGGGTACCTATAATTGTCTTTAATTTGATGCTTAAAGCTGCAAGTTGGTATTAAGATTAGGTACCTACTCTGTTAAAATAAGATACGTATTGTATCGTTCTGGGGCATCTTCCCCAGGGGTTGGAAAAAGAGGGGGTAAGAGTTGTACGTATAGGTCGAATCATGTTGACAACTGATAGTGGTCTCACCGTTAATATACAAAATGTTTTACCAGATGTTTTCCCCTTTATTTTTAAATTTTAAATCAGTTAAAAAATAATGGCGGATGATTCAGGATAGCGGTAAAGAACATTTGGTGATGCAATTTTAATGCAACTTAGTATACGAATGGGTCGTAGATTACGCACGTTATGTATTTTCTTTTCCTCAAAGTGTAAAAAACTTTGATGTAAATCCAAAATGGCAGACACAAAATTGCATTCTACGGAGGTTTATTATACAATTTAATATACAGGGTTAGTTGAAATAACCGGAACGGCTAATTTTCTTCAAAACTACCAAAGCTAAATCAATGAATTTTGGTACGGGTGGATAACTTAAAAAATTGAATTGATAATTCACAATTGCGACGTTGCCAGATTTTTAATTTTTCTGTAACTCAAGGAATGTTTTTTTTTTAAATGGAACACTACTCTTTTTTTATTGAATTCGATTCCTCCCATCAACATTACCATTTCCTGATAGTATCAAATAGTTCTATGGAAAAAAAATTAAAAAGTTACAACTAAAAAAAAAATCCAATCTATTTCCATTTAAAAACATTTCAAATAATGTAAAAAGGAAGGTTGGTAGACATAATGTACCTAATATTATCGATAACGATAATAACAACAAACAACTACTAACAATAAAATAGCTAGTATAAATTACTTACACATTATAGTACACTACATTAATTTGATTATTAAGGTAAGAGTATCAACATGCTTGCCAACCTATAACCTATTTTGCGTAGATTTATTTATGTTTTCTAGCTTTTATACAAAATTTAAAGAAAATCAGTATCGACTTGATATTCTATAGGTAATAATTGACATATTTAATAAATATCAAGGAATTTCATAACTTATTTTAGGAGAATTGTATAGCGAAAAATATCGGGTAAGATTTTTTTTAACATTATTATGTCATTGTCACTCATTGTTCTTTCACTATACAATTCTCCCAAAATTAGCAATGAAATAAATTGATATTTTTGTAATATATCAGATACTACCTAAATAATGTACCGACGATATTGATTTTCTTTAAATATTAGTTATTAAAATAATAAACTCAAAAAATCAACGCAAAATAGGTTATAGGTTGGCAATAGATTGAATGACGTTGAGAATTCAACCTTAAACCGATAATATGTTTGCTTATTTACCTCACAATTAGCAACAATTCTTTCTCTCAGCTCTTTGACGCTATTCACAGGTGTCCTGTATACAAGCGTCTTCAGATAGCCCCAAAAAATAAATTCATTGGGTTTAAGTCAGGGGATCTAGGAGCCAGCCCACTGTACAAAACCACCGCGTCCTATACACCATCAGAAAAAGTTTCATTTAAGAATTGTCTCACCGCTAAACTAAAATGCGGTGGCGCGCCATCTTGAAGCAGCCATACTGTATTTCTTAATCGGAGGGGTATACATCTTCAGAAAGAATAGGTAAGTGGTTTCTTCAAAAATCCAAGTAAACTTCACCATTGAGTCTTTGTGGAAAGAAATGTGGCCCAATTAAGTTGTCCCCGACAATACCGGCCCACACGTTGACGGAAAACTTATTTTGGTAACCACGCTCTATTGATAAATGAGGATGCTCATCAAACCAAAAATGCTCATTGTGGAGGTTTATTACGCCATCATGCCCAAATTCAGCTTCGTCCGTGAAATGGATATTACGAACAAAATTTTGGTCACCACTATGAAATATTCTAATTTTATTGCAGAATTTATTTATTTATTTATTCATTTATTGCCATATAAATTTACAAAGTAAACAATGACATTGTCACAAGAAAAAAGAAGTTTTTAGGTTTTAAATTATAATGTCATAAAAATGACGAACATCATAAAAGTTATTTTCAAGAAGGTAGCACTTCACCTTGTTCTTGAATTTTTTTAGTTTAGAGATGCTTCTGATAGTCTCTGGAAGTGCATTATAGAGGGAGCTACAGAAGCAAAATGGACTCTTACGATATGATGATGTTTTGTAGCCGGATATATAAATTTTATTTGAATTTCTAGTGTCACGGTCGTGAATTACTGAGGTGCAAGGAAATTTTGAATTGTGTTTTTTAACAAACATGACTGCACTAAAAATTAAAATACTAGGTAGCGTAAGAATTTTATAGCGCCGAAAAGTTTCTTTGCAAGATTCAAGTGGGCCTAACGAGTAAATTTTTCGAATTATCCTTTTCTGCAAAACAAATAATCTTTGTAGTTCTGTTGATTGAGCCCCGTAAATCACTAGATAGCTTAGATGACTGTAGGCTAAGGCATAGTAAATATTTAGTAACTGCTTGCAATCCATAATATTTTTTAAGTTTACTATTGCAAAGTATGCCGAGTTAAGTTTACTGGCAACAAAATCAACATGAGCTGTCCACTATTTTTGGTCACCACTATGAAATATTCTAATTTTATTGCAGAAATTTACACGAGCAGCAGGATCCTCCGCAGATAGGAGTTGCACCTTTTGGTAGTCATACGGATAAAGGTTTTCTTCGTGTATTGTTTCATGTACGGAGCTCTTTGGAATAGCCCTCCTGGATAGCAATATTTCTTACACTTACATTGGGATTATTCCCTATCGAAGTCAAAATACGAGGTTTTGCTTCTACTGTTCTAGTATTCCGTTGTCGGCCTAACACAAAAATTGTAGTTTTGAACGATCCCAATTCTCCCAGCCTTCGATGGATAGTACTGAATATTCGCGATTGGGGTAGGTTTCTATTTGGAAATGCTTCGCGATACAAACGTCGTGCTGCACGAGTATTGTCAGCAGCTCAACCGCAATAATATTGCATGTTCCGCAACTCCACGTTAGAGTAGTTGTTAATTTTTATTAATATTTTTATGATAACAATAATTATTACAAAAGAACTTGTACAAAATTACAAAACTAATTCTCCATAGATAGACGCAGACCTAATAAAAAATGTGCATATATAATATCTCTTACCTGTATGATATTGATAGATATAGATAAATCTATAGTTCACATAAAGTTTTTTCCAGCTGAAAAATGTACTTTTAAACCCATAATGATGACCATTTAATATCTTTTCCAATCAATCTTAATTCGCAATTTCGGGAGAAAATCTCTAAAGAAAATATAACAAATAACGTCGTTTTCAGGAAAAATTGGATAATGATGAAACATATTATTTGGTAATAAATAGCGTACGGGTCGAAGCGAATCCAAGAGAAATCTGATATTGAGAGGAAAAACCTTATTCACTTAGAAGAGAGTTAGAGTTTAGTAGAAAAATCATCGCAATTAATAAAATAGAAGTGCATATTTTACTTTATATTTAATCTGCTATAAGATTATAGCTTAACACTGGGTAAAAAGACTGAATATAGTGATTTATTATATAATTTTTACCCCTCTTCCTAGAGCCGTAAATAGAGTATTAAATTCTAATAGTAATCGTCTCCAATTAAAATAAGTAAATTGTTTTGTAAATTGCGAGTAAAATGGTTCATGTGTGAAAAAGTGCTTCATCCAACATTTTTTTAGCTTTAATGTGCTCCATTTGAGGTAAGCGTTTCCAAAAAATCAAAAAATGTTACGAAATTCGAGCAGACGTATAAGTATAGCACAAGAACGGTAAAAATGAACGGAAAAAGGTAATATTGACCTACACAAAACAAATTCTAAAGCACTGGGGATCAACGACATTTACAAAATGGCGAGACTTTACGACGGAGATTGTCCAGACAGATTACAAAGAAAGGCATTCCATATTATTTTTTTAACTTGCATGGAGTGGTAACAAGGCTTCAGGATGAGGAAGAAAAAGACGATCGCGATAATTTATTGGAAAGGATACAGTTCCAAATAAAACATATGATTTTTGCCTAGTTAGACTCCTGCCCCTATTAGCTAAACGTGGAAGAGAAAGATATAGATTGTTTGACACTGAGAAAAAAGCCTTTTATTTCTTATAAGAATTCACATACTCTTTATACAAGTATTTAATACTATATGTGACAGCAACGCCCTTTTCTACTATAAGACAACGAAAACTGCTAGACCGTTGTGTAGTGATATTATCACGGTAATTTAGCCAATAGGAAATGGGAGTTAATGCTATATGATGATGAATGGTTTATAGTCATTATTGCTCTGAATACTTATAGTAAAATTATCAAGTTCCATTGTGGTTGTAATCTGGTTTTATATTCTGTATTAGTCTCGACCAGCAGTTGTAATGAAACGTATACTTACCACTAAAAATTAGTACTGTAGTTCTCAAAAATTTAAATAGCTTCTAGTGTGATGTGGTTCTAACGGATACAATTCGTTTTTGGGGACGCTGTTCTGATTTCTTAATTGTAGGGAAAGCGCTTTACTGGGAACAAAATGCGTCACATTGAGAAGATACAATTTATTTCTTAACAACATTGCTGTATTAAAATTAATTCATTATTTATAAAGACTGTGCTGCCAATGGAACTGATACCTATAAAAACTGCTACCAATAAAAACACTGTTCTAGTAAATCTGGAATTGATATAACACTTAAGCGGGTTTCATACACTAGCAATCTATTTAATCTGGATTAATAAAAAATAAGCTATCAATTCAAACTATGTCTTAGCAAACCTGTTGTATTAGATCATTTACCTCAGTGCAACAGTGCATCTTGGAACAAAGGAGTCTGGTTTAAAAATATTCCTTTGTTAGAAAACAATTTTCAAAATGGACAAAATTATCAGCTCTGAGAATCGGCCTGGACACACAAAAAAATATTACCAATCACTCTCACCGGTCAGCTGCTGTTTCAACATCGACTAAAGAAGAAATTGGAGAGCAACAAATAATAAAAATAACTGGTCAGTCAAACAGCCAGTTAATTAAACCCTATCTTCCACTGGATGCTGGCCGTCATTTATCCATTTTGGAAAAAATTAAAAAATCTGATGAAATCGAGATAAGTCCAATAACACAAACATTTTATCGGTAAAACTTTACCACTACTGGTATTATACAGGGTATCCGGAAATGATGAGCAAAAAATTTAGGGAATAATTCTAGACCGAAAATAAATGCTATCTCTTCCTATAACATTTTTTCAAAAATTGATTTTAACGGAGTTCCAGGGAGTTAAAGTTAAATTTTATTTGCAGTTTTAAAGTACATAAGTTACTAGAACAATAAATTAAACATTCAAATCAAAGGTTCAAAGTGACGTTCTTCCTCTTCAATGCATAAATTAATTCTTCTTAAAAAATTCCCACGAACTCCATGGAATATTCCTTCCTTTGCTATGCTATGTTTAAGGTTAAAAATAAATTAAAATGATTTCGTATTAATCATATTATGCAAGCGATGTTATTTTAGCGTTTTTCTCGAAAACGGTTAGATTTATCGAAATAAAAGTAGTATGCCTTTTTTAGGTCAAAAGGTTGGGAGAATAAAAATATTCAGTCAAAATGCGCATACAGTGTAGGACAAAAAAGTTGGGACCATTCAAATTAAAGTATAGGCTTCTATGTGGCGCTCTCCACAAAATAAGAAAAAACGGTGGGCAAATTTGTATTCCTCATCGAATTTTCAATGGCCAGTCTTTTTAGTAGGTGTAAAAGATAGTGTAGGGTATTTCTTGAGGACACCCATGGAGTAACCAACCCATTTATACCATTCCAAACCAGTCAAACCACCTTGTCCACTATTTACAATAAAAGGTAGCTTATAAGAAAATGTAAGATTTTGTGTAATATGATATATATTTCTTTTTAGAGTCCCCGCTTGAAAGAGCAGAGAACGGGCAATTTTAAAACCAGTCCGTATGGTATTGGCTTTTCTAGACGGTAAACAAAATACGCTATTTTTGCGTATCTACACACAAAAGAAGTAAATATTCTTTTACATACTGTGGAGTTTCTCTTATTTCTTTTTCCTTATTTCCTCCTATACACATGCAGAGTAGGTAAGACGACCTTAGTGCATGGGCAAATGAACTAGATTAGGTATGTTTTAGCAGTGACGGCTCGTGGTTATTTTAAATAGATAACAGTACTTTTTTGCCTATTAACATTTTTTATTACCCACCTAATAAGAAAATTATAAAAATTTAGTATACTTCCTTATTTTTGTCCTTACTTGTTGGTGTAATTAATTAATTGGGTTGTGGACGACCATTTTTTGTATTAAACATAAAACATTTATCAAAATTCAAACTTGGTCTTTTACTGTCTTTTAAGTCTTTAATATTTAGCTGAACCGACATTTTACACAAGCAATTATTTAACATAACACTCTTAGTACTGTAAATATTAAAAAAAAAAAATTTAGCAAGCCTGGCCGACATACGTACATTCGATAATTAAAAACTAAATGTAAATAATTAAATACGGGCAATAAATATTTAAATATACATTATACAATCCTCCTTACTGCCGAAATCTTTTGAGCACTTAAGCCAACAATTTTTCCTAGAAAATAAGCTATAAGAACTGCTCCTGCAATGTAACCTCTTCTTCCCAAACGTTTCTGCAAAATCGCAACGTTCGTCGGAACCTCATCGAAATTTTATTTGGCTTTTAGACCCAACAGATTATTTTTCTATTGTATTGCCCAAAATTAGTTGTATTAAGGTGGCATTCTCAACGACATTCCATCTATTGCCAACCTGTAACCTATTTCGCGTTGCTTTTTTTTTTAGTTTATTATTTTATTAAATAACATTTAAATACAATCAATATCGTCGGTACAATATTTAGGTATATAATATCTGACATGCATAACAAAAATATCTATTCATTTTATTGGTAATTTTGGGATAATTGTATAGTGAAAAAACAATAACATAATAATGTTAAAAAAAATCTTACCCGATATTTTTCGCTATACAATTCTCCTACAATATTTAATGAAATTCCTTAATATTTATTTAATATGTCAATTTACCTATAAAATATGAAGACAATAATGATTTTATTTAAATTTTGTGTAAAAGCTAGAAAAATTAAATAAATATACGTGAACCTTAATGCTTTATTTACCAAAATTACATATCAATGCACCGAATAAATTTGCGCTTAGGTATACTGTATGCTCCAGGCAGTTTCAAAAAGTATCTAATAAATCATGGGAAAAAGCAGACATCTCAAATTAGTCCAAGAAAACATGAATTCCTTACCAGAAAACTGTCAAAAAATGTTTGTTTTTAAAATTTTATAGAAAATAAATAATTAATGAATATACGGTGCGAGCAAAAATTATTTGCATCAAAGAGGGCTTGGATTAAAAAACGTGGGGCTTGGTTTAGATCACAATGATATGGGGACGATATATCTAACCAAATCTAGGTTAAAATTTTGTCAAATTCATATTATGACATGATATTTTATGCCAAACTAATGAGTAATAAAATAAGTAGACAAATACAAATTTATTTTTGTTGTTTACAAAATTAACAAAGTAAGAATATACAGAAAGAAAAAGAAAAATAATTACATAAATTGCTGAAATTGGCCACCATGCTCCAAGCATAAATTCACACATCTCTTCATATCTGGAGAAATGTTACCACATTCTTGGATAATCCTTTCTTGTAATAATTGTTCTAAATTTGCAACTGGTGTTTTAAAAATAGTGTTCTTTAAATGAGAAAAAACGAAGTAGGTAATTCATAACCGTTAAACAAGATGATCTAGGTGGGAATTCAATGTCTGATCGAAAACTGATCAATCTGTCGTCGAAAAAATTGCGTAAGTAGTTAATAGTTTCGGCAGCTGTATGGGCGGTTGCACCGTCCTGTTGAAAATATCCAAAACGTAGTTCGTCGTCAAGTAATTGCTCCACAAATGGATTCAAAATATTGTCTCTATACCGCTGTGCTGTGTCTGTGTCATGGAAAAAAATAGGAGGGAAACAGCTAACCAGACACCAATTTTTTGAGGGTGCAATGTGGACAAAAAAATGGTGATTTTTACTACTCCACATGCGTGTATTCTGAGAATTCACATAAATGTCAGGTATAATAAATCATTTCTTTCCAATAAATTTTGGGTAAACCATTGAGAGTAATTCCTGCGTCTTTCAAAATTTGCGGCTTGTATTTCTTGGAATACTTATTTATTTATTATTACAATTTATAAGGAAATAAATTTAGTTGCTTCTTGAGAATAGTCCTGCATGTTCCATAAGATCTTCCCACTTCTTGGGACAGGCGTCTTATACAATTTGTTAGCGTATTTTGCATTATTTCACGAACGTTTGCAACAAGTTCTTCTGTTCTTACAGATGGTCTTCCTGCTCCTTTTTTGTGTTGTATAGAACCTGTTTCCCTAAACACAGCCACGGTTCTTTTCAGGCAATGATAAAAATCCCCAGCAATAAAAGCAACGTTAGGAAAATGTTCGTGAAAATCGTCCATGCACAAACCCGGATTGTATTGCCACACACCATTTACTCTAACCCCGTTTCGAAAATACGCTTCAATCATGAATGTTTTGTGCTGTTCCGTAAAGCCCATTGTGTGAATTGTTCAAGAAATTGGAAAAATTAGCGATGAATGAAATTACTTGTAACGACTGTCAAAGATGACGGAATAACTGATTGATTGTTAATTCAGGTAGTTACTGACACCCAACAGGTATTACGCTCTACGGCTAAGCATTACGTCCTTAGATGCAAGGCCCTCTTTGATGCAAATAATTATTGCTCGCACGGTATAATGGATAAATTCCTGTGCAATATTTGCAGGTAGTATTTTCGGCTCCTTTATTATATTTTTTACATGATTTTTTGAGAGAGACTTTTTCGTTCCTTAAAACATAAAGGATGTGAAAATTTTGCATTTATATTGTACGCACTTTAGTGAGTTTTTCTCGACCATTTATTTACATCATGTACAGGCGGCCGTGGTAGAGCAGTGTTAACGATAGATGCTTTTCTTACTTATGCGCCCCTACTAAAATGCAAAAAAAACAACACGAAAATGCAGAAATCCACTACAAAAGAGCCTTGGAGAGCGCCCCGCGCGCTCTGTTTACATAATATACACAAATCCTCGGCTGACAAATACTGTTTTATTTATGATTCCTTTTGTTATTTGTCGCAATTTGGAGCCGAGTTTACCTCCTTTAACTTTTAAGTTTGCACATTTTTCAATGCGAAAACGCATCAGCGCGGAAAAAGTTTGCAATGATGTATTCGAAGTTTCGGAAAGTTTTATTTTTAAAAATTTATTTATACTTTTAGAATTACATTTATGGTAGAATAAGTTAGGGTTATACAGGGTGTCCGGAAAAATAAGGCACAAACCGTTAACCATATATTTCTAGAGCAAAAACAATATGACTTTTGTAATGTCATTTTTTATTTTTGACCCTCATGTTCGATATACAGGGCGTCAAAGTTTGAAATGAAAAACCGATTTTTTGAATAATTCGAGTATTTAATAAGATATAAGTTTCAAATTTGGTGCATTGCTTTAACATAAAGAGTTACATCGTTTGAGAAAATCAAAACAAAAAAAAAATGGCAAATATTCAAAATAGGGGGAGTCCAGTACACGCTGACCCCCCACCCCTATTTTTTAGTACGTGAACCCGTGACTTCCAAACTATATTTTCTCAGACAATCATTTGTTTTGGATTTTTTTTTCCTATTAAATTCCGATAAATGATGCGTTTTAAGGATAAAAACTATAGGTCCTTAACCATTATTAATTAGCCAATGCGACTTACGGTACTATGGGGTAAACCACACAAAAAGAACATCCCTCCAAGAAACAAAAGTATAAACAAAGTTTAAAATGTAAAACTTAGTTTACCTAACCATTGGCCGTAAATCATCCTTCCGTAAAATTATTTTATCAGGAGCAGTTGACTCATGCCTCTTTCAATTAACAATTTAGTGTCTTAAAAAGCGAAACAAATGCTTATTTAATTGGACGACAAGATGTTCTTTTAATTATTATGCTCTAACCGAGCTTCCGAGACGATGGAGAACGAAAATAATAGAGTAGTAAAGATGGTAACAACTGATTTTCCGCACTGCTATTATCAGACGTTTATGTTTTTCCATTATAGGCAGAAGGCGTACGTAGATATAATATGTAGTTAGTCAGAAAGTAAAATAAATTGTTCACTGTCTAAGAAAATTAAAATTTCACGACAATCATTCTCTGTGACTACTGGTTTTTTATTTTTACAACAGTGGTGTAGCTAGAAATGTTGACGCCGGGGGGCAAATCTATCAAGATGGCATCTTAGGTAAATGCTTATTTGAGGAGCGCCGTAGGAGAAAATTTATTGGGTGCCACGCCCTAATTTATCATACAGTGTCCGCAAGAAAGTCCGCATCAAATGGGATTTTTTTTATTATTAGGTATAGGTAAAAATTGAAAAAGCAGTTAGTTTTTGCTTACCTAAAAACCAAAAATGACGTATACTAAAGCAGCTGCACGACTTGCGTTACCTGTCAAATTTGACATTTTTAATAAAATATATTCAAAAATGACCCTATTTATCAAAATATCGAAAAACTTTATTCAAGAAAGTTGTTTATTTAGGCATTTTTAGCCTCTGTACGAAATTTTGATAGTCTAATACAATTTTTATTTTTTGCCAGATTTTTGAAAATTTTGATCAACCCTCCTAGATTAACTTTTATACATCGATGTAAAACCATTTGCCTTTACTTCATTTGTAATCTTAATGCAATTTTGTGTAAAATTTTTGTTTGCACTAATTTATTTTGCTTCAAAAACTGAAATTGTTATTGATCAGTATGTAATGTTTGATGCAAAGTTTATCTAATTACATCAGTTTTGTCAAAACCGACGTTGCTCATTTTTCTTAAGTTAGTAAACAGATGTACAAAAAGAAAATATTAGGAAGCTTTCGTTGAAATTTTACTTAATTAATATTAAATTAAATTAATTATATTAAACTATATTTTTTTTGAATAAAATGTTTCGAGCTATTAATATTTATTTTTTTGATACAATATTAATTAAGTAAAATTTTAACGAAAGCTTCCTAATATTTTCTTTTTGTACATCTGTTTACTAACTTAAGAAAAATGAGAAACGTCGGTTTTGGCAAAACTGATGTAATTAGATAAACTTTGCATCAAACATGACATACTGATCATCAATAACAATTTCAGTTTTTGAAGCAAAATAAATAATTGGAAACAAAAATTTTACATAAAATTGCATTAATATTACAAATGAAGTAAAGGCAAAGGGTTTTACATCGATGTATAAAAGTTAATCTACGAGGGTTGATCAAAATTTTCAAGAATCTTGCAAAAAATAAAAATTGTATTAGACTGTCAAAGTTTCGTATAGAGGCTAAAAATGCCTAAATAAACAACTTTCTCGAATAAAGTTTTTCGATATTTTGATAAATAAGGGCTTTTTTGAACCTATTTTATCAAAAATGTCAAATTTGACAGGTAACGCAAGTCGTGCAGCTGCTTCAGTATACGTCATTTTTGGTTTTTAGGTAAGCAAAAACTAACTGCTTTTTCAATTTTTACCTATACCTAATAATAAAAAAAAATCCCATTTGATGCGGACTTTATTGCGGACACTGTATACAGTGTGACCAGTAAAGTCCGCATCATATAGGATTTTTTTTTATTAATAGCTTTATTCGAAATTTGACTTTGGCATCAAGTTTTGCTTCGATCGAGATGAAAATTAAGTAAAAAAAATAGTAGTCACGTGATTCGCATTATCTGTCAAATTTTAATTTTTTCAAAAAATAATTCAAAAGAGGGGTTATTTCTGAAAATATCGAAAAAAGTTATTAGAAAAAGTTTTTTTTAATGCAGTTTCTAGCCCCCATGCAAAATTTTAGCTGCATAAAATAATTTTGATTCTTTTTTGAGAACTTCCTGTACTGTTAAATATAGCGTTCAAAGTGATCGTCCTGGTCTTCTTATTCCTGAGAAGAAAAAATAAACATACTATTATTACTACGGAAAGATTTTCGTAGCTCAATCACACAAGTTGGGCGTGACTACGATACTCACCAGACCTTCGTATCTACAATAAAAAAAGAGAAGTTTCATTCCTACAAATGTACTGACATAGTATAAAAGAGTAATTGGACGATGATCATGATAGGCGAGAGCAATTTCGTGAAATAATGATTGAGCTAACAGATAATCATGCACGAATTGTCAAGAGAATTTGTTTTTCAGATGAAGCTACGTTTTTTTTTTTTGTGGTCAAATCAGGGTTCATAGACAAAACTGCCAATACTGGACACAGGAAAATCGTCACTGGTTCGTAGAAAATCACTCCCAGTATAATAAAAAGGTTATAATGTATGGACGGGCATTTTTGAAAATAGGGTAATCGGACCATTTTCTTCGATGAGAATCTCACTGGAGAACGATATCCTAATTTCCTTCGAAATGATCTGGTTCTAGCTCTTGCTACTCTATATCCACTCCAGATTTACCAGGTTTGGTCTCAACAGGATGGTCCTCCGCCCATTATAGTGTTCATGTTAGGGGCTGTGGGTGGATAGACAGACGGGAGCGGGGGGGGGGGGGTCATTATAGTGGCCACCCAGATCGCCCGATGGACTATTTTGTGGGGCCACGTTAAAAATCTAGTTTATAAATCTCAAATGAAAAATAGGAATTTTGAGATTGATCGATCTACTACAAAACAATTGGCGGAAAACATTTTAAACATCTTATAAATAAGTTGCTTTTTACAATTTTTTCGTTTGTCTATGATAGGTAGGTATCTATAGGGCATGATTCGTGAAAAATGCCTAAAATTGAATGTAGAATGCAAAAATTTAAAAATATACAATATATTTTATTAAAAAAATTAAAGTTGATACTGTAGCATTTTTACGATCTACCTGTATGATCGCGGGAATTGACGAGTTCCAGCGATTCTTCATTAGGTGGGTTGTATTCCATAGAATATATCGTCGGTCTTATGACATAAGGCCTTGTCTCGAGATAGGGCCAAAATGCGTTAAGGTCATAGAATATGTTGTTTTAATGTATACTTGTTTTTAGCCAAGGGTCCTATCTTGAAATCATTTTAATTCTTTATAAAAGCGACAAAACACTTGGCCCTATCTCGAAATATGAACAGTTTTATTACAGCATAAAGGCGAATCTTGAGATAGGGCTTTTTGTCGTCACAATTTTCGATAGAATCTTGACTTAGGCCCGTCACTGTGTGAGCAAAGGCCTATATCTATGTTAAAGTATGAAAATCTAATGTCCCCTTGTTCTGGCATTAAGCCTGCATGTTATTTCTTCGCCTGAAGATAAATTATTTTACCGCTCATTACCACATACTCAAAAATAAAATAACAGTTTTTTTGTCGTATTTTTTTACGGTTTATAGTATTAGGCTGTAATAATAAAGAATTTAATTTTGTAGAGATACATTTTTCGTTTTTTATGTTAAAATAATGACTATAAATTCGATTTGTTCCCGAGTTTATTCTGTTTTCGTTTTAAAATAATATTTTTAATCATGTTTTTTAAATAATATGATGAAATTTAGTTTTTCTTTATTTTTGTTATTTTTTACTGTTTTACTCATTATAAAAAACAAGCGTAAAATCGGTCATTTTATTTCTACTTCGAAGGGCCTATCTCGACCAAAATATACCAATAACATTTTTAGTGTCTTTACAAAAGGCCCTATCTCACATAAACCATTATTACAACCAAATGTTAATTTCTATTTTGAAATGTGGTATTTCACAAAAAACTTACATGGTTTTTTCTTCATAATTCCAAAAAAAGATAGCGAAAATCGGTATAGTTCTTTGTATTCTGTTGGCGTAAAGATATTAGTTTTCTTTAAATTGCTCTCCTGAAAACTTGCAAAAAACGAGATAGGGCCTTATGCCATAAGACCGACGATATATTCTGTGCTACACTAAGAAAAATCCTTCTATTCCTTATAAGAATTCACATACTCTTTATACAACTGTTTAATACCTACTATATGTGACAGCAGAGCGCTTTCCTACTGTAAGACAACGAAAATTGTCAGACCGTTGTGTATAGTGATAATATCACGGTCATTTAGCCAATAGTAAATAGGAGTTATTGCTTTCACAGAATGGTTTATTATCGATCTGAATAATCACAGTAATTATCAAGTTCTATTGGGGGTGTAATCTGGTTTTATTCTATTAGTTTCGACTGACTGTTGTAATGAAACTTGAAATGAATCATAATAATATTTGCTTGCTATGGTTAATAAAACATATACTTACCACTAAAATTCAGTACTGTAATTCTCAAAATTTTATTAATTTTAGTGTGATATTGTTCTTGTTGTTTAACATTGCATGTGATTATCTATTATGCAACATGGTTTATTGAGATGGTAAAATTCGTCCATCGCTTATAAAGTCCAATACTAATGATGGGTTGTGCGAAATAAGTTTAAAAAAACTTAAATACATAGTGAAAATAAATTAATTGAAACAGGTATTGGTACAATCAATGAAATTCAAATTCAGACAAGACAGCTACAAGACTCCGAACAACGATGTGACATTCGCAACAAATACGTTTAAGCTAATAGTAGGGCGCGCGGCGATTGCCGATCGCTACGAACCTCTACCAACGTCTTGGTGGATTATAGGTTCTAACGAATACAATTCGTCTTTGGGGACGCTGTCTTCAAATGCGTCGCATTGAGAATATACAATTTATTTCTTAACAAAATGCTGTATTAAGAGTAGTTCATTATTCAACAAGACTGTGCTGCTAATGGAACTGATTACTAACAATAAAAACACTATTCTAGCAAATCTGGAATTGATATAACACTAAAGCGGGTTTGATAACTAACCTTTTATTTAATATGGGTTAATACAAAATAAGCTGTTAATACAAACTATGTCTTAGGGTTTGAAATAAAGTTGTTTCTTTTGCGAAGATTGACCTCCCCCTAGTAACTCCCATGCTTTCCTCTATACTCGAATTAATGTAAAACCCATTTATAAAATTATTATTTTAATACATTATACACAACTGAAACTCTGCTTTTAAAACATTAATAAAATGGCTGCAATAGGTATGCGCGCCATAGGAAATAAATTATTTGTGAATTAATCTAAATTGTTACATTTAAACGACAATGAAATTTAATTAATTGAAGTAATTTGCAATAAATAGATGGGAGTAAAAATAAATGAAACTGTTTATTTTTAACGTTTCGAGCTGAAATTGGCTTGGAAATCAACCTCTTAAGACATTAGCTCGAAGTCTGTTAGAGGTGTAAACTTCCGTTAATTTTAAATACCTGTTGCGGGTAGTTACTTTAAATATTGGTACCAGTTACCAGGGGCGGATCCAGAAGGGAGCGCACGCCCCTCCCCCTCCCCCTTAGTCCTACAGACCATATGGCCAGTCCTGAGATTTGATCCCGGAACTCTCGAATATGTACAAGCTGTTTTACAGACTTGGCTACCAAGCAACCCATTTAATACTAAATATTATCTCCCAAATATATTTTTCTATTTCACGTTCATAATAAGCTCAGTACGATACGCATTTGCGTATCGTAATGAAGCTATTTCGATACGCGTTTTTTCTTTATTTTCTGTTGGTAACATTTAAATGTTTTATTTCATTGACTTGCGCGGCCTTTGTGATTTACGAGAAAACCCATTTTTCGCAGAGGAAAAATAGCTTAATAACTTTTTTATTCTGTGTGGATAACAGTCACGTATGTTAGTTGCATAAATCTATAAATCAATCTTTTGTAGATGCTTCAAGCTATCATTTTCTGCCAAATCCTATCCAAAATTCAATCTACTAACCTTCCAATGTCGATTTTAACTTCAACTTTATTTGAATTTTCCATCTTCCCTATACTAAATTGCAATGCCGTGACTTAAAATCACGTCTTTTGAAATTCGAAAAAAAGTAGCAAAATCTCCCGAATTTCCGAATGCTCTGTATATGTACCGAATGTACAAGGATCACACAACGTATTCCGTCCAATTTCAAATCTCATATCGCTAAAATAACTTTAGAATCTCGTGGTAAAAATGGGTCAATAAATCAAAAAATTACAGTTTGCAAAATAATTTTTGTTGTCCAGAGGCTACTATGATAAAAAATAGTATTACCAACATAAAATTTAGACATAAAAATTTATTTTCTTTTTAAAATGTATTTTTCTTGATTATAAAAGGTGAAATAGAAAAAAATGTATAAAGCACATGTTTCATAAGGCGTTTTAGCGCACGTGTCAATAAAAAAACTCGCCACTTTGTGGCTCGTTTTTTGAAATAGACGCGTGCGCTAAAATCGCTTTTTATGAAACGTGTACTTTATTATACTATTTTCCAATTTGAGGTTAACCTGACAGATCTGTAATGATTTTGCGAGATTTCTCGCCCGCATATTTTTGTCTTATCTCACGATATTCTGGCAAAAAATACTCTCGTTTCGTCTCGTAGGAGACCGGAACACTCTAATATTTAACACAACTCTAACAACCATAGTAGTACGCCCATGATAGCTGTTCTCTATTTTTAGCACCTCTCGACATTCTGCTGTGTGCACTACCGTGCAGACACTTGACCTTCCATGCATAATGCAACAATATTATGAGCGAATTGTTAATAATATACATACATGGATACAATTGTGTCTAATTATTGCTAATTAGAAATTCCGTAAATGGTTCAATTGTTACATCTTGTCATTGGCGGTAATTGCGTGTGTTAATAAAGAGACAACACTTTATAGGAATATATTGAATTTTGATGGGACGATAGAGTGGAATTATTGGCGAAAATACACCGGATAAACATAAACTATAGATACTTTGCCAATAAAATACTGGAATTGTATTAAACGTATTCAGGGGGGGGGATTGATCCCCCCCGAAATAAAAAAATATATTTATTTTGGACTTTTAATAAGTATTAATGACACTGCAGTTATATACAGTGCGCCCGTCTCACTTTGTTGTTACACAACATAATAGTTAATCTTATTTACGGGCTACAATGGCTGCAGATCGCCTTAATGGTCTGGCTTTCCTATAATATGTCCATCGTGATATAAACGTAGATGTAAACAAAATTATAAATATTTTCTCTTCTAAGAACAGGAAACTTGATTTTGTAATTTAGTACAAAGTAAGTAGGTACTTCAGATATTTTTTTTGTTCTTATTGTTTATTTTTCATTTTCATTCTTATTTTGTTTTTGATCTTATTATTACATAATATAATTTATTATAATAATTATTATACTTAGATATAATTATGACTTAATATAAGAGACATGTTAATTAGTAAAATAAATAGTTTATTGTTTATTTGTCGACCGACCTTTCAAATTTCGAATTTCTTTTAAACTAAAAGAGTGTTTTAAAGTCTGGCATATTGCCGCCGATTAAGCTTTATGGTTATTTTACCCGCGGCACCCAAAAAATGTTCGCCTGCGGCGCAAATAAAACAAATCCTAAATCCGCCACTGGAAACCCCCCCCCCCCGAAATTATTTTCTGGCTACGGCCTTGAACGTATTGTTATCTCAAGTGGTATGGTCATCAACAGGAGACTTATAAAGTATACTATCAAACACTGAGAAAAAAGCCTTTTATTCTCTATAAGAATTCATATACTCTTTATAAATACAACAGTTTAATACTATAATATGTGACAGCAACGCGCTTTCCTACTGTCAGACAATGGAAACTGCTAGACCGTTGTCTAGTGATAATATTACGGTAATTTAGCCAACAGGAAATAGGAGTTAATGCTACCATAGAATGGTTTATAGCCATTATTGCTCTGAATACTCACAGTAATGATCAGGTTCTATGGGGGGGGGGGGTGCAATCTCGTTTTATATACTGTATTAGTTCCGACTGGCAGTTGTAATGAAACTTGACATTAATCATAATAATATTTGCTTGCTACGGTTAATAAAACATATACTTACCACTAAAAATCAGTACTGTAGTTCTCAAAAATTTAAATAGCTTCTAGTGTGATATGTTCTTGTTGTTTAACATTGCATGTGATTATCTATTATGCAACATGGTTTATTGAGATGGTAAAATTCGTCCAGAGCATATAAAGTCTAATATATACTAATGATGGGTTGTGCGAAATAAGATTTTTTTATTGCTTTATCTGACATCAAAAGTTAAAAAAACTTGAATACAAAGTAAAACTAAATTAATTGAAACAAGTATTGGTACGATCAATAAAACTCAAATTAAGGCAGGACAGCCAGAAGACACCGAACAACGATATGACATGCGCAACAAATACGTTAAAACTATCTAATAATACGAACCCCACCAATATCTTATGGATTATAGGTTCTTCTAAGGGCTACCTTTCGTTTGTTCTGCTTTCTTACGTGTAGAGAAAGCGCTTTACTGGGAACAAAATGCGTCGCATTGAGAAGATACAACTTATTTCTTTACAAAATTGCTGTATTAAAAGTAGTTCGTTATTTAGAAAGACTGTTTTGCTAATGAAACTGATTACTACCAATAAAAACACTGTTCTAGCAAATCTGGAATTGATATAACACTAAAGCGGATTTGATATACTAGCAATTTATTTAATATGGGTAAATAAAAAATAAGCTATCAAAACAAACTATGTCTTAGCAAACCTTTTGTATTAGATCATTTTCCTCACTAAAATACTTCATTTTATCTTCGCCTTCTGGCCTGAGACAAACTGACAACCGCTTCGTTTACGTCTCCCTTTACGTCTTTATTGTTATTTTCGCATTTTAATAACACATTATTAACTATATTTATGATTTTGTTCTAGGTATTGTTTCTGTTGAAGTATTTATAAATTACAACGCTGGCAATTGTTTTTGGTACAGGTGAATACAGCTCTGGCAATGAACGTACACGTTTTAATAACGTTAACGAATATATCTTTTATACTGACCTATCGGAGCATGTAGCAGGGTCTATCTAGAGTGCTGCGAAAGCCGTAAACATCATTCAGTTGGCTTTGGACTAAATTGCGAAACAATAGAAGAACGACGATAAAAGCCGAGTGTGGGACATCCAAAATGGCGACCGTTTTTGTGTTTGTGGGAAAGATTAAATCCTAATTTAGATAACTTGGTAAATAACAGGTTTTTTTTTTAAATGACACATTATGTAGGTTTATCGGATGTGGAGCTAAATATAAACTGAGGTTTGGTCGGTGTTGTTCGACGCACTGTACAATTTTTTGTTGAATCATTTGATGGATGTACGGTACTGGCAACTGAATACCTATATTAGGTATAAGAAATTACTATTTCCTTCTACTATTATAACTAAATAGCAATTTTTACTTGATTTCGGTGAAAATCACCCTTTCTGACTGATTGAGCTAAAAACGCATTTCTTGAATATCGTAAATTTTATAATACTTAGTAAAAAACCGGGGGGGATACCACCTATCCAATTTTGTACACCAAAAATTCTAAAATTCTAAAAAATGCTATTTTTCGTGTAATTGTTTCAAGAAATCCAAAAATTCTAAAAAATTCTAGAAAATTCCAAAAAATTCTAGAAAATTCCAAAATATTCTAGAAAATTCCAAAAAATTCTAAATAATTGTTATAGGAATTCTATAACACTTTTTTTATCTGCATTTTTATCGTCTGTACCATTTTTACGTTCATAATTTGTCGAAGATATATTTATCCGATCTGTATTTACCCGTCATTTTCCCTCATGGAGTAATCAAAAGTAAGTGATGCCTTTTTAAGGAGTCGTACTACACTATTTGGTAAGCTTACTCTTAGACAAAATTTAGTAAAAAAAAATGCGATCAGTTTTATAGTATTTTCTTGTTTTGATAAAAATTGTATTTTTTTCTGAAAAAAAAAACTAAAATATTTTATTTTATACATAATCTTTTATTTTTTTAAAGTATAAACCTTAATAATAAAAAAAATAAACATCGATTGGTCCCTATCTTAACATAGTATAAAACAAAGTCGCTGTCGCTGTCTGTCCGTCCCCTACCAGCTATATATGCTTAAATCTTTAAAACTACGCAACGGATTTTGAAGCGGTTTTTTTAAATATATAGAGTGATTCAAGGGAAAGGTTTTATGTATAATAGCGACCCGCCCCGGCTTCGCACGGGTTCAATTTCAGAAAGTGGCATGCCGGGTACTAATATATCGGGTTTGTTCGGGTTTGTATTTATACCAGCGGGTTGCAACGCATGCCGGATACACGCTAGGATTATATAAAACTGAACAGTTTATTGGGTGTGTTCCAATATCAAATTTTGACGCGAATAAAATTGATTTATTTATAATGAATACCGGGATGAATACCTAGAAAGAGATAGAGCCCAAGTGTTTTATCCCGAAAAATAATGGAGTTACACAAATCATCAACTTTTCTGGTCTAGATTTTAAATTAAAGCAAAAATATGACAGCTTTAACAGTAAATAAATGTGATAAATCATGCGTCATTAAATTAAAAATCCCAATTATCCAAATATCCAGGATTCGCAACTCCGAAATATTTTAATCTTAATTTTAATGGACGGTCAACGTGAGACACCCTGTAGGTATACTGTATACTATACCGCAAGTGTTGTTCTGTTTTGTTCCCCTACATAAAATTCTGCGGGCGCCTATGGCCAGATTTCTAGATTCACACTCTAAAAACTACAAATAAAAAAGTTTTCTTGAGGACCTAATCGTGGGATCCTCTATATATTTTGTATCTTTTTAGTATGAAATAAAATAAATATTAATTATCCTGTATGGGTTTTCAACAAAATCGCGACGTATAAAATAGTAGAGGGGAAATTCCTATAGCTTACGCATGCGCAATAGGTTAAAATTCTAAATAAATTCGAAATTAATTCTAATAAATGCCAATAAATGCTAAGAAAATGCTAAAAAATAATAAGAAATACTAAAAAATTCTAAAAATGCTTTAAAATGCTGGTAATTCTAAGAAATGCTAATAAATTCTGAAAAATTCTAAAAATTCTATCAGCTTGTACACCAGAATTCTAAGGTAGTTTCCCCCTCGTAAAAAACCATTAAAAAGTATATAAATTGACAACCTAAGTATATACAGGGTGTTACAAATTCGAGGGCCACCATTGGGATCTGGGAAATGGTAATAGATACGGGGAAGTTTAAATTAGGGCAAAGTTGCGCAATTCAATGCCGATCAATATACCGTCAAGAAGATTTGTCCATTCCGAGTACTTCCGAAGATATTCGATAAAATCCGAATTTAACGTTTTTCATTTATATGTTTTCCTGCGTTTATTTAAATAGATAATTGAAAATAAATTGAACTTTCTCATTGCCACTTTTTCTCTTCTATTAGACTGTGGTAACAGATTTCGAATCCGACGTTTTGTCTCTGGGCCACATCATTAATTAATTTTTTTTAAATACGGACCTGGATTTTTTATTTTATTTTTGGAATCACCAAGGCTGATTGCATGATATGGTTGGAGGTGTGGTGGAATGGCCTGCGAGATCTCCAGATTTGACACCTTTAGACTTCTTTTTGTAGGGGGCTTTGAAAAATAAAATTTATAAACATAATGTTAATACATTAGAAGAACTTAGAGCTAGGATTATTGAAGGATTTAGGTCAATAAGGAGAATGTCGATACAAAGGTCCACTGAAAAAGTAATGAACAAAATTAATCGATGTATACGTGCAAACGGAAATCTTTTTCAACATCTTAGTCTTAGATAAAATTGATTCTTTTTAGTGAATGTGTAGGTACCTACCTACCATTATTTTCCGATTATTTCTAGAATTTAAGTAAAATTTCATTAATTAAAAAATAAACAAAAACAATATTATAAGATCTTTTTATTAGCTTAAACTTTTGAATCCTAATCAAAATAATGCTATCATATCATGCAATCAGCCTTGGTGATTCCAAAAATAAAATAAAAAATCCAGGTCCGTATTTAAAAAAAATAAATTAATGATGGGGCCCAGAGACAAAACGTCGGATTCGAAATCTGATACCACAGTCTAATAGAAGAGAAAAAGTGGCAATGAGAAAGTTTAATTTATTTTCAATTATCTATTTAAATAAACGCAGGAAAACATATAAATGAAAAACGTTAAATTCTGATTTTATCGAATATCTTCGGAAGTACTCGGAATGGACAAATCTTCTTGACGGTATATTGATCGGCATTGAATTGCGCAACTTTGCCCTAATTTAAACTTCCCCGTATCTATTACCATTTCCCAGATCCCAATGGTGGCCCTCGAATTTGTAACACCCTGTATAATCTATGATAATTGGTTTTTGTGGTCTATTCACTGCTCTCGCGTTTCGGTAATAAACATCCAATCATTCATACATACAGAACAATTATCACTGAATAGTGAAGTAAACGAACTATAATAAAGCAAATCACGGAGAACTTATGAAGTATAGGTACGTCATGCAAAAGGTAAAAGTGAACTATATAGAATCATATTATACTTCATATTTCAAGATATTTTTAATAATATTTTACTGAGCAAACTATTACTATAGTAGTCCAGCATTCCGGCCTGAATGTCCCTTACAATATTATCAGTTTGTTACGGTGACAATATTTCCCTACCTACTAATAATAAGTAAATTAAATAAGAATAAGTCTAAGATTACGGACTGTCGTTGTACCTGTTCGACCGTTCATGTTCGTCCCGGCCTTCAGCGATAACCAATGAGATTTAAGTTACGCGTATCTATAATAGCGAACGACGAAGCCACCTCTCCCACTGAGCAATTTAAATAACTAGAAATCGAGATCGATACGATCAGTTGAATATGCTTAGCCATTTTTCGCTAACGCTGCCAGGCATTTTTCGAATTGATGAAATTATAATTTTAATACTGCTAAATAATTCATATATTATAGACCTTCAAGATCGATTTCTAACTGCAGTATTTCCGCTATGTACAGGGTTATTTTTTATATTTGCGTACCCACCTACAGGGCTTAATATAAGTGACAGAAAAAAACTTTTAATACAAAAGTTGCATAATGTTTCCCGTCATATCTTTTAGACTTATTAAAAAAACATTTGCACATCGGAAAGTTAAAAAACAAATGAAAGTATTCTTTTTTTAAATGGAACGCCCTATATATTTTTTACCAGGGCGAAAGATCTCTTTCTCCTGATTTCAAAAATATATAACATGTCATCATTTAATTCAGTCGTTTGTGAAATATTTGAGTTTTTGATTAATTGAATTGACTATAATCTAGTCGGCGTTCCGCATACTTCAACGTGACATATTTGTCACTTTAATTTAAATTGAAACATGCAGCAAAGAAAATAACTTATGATTTATAATTTATGATATAAAGTAAAGTAAATTGCTGTTGAACTACAGCTATTCGGTTGTTATTAGAGTAAAAAGACGCACTATTTGAAGTTTGTCTTCTTCCGAATATCCCATTTTCCTTACTGAATCTTTCAATTTAAAGTAAAGTGACAAATATGTCACGTTGAAGTATGCGGAACGCCAACTAGATTATAGTCAATTCAATTAATCAAAAACTCAAATATTTCACAAACGACTGGATTAAATGATGACATGTTATATATTTTTGAAATCAGGAGAAAGAGATCTTTCGCCCTGGTAAAAAATATATAGGGTTTTCCATTTAAAAAAAGAAGACTTTCATTTGTTTTTTAACTTTCCGATGTGCAGATGTTTTTTTTAATAAGTCTAAAAGATATGACGGGAAACATTATGCAACTTTTGCATTAAAAGTTTTTTTCTGTTACTTATATTAAGCCCTGTAGGTGGGTACGCAAATATAAAAAATAACCCTGTAGGTTAAAATAATTAAAATTGGAATAGAACAATTAATGTGAGATAAATTGGCAGTGGATTTAGTTTAAAAGTGCCAAAAACCGGACATATAGCGTCCCTTTAATTGCTTGCCTGGGACGCGGAACACAATATTAAAAAACGGGACGATTGATATTTTTTTTTCAAAATGGCGTTAAGTATAGGAGGTATTTCTCTTAAATTCAATATGGCGACAATCTGACCAAGTAACCAATAACACTTTTGTCAAACAACCAGTTAAAAACAAAAATTAAATTAGTTTTAGTATCGGTTTTTACTCAGATTCTCAAAAGTAGTAATTTGTCACCAAATGGGGTACATTTGAAATTTTGTTGAATATGTCAAGTTTTATCTTAAATTTTCTTGAAATTTTAAATAGAAAGTGGTAACAATATACTAGTTAAAAAATAAACATTTAGAAATTCTTGACTTGTACCCACTTCCGGAAAAACCGGGAGTGATATTCAACTGTTTTTTCGCCTTTTAAAACGATTTCGTTGTCACCCGGTATACATAGGTAGGCAAGACTGGGATTTATGGCATCTGCGGAGGCCCAGCCCCCCCCCCCCCCTTTCTAGAGCGGGCCCTGGCTGTCAAAAGGACCCAATTAATTTAAAAGGGACGAAGAGTAACTTTTTTTTTGATAGAATGTGCATTGGAAAGAAATCCAAGGGGAAAGAAAGACTGTCTCTTTTTTCCCCTTTGAATTTGCACTCCACTTAAAGTATGGACTACCTTCAACTTAAAATTTAAAATGTTTAAATCAAAAAACGGAAAAAACAACGACATTTCCGACCGTTTCATTTTATATTATCTCTCAACCTTTGCGAACGGCACTTTAGAAGGAAAAGCGGGCGTATCATGCACGTTCCTGAACTATTTAAATTTTCCATTTCCCATATAACGAACCATCCTTTCTGTTCGAAAATGGAAATAGAAATGCCACCGAACACAAAAAGCCACTTTTCCCACACATATGCGGGAAAGCGACGTTGTCGTTTCTTTATTCCTTATTTATTATTTTTTTTTGCACATAAAATATCTGAATAATCTGAAATTGCATAGTTAAATCTCATTATATCGTGTAATACTTTTATTCAATCAGATTTATTAATTATTCTTGCCAACAAATACTTGCAATAAGCTGTCAGCATGTGTGGGTAAGGACCATTTTTTAGTTGAAAACAAAATTTAGTTTAATACATGAGATACCACCACGTATTGTATCTAAGCTACAAGCCGCTGGGAGGGCGCAAGCATATCTGTCGAACTAACAGGGAATACTGTGGCTAGACCACTGGGATCAGTCAATCAAAGAAGAGAGATGAATCGGATAGTTAAACAACTTACGCAAAGCAGATGGACAAAACTGATAACCTATAGCCAGAAAACTCGCAGCGTTATTACAGCACAGTCGGAAAAACCTTAGGAATATCACTGCCGTAGTCACCGGACATTGCCTTTTCGGTAGACACGCCAAAGTATGCAAATACCATCTAACGACTTCTGCAGAAGTTGCAGAGATGGAGAAGAGGAGGAAAGTATCTAGCTTTTCTTGTGTGCCTTGCGAGAACTAGGTTCAATGCCTTGGGCGAACCATCCCTTAATGATCTGGAGGAAGTGAGCAGCCTGCAACTGGGACGACTCACTAAGTTTATTAACACCAATGGCTGATTTGAATGAGCTGCTAAGATTCTTCTACAGTCTACGTCGCGTTAACCACCAGGAAGCTGATGCGGATAGGTTCCGCGGAACACGTGTGGTATCGCAACGGTCCTTGTTGATTATTGCTTATAGGTTATTGATTAACAATGCTAACTCTTCGAGAGAAAATTGAAGTTGTATTATAATATGTGGAGAGAATACAGCTTATCGACAAATAGCTGATATTTTGAACGACAGACACCTTGGGAGAAATATTCATTACTCAACGGTTTGTAGGCTAAGTTTAAATCTACTAGCTCGGTGAACAATTACACAATATGTGGTGTTACTATATCTTCAAAACATAGGTACTGCCCGATTTACTTAATGATTTGCCCGGTAAGGCAACATATTTGGTTACAACTAAACGGTGATCCTCCACATTTAGCTAGAAAAGTTAGGAACTATTTACACCAAATCTTTTCTAATTGTTCGATTGGTCGGTGCCAAGATTCTCCTGTTTAATGGCCACCCCGTTTCCCAGACCTTATTTCCGTGGAATATTCAGTCTGGGGATGTATTAAAGATTTTGTGTATATGCTTCTGGAGAGCAGTTTAGGTTGAAACCACATATTTTTCAAGATTTTTTTAATAAAGAGTACCCGCAGCAATTTCTTTAAACTATTTTTTTTAATTTTGTTTGTTTTTTGTTGCTAACGTATTCATAATTTTATGAAAATAATTTCTTTTGTATATGTATTAGGGTAGGTGGGGGTAAAGCCCCGCAATTTCTAGTTATAAGAGGATTGCTTCAAGTGGGAAGTGTATTTTTTGGTTATTTTAGGTGGAAGTGTTAGGTATGGATCTTATCACTAACATCGCTACAACACTTGTGGTGTCTGACTATTAGGTGCCTAAACATTACACATTTTCAAAAAATAATTTTTGCAGGGCTTTGCCCCACCAAATGGACCAAGTCCCCGCAGTGCGGGGCTTTTCCCCAATAGTGCTTAAAGTGGCAAGGTGATTGAGAAAACATCATAAAAACACAAAAACATACTTTCTAAAATTATTTATTACTATTCTATTCTTAGAGAAAGAGAGAAAAGCTAACTCTTTTTCTTGAAAAATCTAAAATTGACGAGCTAAGTAAATTCTAAAGCAGAAAAAGAAATACGAACGAAAAACAAGTTAAAATGTAGGAACCTCGGTAGGAACGTAATAGAAAGTTCATTAGTACATTGTAAAATTAATCAAATCCTCTGTGAAAGTGATAACATTGTGAAACCTAGCAGAGTTCATCTTAGTAGATGCGGGACTTTGCCTCTAGAAGGTTGCGGGGATTTACCCCATTCCTATTGTGTAAAGTAAATCATTCCTAAAACCTACTGTAAACTAAGTGAAGCAAAATTAAAGCACTCAGATATAAAGCTTAAGAGTCACACTATCAACTGAGAATTCGATTTTTTAAAAAACTGTAACCACATGCACATAGTTTTAAAGTAAATTAATATAATTTTTACATCAAAATTACAAAAAATGAACTTACCTCATTTTATCGGTTTACAAACTGCCTATCGCGCTGAATTTTCATGGCGCACTAAACGTTATCAAGACCGAACTGCCGCCTGGCGGCCGATTCTGTGATTATTCGCGGAATATTTAAAAAGACGGCGCGTGGCTTTACCCCGTGCGGGGCTTTACCCGAACCTACCCTACCCTGTTATGATGTATCAAATTTATTTAATAAGTAATTAGTAATTAAGTAAATTATTGTCTTAAGAACGAGTGATAACAGTGGCGTTTTACTGTTATGTGAAGAAGATTAGCAATTGTATTAGTAGGGCAATAAAATAATTTCATTTAACTGGTTTAGTACAAGAGGCTATTATATCTGTACGCCACTGTCTTTACATTATTTTTGGCTAGTCCTTTGTTTTCGGTATTGTCTTCTATTAAAGTCTATTCACCCAGTAAACCTGCAAGATGGCCGACATGTCATATGACAAAAGTCATTAAAGATGCCAAAATTTATTTTATTTACCTAGCTGGAATATGACTTTTGTCATATGACATGTCCGCCATTTTGCAGGTTTACTGGGTGAATCGACTTTACAATGTTTTACTTAAGCATATCTTGTATCCATGGTAATGCCACAACGGCTGACTTGATTTAAAATTTGAAAATTATGAGATTACCGTTGGCATCAGTTAATGACCCATACTTTTGATATTATCTCCAAAACGCATTATTTTATCGAAATTCTATATGAGTCAAAAAAAAAATAATCAAAAATAAATGGTTACCTAGAAAATATAGTTTGGAAGTCAATGGTGCACGTAGTACTAAAAAATAGGGGGTGGGGGGTCAGCGTGTAGGTACTGGACTCCCCCTATTTTAAATATTTGCCAATTTTTTTTTGTTTTGTTTCTCTCAAAAGATGTAACTCTTTATGTTGAAGCAATGTATCAAGGGCGACGAGGGAAATTTTCTATTAACAAAAACATAAGTGAAACCGAGAATAAAATTATCGGGAATTAATTCTGCTGCGTAGGAGATTCGGTAAGAAAATTTCATAAATTGGAGTTTCTTTTAATATTTCTGAAATTTTAGTATTAAACTTTAGTTACTAACCAGTAAAATCAACTTCTATATAGTAAAAATACAGTGCGCCATATTAAACTAAACTCATCGGAAATATGTTTTTTAAAGTTATATTTGAATTTAAAACTATAAAGACATTGGATTTCAGATAACAAATTTGTTATTTAATGTTTCTCACATTGTAGTAATAAAAATGAGTTACTAACTGCCCAATTTCTTTATAGCAATCGAACTTGCTGATTCTTTACCAAAACGAATAATTTTTTATGCAATATTATTGTAACAATAAATATCACGGGTACGACTAAAAAAACTGATTGTTACTTGCTGGTTTGTCTTACCTGTCACTTCGAAATGACTTGACATTTGAATTAAAATTAAGTCGTAGTAGTGTACCTAAGAAAAATTATTACTTATTAATTTCATTAGGTTAATAGGCTATAGACTATCGCGATAGTCTCCCGTTGCTATAAGCACCGTAAACAAAAAGGAGCCTACTAATTGGTTGAAAATAAATGTATGTAATTTTCCAAAAAAATCAGTTTTTAATTTTATACTTTGAAAAAAATGAGGGTCAAAAATGAAAAATGGCATTATAAAAGTCATATTATTTTTGCTCAAGGAATATATGGTTAACGGATTGGCCTCCTTTTTCCGGACACCCTGTATACTTTACGAACAGGATAAATATTAATCGTCATTCAAAAATAGTTGCAGCCGTTCACTAAATATCACTATACTCAAAACCCAATATTATAGGCTGTAACGTATTATTCGAAACAGTGGCGGCTCGTGACTAGCGAGTCAGGAGGGGCGCTGGCCTTAAATAAAAAAAATTTAAAATGTCCATTATATCAAAAGTACGTGTCTGTTTTTTCTAACTTTCTCGTTGTGAATTTTAATTTCATCAGCATAAGCACTACTTAAACAAGTTAAAAAATTAGTTTGTCCTAACATCTCAAAACTTACCACATTATGACGATGTTTTGCACTATTTTCATGTTTTTTTATTTTCTCTGAAAGATGTTTTAAGTCCTGCAGCCCATTTATAGTCCAATTATCATCCCCGTCAAAAAGAAGACACACGAAACAAAAAAAAATAATTTTTGTCCTCACAACCGCATATCCAGGATTTTTTTATTATTTATTTCTTTGTCAAGCTTACGCGTAAACTGTGCCTTACTTTTACATTTTGATTGCACTTGTACTATGTTCAATTTCTAGTGGCCGCCCTGCATTTTTTAAATCAATTTTTTCACTTAAGCTCAGAGACCTAAACACAAGCTTCTGTAAATCACCGACCTTCATAGTACACGACATTTTCCAACAACAACAACGTAACTAATAAATCAAATCGAAACAAAAAACAAAACGTTAGCGCCTAGCGGCATCGACAGGTCGCCTCGCCAGAGTACATAATATATTGATTATTCTACCGTGGCATCGCGAACAGCTGTTGTTGGGCGCGGAAAATTGGAGCTCATCGTGGCCGCTCGTTGTGCGATGTGTAGGTGACGTCACGCCTCTGTCGTCATGGCAACTCATCGAGAAGCGGCGTTGAATCGGGACGGATAATCGGTTGCCCGCCCGCGCTTATTATAAAAAACATTGAGAGTGCGCAACTCGCTTGTCTATGAGTATAACCTGCCCGTTAGAATAGGGCTATGTTTGGTTTGAATTTATGCCCGCGCTTAGTATCACCTACCCGCTGGAATAGGGCTATGTTTTGTTTGAATTATTTTAATGGATTGCTTACATAGATTGCTTTATTGGGTTTTTAAGTAAAGTATTTTTGGATTCTGTTTGAAATAATTGCAGGGAGGGCGGCGCGCATATTTGTATTTAGCACCCAGGATCGCCAATCGGCCCTCGCTCGAACACCTCTGGCAAATAGCAGACGATATGACAAATTGATTGGGTAACTAACAACCGTAATCGCAAATTTAGTCGATATTGAACAGACAATTATAAATTTAAATTATTTATAAGGTACAATTTTTCTTCTGAACAGTAGATACTTAATATAATTTTAATAGGAAATATAAAATAGAACGAAAATCATATAAAATCCCGAACAAACCCGAACAAACCGAACAAACCGGTTGGGTTTGTCATATAATCCGCCATTCACCAGACATGCTCGGGCCAAAGCCGATTGGCGATCCTGGGTGTTATGTACAAATATGCGGGCGTCGCCCCAGAGCCCTTCATTAACGAGCCGCCACTGATTGGAAACCATGGAAACTAATGCAAACCGCCAATGACCATACAGTATTTTGGTCGTTTCCATGGTTATGAGAGCTACGTCACTGCCTGTATTTTAGGTAATAGACTATAGTAGAATTTAATTAAACAGGATTAATTTGTTATTACTAGCTAGCCAAAAGTTGAAACGTTGTATTGTAATATAATTTAATTTGGACCTTTTTTGGGAGAAAATAATTTTTAAAGTTGCCCGATTTATACTAAAACAAATTATAGTATATTTTAAAAACGAAAGGGTAATCGGAAAATCTGCTACATGAGAAACAGAGTTTAAAGAAAAGGTCTTTCAATATTTTTAAATTGAAGTAAATCGTATGGGCGGTTTGGGAGAAATTCGGTGACAGTGGAGGGCTAAAATTATGGGGGATATTTTACACTGGGCGATGCTCTCTTAAGTAGACTTTGAGAACCTTTATTTCAGTAAAATTAAATATTTTTTTACAAATTTGGCAACACGGACCATCGTGCAACCTTCCTAAACAATATTACGGATGGTAGATCGTAGCAGGAATAGCAGGATCAACGAACTATGTTAAATGGTTATCGGATGATATAGTAACAGCAATGGAATCATTCATCAGGGGAGATTTCTGCAAGCGTAGTTAACATCATTAATAAAGAATTTTAACAGTAGGAGTGAAAAATGTTGTGCCGTTTAAATTATTTGTTTCCTGATTTTCTGTCTTGTGAGATACGCTTAATGACAGCAATAAATCATGCTTAAACCGAGGTGCTAGAGCATGATGTGTCACTAATAAAATTTAACTCTTTAATTAAATTTTCTTAAGGGTCTCTTACTATCATTCCTGGGGATTTTTTAGTTGCTGTTCCCTAATCGTACTTTTGTCTTTGGGTCGGAAACAGGAATTTTCATAAATTTATCATGTTCTCCGATGAATCGACATTTTCAACAAACGGGAAAGTGTCTTCTGCGCATATTAGATACTGGAGCGAAAATAATCCCCGTTTTAGAATTCCTGCAAGAAGACAATATTACAAAATAGTAAATGTCGGGTGTGCGATTTCTTATGACTATACATACATACATACATTATTTTTCGAAAACACGTGTAACCGTTGGAGTTACCTTGGAATGTTGGAAACATTCCTTTCTGACAACCTAAAAAAATTGCCTCTCCAATTTAGGAACGAAATGTACTTTCAACAAGATGGTTGCCCTGCGCATTTCGCAATTGAGGGAATAGCTTAATAATATATTTGGCCACAGAGGGATTGGTCGGAATGGTTCGGTTCTGTGGCTCCCAAGAAGTCCCGATTTAACTATTTCGGATGCCTATCTTTGGGGGCGACTCAAACATAGGGAACTTGCATAAAAATTAAATTTGGAAAATAATGCTCTTAAGCGGAAGCAATATCTTCAAAAGAGCCATAATTCATAAAGAAATATATTTTTTTAAATTCTCTGGATTAAATAGAAGCAATTCAATTTTGGCTGCGACGTCAACGCGTACTACAATACACAGCGCGAGAGCGGGCTATTCATACTACATGAGGTCACACGGCGAACTTTAATTATTTATAAAAAATTAAGGAGGGATATTTAAGACGTAATATCTTGTATATGTTATTTTTTGTTGTGGCTGAACATACAGTGAGGACCTAAAGTCCGTCCCCCCCTCTAACTTCTAAACCGTTCGGTATATTTTAATGAAATTTTGAACGATAATATTTGAGCAAGTCTTGCACTTTTTGACATACCAATGTCGACAGCTTTAAATGTCAAGATGACAGCTGGGTCCGCTTTTGGAATATTTTTTTAAATGGAACATCCTGTATATTTTTACATTTTTAAAATCCACATAAAATTATAATTATTTTTTATTAAATGCATTATTAGTCTATACTTCATAGTTTCCGAGATATTGACTCTCGAAATATGACATTTTTGAACTTTGACAGCTTATAACCTTCTAACAGTACGTCTTAGAGCAAAACGGCTTACATGTCCCTATCTTCAATTTTTATTATCTTCCCAAAAAAATCAACTTCCAGTTAAACTGGAACAACTATATTTCCTGCTTTCGAGTTACATCCGGTTTAACCGGAAGTTGATTTTTTTGGGAAGATAATAAAAATTGACGATAGGGACATGTAAGCCGTTTTGCTCTAAGACGTACTGTTAGAAGGTTATAAGCTTTCAAAGTTCAAAAATGTCACTTTTCGAAAGTCAATATCTCGGAAACTATGAACTTCGAAAAGTGACATTTTTGAACTTTGAAAGCTTATAACCTTCTAACAGTACGTCTTAGAGCAAAACGGCTTACATGTCCCTATCTTCAATTTTTATTATCTTCCCAAAAAAATGAACTTCCGGTTAAACCGGATGTAACTCGGAAGCAGGAAATATAGTTGTTCCGGTTTAACTGGAAGTTGATTTTTTTGGGAAGATAATAAAAATTGAAGATAGGGACATGTAAGCCGTTTTGCTCTAAGACGTACTGTTAGAAGGTTATAAGCTGTCAAAGTTCAAAAATGTCATATTTCGAGAGTCAATATCTCGGAAACTATGAAGTATAGACTAATAATGCATTTAATAAAAAATAATTATAACTTTATGTGGAATTTAAAAATGTAAAAATATACAGGGTGTTCCATTTAAAAAAATATTCCAAAAGCGGACCCAGCTGTCATCTTGACATTTAAAGCTGTCATTGGTATGTCACAAAGTGCAAGACTTGCTCAAATATTATCGTTCAAAATTTCATTAAAATATACCAAACGGTTAAGAAGTTAGAGGGGGGGACGGACTTTAGGTCCTCACTGTATATTTATGCAAAAAAAAATGTGTTCCCAATTATTAGTGTACTCCTGTCCAATTGAGAACGACGTACAGCTTCTAAAACAGCGAATTGTTGAAGCTGTTCAAACAATTTCCATTGAAGAAATTCGAGGAAGTTTTGACCACAATCGTTTACAGCTGGAAAACTGTGTTGCATATGGACGGGTAGTGTTTGAGTAGCAAATTATGAAATTATTATTTTTTGTTATTTTAAGATTTTTTTGTGTTATTTCCTGGGTCATTACAGTTGCGAAATTAAAAATACATATTTCTGGTAACACCAAAAATCAGTTTTTGAAACTTTTTGATACCCCTCTGTCATTGATAATGTATGTATTTTGACCGCTAATGCTGCTATCAAAAAAAAAAAAAAATCTTTTGCCTATCTAAAAAAACTAAAAAAATCGAAGATTTATTTAAATCTTGGATTTAAATTACAAACGTTATTCTAAATAAGTTTCTAATTGGCATTTTGGTAAAAAATGAAAAATAAAGGTAAGTAGTTTACTCTTGGAGAAAAATCATGTTTTTGAAGTTTTTGCGAACCCTGTACTTATAAAAAATCAAAATTTTCTCTTCGTGAATTGCATTTTTTTTACAAGAAAAACTTTTTATCTTGAATGACTTTTTCCCGAAAAATGAAATTTTTCATCCTTGTTTGCTATTGTAAACCCTATCCGCGGACAGTCTGTATATGCATTTTGCATATTTATATTCCTCCCTTTAATCATAACTCTGCATATCATTTATTACCATTCGGTTTATTCCAAGTATAAATATATTCTAAACTAAACCGTAAATTCCGATTGATTTTTACAAAAGTACGTATGCCGAAATAAGATCTCCCCAGAGGCGTATTGAAGCCCCCAAAGACCATTAGAGCGGGGAAGTTCATCAATCACACTGCTCAACGTATTCAAGCCTGCGAACGACGCATCGGCGCGATTTCTTTTCATTTCCCAAAAAGGAGCTGCCGCGGAGCTGCCTCTTGTTCCGAGAGCGGTTGACAGAATTCTGTACGGAATTGCGAGATTTTAAATTTGGTAATCAGACAAGCTTACATTTTGATCAGTGCCGGTCTCTTAAGTGATCATCGCCGCATGGAAAATAAATCCATTTTTCGTCCTGCGCTGTCACTGGTTTTTTTCAAACTGGGACATTTGGGATTTACTTTAAATATAATGAGCCTAATGAATAAAAATATAGCAATGGGCCTTTTCACTATTCTTAAATTTGATACATTTGGCATTTGAATTGTTTAGTCGGTGCTATAATAAGTGTTTTTCATCAATAAAATTATTGCTAGGTCATAACATTAATTTATTTCAGCACAGTAAAAGCCGGGTAAAATTCAACCAATTTGAAAATCTCAAAACAGGCGCGACTCATGACGTAGATATGTTTAAAGCTTGCTAGAGCGCATGCGTTTAACCTCGCACACGCGTAAATGCTGATCTGTCGAACTGTCATCGGCAAATTAAGCCGCTGTTGCCATATGTAGAAAGTTTTATAATCTTAATAATATACTTTCTTCTTAGAACTTTATTTGGATACTTTAAATAAATATAAACATAATACTGGTAAAATAATTTATTCCGCAGCTATTGAATGGAAAACTGGTATATTATAATTACTAATTGCTAGTCAATTACCATTACACTGGTACTATAATATATGATTTTTGAGAGTATCGGCAACACTGTCAAGCTGCGGATTTTGTAAATTCTTGATATTTTAAGCCAGCGACTCGGCTATTCCTATCATTCCTCTGTGCATCAATCTTCCGGCGCGATGACGTAGGTATGTTTAAGTCCGTGTTTTTATTCAAGGAGTTTTTTTATTTATTTATTTTCTCAGTTATGGCTTAAAAGTATAGAAAAGTAAAAACACAGAAAATTTTATTTTTTGTTCCTTTATACACTACTACCAAAATCAAAATTTAGTGAAAAGGCCCATTACTTTTTCTTATAAAATCGAAGTAATTTCTTGAAAGCCAATGAATAAAAACTAAAGTACCTAATTGCTTTTGCGTCCAGCAATTGCTTAAAAGTGCAGGAATCGCTTCTAGTCAATTCTTTTTCTTAAAGAATAGAAGCAATCGCTATCGTTTGCTTAAAATGTGATGAATAAATTAAGGAATTGCTTTTTCTAGTGTAGCGATTGCTTTCAACTTTTTAAGGTAGGTGGACCCCTGCAGTGGCGCAACCAGAAATTTTGTTCGGGGGGGGGCTTTAACTTCTTGCGCTGAAGTTTTTTGGGTGCCACGCCCTTTTTTGGGTAAAATACGTATGGTTGACGAGAGCGACAGCCCACTAAAACTTTTGCAATAATACACCGCTGGCCCTAACGAAATATTTATGAAAAAAAAATTTAGAGATTTTATTTTAATTAGTAAAAATGTAGTAAAAATAAGTAACGCATATATTAAGGTGGGAGTATCAACATGCTTGCCAACCTATAACCTATTTCGCGTAGATTTATTTATGTTTTCTAGCTTTTATACAAAATTTAAAGAAAATCAGTATCGACTTGATATTCTATAGGTAATAATTGACATATTTAATAAATATCAAGGAATTTCATAACTTATTTTAGGAGAATTGTACAGCGAAAAATATCGGATAAGATTTTTTTCAACATTATTATGTCATTGTTACTCATTGTTCTTTCACTATACAATTCTCCCAAAGTTAGCAATGAAATAAATTGATATTTTTGTAATATATCAGATACTACCTAAATAATGTACCGATGATGTTGATTTTCTTTAAATGTTAGTTATTAAAATAATAAACTCAAAAAATCAACGCGAAATAGGTTATAGGTTGGCAATAGATTGATTGACGTTGAGAATTCAACCTTAAGCATACATACTAAAACAAAACAAAAACCTTATACAATAAGTTGTAAGTAATCACAATAATACTAATATTAAAGTAAAATTCTTGGTTTTGTTTTTGCCATTTCGTCCAGAATTTCTTCCACGGTAATATATTTTAATTAGTATAATTGTACTGCACACAAAGTATGTCTATCTTGTATTATTTCATACGATTAAAAAGAGATAGAAATAAAAAGAGTTGGCCGAACAATTCCAGAAAAGAAAAAGAAAAAACACTGACCAATCTCAGCTGTATAAGAAATTTAGTAAGTTGGTGAAATCTAAAGTAACTAGACAATGACAAGTCTTGACATTTGGCATTAAAACTTTATGTGAATTTAACTATATCAATATCAATATCGTGGTTCGCATAAATAGGTAGACCAGGGTCGATAATTTTTTAAACAAAAAAAAATAATAGTAGAATGAAACCCATTGGAAAAGAAAGAGAATATAACAAAAATGAAAGGAAAAATAATTTACGGGCGATCCAAGGTCGGGAAGTGGAAGGGGGTGAGTTTTTAAGGCTAGAAAACGATTTATCTCTATTTCCGGGAAAACTACAAGTCCTATGGAGAAACGTTATATGGCAAAGTTGTAAGTAATAAAAAGATCTACAAATTTTTTATTAACACTTTTCTCACATTACCTCAAAATTTATGTGAAAAATTCAAATAACCAAGTTTTTGTTTTTTTATTTTTATCTTTTACAAAAAAAATTATGTTTTCACGAAATTTGGTGATAACTTACCTTTTTATGTCCCAAACACACTGTAATTATTTTGATTTAAAATATTTATTTTTTCACCTTATTTTGACTTAATATCGAAAAAGCACCCTTTTTTTCAATCGAAAATTCTCACGTCAAAATATCTGCTGTTTTAAAAAAGTCGGTACGCTTTTTGTTCGTTGAAATCTCTACTTTCTGATGGTGTAAAATTATATACATTACTATGGTAAATGTTCTCAAAAAATGCAAAGAAACGGAAAAAACTCGAATCCGAATTTTTTTTTTAATCATTATGTACAATTTTAAGCTATTTATTAAAATTTATACTTTAATTACTCAAAAAACGTAAGATTCCATGTTACATTGATAAACAAAAAAATTACAAATCCATAAAACATTGAGATGGCAAAAAACATGCGAAAATAGTTCGCGTGACATGAAAAATTGGTTTGCAATTAAACGAATAGGCTAAGTTTCAAAGCTCGGGGGGGGGGGGGGGGGGCGGCAGCCCGGCAGCCCCCCTCCCTGGTTGCGCCACTGGACCCCTGCATCATTTGCTTGGTAGCAGTCAACTTTAGTTCTCCGAGGCATACACGTGCGTTGCTCTTCATTTGTGTCTTCAATTATGGCTGAATATATGAACGTCCGTAAAAGAAAAATCTAGAGTGTACGTAAACATTGCAGATATGATGATTTTAGACAGTTATATCGATTTGACTGCGAAAATGTTGAGTGGTTGGTGGTGGTGGCGAATAAGATTAAAGTCTTTCTGCGGAAATTGTCGGATCCGGGCTTTTAAAATTCTGTAGGTGAAGAACTCGGTGTTCACCAAACTACTGTCTGTAAGACATACACTTCTGTAATGGATGCAGTTTTGGAGAAGGCCAATATTTTTATTAAATTTCCTACAAGTGCTGAAGCTGTTGTGGAAGCTAAACGGTTGTGGTCAGAGAGATTTATTTATGTTCCTTCAATTTGTGAACGAATATCAATTGCTTGTCTTTAATTTCTTTATCACTACTATCACTTTCCTTATTTTCACTGAAATCTGCCATATTACAAATATAAGTTTCCAATTTTCCACAAAAATGTAATAGACTACTATTAATTATTGTACTAAATAAATAAAGCAACGTTGTTGTATTCACGTCAACTTTTGCAAATTAGGCACCAAACTGAACATAAAATCTATAATCTGAACTTGTGTTGAATAAGCATTTGCTTCAGTGGTGTAAAAAGAACAGCTTTATTCATATCCAGATCTAGCAATTGCCTTTGCTTATAGCATTTGCTAGTCAAGCAATTGTTTTACTAAAAAGTAATTGCTTCAAGTAATTCCTTAATTTTTATTCATTAGGCTCATCAAAGACCGCATCTTTAAACTGTGTTTCTCGTCTAACGGATTTTCAAAATTAGTCAGCCAGATTGTCCTTGTAAAATTTGCTACCCTCAAAGATTGAATCCCCTATTAATTTTAGATCGAAATTGTATTAGACTTTTTTGAAGGTCCTTGTATCATGGACTCGCACACCAAATTTTATTGTTTTCTAATAAGCCAATTAAAAGTTATTTGGAAAAAACTCTTCGTAAAATTATTAAAAATTAAATACGGCGCTGATACATATCGCAATGGAATGAAACCACCAGTTATAATAATTGTGATAATGTCAAATGTTATTTAGACGTTTTATTTTGTATTAGTTTCAACATGTTTTACCGTATTCAAGAAAAAATAGCAATGATTAAGTGATAATACACGATGGAGTTCTCGGAGAGTATCCGAAATGTTATCTGCGATGTTTCATGACTGACCCATTCCAAGCAAAACAACATTTTTTAAATATTGTTCGTAATTTTGAAAGTAAATTAATGTACTGTAAGTCATAAATGTAACTGATGCCTAGAGTAAAATAATGATGTACTCGATGATAGAGCACAAGAAAATAATGCACTATTAAAACTGTTACTTTATTGATAAGAAAATTGGTAAAGCTGTAGGACCGCTGTTCAATATCTTTGTTCGTTTCAGAGTTATTACCTAAACAATAATTTTTTAAATGTTCGATACCAAAATTGCTGGATTGGAAGGGGTAGTTTATTTCCATGGCCATCTAGATCTCCTGATTTAATAAAGTTAGATTTTTACCTCTGGGGACAAATAAAAGACATTGTTTGTAATACGCGACCGACCACACGAGACAATATGATTGAGCGAATTTAAAATGCCATACATTCGATTTCACGAGCTGAAATTGAAGCAGCTATTTCTAGTGCTAGAAGAACAATTAATAGTTGTATTTTGGAAATTGGAAGTCATTTTGAACATTTCAAAAGTGTCTCGATTTTTTCTTTAAAAAGCTTTCCGTTATTATTTTAATGCTGGTGTTATTGCTCGTTGGCCTTTAAACACGCTTCAAATTTTGTCTTTTACATCATCTGGACTAGTCCTAAGCATAGATCAAGTTTAAAGGGAGGCATGGAATATGACAAATGAAAACTTAATAATACTAATCTAGCCTACATTCCTTTGGAACTATAAAAACAATAATTTCTTCGATTAAAGTTTTAAAAGTTTTTGTTTTGGCAATAACTCTGAAACAAATAAAGATATTGAACAGCAGTCTTCATATTTTTTCTTGCAAAATTAACCTACTTTCCATTTATGATATCATAGTTAAACCGTATGGTTTGAATTTTTGCGATAAAATCAAAAAACTGTTATTATTACAAATTGCGCACTCTAGAAAGTTTATTAGAAACTATCATTTTCCAGTAGATACGACAATTAAAACACTTACCTTACTCTTCCAAACAAGCTTAAATTTAGAAAAATGGGAAAGTAGTTTAAAGTTACAACGATTTAAATAATTACACTTTCAATAGCTTCCCCCACTCTTATGAAGGTCGGTACGCCAATAAGCCTAAAACCAAAATAATTCAGAATTGTCTAGGTTAGGTTAGAGTGGCAGACCTCTGGCATTGACCAAACAGCCACACGCAGTCCTGTAGGACCGTTGTGGTATCACACGTGTTTCGCGGAACCTATCCGCATCAGCATCCTGATGGTTAACGCGACGTGACGTAGATCGTAGAAGAATCTTGACAGCTCATTCAAACCAGCCACTGCTGTTTATAAACTTCGTAAGTCGACCCAGTTGCAGGCTGCTCACTTCACTTCCTCCAGATTATTAAAGAATGGTTCGCCCAGGGCATTGAACCTTCTTCTAGCGAGACCGGGGCATTCACACAAGAAATGCTAAATACTTTCCTCCTCTTCTTCATCTCTGCAACTTCTACAGAAATCGTTAGTTGGTATTTGCATACGTTCAGCGTGTTTACCGAACAGGCAATGTCCGGTGACTACGGCAGTGATGTTTCTTAGGTCCTTCCGACTGTGTTGTAATAGCACTGCGGTTTTCCTGTCGTCAAGTAGGGGCCACAATTGCCTGGAGATGCTACAAGTTGCCAGCCCTGTCCATCTGCTTTGTGCAAGTTGTTTAGCTATTTGATCTATATCCTCTTTGACTGATCCCAGTGGTCTAGCCACAGTATTCTCTGCTAGTTCGGCAGACCTGCTTGCGCCCTCCCTGGCGAGCACATCAGCAGTCTCGTTGTCCTGTATTTTGCTATGTCCAGGAACCCAACACAGCGTGATTCGATGTTGAGACAGCGCGAGATTGTTGCGACAGCGCCTTACTAATTTTGACTTAGTGCTGCTGGAGCAAATTGCCTTTATGGCTGCTTGACTGTCTATATAGATTGTTATAGACGCAGCTGCTTTCAAGCCAGGGTGATCCCGCAGGCTGTGGACTGCTTTATCCACTGCAAAAATTTCTGCCTGGAAAATGCTGCAGTAGTCAGGGAGTCTGTACGACCTATGTATTTGCATGTTCTCGGAGAAGATACCAACTCCAACCCCGACGTCCATTTTTGAACCGTCTGTGAAGATCGAGTGATCCGCCTCCATTATTATTTGATTGCCTTTCCACTCTTCCCTACCCGGAATCAGCATAGAAAAGCCCATTCCAAAGTCTGGCAGCGAAACAGTGTAATCGGTCGGCTCTCGCAAATTTTGGCCTGGATATATCCTTAGTATGCTGCTGTGTCCGTAGTTGGTGCTGGTCCAGTATTTCGACTCTTTCAGTCGCAGAGCACTTTTTGCAGCCATACTTTTTCCGTAAATATCCATGGGTATCAGATGCAGCATCACTTCTAGTGCCGCCGTCGGCGTCGGTGCTGAGTGAAGGGCACCGGTCACTCCTAAACAAGCTGCCCGTTGTACCTTCGTTAGTTTCTTTATCATGCAATTGTCTAAGCTTTCTAATGATATAACCACACCCAAAAATGAAAATTTTCGGAGAAATTAAAATTTCAAAAATTAATTTTCAATTGTGCCCCCTTGCGGCGAAATGGGGAACTTAAAGATAATTTCCAGGATTTTCTCATGCCCACTTTCATCATAATTTTTTCCCTAAGTTTCGATACTTAGTGATTTCCGAGATATGGCCCGTAACCACCCTTAATGAAACACCCTGTATATGTGTTAGCAAGAGCGGTTATAAAGGTATTTTCTTTGTTGCTTGTTTATTTTTGGTTCACAGAACAAAATGTGTAACTAATTGACAAATCATCCATTTAAAATGTAACATTTTAAGATTTCTAATCACACCATCAGTTTAAGATAACAAAAATATCAAAAAGAACAACCCGGGTTGATAACTGGACAATTGTAATTATTTGTAATTAAGATCATAATCTCGTTAAAGAAGATCATAATCTTTTTAGAGATTAGCACATGTTTTCTAGGCGAAGCGAATGGATTAGCACTCAGTTAAAGCCCATAATACAGGCAAGGAGTAATATTTAACGAAAATATATTTATCTGTTTGACATCATATTCCTTTCCATTTTCTTATAGTTTGGATACCTAAGGGATACCCTAAAAATTTGAAGAATATACTATCACGATAAAACACTACTTTCTGGCACATTTTACTATTCTCACAGTCACTGTGTGTTCCCATTATGTCGTTATAGACACGACGAAAGAAACAAATTGTGAACTCTTTTCTTTGCTAATTGAAATTACCTTGTATTCATGACGATTTCAAACGAACTGCGCCATATAATTACATGACAATTTTCAATTGCGGCTGATTTCCGGAAAAAGGCCATTTGATTGGTAAAGTACACCACAATCATTGAAGTATACACGACGAATGGATGGCATTGTGGTATTTTGTTAAATAAAACTGTCTAGTCATGATGGGTTTCTTTTCAAGGGGGAAAAGGATGTTAATTAAGAAAATTATTCGCTCCCCATTTTATTTTACATTCATCTAATTACATGGTGTGTTTGGATTTTCTATTATCGAATCCCTATAGACACAAGTAGCATTCAAAAATTTCCCTTAACGATAAAATAATTTTTGTTTTTCGTAAATTTTACTACAAAATTTTATACTGAATGCACACGCACAAAAATTTTCCAAAGTAACGAAAAGATAATTTGCGCCTCTTCATGGGCATCGATGTCCGTACTTTTTGAACTTTGAAGAAATGGTGATAAAGGGGCTCATATCCAATTTATTCAATTGATGTTTTTTATTGAGAGGCCCGGTATAAGCTAATGTAAAAATATACTGGTTGCCACAAGCCTTTTCTTTTGGATGATGCAATAATATAGGTAATATAATGTGTGTTAATATAGCTTTACACCCCAAAACAAAATATATATGACAAACTCTAATGAGGTTAAATCTTTTGTATGGTTTTTAATCAGGGTTTAAAAAACCTTTCTTTCAGTGAGTAAAAAGGCATTACTCAAACTCAAGCATAATGCTTGAGTTTGAGTAATGCTTCTTTACTCACTGAAAGTTAGAGGCTGCAAATTTGGAAATTTTTCATGAAATAAGTGAGCAACTTTCATTTGGGTCCGTGTTTTATCTCCATAACCAATCATTTGTAGAATTGTTAATTTGTGCATTTCTGTTAAAACCATTTTTCTGATATGCAGTTAACGACGACTATAACACTGACAACTACTCTCATGCAGACAGACAATAATTTGCTAAGGTCAGGAGTTTTAAACAAAACTATTTATACCTTTTTTTTAATTTCATATCAGTGAAAAGAAACGCTGAAATGCAATAAACCTGAAAACACCTAATACTTCCGAAAGAGTTAAAGATAGGTGGACGGTGTTCTGCTACAATGGTCCAACCCACACTTTATTTACATTCGAGATTTTCATATAGAATTATTTATCAGGAGCAACACTACGATAAGCCAAAATGATTTAAGCCACATTCTGTATTTTGGTGCCATCTGTGAACGAAGTTCTAAACCACAATTTTTCAATCCATTATAATATAAGAATCTGTAACAATGATCTAATCCACTCCATGTGGAATTGACCATTATTGAATAATTCTGGGTTTATACTAATAACAAAATTTATGGATGTCGATAGTTTTGTTGTTGGTAGGCAAAGTACATTGTTTGCCTTACAATCAAATCACAACCTTAATTTCCATATTGCAGAAGAGTTACGCAATCAAATGAAAGATGATCTAAAGGCTGTTTAAAATGACGAAACACTGGAAACGTTGATAATATTTGATGTTCAAAAAACTCACTCTATGCCGAAACTGCCCACTGGAATAATATATTACAAGAGACAATTAAATTTAATAAATCTTGGTATTTACCTTGGCAGTACCGGAAGAGGTGTTTTTAATGTATAGTTGGAATATGAAGCAGGAAGGGGAACCCAAGGGGTTGGTTCTTGCTTACGCAAATATATAGTCGAAAACGTACGCGCCACTATTAAAAAGCTTATCTTATGGTCTGATTCATGTGGGGGTCAGAATAGAAGTATTAAACTTGTCTTGATGTTTATTCACGTCTTGCAAAATCATTCCTCCCTTGAAGAAATATCATTAAATTTTTTACTTTCTGGACATAGTTTTTTGCCCAATGATTCGCATTTTGAAGACTTTGAATGTGCCCTTAAAGTTCAACAAAGATTGTATACAGACAGTGACTATATAGAAATTATGAAATCGTGTCAAAAAAAGAACAAGTTTATCGTGTCTGATAATATAGTTTCAGTTAGGATGTTGGAGAAGTCGATAACAAGTCGCAAGTATGATGCAGTAAATAAAAATAGTATAAGTTGGTTCAAAACACATGTTATAACAATAAAAAAAGAAGAACCTACCATTTTATACATAAAGAATCATGTTATAGATACTACTTCTTCAATAGTAAATAAGTATTGAAAAGGCTGGAAAGGGAAGAAAACCTATATTAGGACAAATAGATCTGTGATAAGGAGATCTCCGAGGAAAAAATAAAATACCTTAAGGATATCCCTATCCTAACTTTAATTCCAAAAGATGCCAAGCCATTTTACAGTTTTTTAAGAAAAGTTGAAACTCAAAATTTTGAAGACGACTTGGAAAGGCTAGGACCTACACTAGATTTTGATATTGATGAAGAGCAGCTATTGCATGACACCACGAATGCATAGAAATCGTCATAAACTATATACGTACCTTTACTACATTATTTAGCACTAGTTTTCTCTTCTTTTGGTTAAAAGTTTTCATTATTTGGAGGGATAGTCGATTGTTGCAAAACAAGTACTTGTAACTTCTAATTTTGCGACAATCATCTAACCCGCTTTTTAATTTTTTTCTGTCAAAACATATGTATATTTTTTCAATATTTAAATATTTTCCGATTAGTTGTATGCATATTTAGTAGAAAATAAATAAATAAAAACTTTTTGTAAAATGGGGTATTTTCTGAAGCAACGTACGACAATATGCTAATTATCTCGAAAAACAGGTGAGTGACTTAAACCATTATTGCAGAACACCGTCCAGGTATACGATATTGTACATGAAATATGTCTATATAATAACTATAAGTATATAATAATATAAAAATAAGAAAGTTGGTATTGGCCACTGTTACATGACACACCCTGTATAAAAAGTTGCTATTGAAAAAAATGCGCAACTAGAAATTCCAATCGACGTGTCCGAGCGTTTTTGCGGACACGCCCCCATGTGTTTATTATGCAAAATGCATATTTATAATATAGGTATGCATTTTTTGCATATTTTCTCAATTTTATAATAAAATGCATAATTTTCATAAATTATTATTTTAAGAGCATACTTTTAATTTTTCGGCTATATCAAAAAATGTAAAACGGTAAAGGTTTAATGTCCAGTTCGGTACTTATTTCAGGGATTTTCCAATCTGAAGATTATAATAATTATATTTTTATTTTGGTTATACACATTTATTGGGGGTTTCCGGGGTTTGCAGTTATATTGTTAGGGGTTGTTGATTGTCACTTAATAATGCGTTATTATTATCTGCTTAACACACTGTATTTATATCGATTTGAAATTTAAGTTTAAGAGAGGCAATTAAGTAGTATTGTTGAAACTTTTTCCGCTAAATGTAACAACATTCCTGGTAAAGTAGGAGGTCAAGTAGAGAACAAATTGGACGTAACTGTAAAAAATAATGAATGATTTAACTACTTAACTGCAGACTGCAGTAAAAAGCATTTATGAGGGTAAACCATCCAACGAAGTTGTATCTCGGCCTTATATTTTGCTACCTAAGTTGCAGTATTGTCCGATTACATCAGTAGATGTTGAAAGAAGCTTCTCTTGGTATAAACATATTTTTATTAAAAGAGGACAATCCTTTTTAGTTGAAAATTTTGAAAAATATAGTAATAAATGCCTTTTATACAATTTTAGGTTAAAAAATTGTTTATTTTTATTTTTCTTTGTTTTTTTTTGCATTTAAAAAAATATATATTTTTTAGACCCAATGTGTTTCTTTACCTCATTTTACTATAATAAATTAAGAAATCTTGCATACCAGTATGCATATTTGGTTAAAAAATGCAAATAACTGCATATTTTAAACGCAAACAAGGCATATATATGCGCATATTTTGGCTGAATTTAAGTGCATATAATCTGCCCTTTAGTGATAACTCATTTTTATTTTGTATATATTTATTTATTTGCAGGTTTCTTTATAATAATATTAAAAATCAATAACATTCTTTTTTTTTTAAATAAAAATAATTCCAATGAAAGCATCATTACAAAACCATAGATTAACAAATCTGTCCGATTTTGTAATGAAAAAATATACTCCCATTTAGATTTTTAATTTTAATCACATCATAAATATATTTAAAAATATAAGTAGGTAAGTAATTCAACAATATTTCACCCAAAAAAAAAGGAAAAATTATAAATAAGGGAGAAATTATAATAGAAAAATTGTAATATTTAGTATTATTATTACCTATATATAAGTTGACTTACCTTTATATAATTTTGCATAATCCATGATTTTAATTTTCTTTTAAGAGGAAGTAACCCCTTTTACCACAATGAAAATTGCCGAACGTTTTGCTGGCCAAACGAAAAAAAAAAAAAAAAAATTGGTATTTAGAAAATAAATTCTACTTTAAATACCCCATCCAGAAAAGTAAATGACGATCGAAAATATTCCCAAAATTTTTTTTAGAAATTTTTTTTTTTTTAGTAATTTTGCAATATCTTAAACAATTCTTTATTGGTCAAAAGCAAAATGACTTGCCCGGGTATAGAATGTTGTACCAAACAATTTTTCTTTAAGCCATTTTTCAATATCGGCCTTACTTTTTTCTCAAAAACTTTGGGCGCGTAAAGTGAATTTAAACGTGTAAAGTGGGTTTACGCGCCCAAAGTTTTTGAGAAAAAAGTAAGGCCGATATTGAAAAATGGCTTTAAGAAAAATTGTTTGGTACAACATTCTACACCCGGGAAAGTCATTTTTTGACCAATAAAGAATTGTTTAAGATATTACAAAATTACTAAAAATAAAAAAAATTTTGGGAATATTTTCGATCGTCATTTACTTTTCTGGATGGGGTATTTAAAGTAGAATTTATTTTCTAAATATCAATTTTTATTTTTTCTTTTCGTTTGACCAGCAAAACGTTCGGCAATTTTCATTGTGGTAAAGGGGGTTACTGCTCTTAAATGCCAAAAAACTCATAGTTTTCAAATTAGTAAGGTAATATATTAAAAATTTTAATGCCAACAAATAAACTATAAAATAGTACAATAATATATTGAATAGAGATCCATTACCAATGTACAATGTGCATACTTACTAAATTTTCTTTCAATTGCAAGCAATATTTACTAATGTTTTTTTTAATTCATCTAACACCATACGTTTTTCGATAGATTAAAAGCAAACAGGAAATCCCGCCCACTCCAAGCTCATCGAAAAACTTTAAAGAAAAATTCGAGGTGCTGGAAACTTGTTCTCATTCCCGAGCAAATAAGTTCAATTAAGGAATACTTACTTAGAAATGTAAGATTTATTTCCCAACATTTATTGACATAATGAAAAGCTATGATCTAAAACGATACTGCGTTCTCTTTCAATTACGCCAAAACATTACTTGTGTGATTGATATTTATGGTTGGGTTAAGGGGAAATTTAACTTTGGAAACTGCTTCGGCTCGATCGATTTTCCGAAGTCAAGAACACGGGCGCGATAATTGACCTGTAAAAGTTATAACTGAGACTGACGCCGAGTTGGAAATATCGATGCAGAAGTTGTACAAGCTGATTCCCTTGTATATTATGGTGTGGAGCGGCATATGCTTGTCTTGTCCGTGAATGAATAAAGTTAGTTGGGTAGTTTAATTGTGATTGGTAAACGGATAATGGAATTATTAATTCTAGAATTTATGTGTTATTTGATAAGAATGGTTAAGGTTGTCTTTAATCTATGGGTGAAATCGACTTGCAAACTCTTGTAAATCTTTTGACAGTATTTACTCCAAAAGCGTACGTAAAACGCCACTAGAGCAACTGGAGTTAACTCTATATTGTCTAGATACAACCAGAGCAGAGCTGAAAGTGTAGACTCCTTAAGCCCCATCTCTCAAGAGGTTGCGCGCGAAGCTGGCATGCGCATTGACAATATTGACATAATTATTGGTGGTTTTGGGGTTTGTACTTTGTGATTGTTGACAATAATTGGTTATTGATTGATTGTTGACTAAGTATGACTTCTTGTGATATGATATAAATATTTAACTTTGCTTTAAAATGAATTGAAATAACCGGTGAACCAGGCTTCATCCGAAAAAATATGTCAGGTCTGATAAATAATTTCTTTCCAATAAATTTAGGGTAAAGTATTGAGAGTAATTCCTGCGTCTTTCAATATCTGCTGCTTGGAATACTTGCACTTTATAAGGAAATAAATTTAGCTGCTTCTTAAGAATAGCCCTGCATGTTCCATAAGATCTTTCCACTTCTTGGGACATGCGTCTTTTTTGTTGGCGTATTTTGCATTATTTCACGAACGTTTGCAACAAATTCTTCTGTTCTTACAGATGGTCTTCCTGCTCCTTTTTTGTGTTGTATAGAACCTGTTTCCCTAAACACAGCCACGGTTCTTTTCAGGCAATGATAAAAATCCCCAGCAATAAAAGCAACGTTAGGAAAATATTCGTGAAAATCGTCCCTGCAAAAACCCGGATTGTATTGCCACTCACCATTTACTCTAACCCCGTTTCGAAAATACGCTTCAACCATGAATGTTTTGGGCTTTTCTGTAAAGTCCATTGTGTGAATTGTTCAAGAAATTGGAAAAATTAGCGATGAATCAAATTACTTGTAACGACTGTCAAAGATGACGGAATAACTGATTTATTGTTAATTCAGGTAGTTACTGACGCCCAACAGGTATTAAGCTCTACGGCTAAACATTACGTCCTTAGATGCAAGGCCCTCTTTGATGCAAATAATTTTTGCTCGCACGGTACTACACTTTCCTATTACTTTACGCTCACAATTTTTCATAAACAATTTTTTAAAACAAAGTCCTGACATGTTTAGGATATCATCAGGATATGTATTAATAATATTTACAATATTCTAAGAAAAGCATGGTTTAAAAAGTTGTGCTCTATGTTATGTTATTGTTAGCTTTCCTCTAAATCTAACATTAATGTACATCTGTATGAAACCTAATTTTTCGCTAGAGATACACAGGATATTGATGGTATTATAATATGGCATGATAGTGACTTGTCATATGCAAATAGCGTCTCTGATGCATGTTTTACCAATTATTTTCCCTGATTTTGTAGCTGATATGTTCGCGTTTTTTAATGTCAAAAATAAGACGTAAGCAAGAATTTTGAACTTTTAAAATACGTCGCGCATCCAGATCAGTTAAACATGGCCCATAAACGCCATCGCAGTAATTAAAGTGGGAAAGGACCAGCGAGTCACAGAACATTGACTCTACATTTCTATAAAGAACTAGTCGATGCTGATAAATAGCTTTTAAATTACAATAAGCTCAATGGATGAGTTGTAAACGTTAATTCATTATCCATATAAAGACCCAGGTTTTTTACGACAGAACTAAATTGGATACTATGACCTGGAATATTAATTTCTTGGCTATACTGCTCAATAAACCGCTGCCTCTCCATCTAACCTCTAAAAACTACGGCGACTTTTTATCAAAATTTAATTTTAAACAATGTTTATTACTGAAATCAATAACATTTTCCAAATCAAATTTTAAGTCGACTTTGCGTAGCTTCGTCCGGATAGAAAAACAAATGCATCTGAGTATCATCTGCATTACAGTGATCACTACACAATAAACAAAGATAAAGGAGAACGTGAAGCGTAAAATATGAATAAACTTGGTCCTATAGGAACCCTGGGGGACACCATTGAACACATTATTTAAATAGTCCGAGTTATTACTATTAACAAATACTGCCTGCTATCTTCTTTGTGGGTAATTTGTCATGAGCTCGGATGCTTGGGCATTAAGTCCAACATAATTGTACATAGCTCTTATAACATCATACTTTAAGTTATCAAAGGCTTTAGAATAATCTAATAGAACCAAAATTGTTTATTTGCCTTTATATCATCCGTAATATTAAAACCGTATTGCAGCCATTATTGTCCTTAAAGTAAGATTGTAATTGAGCATCAAGAAATGTCTCCAAATTTAGATAGAGTAGGAAAAATGCTGATGGGGCGCAGATCGCTTATGGTAAGAAGTGGAAGAAAGGAGGTCTTGTATTGACTTTTCTCTGCAATCAGGTGACATTGATCTGCACTTGATCTGCTCCGTCCTGCCAGCAGTAGTCACCCTATACGTAATATACGATATACCCAACCCTATTAACATTGTACGAGTTATTTCTAACGAATTTATATTGAATTCATATTAAGTCAATTTAACTTTAGAAACTGCTTTAGCTCTATCGATTTTCCGAAGCCAAAGAGGGCCAACAAAAGTTATAACTAGGACTGACGTTCAGTTGGAAATGTCGATACAGTGTTGGAAGTTATTAATACTTGTAACGTAAATGGATATACTTTAAGTTTGTTACGCTTTACTTTATCACGGCGAGCGGTGGAATAATAAAAACGGTTGCTCAGTCGTGTTTACAACGATTAAATTGAAAATGTGGTCCTATAGACTAGGGCTCGGAATTTTTAAAATATAACTATTCGAATAGTCGTTTGCAGCGGCGCACCCAGGATTTTATGTTAGGGGGGGGGCCCGCCAACCAGTTCTTAAAGCCAATTTTTTAATAAACTTTTAAGTTACGCATTTTTCTAGAACTTTGGAGCTTTTTTAACAGGTACTCTTGCAGGGAAGATCGCAATAGCCTAGTCATGGGAGTCGTTAAACGGTTTCTTAGGGGGGGGGGGCATTGGCGGCTTGTGACTTGTTAACTTGGGGGTGTACTAAAAGCCTGCTGTAGGCAAAATGCGCCGCAGGCGAAATTTTTTTAAGACCACGCCTAAATTTGGTCAATAATTATTATAGTAAACATTTTAAAAATTTATGATTACCTTCTTATTCTATTGAAAATGAAATAAGATAAAAAATAGAAAGGCTAATTTATTTTTCATTAGTGGGTACATTGTTTAAAAGTAAAGTTCATTCATCTGTTTTTATTTGCAGCAAACTTATCAATAACAATAAAGTTCCTAGATTTACACTTTGTGGTATGTATCAAGTTAATTTCGAGAGTTTAGATCTTCCCTTAATTTTAATTTCAATTTTTTGCTCAATACTTAATGAGCTAAAATTGTTTCTCAAACATTCATAGTCGTTTTGGCATTAAAAATGTTTATTTTTATTAAAATAAGTCTTTACTACCCCAAAATAATAACAAAAATATAAAGGAAAACTCGAAATAATAAATTCTTAAAATCAAACCATATTAAACCTCAATAAGTCAACTTTTGTCAATAAGTCAACTTCCAGGGGGAGGGGCAAATGCCCCACCTGGCCCCCCTCAAACGAGGCCCGTGAGGTAATTCTAAGAAAATTGACTTTTTAAAATACTTATCCACTTTCATAATTTTTATTTCATTGGGGGTTTTGGGGGGGCCAAGCCCCCCTTGTCCCCCCTGGGTGCGCCACTGGTCGTTTGGTATGTTATTCGAATAGTCAAATAATTTGAATAGTCGAATAGATACTTGAATAGTCGAATAGTCAAATATTCGAATTTCGTATAGTCGAATATTCGAATAGTCGTCTATTTAAATATCGAAATACAGTCGTTTAATGACGGTAGAAGTGCTTTAACTGCTTAAACATAATAAAGGAACATTTTTAAGTATCAGTAATTTTTAATATCTAAATTATCGAATAATAATAATGTGCATTTTGTCGAATAAAGTAAGATGACAAATAAATAATTCTGTTAAATTATTTTAAGATATGAGAACTTGAGAACTCTGTAATAAATAAAAAACTCTTAAACAAAATGATTATTTAGTGAACACAAAAAATCAAACATTTTACACAACGAAAATAAAATTATAAAAATAAACCCGGTGTTTTATTTAACATAAAACAGAAACAACAAAAACTGGAACAAGAAGTTTAACAAATTCATATAATATTCGAATTTCGAATAGGCGATTATTTGAATAGTAGAATATTTAAATAGTCGAATAGTCAAATATTCGAATTTTGAATAGTCGAATTTTTTAACTAACAAAAAATTCGAATTTAGAATAGTCGAATATTCGAATACAATTCCGAGCCCTACTATAGACTCAAATTCTGGGTGTGCGGATGTGTATGTAGGGGGGGGGGGGATTCTTGGAATCATAGGCTTGGTTGGTTGGTTGGTTGGGAATATATGGAACTGCCCTTAATAAATTGACATTCGAATTTCGAATAGTCGAATATTTGAATAGTCGAATATTTAGATAGTCGAATATTTAAATAGTCGAATATTCGAATAGTCGTCTATTTAAATATCGAAATACAGTCGTTTAATCACGGTAGAAGTGGTTTAACTGCTTGCGGACTATATAATTTTATTTTTGTTTTTTTTTTTACGTTAAAATTTACAGTTTCACAGAAAACACGAATAGCCGAACATATAAATATCCGAACAAAGTCAAATAGTTAAATATTCGAATGGTCGAATATTCAAATAGTCGAATAGATACTTGAAGAGTCGAATTTCGAATAGTCGAATATTTGAATAGTCGAATATTTAAATAGTCGAATATTCGAATAGTCAAATATTCGAATTTTGAATAGTCGAATATTTGAATAGTAGAATATTTAAATAGTCGAATATTCGAATAGTCAAATATTCGAATTTTAAATAGTCGAATATTTGAATAGTCGAATTTTTTAACTAACAGAAAATTCGAATTTAGAATAGTCGAATATTCGAATACAATTCCGAGCCCTACTATAGACTCAAATTCTGGGTGTGCGGATGTGTATGTAGGGGGGGGGGGGATTCTTGGAATCATAGGCTTGGTTGGTTGGTTGGTTGGGAATATATGGAACTGCCCTTAATAAATTGACAAAATTGATAAAATGTGTGAGGCGTGGACCTAGTTTTTAGCATGCAATAGAATAACAAGACCTTTTCTAATTATTTTTTTTTTTATTTCAGGTGAGTTGCAGTAATCTGCTAAACGAAAAAGGCTTTTTGCATGGCAGTAAGTATAATATTTCAACTAAGAATGGCCGCCGGCTATATCTAAGAAACCGCTTACCGTATACCTACTGCTTGCGGATATTCAATTTTGCATATTTCCGCACTGAAAAAAGAATTTATTTAATCTAAAGAAAAGTAAAGTTGGCCGAAACAAATATTTATTTGAAAATATGACTAAAATTATTTGACGATTGATAGTAAAATTTATTAGATTTAAACGAATATTAGGTAATTGATTTAAATAAATTATTTATTAAGCTTAACAGTATGTGGTATTTCGTTAAAATAAATGTTTGTTTGATAGAGTTATCCAAGTCTATATAGCAAATAATTACTTATTTTTATCGGCAACATATATATTTTTATTAAATAAACATTTATTTGAAATAATAGAATACCTATTGGTTTTTGTAAATAATTTTGTAAATTGTACTAACTTTTATTAGACATTATAAATATTTTGATACCTAAACCTCTTTTACAAAAATTATGTATAATTGTTGCTATGGAATCCTGATGTGCTTAGGGTCATCACTTAATTTAAAAGTAAATCGTGGTAAATATTAGAATTTGATCACTTATGGAAGGAAGCAAGTAAAAAGTATGCTAAAGATTCTTTGTTTATTATGAAAAAAAGATCACATAGGTATAATAGAAATATAAATCAAATACAACAACCAATAACGGAAAATCTAACTTGGGAACGATATAGAGTGCGGGAAGTAAAACCTTTTTATTACCTGCAATAACTAAATGTTAACATTAAATATAATTTGAAGAAATAGTCCATGCTTAAAGTGGAGTTGAAAGTATAGGAACGAAAGAAAAAACTCAAAGTCTTCCTCCACAAAGTTTAATAATAAATTAAATTATTTAGGAAAAGTCTCTACATGTTTCGAACGTAGTGACGTTCATCATCAGGAGACAGAAATAAAACTTAGTGCTGATGGTTTTAGCAGGAGAGAAAATGGTGTCGAACCTTAATGGAGCTTTCATGGAATTAAAAATCCGATATGCTTATCAGACATAATATTATGAAGAAATTGATGAAATTTAAAAACATACATGTAATTACATGTAGGTAGTTAAATTTTTTGACTACAACTTTAACTACCTACATGTAATTCTGGTAAATTTTGTCCTCACAATGACAATTTCCTACCTAATTATGCTTTTTTAAAAGACCTTTTTTAAATATTCTTCGACACCTTTTTTAATAAAAAATTTTTTCTTTTTCCCCCCAGTTTATTTGGTTGGTTTAGACCTTATTTACTGACTTCTCACATACTCAGTATGTTTTTAAATTTCATCAATTTCTTCATAATATTATGTCTGATATGCATATCGGATTTTTAATTCTATGAAAGCTCCATTAAGGTTCGACAGCATTTTCTCTCCTGCTAAAACCATCAGCACTAAGTTTTATTTCTGTCTCCTGATGATGAACGTCACTACGTTCGAAACATGTAGAGACTTTTCCTAAATAATTTAATTTATTATTAAACTTTGTGGAGGAAGACTTTGAGTTTTTTCTTTCGTTCCTATTAAATATAATGTTATTTGATTAAAATAAATAAATGTTTGTCTCAAATGTCCATTTATTCAAGAAAAGTAAATATTTATTTTGATAAATTCAGCAACAGTTAATGTATATACCGTGCGAGCAAAAATTATTGGCATCAAAGAGGGCCTTGCATCTAAGGACGTGACGCTTAGCCGTAGAGCTTAATACCTGTTGGGTGTCAGTAACTACCTGAATTAACAATCAATCAGTTATTCCGTCATCTTTGACAGTCGTTACAAGTAATTTGATTCATCGCAGATTTTTCCAATTTCTTGAACAATTCACACAATGGGCTTTACGGAACAGCACAAAACATTCATGGTTGAAGCGTATTTTCGAAACGGAGTTAGAGTAAATGGTGAGTGGCAATACAATCCGGGTTTGTACATGGACGATTTTCACGAACATTTTCCTAACGTTGCTTTTTCTTGCTGGGGATGTTTATCATTGCCTGAAAAGAACCGTGGCTGCGTTTAGGGAAACAGGTTCTATTCAACACAAAAAAGGAGCAGGAAGACCATCTGTAAGAACAGAAGAACTTGTTGCAAACGTTCGTGAAATAATGCAAAATACGCCGATAAATTGTATAAGACGCCTGTCCCAAGAAGTGGGAAGATCTTATGGAACATGCAGGACTATTCTTTCTGTATATTCTTATTTTGTTAATTTTGTAAATAACAAAAATATTATTTGTATTTGTCTACTTATTTTATTACTCATTAGTTTGGCATATCATGTCATAATATGAATTTGACAAAATTTTAACCTAGATTTGGTTAGATATATCGTCCCCATATCATTGTGATCTAAACCAAGCCCTACGTTTTTTAATCCAAGCCCTCTTTGATGCAAATAATTTTTGCTCGGCACGGTATATGGGACGGGAGCCAATTTGTTTATTTTACAACGTGCAGGAAGAGTGAAAACATAACAAATAAACATATTATATTCTTCCTATTTATTCTTCTTTCTGCTTAAGTTAAAAAAATACATCGTTGCTTTTAAAATTTTTGAGAAAAATTGTTGATTCTGCCAAATAGCGCCCTCTAGCACAACAAAATTCATATAGACTTAGGTTTTTATTAAATTATTGATAAAACAAACTCCTTCCTTATGTAGCGAGTTCAAATTTGTCAAATTCTGATAAGCCAACCCAAAGTTGTCAATATTTTTTTATTGTAATATTTGTCCCCTCCTACCCCCCTAAATGAAATGGTATAAAGGCAAAAATTAATAACAAAAGTCATCCACAATGGTCATTAGATTGCGAAAATGCTACCTTCACTAAGATTATATTTGAGTTAATCCTTTTTTTTTGATTTATCACTACAGTCACGCCTCACAGCGGCCAACCTAGAAACTTAAAAATAATTTCCACCAATTTCTCTTAGTCACTTTCATAATAAATATTTTTTTTCGCAAGTCATACGATAAACGGTTTCAATTATTAAATCACCATATATAATGAGAAGTTAATGACCCATAATCGTCAACGCCTTATTGGCATGTTTATGAAAGATTAAGTATAGCTAATTATATAGCAATAAGGATTTCTGTCTGATATCGAAGACCCCCATGAAAATTAACACCATCATGGTACGTTAAGCAAATGGTACTAAAACAAACAGATTAAGCGTCAAGCTTTTACACAATCCGACGTGGGTGGCCCAGCGTCAAATAGACACTTTAGAAGTAAGTTCGGTTCTTTACAATTTAGAGATGTGAATTGCAGTTCATTTAAGTGAGCTAGTTCATTCGTTATCCGTTTACTAAAAAGATTAGTTCGTGGAACTAGTTTAAAGTTTCTACGTCTATGGAAGTTCAACATACTGAAACAATTTCTAATTACATTACTGACTTGCGAACGATACACTGAGGAAAATGATCTAATACAACAGGTTTGCTAAGACATAGTTTGTATTGATAGCTTATTTTGTATTTACCCATATTAAATAAATTGCTAGTGTATCAAACCCGCTTTAGTGTTATATCAATTCCAGATTTGCTAGAACAGTGTTTTTACTAGTCAGTGGCGGTTGCTTTATAAGGCCGCGTGGCCGCGCGCCCCTCCTAGGAATTTTAACATAACACACAAATTAAATGTTTATTTAAATATTTATTATTACTATTCATTTTAATACTAACATTATTATTATTATTCATATAGGTAGTTAAAATTTCTAAATTATAAAAAACCATAGCAACTCACCAATTCTGAACTCATCCCTAATTGTCCGTTTTCGTTGACCAACGATAAGCAAGCCTCCTCGTGTGAATTTTAGATAATTGAATTCCGTCGTTGAAACGCTGCGACGGACGGTGAATCTCGCCTGGCGTATATAAATTTCGCCGAACGAACCCGAACGTCACCCGGCTATATCCGATATATTTAGGGACTCTACGGCCGCGGTATTTTAGCGCCTGCATTGCTTTATACATTTCGGACTTTGTTGTGGCGTAAGCGCGCGTCGAGTTCGAACTAATAAAAATGAGTTTCGTCAATATATAATTCAAATACATTTTTGTAGGCTGCCATTAGCGGATAAACTTAACATTAAAGAAAGAAAGAACTGGGGAGGCCGTTGCCAGATATAAAGTTATCACAAACTTGTGAACGACGGGCCGAAAACCGATCTTTTACGCGTCGGTTTTCAAAAGACATTTATAAATGTATGTATTAATTTACCTAAAATATTTTTTATAAATAGATACTTTTTCGAGCAATTTGCTTATATGTCATTTGGTATTGGATTTCTATTGCGCCCCTCCAAACACAAACCCCACGACACGCCACTGTTACTAGTAGTTATCAGTTTCATTAGTAGCACAGTCTTGTTGATGAATAATGAACTACTTTTATACAGCAATTTTGTTAAGAAATAAACTGTATCTTCTCAATGTGACGCATTTTGTGCCCAGTAAAGCGCTTTCTCTACAATTAAGAAAGCAGAACAGCGTCCCCAAAAACGAATTGTATCCATTAGAACCTATAATACTCAAGACGTTGGTGGGTGTTCGTAGCGATCGGCAATCGCCACGCGCCGTAGTATTAATTTATTTGTTGCGCAGGTCACATCGTTGTTCGGAGTCTTCTAGCTGTCCTGTCTTAATTTGAATTTTATTTACCGTACCAATACCTGTTTCAATTAATTTATTTTTACTTTGTAGTTATTTAAGTTTTTTTTTTTAAACTTTGTATGTCAATGGAAGATTCTTATTTCGCGCTACCCGTCATTAGTATTGGATTTTTTAATCTATATAGACGAATTTGACCATCTCAGTAAACCATGTTGCATAATAGATAATCATATGCAATGTTAAACGACAAGAACAATATCACACTAGAAGCTATTTAAATTTTTGAGAACTACCGTACTGATTTTTAGTGGTAAGTATATACTTTATTAACCGTATCAAGCTAATATTATTATGATTAATGTCAAGCTTCATTACAACTGTCAGTCGGAACTAATGCAGTATATAAAACCAGATTACACCCCCCCCCCCCCCCCCCCCCCAAGAGAACTTGATAATTACTGTGAGTATTCAGAGCAATAATGGCAATAAACCATTATATGGTAGCATTAACTCCTATTTCCTATTGGTTAAGTTACGTTGATATTATCACTACACAACGATCTAGCAATTTTCGTTTTCTTACAGTAAGAAAGCGCGTTGCTGTCATATATAATATTAAACAATTGTATAAAGAGTAAGTGAATTCTTATCTTATAAGGAATAGAAAATTTTTTTCTCAGTGTAGGGTGCTTGTTAATATAAATAAAAACAAAATACCTACAGCAAAATAAATAAAATAATTTTCTTAATGATAATATATTTATATATAGCATCCCTGTATAGTAGATATACGAACCTTATAGAACTTCTTATACAGTTTTTTTGTGTCAAAAGAAAATCAATTTTAACCTTCAATATAACCGAACTAAGAAGCAACCAAGGAGCGCCTAAACGATTTTCATCGCATCCAATTATTAATTAAATAAATAAAAACTTCGATACGAGGAAATGCATCATTTGCGTTTCTAATTGGCACCGCCAGGCGGCGCGGCGCAAAAGTGCCGACCCAATTAGTTAATTGGTAAATTGGATGAGTCTAAGTTGGATTTCCTTGTTCGTTAAGATGTGGCGGCGTTAAGGGGATTGTTACTTTTTTCTATAGCCGTCGCATTTCTAGTTTTAATTATTTAATATTAAATTATTCAAAGCTCAATTAAAGAATTTCTCGCTGTAATAGTACTTTTTTCGCGTGGACGCCAAGAAAGTAAGTGTCTAAAGGGTAGAAGTGTAAACGCTTGGATTCTACACTGAGAAAAAAACCTTCTATTCCTTTTGAGAAATCTCATACTCTTTATACAACTGTTTAATACCATTATGTGACAGCAACGCGCTTTTCTACTGTAAGACAACGAAAATTGCTAGACCGTTGTGTAGTGATAATATCACGGTGATTTAGCAAATAGGAAATACGAGGTAATGCTGCTATAGAATGGTTTACAGCCAGTATTGCTCTGAATACTCACAGTAATTATCAAGTTCTCTTGGGGGGGGGGGGGGGGGGTGTAATCTGGTGTTATATACTGTAATAGTTCCAACTGGCAGTTGTAATGAAACTTGACATTAATCATAATAATATTTGCTTGCTACGGTTAATAAAGCATATACTTACCACTAAAAATCAGTGCTGTAGTTCTCACAAATTTAATTAGCCTCTAGTGTGATATTGTTCGTGTTGTTTTTAACATTCCATATTATTATGATTATCTATTATGCAACATGGTTTACTGAGATCGTAAAATTCGTCCATAGATTATAAAGTCCAATACTAATGATGGGTTGTGCGAAATACGGATCTTCTATTGCTTTATCTGACATGCAAATTAAAAAAAAAACTTAAATACAAATAAAAATAAATTTATTGAAACAGGTATTGGTACGAACAATAAAATTTAAATTTATACAGGACAGCTAGAAGACTTCGAACAACGATGTGACCTGCGCAACAAATACGTTAAAACTAATAATACGGAACGCGGCGATTACCGATCGCTACGAACCTCCACCAACGTCTTGTGGATTATATGTTCTCACGGATACAATTCGTTTTTGGGGACCCTGTTCTGCTTTCTTAACTGTAGAGAAAGCCTTGGGAACAAAATGCGCATTAAGAAGATACAATTAATTTATTTCGTAACAAAATTGCCGTATTAAAAATTTTTCATTATTCAACAAGACTGTGCTGCTCATGGAACTGATTACTAGATACTAATAAAAACACTGTTCTAGCAAATTAGCAAATCTGGAATTGATATAACACTAAAGCGGGTTTGATACACTAGCAATTTATTTAATATGGGTGAATACGAAATAAGCTATCAATACAAACTATATCTTAGCAAACGTGTTGTATTAGATCATTTTCCTCAGTCTACAACAAAAACAATGAATATTTAACCTTTCCGTGGCCGTGCTACAAAAAGTTACGTTTTCGGCCGTGTGGGGTAACTATGATACCCCATTGAAATACTGCATGATCTTTTCTAAATGATGCATGGTGTGCAGAGATGTACAATAAAACACTAATAATTCATTTTTAATAAAACATTTTTAATTTCTTCAATAACTTATTATTTACGCTTCCTCATTATTTTTACAATGGGGACCCAAAATGTTTTTACTTTCTTCTCTGTGTATGTTGCAAATGGGTTTTGTGCATGTACTACATGATATTTTATTCTTTCTATCCCTAACAATAACAAAAAAATGTAATTTTTTTACGTTTTCGGCCGATCGACGACACGATAAGCAGAAATTATGCGCTTAGGATTTCGATACGCTGCAAGCCGCGCGGGGTAGCGGAGGTACCCCCCACGTAATTAATTTCAGTTTTTTGTGTAAAATTGAAGTTAAATTGGTATTTTTATAAAAAAAAAATGGCTTGGAAGTTTCTAGGATTACCTGGAGGGAAAAAACTTACAAAAAAATAGTTTGGAAGATAATTTAAAAAAACCGCATCTGGGGTACCTAAAATACCCCGCACGGCCACGAAAAGGTTAAAAAGGAATTGTCTAACACATCAAATTAGTTTAAATTTGAACAGCCCATTACGAAAACGTGAAAAAAGGCTCTCTTCCTTTATATTTTAATAATTTGTGAATATACAGTATGTCCCCGGATAGACGCATGAACAGGTAAAAAAACCTGACATTTTTTGAGTTAATATACTATTCTAAGAAAAGTTTGTGACACACCGTTTGTGTTAGCAATCTCTATTTCGTATTGAAAAAGTAGACCAGAGGGTAATCCACGGTTTACAGCACAACTTTTTGTTAGGTACCTATAGATATAATGCTAGTTGCTGAATTTATATGGTTGTTTATAATATAGACTATACAACACGGTCTCCCAGTTTTTTCTCTCAAGGGACTCTCTTACTGGTAGTATATGCTACTAGCATACTTACTTACTTTGCCATTTGTGATGCACGCCGTTCTAGAACTCAAGTCATTATTAAACAATAGGTGTCCATGATCCGAGATAGAGCTGTTCGATATAACAAGATTATGATAAAAACGAATCCTATTTTTCATAAAGGCAGATAGATATGGTCAATACTTGTTCTACCGGAACTAGTTATTCTTCTTGTGGGTTTACTTACTTTTAGGCGATTCAAATAATTTAAATGTTCGTTAACAATTAATTGCTGACTAAAAATCGAGTAAATTAATATGAATGTCAGACAGGACAAATGATTTTAAGTAAACAAATATGCTATTAACATTACGTACATAGTTATGTTTAAGTGAGGCTGATCTATAATGACAAATAATACCTATAGACGCGCCATTTTTTACAAGGGCAACTCTCAGAAATTTTTAATTATCAATTTGGATAATATTACTTAGCTCAATAATAGTAGTTTTAGAATAAATCACAGAACCCTCACACTTATTATTTTTGCTCTCGTTATAAAAAATCTCATATCCCTCAAGTCTAAAATTGGATTTTTCTATAATATTAGTTTTTGATAGTACTATTACATTAAAATTTGCTACGCTATGACTCTAAATGTAGATTTCATTAACATATAACAGGTTTAACTTAAAGTATGTTATCTGTTTAATGACCGCTGACCGTTACGTCATATTCTCCATATTTGCGGTACATCGTAAATTAATTCAGTCAGTCAGTTTGACTTACCGGTGGTAAAGGTTATGATTTTTCTTAGGCTTGATCTATATCAGAGGTTCCCAAACTTATTTTTCTTATAGACCACTTTACAAATTTTGCTGGTTCCGGTGGACCCCCTGCCGCTACATTTCTACCATATTCCCAAAACTCGAGAAAAAATGTGAAGATTAGATCTAACTATGGAAATTTGCGTTGCGGCTGAGTTCCAACCACGAATTAACAGTTTTCGAAAAAAAAAGTGAGAATTGATTGGTTAATTAATTAATTGATTGTGCTGTGAGTGGATGTAAAAAAAGTAAAGTGGGCCAATCAAAAAAGTGATTAGATCCAACTTTACTTTTTTGGCATCTACTCACAGCACAAGAAACCAATCAATTCTTACTTATTTTATTTGGAAAACTCCCGGAGTGGTAAAAATAAAAAGAAAAATAGTATATTTTGTTGTGTTGTATATTCAAATATGTAATTATTATTACACTATTAATTATTATTGTTATCATATTACATTGTAAAGTTTACACTACATTGTAATATGATAACAGTCGTAATATAATTAAAATTAAACATTAATAACGTAACGTAACTTATATAATGACAATCACCAAATAGTCATAATATTTATGGGAGGGATGTATTTGATGGATTGACAGCAAATTATCAATATTTGGCTTTAGTTTTGTTAGGAATAACCGCAAATCTACACGTTCTGTAATAGTCAATCTGATCCTTTTTTTTTTGTTAGAAGGTTTGTAACGACACTAAAACTTTTATCGACAAGATATGACTAGGGAAACGCTATCAAAAGCTTTCTCGCAATTCCCAACAGTCCAGAGGATATTTTTCGGTTATTTCTGCCTGCAGCCAAAATGTTACCTTCAGCTCCTCATTAGTGCTAAGCTCGTGTAGCTCCTCCTATAATATCACATTCTCCACTTCCGTTTCCTCAAATAAATTTATGATCCATGATGGTATTTCCATCGTCAGAATATCTTCAAATCTGATTTTGAAGTCATCATGCAGGCCAATTAAACGTTGAACCAGATAAATTTTCGTGGACCCCCGCTTACGAATTGTGAACCCCCATTTTTTTGTCATGCCAACGTAGACCCCTGTCAAGTCTCCCGTGGACCCCTGGGGGTCCACCTGGACCACTTTGGGAATCACTGATCTATATAAAGACGGATGCATGTGAACAAGTAAAATACAAGCGCGTTTTTTCAAATTTTTAATTTTTATTTTTATACTGTTAATGAAGTGAGAAGTAAGTAGTTTATTTAGGGTAAAAGGTATCATGGGATGAGACATTTTGTTTTTGAAAATTAGTATGAAATTTTTAATTAATTTAAATTTACTGAAAAATAAATAAAACCTATTTATAAAATTTAAAATTGAATCATATATTTTTGTCTAGTGCATCTCTAGTGCATCAGTTTATAAATTTTGTTTCAAATATTTTCATCTTATTTATAAAATCATAAAGAAGAAAATATAATGAAAATTGACAACACAACAAAATACAATTTTTTAATAATTAAAATAAATCATCCCCGCAAGGATCATCATCATCATCAGATTCGTACAATGTTAATAATAAGGGGAAGAGTATCTGAAGCCTCCATAAATCTTTCCCGTTCCCACGAATCATTTATAATTTTATTAGTGTGTGTCATAATTTTTCCATTCTTCCACTGTTCCATTTTCTATGACTTAATTCCACAGGCCAAAAATAAGTCAATTGTTACAGGATGCATAGGACTTATTTTTGCATCATAATAGCGCTTACATTCCGACCCAACCATTTCAGTAGGATTTAAGTGGCAATGATATGGAGGAAGTTTTAAAACTCAATGTCCATGTTGCAATGCTAGTTCGTCCAACCTATTAAAATAGAATAAAAACAATTAAAAAATAAAATAAATTACGCTTTCCAGATTACTTGTAACGTTTGGGTGGGATATGATGCTTCACTATTTTCCAGACCTGATCCTTCATTGCAAATGGTGAAACCGGAATTTGTCTTTTTCTAAACATGCATGTTTGGCAAAAATGTTCAATCAAACAGACTCTCAAAGTTTTTAATACTATTCATCGAATCATGATAATCACCAGATTTCAGGTCAGACTTAAACATTGCATTATTCACAAATCCATTTTCTGAACCAGCATGTAGAATAATAGGTATACCGTACACCTTTTGACGATTCTTTTTTACGATTCGTTTTTTTTTATGATCGAGCACAAGCACTATAGGAGAAATCCTTTAAGGCGCTCTGGAAGCGGTGCGTGTGCGAAGAAAGCGATTCACGTTTTTCTTGAATCGTTGGAGGTTATATTCGGTTGGAAACACGGTCTCAGAAAGGCCGTTCCACAAAGATGACGTCCTCCAAATGAAAGAGTTCTGAAACAATGATGTTCGGGGTGTACTAAGTTGAACCACATAGGGATGGGCAGCAGTGGTTCGTCGTGTGTTTCTGCTATGCATTGCTCTAGGTGGAATCGAGCGGGCAATATCTGTCGAACACTTGCCATGGAAATATCTGTAGAAGAGAGTCAAATCACCAACCTGTCTTCGATGTTCTAAGCTGTCGAGGTTCTTAGTCAGCTCGTGGTCGCCGATTAGACGAACGGCTCTCCTTTGGATGGAATCCAACAACCGAAGGGTATGCTTCGGTGCAGAACTCCAGATATGAGAGCAGTATTCCAGTGATGGCCGAATCTGGGCTTTATAGAGTGTCAAAAGTTGTTGAGCTGTATACAACTTTTTGGTACGGAAAAGTATACCGAGCTTCTGAGAAGCTGCCCTGGCGATTGCCACAACGTGATTATGCCAAGACATATTTCCTCCCAGGTTGACACCCAGCAAATTAATGGACGAAGTCAGTGGAATTGTGTGTCCGTGCTTTATTATACCTACTTACCTCGTAAACTGCGTTAAAGGGTAAAGGAGTCTTTCCGGCATCACTTTCTCTGTGAAAATAATCAAAAAATTTTAAAATTAATGCTTGTTCTTTTTGACAAATACCGTGACATTTTTGAAATAATGTTGATTAAAAATGTCACTGTCAAAAACGACAATAAAAATTTGTTGACGCAAATTTACGATCTCACCCAGTTCACGAATGTTAGAAAGATAAGTACTAGTCGTGACGTAACGGTCAGCGGTCATTAAACAGACTTTATTATTATTGTGTTTTTTAAAGAAATCAACATTACTAAAATCATCAGAAATAATGACGTTCCTATAACTGTCGTTATCATTGTTAAGCAAAGAATTAAAATTTCTTAGTTGAGAATAAAAAATGAAAACGAAACATACTGCTAGTTTTCAATTGTGTGGCATTGTGGCTTACAATGCCTCTGCTCTATGCTACACGAGTCGGGCGGAAAATTCCCATTTTTTTCCACTATTTACTCTTATCATTCTGTTTGGCATTAATCCCAAATTATGTTGTTTTTAGGATTTTCACTTTTTATAAAGATACCGCTTTAAAATATTAATGGCAACTTAAAAAACATGATGTTAAGCGTTACATTTTTCTAACCTTCTCGCCCCTATTACGCCAATGTTCAACAGTTTGTTAGCTGAACAAATGCCTATATCGATAAGTTGCCAAATCTATTTCTCATTCAAAATCTATTTCTGTCACCATCAAAATCACTTCGAAACTGTCCATTTCCTGTTTCCACACCCAGCTGTTTTCCATCAGCCAGCCATTAGCAATAATTCTTGGCAAATTTCCGCAAAATCGCATTGCGGATGCAGGGACGGATTTTAATATTGAGATAAATAGTCAACATGTCTTTTTAATCGGGTTGGATTTAAAACGTTTGCGTAAATACGAGGGGATGCTGGTCATGTTTTCTCCATATATCAATAAAAAAAATTCGGCGTAATCTTTTTTAGCGTTAAGTGCGCTTTAACGATGATGATGCTTCACTATTTTTCCACCAGAAGAGAAGGGATCATTATCCACTTTCAATTAGCGACTTTTAAATAAAAACCCTTCGGAAACCGTTGTTTTCATTTTCCTGTAAACATCAGGATTGTTTGTGTCTCAAGGCCATCCAACACTAAAGTACCCAACTAGCAATTTTAGTCGCCGCTACGTAACCTCGACTACATAAAGAACTTTAAAGTTAGTGTTACTAGTATCGGGAACCGTTTAGGCACCGTTTCTTCATCACGTTGTTACCAAAATGGGGAAAGATTTTGCAGTAACGTTTACGTGCCTGTATCGTTACCGGAACTGTAAAATTTACGATGCGAGACCGTTTCGGGAACGTCGCGAAACCGTAAATGTATGGTAATTTCAACCAAAATGGGACTTTTACCCATCATGCCTTTTAAACCGTGAAGATATTTATTTGGTCTCTCTTTCTTTCAACTAAAATAATGTATCTTGTGTTTGCGTCTCTAAATAATGTACTTTATCAACTTCACAATATGTCCATTTATATTATTTTGTTTACCTAATCATTTAAAATAATATATCAATATTTAGGCTTTGATTTTTCCTAAAACAAAAACGCAAAAAAATTTTCTGTGAAAATTAATTATGATAAATCTGAAAATAACAACGCCCACTCAAAATAAAGCTGCATGAAGAAAAAAATACTTAAAATGGAAGATATACTAAAATATAAAAATATTTATTTTAAGGAGTTAGCAGTTTTAAAAGGTCTCTAATATTTAGAAACCATAAAAAATAAAGGCTTTTGTTATTTAACAGATAATATAGGACGTATATTGTGTACTTTTACGTAAATTAAAATGTTTACAAAAATGGCGTCCCAATTGTTCTATAAAACATGGCGGAAGTAGCGAGTTCACAAAAAATTCTACTTTAAAGTTTATTTTACTCTATAGTAGAATTTATTACCTAAAAATTACTTTATAGTAAGAAAACACAGAAACGCTTACGAATCGGTTACTTTACAATGTTACATAGAAGTGGCTAACTGTATGGTATTTTTATTGTCCCTATGTGCTTGTGGGTACCTTTAAAAACACTTTGTAGTCAAGCCGACTTAAAAGTCGCATTTTTGTCGTTATGGCGACAATTATATTTACTTTAAAGTTTTGGTGTTATACAAATAGCTAAACCTTGACGCGACACGCTGCTAGCAACCCTGAAATTTACCACAAAGTAACGGCCCTATATGGTTACAAAACCAGGTGAGTGTTACGCAAATTCCACTAATTTTTCTGACTTACTAGAGGCTTAAACTTCATAGTAAGTTATTTTGTATCAATTACTATTTTTTTACCTAAACATAGTAACAGTGTCAATCAGTGAGGGTTTATATAACTTTGATGCTAGTTGGGTAGCCCACAGACTGCGCCGTTGCCAGCTGCTTGGCTCGACTAGCCGCTCGACGAACATTCTATTCGAACAAAAACAAGTGCATGTTTTAAGTATAGGGCATAGTGTCGTTTTTTATCTACTTTTATTTGTTTAACATTTAACACCTAATGCAACGGTAAAATCATTATGAAAGTCGGTCCAATTGCCCCGGAGTAATCAGCGTACATATTATTATCAAAAACATACATTCGGCTGGAATTGAGAACCTCCTATTTTATTGTCTGTTAAAAATGCTTGAATTCTTAAAAATTCCAATAAAATACGATATGCGGCAACACCACGACATCACATCAGTGAATTTGAGACATCTGTTGCCGAGGCGCTGCATTATAACGACAGGCAGGCGACAGATTTAAGGTTAAAGTTACGATCAGCTCCACAATGGCGGCCAAACCAGCTCCAATACGTCAAAAAATGGGTTGTCAACTTTTCTCGGACATCCGTCATTCTTATATAGTTTGATATTCAATGCCGATAGCTACCCGTCGTGTGATCAGTCAGTAATTTTTATTATGGTTAGGAGGATATTGCTTGTTAAAAAAAAACGAATTACTTCAAACATACATTGACGTCATCGGATATGACTTACCCTTTGCCCCTCCGGCACCGCCTAATCTCGCCTCATCATGATTTCGGCATTGCGCGAGACGTGTACTCAATTTCCTTATTAATTTTCCCTGCAGGTAATTACTTAATTTGGCCCTAATGGAAAGCTGCAAGTGCCAGCACATGTATGGTTCGCGTCAACGTAATGGCTTACTAATTACGTTACTTTCTTTTAATTTAAATGTAATTTCCTCTTTATCGGTTTAGATATTTCAATCAGAGGCGGCTCCTGCAGAAGGGCGACAGTGCCATGGCCCTAACCTACCTACCTACCTACCTACCTATCTGTATTAGGGCTCGGAATTGTATTCGAATAATCCGAATATTCGAATTTTCGACTACTTAAATATTCGACTATTCAAATATTCGACTATTCGAAATTCGAATATTTGACTATTCGAATATTCTACTATTTAAATATTCGACTATTCAAATATTCGACTGTTCGAAATTCGAATATTTGACTATTCGAATATTCGACTATTTAAATATTCGACTATTCAAATATTCGACTATTCGAAATTCGAATATTTGACTATTCGAATATTTGACTATTCAAGTATCTATTCGACTATTTGAATATTCGATCAATCGAATATTTAACTGTTTGACTTTGTTCGGATATTTATATGTTCGACTATTCGTGTTTTCTGTGAAACTGTAAATTTCAACGTAAAAAAGAAAAACAAAAATAAAATTATATAGTCAGCAAGCAGTTAAACCACTTCTACCGTGATTCAACGACTGTAATTCGACTATTTAAATATTCGACTATTCAAATATTCGACTGTTCGAAATTCAAATATTTGACTATTCGACTATTAAGTATCTATTCGACTATTCGAATTATTCGACTTTATTCGACTATTCGAATTATTCGACTATATTCGACTATTCGAATTATTCGACTTATCGAATTATTCGATTATTCGAATTATTCGAATTATTCGACTATATTCGACTATATTCGACTATATTCGACTATTCGAATTATTCGACTATTCGAATAACATACCAAATGACTATTCGAATACTTATATTTTAAAAATTCCTAATCTGTACCATAGACATTTATCTTTAGATACACGTACAGCTTATATCGTGCACAAACAAAAGTTAAGTTTTATGGGTGAAAAACATGCATAGACAATTTACCTTTAGATAGGTAAGCAAACAATAATCACGAAAGTGACAGTTTTATGGCCTCGCGCATGTAAACAAAGCTAGACACTATGAGACATGCGCACTGCAACATTATCGTTTGACGAATAGGAAAATAGACAGGCCAGGGCTTTAAAATTTAAATTCTTGCCAAAAAATTGGAATTTCTTTTCAATTTTTGATCAAGTTGAGAAAAAAAGTAAGTGATTTTTGGCATTTTTAGTAGTAGCAAACCTATCAGATTTTAAAGATAGAAAATTGTTTTTGAGGTTTTGTTTTTAAAATTTGTTTAAAAATAATTTGTCGTCGTGTTTTTAGTTTGAAAAGGAAGAAAACAAGTCAATTAAACTATAAAACTTATAAAATCGAATATAAAAAAACAAACAAAACCAGCAAAATAAGCAATCTTTGATGTTATCATCGCGAACGTAACCTCAAGGTAAATATTAGTTGGTAAATAACTTGTATTGGTTTTTATAACTTGTCAAAAACTTGGGTGCGTGTAAAACTGGCCGGCGATTCATGCGCTCGGACCAACGGCGTATCCAGCTCATGCGTCTGGGGGGGGGGGAGGGTAATCGATCAGCTACAAGATTTCTTCTCGGGGAGGCCCACCGGGATTGCGCCGAAGGCGAAATTTTTTTTGGGTGCTACGCCCTTTTTTCAATCATGGTGCTTGGTTTTCAAGTGGGAGAAATAATAAACACAACACAAAATCCTCAAGAAAAGCACAAAATCAAACCCGGTAATAATTAAGGTGAAGAAAATGTAATAGTGTAGGAAATGTTTAATGTATTGCCTATGTTGCCGAAATCAGAGCTCGAGTTTCGGGGGGGGGGGGGGGGGGGCAGGGCGCATCTAGACATTCCGCTATAGGATTCGGCACCCGTCTCTATTCTTATTGGATGATTTAAAATTCCGTCTAAAAGGTATATTGGCAACCGGTTTCTTCGTTGTTACCCAGAGCATTTTATTTTTATAAAATAATATTAGTTGAAATAATTGAATTAAAAAAAATGCTCTAGGTAACAACGAACAAACCGGTTGCCAATATACCTTTTAGACGGAATTTGAAATCATCCAATCAGAATAGAGGGGTGCCGAATCCTAAAGCGGAATGTCTAGATGCGGCCCGGGCCCCCTGTACCCCCCCGCCCCTAGCTACGTGCCTGGCTAGGATACTAGATAATAGCAACTTTAAGGAGTAAGGACAAAAATTAAATAACGCTTAAGTAATCTTGGGGGGGGGGTAATTACCCCCCTATTACCCCCCCCCCCCTTGTATACGCCGTTGGCTCGGACGTATTTTTTTACCCATAAAACGTAACTTTTGTTTGCGCAGGAGATAAGCTGTACGTATCTAAAGGTAAATTGTCTATGGTGAAAAAGTACGTCTGTACGCACGGCTCGCCGGTCAGCTTCCTTCCCTCTGGGCACTTTCGGGCATGCGCACAAACCTCTTGTTATCGGCCTGTAGTTCTTTAGCGACATGCTTAAACTACACTCCAGATCCGGCTCGGCGCCATTTTTGTTGTGTTTTAAGTTTTCTCTGTGGATTCCTTGTTGTTTTATTTGCGATTGTGGATTGTGGGTGTTTAATATTTACGGATTTCTAGTTTTCGTGTAGTTTAGTGAATTGTGGTTGTTCTTTTAGTGACTAGGATTGGAATATAAACAATGACTAGTACGTTATGATTTTATTATGCCCAAATAGGGGTAAAATACCTGGTATTTCGTATTTTCAGTAAGTATGGCGTACCTAGTGATGTATCTTGATATATAACTTTATTTTATTATGATCAATTTAAACACATTAAACTAGCCTAGGCTATATACACAAACAAGGTATGAAAATAAAGAGAAACACACAACAAGGCAGAGTATCCCGATGCATGTTTTGGTATATTTTATTTGCAGCCCTGCTATCTAATTAGGTATGCCTATTTTTCGGGCAATATATTGCTTCAAAAAATTTAAAAGACATTTTTCCCTATACTTATATTATATAAAAGAAAAGAGTAAATACCTAGGTATGTTTCCCAAGTAGCATTTTTAGACACATTACGGTAAATGTGTCTAAACTATTGTTTCTGTTTCCGACACAAATTGGAAATTGTTGGCAACATGTATGGAAATATTTTCGAAACGTATACATTTTAAATGGCGCATTAGCACGTGTTTCCAAGTGGTTGGTACGGGCTGTGACTTTCGCTGTTTCGACGCAAAATCGAAACTTTTATCGAAAATGTTTCGAAAATTTTTCAGAAATGTTTGGAACATGTTTCCATAAATGTGTCGAGTGAGAGTTCATTTTACAAAGAGGGCGCTGTTTGTTGGAATTGTAAATTGTCAAAATGGAAACATTATTGAAACAAATAATTAGATATATAATATCTATCTTTCTGCAGGTTGTAAAAGAAAAGAAAGTAAACAATATGATGACAGCATAATTTCGCCATAATGAATTTTGTCACCAGAGTATTTTCTATAAGTGATACATTTTTTTCGTGTGGTTTATTGCAGAGGAGATCCAAAAATCGTTGACGAAATAAATTTTATCGTGCAATTTAGTAATTTAGCTTTATGTTCTTAAGACGCTCCCGGTATATTGACATTTACATACAAAATAAATACTTTGTCAAAAAATAAAATCTTAAATATTTTTAAAATTTTACTTAATTCTTCTTTCAATTGATTAAGCTAGCAAAATGGAACTAATGTAACCACTTTTTTACATTTCAAATGACGCAAGAAGTTAATTAAAGTCCATTTTAATAATATAAAAATGAATTTGTCAAAATGGCCGCCAGAAAGCGAGAATTATTCTGGTCTAAAATGGAGTCGACACACAATTTCTAGTATTTGGTTTCTATAATGTTTCGATTATCATGTAGCTATAATTCATAGAAAATGTGTCGAAACATGAAGAATGTTTCGATATTGTACCGAAACCATGCGAAACAAACGTCGCTAAAGTAAAAATGCACAGTCCCGTCAAGAGGAAGGTTAAGCTTAGAAGCATAAAACTTCTGTATACCGTCACGGTATACACTACCACTTTACACTTTCTGTGACATATAACCTACAAAATTGGTTTGTACTTTGTTGAACGTTTAATAAAACTTACTTATAACTTATTCCTAAGTAATAATCTAAAACATGTACTCAATTGTCGAGACAAAGGAAAAAAGTAGGTTGGTCCTAACGGCTGTGCCGACCAGCTGGATAGTCGGAGACCACTTACTTTGGCCGATTGTCGATGGGACATCGCTAGTTAAAAAATCAGGTTGTGGTTTAATTTTTTCCTTTTGAATTTCAATTTCTTTCTTTTTCCTTTTTAGTGCCTTGTAAAACCTCGAAGAATGTTTAAACTGTTGTTTTCTTCCCATATTAACGAAACAAAAATGTACAATTTATAGGTTATAATCGTTATAATGGAGGTTATAATAATTGTCCGGGTGCGGTAGTGTAAAGGTTTCTGGCAGTTTCGAAAATTATTTTCTGCGCAAGTTTCGTAATTAAATGGATATCACTGTTTGGTAAATATTTCAAAGCAGAAGAATACCAATTTGTTTTGAATCACTTAATTCGAAAATGTGTCGCTACAATTTGGGAGCACATGTGTCTAAACACAATTTCATAATATTATATAAAAATGTTTCGAAAAATTTTCTTTTGTGCGTTTCCTAAATGTATCGACACTGTAGTTTGGAAAGTATTTCGAAACTAACAGTTCTTAATCGTTTCTAGTAACTAAATTCGAAAATGTGTCGCAAAAGTTTCGAAACACATGTGTCTTCACACAATCTAAATAATTTTAATCGAAAATGTTTCGAAACGTTTCTCAGCAAAGAATTTGTGTCCAATTTGTGTCTATAATTGCTACTTGGGTTATATTAATCCAAGGATGAAAGTATTCCACGGGTTTGTTCGATCTTGGGCAAAAACTTTTTCAAATTCTTGAACAAGAAATTGTGCTTGAAAATGTTTTACACGTACCCAAGTTTTTGCCAAATTGTAAAAATCGATACAAGTTCTGCACCAACTAATATTTGACTTGAGGTTAGGTACGCGATAACATCGATGATTGGTTATTTTGCTGGTTTTGTTTGTTTTTATATTCGATTTTATGGGTTTTATAGTGTAATTGACTTGTTCTTTTCGTTTTTGACCTAAAAACACGACGACGAATCATCTATAGTTTTTCTTTCTAGGAAGGCGCGGAAAGTGTATTCCTTTTTTAAGGCTATAAAGGATTAAATCAAACCGATCAACCTAATCCCGGATAACCCACCGACCTAACCTAACACCTAACCTATAAAACTAATTAAATTATGTGGCCCTAGTATAGTAGCCGCTGTTAAGTTAAAATTTTGCTAATTTTGATTAAAGTTTTCATCAATTTCAAATAATTCTTTACCCTGATGCGTATCTATTTATTTAATAGTAATTTTATAGTTTAATAACGGTATTTAATTATTTTGTAAAGAATTTTACTTTCATATTATGTTTAAATTAAAGGATTTTCCTGAAAATTTCACGCCATCAATATTCATCCAATGAAATACAATCATTTCATAACGTTGCCATGGTAACCTTTTTACTTTTTCCGAAATTTTCCCTTTCTGGGGTACCCTGGAGGGTATTACAGTGGAAATTTTTTAACATAATATAAAGTGACAACACGGAACTTTATAAAATATCAACTGGAACTGTCAACAATCAACCAGTACGTTTTGTCAAACTTTTTATAATTTTAAATTTCTTTAATTAATGTTAGTTAATATTAAAGGAATAAAAACGCCTAAACAATACAAAATAATTTATTTTTTAGATACATAATTTTTAGTTACAAACTGTAAAGGTACCTTAAATTCTCTTTCTACCTCTTCCCTTTTCAATGGCGAATAATCCGATGGACAAATTCTATTTAATAAATGTCTGGGTTTTAAATAATATTGGTAATATTTGGACACAATTTTGTTAACTTCTTGTCCATGTAATAATCTGTATTTTGTTGATTTTTCTAAAAGATATTGCTGAATGATCGAGAACAAATTATCTTCCTCTAATTCACTACCAACCACTAACAAATTTAAATATCTAGGAACGTGGCTGTGTGGAAACTGGGAATCAGACACAGAAATCAGGTGCCGGGTTGAGAATGCCCGCAGTGCGTTCATGAAATTCAAAAAAGTGCTCACCAATACTGATTTCGATCTTGACTTAAGAATTAGATTTGTCAAATGCTATGCCTGGACAGTGTTGCTTTATGGTATGGAGGGATGGACACTAAAGGTGAGCACTATGAACAAGCTGGAAGCATTCGAGATGTGGGTCTATAGGCGTGTACTGAGGATTCCATGGACTGCAAGAAGAACCAACGACGAGGTCTTGAGAATAATCAATAAAGACCGCGAACTGCTAGACACCATTAAACGTCGAAAAACAGCATACCTAGGCCACGTAATACGCAACGAGAGGTACCAATTCCTGCAACTGATAATTGAGGGGAAGATTGAGGGAAAGAGAGGAATCGGCAGGAAAAAGATGTCATGGCTCCGCAACGTCAGGCAGTGGACAGGATTGAGGACAATGCAAGAACTAATGCATGCCATACGTAATAGGGAGGAGTGGACAAATGTGATCGCAAACATCCATTAATGGACATGCAGCAGCAGAAGAAGAAGAATTCACTACCGCATTCGGCAATGAGATCTTCCAAAAAAACATAGTACGGTGATGGGTTTTAACGTCGGATATTTTTTTGCTCAAAATGCAAATTTTGTATTTTTCAAAACGATTCATTTTAGAATATTAAATGAAATACTTCGACGAACAACTATCAGCAAGATGCATATCTTACGAACGACTTTTAATTGTTGACATTTTATATCCTCAAAATTAGCATGGCCTTCTAGATAAAACAATAATAAGTAGCGATGTTTTGTCATGCTTCAAAATCGCTCGATTTGTTTTGGCAAATATAGCAAGGAAAGATTTATTTCTAATATAATTTTTTACCAACTTTAGTGAACTAAACTAAATATTAGATAAGAATATAAGATATATTAAATCTGAAGGTGTTGTTTTTGTGTTACTAAAATTGGTAGAAAAAAGTTTGACCAGGATTCTTTTATTATTACGTAACGAAATGCATAAATTTATGGTAGATTTATTTCTAAAAAATAATTTTCTACCAACTTAAGTAAACTAAACCCAATATTACGAAACAATATGAATTATATGAAACCTAGAATTGGTGTCTTCATGTTACTAAAATTGGTAAATAAAAATGTAATCCATTCATAATAATTAGGCACCGTAAAGTATAAATTAATGATAGTTTTACTTCTAAAATTAAAATTTCTAGTACACTAAACTAATATAAAAAAAATAATATATCCTATATAAGATATAATCGAAATGTGTAACTGGTTTGTCCATATGAATAAAATGGGCAAATAAAAAGGAAATATTTAATATCAACTGACATATTTTTTTCAAAATTTGACATTTAAAGTAATTTCAAAGCATTCTAAATTTATTCACGTATAACTAATTAATAACAAATATCTATTATAAACTAATTTTGTTGTGAAATTTTCTTACCAAATACCATTCGAAATCAAATTATACCTTAACATTTTTTCTCGCACACGAATATTTTAAGAAAATTTTCCCTCGCCTCTGGCTCGGAAAAATTTTCAAAATATTCGTATGCTCAAATATTTCTGGATATAATTTGACTTCTAGTGGTATTACAAGTGAAAATTCCACACCAGTACTTTTGAACCAATCAATATGGGTTTCTTTGACAGGTCACCATGGCAACACATGCATTTTATCGGAACTTTATTTGCCGTGGACAACCAACAGCGAATTATAGTGGAAATTTTTTGATATAATCACAGAATAATTTTGTTTGATGTAAAGTTAGTTTCAATTTTTTTACACGTGTTTACACTACTTCGCAAAAACGCAATTGAACAAAATTAGGTCTTAATTTTTTATAAACCAATTTTTTTTATACATTTCCCTTACATAAATAATTAAGTTCTTTTTGGTATTCTTTTGCCGTCTCCTTCCTTCTTAAGGGCTAAAAAACTGGACATGAAATCGAACATATCGCTTTATTAATTAAATATCTATATCTGATAAAATATATAGAATATTTAGACACCATTTTTCCATTTAATAGTTTTAATTTTAAATAATTTAGAAACAAATATTCCTGAACAAGTCGAAACAAAATTTCCTTCTTTAAATGACAACCGCAATCTTCTATTAGTTTGGCCAAATATGACATGGTACGATGATTGATCGTAACGTCGGACAATTTTTGGCATTCATTGCATACAACATGATTTTCAAATCATCAAGCTGGTGCTGATTATGGAAGCAGTAAAATTTACGTATAAAATGATATAAAAACTAAAGAAGGCAATTTTCTACCACTTGTAGTAACTCAAGATTTATGTAAAACTAATGGCAAGTCTTAAAGTTGTATTTCAGTGTAACTACAATAAGTGGAAATCAATATAATGGAATTGCTACTGAAAACTAATCGAAGCTGCGGAGCAAACTAAATCTCTTCATGCACCTACCTATATGAAAAACCAATAAAATTTTAATTTTCTACCTATTATAGTAAAACAAATCTTTCATAATATAAACTAAATATTGAAATAATATTTTTGCGCAACTACAATCGATATTAAAAAAATTATGGCTCTCAATTTTAACTTCTGAATCACAATGCATTTAGTGGCACTTTAGAAAAATTGAAAAAAAAACTTTGTACCAAATGTTGTAAAGCTAAATTATGTAAAATGAAAAAAAGATACTATGCTAAGACCTAAAATTGTATTTACCTGTAACTACAATTAGTACAAATCGTATAGGTAGTATAATAGAAAATTCCACACCAAATTGTGTTTAAAATAAGATAATTTTAAAATTTGGTGTGGAATTTTCTTACCGAATACCGCGAGAGGTAAAATAAAATCCTCTTGTGGCATTACTAGTGAAAATATATGTAGCGTTTTTATTTAATTTAGGGCAGCACTACTGCTGCTGGATTACTAAGCTTGAATCGATCCTTAGACGATAATCGTACCCACGAGGTGTTTTTATGTGGAGCATACACGCTTTCTACATTTATTCCAAATCCGCATTTCAATTTCCCAAATAAAACTTAAAGAGCAAATATTTTAAACCCATAATCTAATAAACCCAAAACAGCTTTTTCTTTTCAAAAAAAAAGCAAAATAAAAATATTCCCCGGAACGACGTCTTAAACAAACAACTTTATCGTAAAATTTCAAATCATTTCGCAAAACGCTTTAAACTAAGTGAATCTTCGCTTCACTTCCACATAAAGTCTCTTTCAGACGCTTAAGAATTTTTATTATTATTAAAAACGCTGACGCAACACTTTACTCGAAAAGAAAAGGGAATAAAATTTTATTCTCTCCAACCTTTCAGCATAATACGCAACGAATCACATGCAGTAGTGCCAAGCAATTGAAATAAAATCGGAAAAACAAAATACATTGGTCGTGTGGAAATGTTACCTACAAAGGCGACGAAAAATAAACTTGTTTCATCTTTTTTTAACAAATTTAGTATGCTTTTATCGCTTTATATAATCACGTAAAATACACACAGAGTGGAAATGTTTTCGCATGCTGCAACAAACGATTAATTTTTATGCAACCAACCGTTCTCCAAATCTATAATTCGTAATATCTTTTATTAATTTATGTACTGAAACGCCTTGGACCAGGGGCCATTATTCGCGTAAAAAATTTCCACAAAATTTCTTGAAGGTAAAACAAAATAACTAATATAGAAAAAAGAAAAGCACAAGTCTCAAGTCTTTCTCCACAATTTTTTATTCGAATAACTAGGCGAACCTAGAATGATTCATAATAAATTAAATCGACATATTTCGAGTGTAGAAACACTCATCATCAGAAAAACGAAGTAACTGATACAATGCTGATGTTGTTAGCAGTAGAGAAAATAACAAGTGAGACTAAGCCGTAATGGAGCTTTCAATGGTACATACGATGATACGAGCAGTGAAAAAATTTGAATAGTCAAAAGACAGAAAAGATTTCAGCATACTGAAGAGTCAAGGACTAGTGCAAAGCCACTGTCTTGGGTGGGAAATGAAGAAAAAAAAAATTATGGAGTTTTAAAAAGACTTTGTAAAAATTATTTTTAAGTGTAAGTGATGAAAAATCTTTAGTTTAATTCAACTATGTCGGAGACATGTGAAAGCAGTGGCGCAACCAGAAATTTTGTTCGGGGGGGGGGGGGGGGGGGCTTTAATTTCTTGCGCCGGCGAAAAATTTTTGGGTGCCACGCTCTTTTTGGGGTAAAATACGTATGATTGACGAGAGCGACAGCCCACTAAAACTTCTGCAATAATACGCCGCTGGCCCTAACGAAATATTTATGAAAAAAAAAATTAGAGATTTAATTTTAATTAGTAAAAATGTATTTAAAATAAGTAACGCATATATTAAGCATACTTATACTAAAACAAAACAAAAACCTTATACAATAAGTTGTAAGTAATCACTAATAATGCTAATATTAAAGTAAAATTCGTCGTTTTGTTTTTGCCATTTCGTCCAGAATTTCTTCCACGGTAATATCAATATCGTGGTTCGCATAAAATAGGTAGACCAGGATCGATAATTTTTGAAACAAAAAAAAATAATAGTAGGATGAAACTCATTGGAAAAGAAAGAGAATATAACAAAAATGAAAGGAAAAATAATTTACGGGCGATCCGAGGTCGGGAAGTGGAAGGGGGTGAGTTTTTAAGGCTAGAAAACGATTTATCTCGATTTCCGGGAAAACTACGAGTCCTATGGAAAAACGTTAAATGGCAAAGTTGTAGGTAATAAAAAGATCTACAACTTTTTTATTAACACTTTTTTCACATTACCTCAAAATTTATGTGAAAAATTCAAATAACCAAGTTTTTGTTTTTTTATTTTTATCTTTTACAAAAAAAATTATGTTTTTACGAAATTTGGTGATAACTTACCTTTTTATGTCCCAAACACACTGTAATTATTTTGATTTAAAATATTTATTTTTTCAGCTTATTTTGACTTAATATCGAAAAAGCACCCTAATTTTCAATCGAAAATTCTCACTTCAAAATATCTGCTGTTTTAAAAAAGTCGGTGGGCTTTTTGTTCGTTGAAATCTCTACTTTCTGATGGTGTAAAAAATATATACATTACTATGGTAAATGTTGTCAAAAAACGCAAAGAAGCCGAAAAAACTCGAATCCGAAATGTTTTCTTTTAATCATTATGTACAATTTTGAGCTATTTATTAAAATGTATACTTTAATTACTCAAAAAACGTAAGATTCCATGTTACATTGATGAACAAAAAAATTACAAATCCATAAAACATTGAGATCGCAAAAAACATGCGAAAATAGTTCGCGTGACATGAAAAATTGGTTTGCAATTAAACGAATAGGCTAAGTTTCTAAGCTCGGGGGGGGGGGGGGGGGGGCTGCAGCCCGGCAGCCCCCCCTGGTTGCACCACTGTGTGAAAGTGGTAAAATAAGAGGGAAAGAAAAAAAATTGTTTTTCGTAAAAGTCATGCCGATGCTTTCATTTAGCTTGAAATAAAATACTGATGGGGACCAGGCTTGTTACGGCCCAGTTACCCCGGTAGGAGTCAAAACTTACACATTGTGTGCAAAAATAAGTTTTAAGAAATTTTAAAAAAAGGTTTGGTTTTACTAGAACATCTTTTAAAGAAGTTCCACTGCAACCAGCACGTGTCGGACGGAAATTTTTTTTTTAATATTTTAATTTTTTATTTCTCTTCATTTCCCACCCAAGACAGTGGCTTTGCAGTAATCCTGGGCTCTTTAGTATGCTGAAATCTTTTCTGTCTTTTGACTATTCAAATTTTTTCACTCCTCGTATGTACCATTGAAAGCTCCATCATGGCTTAGTCTCACTTGTTATTTTTTTTACTGCTAACAACATCAGCATTGTACAATTTACTTTGTTTTCCTGAGGATGAGTGTTCCTACACTCGAAACATGTCGATTTAATTTATTATGAATCATTCTAGGTTCGCCTAGTTATTCTTTTTTCTATATCATTTAACTCCACTTTGAGTATGGACTACTTCTTCAAAAAAATAACTAATATTTTTAGGTTCAATAATATGTACCGAGAAACCATTGTTTGAAAATAGCTTAAAAGCCACTAAAAAGTGTAAAATTTTACCCCCTGCATCAGCAAAACTGTGCGAGCAAGTCAATTTATTTAGTTTTAGAAAAACACATGGGCACGCGACGCGTCACCAGTCCTGAAGGCAGGGGTGAGCATATAAAAGTGGTCAAAACGACGCTCAAAAGGAGACTCTAAATTTTCCCAATTACAAGTAAGGTCGTTACGCTGCCAGTTAGTTCTTTGGTGTCGGCAATATTACAAATTATTGGATTTTTCTCTACTTATCCTCAGTGCCGGATTTACATACCGGGGGGCCCTAGGCAATAACTCCTACAATCTAGGAGTTATTGCCCTAGGGCACCAAAAATTGGGGGCCCATACGCTAGCAACTTTTTATTATCTTATTATATAAGCATTATATATATAAAAAAAAAATTATTTATTATATTATTTATTTTCTACAAAAAAAAAACGTAGGTATACATTGAACTGGAACTTCAGCCTAACATTTTAATATAATAATTATATAATGTACATAAATATTTATATCAGGCACGCCATTTTCTGGTTTTTGAATCCAAAAACGCGTTGGTTATAGAATCAGTGTTGATTTTTTGTAATAACTCTTCTTCAATTGATAATAATGTCAGAGAAGTTAAATTATTGTTACCCAAAGAATTTCTTAGGTATGTTTTGACTAATTTTAAAATAGAGAAAGATCTTTCTCCCGACGCGTTACTTACAGGAATTGTCAAAAATATGTGAATGGCTGTGTAGATATTAGGAAAAGCTGTTATTAAATCATTGGTATAAATGTAGTTTAATAAATTGGGTGCTGAGCTAATATCGATTTTTTCTTTAACTGTATTTAAAAATGATTTTAACACAAGGCATTCCTCGCCTAGTTCATCGTTAATATCATCTTTATTTAGCTGTGTTAAAGTGTTTGCTTTTTGTCGCAAATCTTCGTTATCAAGTTCTGTTAGACAAGTTAGGTATAAAGCTGAAATGTTTATCAAGAAACTCGTACTTTTCTAATCTTTTTTTAATTTCGGTACCTATTTTATCTATAATAACATAGTAGGTATTGTATTCACTTTAAAATTAATGACACCATCAAATTTTGTATCAGCAGTGCCATCATCATGTTTAAATTTTTTGGTTTTAGGTCGTTTTAGATCTTGTTGAAATTCATTAAATTCTGGTAAATTTCTACCTTTGTCAAAATAATTATCGAACCTATTTCGTAACTGCGTTATATAATCAATTTATACTTTTATATGTTATTGTTACCTGATGTAAATCAATGTTGACTTTTTGAATAATTTTGTTACTTTTATCAAACAAAGATAGAATGTCATTCCAAAAAAATGTTAAGAAAGCCACCTCTTCTTTACATAGATTTTTGTGTAAACTTTTAGCTTTTACTTTTACTGTTGAATTTTGTCCACTGTCATTTGAGATATCTTTTAAAACTTTTTTAAAACATTGATATCCTAGTGGGTATCCTATGGGCCGGGCCCATTGTGGGGCCCCTCCAGCATCCGGGGCCCTAGGGCAATTGCCCTTTTTGCCCTTATGTAAATCCGGCACTGCCTATACTAGATCTCTTCCTGCGCCGATCGACCGTACGGTTCACCAATCCGAAGTTGATTCTCAGTGCGCTAGAAATATTTGAGAACGGAATTAAATCCAAACGCTGAATTGGGGTGGGGTATCGACAACAATTTGTTGGGTACAATTGCAAATTGACCAGACAACATTGGCGCCGAACTACGTTTACGGTTCACCAATCCGGATGTTAGCTCATGGTGCTTGTTGTCGACAAGGCGCAGTAGAAAAACCCAACGATTGCAGTTAATAAACAAAAACAGCAACAATCGTAAATTCTAATTATTTAAAGACCGCACCATATAAAAATCCAAATATTATTTTACTTCAATTTCAATATTGCAAAGATTTCTCTCAAAAATTGTAATCCAATAATGGGGGGTTTAAATTGCAAATAAAGTTCAGCCAACACGTCTGCAAGACAAACATTGGTTTTTAATTATGTTGAAAAATTAAAATAGTGATCAAACCATAACGGTACCATTCGTAGATGTAAAAATCAATACACTTTAGCTTTCTAAGGGTCGTAAATTATTATTGATCAGGTTCGTTGACACAGACCTTTTTAATGTAACAGATGTTAGTTAGAGTTTGAGATAATGGACTACTTCAACAATTCATACAATGGGCATTACGGAATAGCACAAAACATTCATAGTTGAAGCGTATTTTCGAAACGGGGTTAGAGTAAATGGTCAGTGGCAATACAATACGGGTTTGTGCATGGACGATTTTCACGAACATTTTCCTAACGTTGCTTTTATTGCTGGGGATTTTTATCATTGCCTGAAAAGAACCGTGGCTGTGTTTAGGGAAACAGGTTCTATGCAACACAAAAAAAGGAGCAGGAAGACCATCTGTAAGAACAGAAGAACTTGTTGCAAACGTTCGTAAAATAATGCAAAATACGCCAACAAATTGTATAAGACGCCTGTCCCAAGAAGTGGGAAGATCTTATGGAACACGCAGGACTATTCTTAAGAAGCAGCTAAATTTATTTCCTTATAAAGTGCAAGTATTCCAAGAAATACAAGCCGCAGATTTTAAAAGACGCAGTTTTCACCTCTCCGGTTATGTGACTTTTCAGAATACACGCATGTGGAGTAGTGAAAATCCCCATTTTTTTGTAAAGTCCACATTGCACCCTCAAAAAAATTGGTGTCTGGTTAGCTGTTTTCCGAAGAAGAATTGCTTGACGACGAACTACGTTTTGGGTATTTTCAACAGGACGGTGCAACCGCCCATACAGCCGCCGAAACTATTAACCACTTACACAATTTTTTCGACGATAGATTGATCAGTTTTCGATCAGACATTGAATTCCCACCTAGGTCACCTTGTTTAAAGGTTATGGATTACTTCGTTTTTCCTCATTTAAAGAACACTATTTTTAAAATACCAGTTGCAAATTTAGAACAATTACAAGAAAGGATTATCCAAGAATGTGGTAACATTTCTCCAGAGATGCTGGTCAACACTTTCGAAAATATGAAGAGACGTGTGAATTTATGCTTGGAGCATGGCGGTGGCCAATTTCAGCAATTTATGTAATTCTTTTTTTTTTGTATATTCTTACTTTGTTAATTTTGTAAACAACAAAAATAAATTTATATTTGTCTACTTATTTTATTACTCATTAGTTTGGCATATCATGTCATAATATGAATTTGACAAAATTTTAACCTAAATTTGGTTAGATATATCGTCCCCATGTCATTGTGATCTAAACCAAGCCTTACGTTTTTTAATCCAAGCCCCTCTTTGATGAAAATAATTTTTGCTCGCACGTTAGTAAATATCAGCCTTATAACAAAATGTCTGTAAAAGTGAAAGCAGAGGGAGGGATTAAAAGTTTTTTATTCGCTAAGGGAAGTTTGGACGGTATAGTTTAGCTATAAAATGAAAAGTATATTATTTATCAAGAATAATAAATGATTAAAAATGATAATTGCCATATCTTAGAAAAATGTATATAATATTAAGAACTTGCCATATTAAGAAAATTAAAACGACCCCTTCAGTTTAGACTCCAGCGCGTCAAATCTTATAATCCTAATCAGTAAATGAAGCTTTAACGTCTCGCCCCGAGTCTTAAACCCTAATAGAATTTCTGGAGCCCCAGGGCCCCGAAAGTCCTTCGATTTAGCAAATTAATAGTAATTTCCTTATAAATAAATGAGTCTCGCCTTCTCGTCTTACGGTTTATTACTGAATTTATGGTAGACATATTTTTTTGCAATCGTCTAGAAATTACGATAATTATCCCATCCCTCCCTTCAAAAAAATACTGCAGCAAAATCAGCGGTATCGTGAGAAGATTTATTTAACTTTTCTTCAAGCGGTAAACAAGGAACATCGATTTGCCAATGAAAACTATATACAAGACAAGAGGAGAATGCATGTTAGGTACTTTCCTTTTGCTTCCTTTAAACAGCAAAGCAAAGTAAATATCTTTGGTGAGCTAATTTGCTTCGCGAACAACTTCGTGTGATCGTATTGAGAAAAATAAATGGGCATACTTAACCGCGACAAGAAGGGAAGGAAAATCTTTGCTAAAGCTTGCTTAGCTCTTTAAAAGTAACTATGAAGTATAGGGAATGAGGGCAGGCAATGAAATGACACAATTGTATTTATCCCAACGTTTCGTTTTATATTAAAACTTTTTCAATGGTCAATAAAAAGGTCTTTAAGCCTGTATATTCATAATGTAAAATATGACAACACATTATATACAGTGGCGGCTCGTTAATGAAGGGCTCTGGGGCGCCGCCCTCCCTGCAATTATTTCAAACAATCCAAAAATACTTTACTTAAAAAATCAATAAAGCAATGTATGTGAGCAATTTTTAAAATAATTCAAACCAAACATAGCCCTATTCCAGCGGGTAAGTTATACTAAGCGCGGGCATAATAAAATTCAAACCAAACATAGCCCTATTCCAGCGGGCAGGCTATACTCATCGACAAGCAAGTTGCGCGCTCTTAAGATTATACTAAGCGCGGGCGACCGATTATTCGTCCCGATTCAACGCGACTTCTCGTTATGACTACGAATGCGTGACGTCACCTACATATCGCACAACGAGGAGCTCAAAATTTTCCGCCCAACAGCTGTTCGCGACTCGCGATTCGACCTGTCGATGCCGTTCACGTTTCGTTTATTTGTTTTGATTTATTATAGTTACATTATAAAGTTGGAAAATTTCGTCTAATATGAAGGTCATTGATTTACAGAAGCTTGTGTTTAGTAGTTCTCTGAGCTTAAGTGAAAAACTTGATTTAAAAAATACTGGGCGGCCACTACCAATATTGAATAGAGTACAAGTGCAATCAAAATGTAAAAGTAAGGCACAGTTTACGCGTAAGTTTGACAAATAAATATATAATAAAAAATCCTGGATATGCGGTTGTGAGGACAAAAATTATTATTTTTTGTTTCGTGTGTCTTCTTTTTGACGGGGATGATAATTGGACTATAAATGGGGTGCAGGACTTAAAACATCTTTCGGAGAAAATAAAAAACATGAAAATAGTGCAAAACATCGTTATAATGTGGTAAGTTTTGAGATGTTAGGACAAACTAATATTTTTAACTTGTTTAAGTAGTGCTTATGCTGATGAAATTAAAATTCACAACGAGAAAGTTAGAAAAAACAGACACGTAGGTACCTACTTTCGAAAATAATAGACATTTATTATATAGTAAACTATCAAATTGGTACTGACAGTTCGGATATATAAATTGTATCCAATGTACCGTGTTACATAACATTATGTTCTTTACTTACAGCTACGCCCTGATGATGACTTATGTAAGCCGAAACGCGTAGGCAATTTTAATATTATATATGTAAGGAGGTAGAAAGGACTTTTCTTCCCCAACAACCTTTAAAAATATCTTACCTATACATTAATTTATGCCTAACGCCTTACAGCAGTTTCCTGATTTATACAAACGTAGTACCCCCACCACCGTCTGATGCCACGTCGCAGTCTGATGCGTTCCGAAGCCATCTATCCAAAAGTTATTTAATTTTCAGCGAACGCACAACGCACCCGCCGGAAAATCACGCCCGGAATCGAATCTGCGATGATTTTCCTCTCTTGCCGTAAATGGAGTGCCCCAGGACCTTTAATACTTTCTTTCTTATTAGATTTCAAATTGTTTACGAGGTCGGAAATGGACTGGGACGGTGGCGTGCAAAGGGGAGAGCGAAAGAGCTGGTCCCCCCTTTTGCCCATTATTTTTTTTCACAACATTGACACACGAGTAGAAGAGGCTCGTGACTTACTAACCGTTCGTATAGGCTTAAAGTATGTAAACAAATACATCCCACGTCGTAAGTGGTCGAAAGCGAGGCCCGAGGCCCCGATGTAAATTCCAAGAAGCGACGTGCCTTTAGACGGATATAGGGATGTTACGGAATAGCTTTTTCTCGTACCTAGTTGGACCTGTACTTATTCCAAACCCGAACCTATTCCAAACACCTATTACAGGTCCAAACTATTCCAGGTCAAACTTAAACGCCGCTCCGCCGATTGGCGCTATTCCGGCTGCATGGCCGACACGAGTTTTTAAAGAAGGCCGCTAGAACTCCAGCGTTGCCAGCAGTTTCCGATAGTTCGAATTAAATTTCGTTATAAATTTTTGTAACAGATTAATATTTTTCGCACTAGACTTTTTTGGAAGATTTGATTGTAACGGAGTCCTATTATTTAAAGAAACATGAAGAATAGGCATAGGTACATCCACCATATATGTTGCCTTTTTAATTAATTACTCATTGCTGGTTGCATATCCTACATTAAATACGCTATATTTTGTTGCCCAATAAATTATTCCAATATTTTTAGAAATATTTATTATTTATTACTATTTCCCTTTATCTTTATTTAGTGAGATTATTTTAATTATTGCAATGTGCTTGTAACGGCAACGTTTAAAATTCTCAACTGCAAATTCGCCATATTATATGAATTTAAAGTAAAACCTGTAGCCGTTCCATTCCCTTTATCGTACCTGTATCTGACAACTTGAAAAAGGAATAACAATGAAACCAGAGAATCAAACATGTGACAGTGCCAACGGACCTGTAATAGGTACCTGGTAATAGGTAATAGGTACGCGGAATAGGCAGATGATACCTATTCCAAAAGAATAGGTCCAGTTCCACTGTAACACCCCTAGACGGATATTCGCGTTTGCTAAATGTTTATCACCGGTAATGTCCGGCGTAACTCGTTACCAATTTGTACATCGTACACAATTAAAAGCGGTAAAATATTTGCATTGTATGGTTTCTCTTGGTTTTGTTTCTCTATGGTATAGGCAACGCACCCTTATCTATCATGCTAGGTAGATAGTACCGTGCGAGCAAAAATTATTTGCGTCAAAGAGGGCTTGGTTTAGATCACAATGGGGACGATATATCTAACCGCTAACCAAATCTAGGTTAAAATTTTGTCAAATTCATATTATGACATGAACAAACCCAAACTAATGAATAATAAAATAGGTAGACACATACAAATTTATTTTTGTTGTTTACAAAATTAACAAAGTAAGAATATACAGAATGAAAAAGAAAAATAATTACATAAATTGCGGAAATTGGCCACCGCCCTGCTCCAAGCATAAATTCACACGTCTCTTCCTGCGTCTTTCAAAATCTGCGGCTTGTATTTTTTGGAATACTTGCACTTTATAAGGAAATAAATTTAGCTGCTCTTAAGAATAGTCCTGCATGTTCCATAAGATCTTCCCACTTCTAGGGACAAGCGTCTTATACAATTTGTTGGCGTATTTTGCATTATTTCACGAACGTTTGCAACAAGTTCTTCTGTTCTTACAAATGGTCTTCCTGCTCCTTTTTTGTGTTGTATAGAACCTGCTTCCCTAAACACAGCCACGGTTCTTTTCAGGCAATGATAAAAATTCCCAGCAATAAAAGCAACGTTAGGAAAATGTTCGTGAAAATCGTCCATGCACAAACCCGGATTGTATTACACTCTAACCCCGTTTTGAAAATACGCTTCAACAATGAATGTTTTGTGCTGTTCCGTAAATCCAATTGTGTATATTGTTCAAGAAATTGGAAAAATTAGCGATGAATCAAATTACTTGTAACGACTGTCAAAGATGACGGAATAACTGATTGATTGTTAATTCAGGTAGTTACTGACACCCAACAGGTATTAAGCTCTACGGCTAAGCAATACTTCCTTAGATGCAAGGATCTCTTTGATGCAAATAATTTTTGCTCGCACGGTAGATACTTTCTCTATGTTTCCTTTAACAGGTAAACATTTTTTTTGGCTTACACTCTATTTATAAGTCAAAAGAGTTTAAAAAATATAAAGTAATGGCAAGCAAACAGAAATGGGTATGTTTCCCATTTCCCAATGATTTGGTACCTATAGATGGCACATGTCATTTACAAAAGCTATTAAAATGTGTCAACAATCAACATCGTTTGTTCGGGTTTGTTCGAAGAAGAAAGGCGGTGAAGAGCTGGGTGGGGCAGGGAATAGGGGTTACAGAGGATGTGACCTTATTACTATAGAAGAAACCTAACCTACAAATAACCCAACACTCTGTTTACTCACCCATGGAAAATAACTGCAGAATTACTATTTTCCGAATGTTCGCATACTTGTTACTTGCGACTCATCCTAATTAGCCTCCGAAAAATATCACAAAACACTAAAAACACAGCAATTATTCCACAAAACCGATCAACTGAAGTAAATTTTAAATTGCTGTCAAAGAAACACCAAACCAAACGAAAATAGGGATGTTCGATATACATCGACAGGGGCGGTTCTAGACCCAAAATATTGGGGGGGGCACCACATTGGCGCAGCCACAATTTTTGGTAGCCTTCGCAAGCAAATAACGCCGCAGCCCAAAACTTTTTAGGATCACGCCCAAATTGTATCAAATTATGTAAATAATAAAGCACCCGGAATTTTTTTTTATCATTGGCATAGTTAGCAATTCGATCAGCGATAAATTTATTTATTGAGTATTAGGTTTCACGAAAAAATATTTGTATTATTTCAGTTTTCCTCAGCCGCATTGTAGGGACATAGGTTTTGGATATGATTACCTAACATGTTTCGCGAAGATTTTTTTCAATGCGAGGGTGCCTGAAACCTGAACTAAGGGCAAAATTTAAAAAAAAATCGTTTTTCGAATTGCTTTATTATTATTTTGTGTATAAAATATGTACCAGAGACAACTGGTTTGATGATTGAACGGATGATTAATGCGTGCGCAGCGTGTATAGTAAAGCGAGGTTGTCATTGTTGCCAAATTGATTGTATTTCTCTCGAGATATTTTAAAGTTTTTTTCAGAAATGTTGGGGGTCCTGGGCCCCCAGGCCCCCCGTAGAACAGCCCTTGTACATCGATGCATCGAAAACATGGATATTTTTAATATGATACATCGTTTTTAAGCGATGCATTAAGGCCATTTGATATTTGTCGATGTGTTGATGCATCGATGGATTTATTAGTAAAATACATAATGGTGCCTCTTGATCTTGATTATACCTTTTCCCATTTGTTCCAGTTAAAGTTTGAGCTTAGAATAATTAGATTTGTTATTTGTTTTGTAATTATTATTCTATTAAAATGTTATTTTCGATGCATCGCATCCGCGATACATTGTCTATGAACATCCCTAAACGAAAATGAATGAAACAACGTGATCATGGCCTCAGACCAATGTTGTGACGGTCACATCTATGGGGTCGGATCTCTTACTGCCGCGTTGCCATACGTCAGACTTTTTATGCGTCATGTTAATACTTTTAACAAAGTAAGTTTGGTAAACAAAGTGGAGGGGTGCAATTTGGATGTTGATTGACTTCAGAATGGAATACGATTTTGTCAATAGATTCGTTTGTTATTGTTTCATCTATAGGTACCAGATCATTGATCTTTCCCCACCACATTGCATCCTGTCTCATTGTTCTCACTAGTAACATGTGTCAAACCTCCCGAGTCGAATATCACTTCTTAAAATGAAAATTACCTTTCGTTGTTTTTCTTTATCCTTATCACCCAACCCCACAACTAGTATCCGTCTTTCTTCGATTTATGATGACCTTTTACTGCGTTAGATACTGGGTATTATGAGCACAGATGGCACTCTGGGATGTCTAAGAGTAGGCAAAGATAGATTTCTGGCCACGGCAAAATGGCGTTCTGACGAACCTCGTGTCGGGGATGTACGAGGGGGGGGGGGGGGGGGGTGAGCGACGCCCAGAGCCTGCTTAGCAAGCCAGGCGTCTCTTATCCCCCCAACCACTTTGCCATAGCCTGAGAATTATGTCTTTGTCTTCCCTTACAGACGGTCATGTTTGTACTATTTACTTCAACTTACTACGTGACCAGTAAAGTCCGCATCATATGGAATTTTTTTTATTAATAGCTTTATTCGAAATTTGACTTTGGCATCAAGTTCTGCTTATTTGCCTAAATTAGGCAAAAAAAAATAAAAGTCACGTGATCCGCATTATCTGTTATATTTTAATTTTTTCCAAAAAATAATTCAAAAGTGGGGTTATTTCTGGAAATATCGAAAAAAATTATAAGAAAAAGCTTTTTTAAATGCAGTTTCTAGCCCACATGCAAAATTTAAGCTGCATAAGATAATTTTGATTTTTTACTCACCACTAAAATTTATTTTCTACTTAATGAACACTTTACTGATGACACTGTGTTCTTTTTTAACTTAATATTAAGGTGTATTACCTTCAGACACAAACTAAGTTTTCAAAAATACTTATTTTATGAAGTTACCTTATACAGGGACAAAAACAAATAAACTTTGCATCACATGCGACCAAATTTTAATAGCCCAATTTTGATTTTGTAGAAAAACACACATTTAATATGGCGCTACTTTAAAGAAAATGTATCTGAAATAAAGCATTGTCAAAACTAAGAAGACTTATGTAGGTTGCGTTGAGTCTTATTTTGCAAAATTGGTGCAATTTACAAAATATGGGTAAAAAATCAAAATTAGCTTATGCAGCTAAAATTTTGCATGTGTGCTAGAAATTGCATAAAAAAAAACTTTTTTTAATAACTTTTTTCGATATTTTCAGAAATAACCCCACTTTTGAATTATTTTTTGGAAATAATTAAAATTTGACAGATAATGCGAATCACGTGACTACTATTTTTTTTGCTTAATTTTTATCTCGATCGAAGCAGCACTTGATGCCAAAGTCAAATTTCGAATAAAGTTATTAATAAAAAAATCCCATATAATGCGGACTTTACTGGTCACACTGTATAATATTTTGCAAATAAATGTTGGTTAATTCCATTACCTATTCTTTTTAGTTTAAAAAATAATTGTGGTTAGTTTTTATATTATCTTACCCCTTTGCCCCCCCTTGGATGTATTTTCTGTCCACGCCACTGCTGCTTTCTTCCTTATTAGATTCCAAATTGTTTACGAGGTCGGGAAATGGACTGGAACATCGGATGAACGATTTTCGATTTTTAATTACGATTCCTTTCGTTTTTATTGGAACTCTTGCTTGCTCTCCGATTCCGTCGTCTGTCCAAATTGTTTCACGAAATGAATTTAACTTTTCTGTCTTTAAATTGGGTCTAGGAGCAGGATTGGTTGTCGCAGAAAAATATAAAAAAAATATGGTATTGGAGATGACAGTGGGGTTTTTAATTTCGGAAAAATACACTGAGGAAAATCACTCAATACAAGTTTTTTTTTTAATATATTATATGGGTTACCACGAAAAGAAATCCTTTAATTCCTAAAATATTTCGTTTAGACACACACGAGGTCGCTTTTATGACAACATATTTTTGCGCCCAATCGATATTTTTTTCCGATAACAAAATACCGTTTAGCCATGTTTCGAATAAAATATTTTTAATATAATATACATGTTTTTTAAATTGCTACTAGGTTATCTACTTATTACAAAACATGAACTAAAAATAAACCATCTTCTTAACATAGTATAAAACAAAGTCGCTGTCGCCCGTCTGTCCCCTTATGTGCGTAAATCTTTAGAACTACGTGACGGATTTTGAAGCGGTTTTTTTTAATAGATAGAGTGATTCAAGGGGAAGGTTTTTATGTATAACTAGCGACCCGCCCCGGCTTCGCACGGGTGCAATTTCAGAAAGTGGCATGCCGGGTACTAATATATCGGGTTTGTTCGGGTTTGTATTTATACCAGCGGGTTGCAACGCATGCCGGGTACACGCTAGTTTTATAACTAAAATATACTTTGGAACTAAATAGTTCCTTCTTTAAAATACGGAGAAATCGTTTGGGTAACTTTCAGCGAGCGCTATTATAGCCTATCCCTACAACAGTACCTACAGAAAGAGAGGAACTAACTTAAAACAATGATCTGTCGTTTCTTCCTTTTGGTTTAAGTTGAACGGAGTAATTTAAAATATATCATTTGATTCCCGTTGTTGGTGGGTGATCGATATCTGATGGTATGGTGGACTTTTAGTGCAAGTGCGAGTTGCATGACTGCAAACCTAATTTTGTGTTTCGTAACATAAGTGTTGTGTAGATGTGTCATAAGACGGATGATAAAATTTGTGCCTAAACGTAATCTCGTAAAAATATGTTTTGCAAGCGCAAATTTGCACGTTTTGTTGAAAAAAAAACTCATAGATTAATTTAATAGTAATAAACGTATAATACATATAAGTACTCAATGAAAATTATAAAACAAAAAATAAAAGTATAAACAAACAACTTCACATTAATGATTAAAGTTTATAAAATGTGAAATGAATAAAACAATTAACTTAAAATATCATAACTTAATAAGAGTTTGGTAGTTTCCAAAGTTCAAAAAAACTAATCGACTAATCCAGCTAGTTAAGATACAAAAAAATAAAACACATAAAAACACAAATTCAGCGCTAAGAGTTAAATGATATTCGTAGATTGGTTCCTTATAAATACACAAAATGATAAAAACTAAAGTATATAGGGATTACTTCTAAAACATCATATTAACGAGATCAATGACATAAAATTATCCAAACTCAGTTTGAGGACATTCCAATCATTCCATACGGCGGTAAACAGTCTCAAAGAGACCGACCTCACAACCAGGGTTGTCAGATCTTTTTTCTTCAATTCTTTAAGTTTTTTATTAAAGATGTTTCATTTATATCAGTATTCAATTGTTAGTCAGTAACTTCCTTTGAAAGCTAGTTTGCAAATATACTTTAAACCGAGGAGTTTTGAGTGTGACAGAAAAAAATAACAAGCCATTCATTGTTATAATAATACATTCTTTAGTCCTTAAGAAACAATATAACTGAAATCAAGACAAAAAGTGTTTTTAGTGTTTAAAAACAACTAATTAACAAACCCTTGTTTCTCGTATACTTATACATAATATATTAACAAACCAGAAAATTTGGTAGAACTGGCAACCGTTCACAATTTATGCACGTTGTCAGGGGGATAAGCGCCAGTTACAGCGGCTGGTATAAGCTGAAGCGGTCTACAGCCCGTTCAACGATCGATTCTGTCAGACATAGATAGGCCAGTGACCGCCGATGGCATGGAAGAGACGTGAAATATACGTGATTTGGAACTTATGGACGGGCCGGGGAATGGTCCCAGAATGGAGTTCTGGTAAAAAATTAAAGCATTTTCTGAGCAGTGTCGTGCCGTGTTAGGTTAATTTTTTTGGTTTTAGTTTTGTGTATAGAATCTTTGAGTTACCTTATATTTATTATTTTAATATAATATTATTATATATACAGTGGGTTTATAAACTGTAGTATGTACACCTAATGTTAAAAAAACTTATAAGTGTGTATACGCATTTTAATTATTTGTTTGGGACGCCTAGGGTTAGGAGTTTCATACTGTTTTATGTCATTAAATTGACCTAAGAAACACTATAACTAAATAAGTAGTCTTAATACTTTAATTTAGAATATTTTTGTTTAGATTGAAATGTGGAATGTTCTTTATACTTTATAGGTATATGATAATTAGCAATTATGCTAGAGTTTAAAAGTTTAAATAGTGATTTAAATGTACAAAATAATAATTATTATAGGTACACTGAAATTCGTTAAAAAGCCGCGGCGCCTATTTCGTTCGTGGCGCCTTAGTATTTGGCCTAGTGGTTAATCCGGCCCTGCTACCGGGATGAAAAGGGGTTATAAACAATGATCTGCTTGCTGTAGATGAAGCAATAACAAATAAACCTATTGACAAAATCGTATTCCAGTCTGAAGTAACTCCTGTTTCCAATTGCGCCCCTCCACTTTGTTTGCCAAACGTATGTTCTTAAAAGTAGGTATCAACACAGTAATGATAATAATAATACTAAACGTCTTTTAAGGTGAACAAATAATCTACAATTTCAAAAATAGAAATAATATTTCATAATACCCATAAACATATTCATCCCTAAAGCCATAAATCTATAGGTTTTACCTTTTTCCAGAAGAGAAAAAAATATGACGTTATGTGGTAAATTTAAATCTTTGTCTATGACCCATAGACATTTCCCTTAAAAATTATGCAGTTTGGCAACGCAGAATAATTAATACTTTACATTTTTGACATAAAATTGTAATATTTAACGTATAAATGTAAAAAATTATTGAATGCATGCAAACATTTTTCGCAACTTAATTTTTAAATAATTTATCATAAACAATTTCAATTTTCAAATTCTTTCCATGGCCATGTCTCTTTTCTGCATATTATTATGTAAAATAATCTATGAAATATATTTTTATTATAAGCATTCCTGCAAATTCTTTACTTGGATATGTAAGTTAATTCCTGTAATAAACTATACTTAGTTACATGAGAAAAAAGATATATACGATTATTATTATTATTTTTATATGCTGGTTTTATTTCGATGCGTTATTGATAGTGTGTAAATATTACTTTTATATTTAATATAAGACCAACATTTTTAACAAATTTTTAACTAATCACTGTGTTGGTTGAAAACATAACCTCTAGTTTTTAATAGATTTGCAGGAATGCTAATACACTTACTTACCATTATTTTAAGATTGTCTTTCTGCATAAAAATAAAACATTTTGAAAACAAATTCATAACAAAAAAAGTATATAATGACAAGTGACAGGGAAACCAGTAACCAGGCTTCTAATGCCAATGAGCATTTTGACACTTAAATGATCACATTTCAGAAAACCGTGGTCCGAAATTGACCTTTTTTTCTGTTATCAATACCATTTTCGGGTCATAGGTACCCATCATAGTCAATCATTGCAAGTCAATAAATACTTTCCATTTGATCTTTTTAAACAGCTAAGCAAAGTAAATATCTTAGCTGAGCTAAGTTGTTAAAGGAACTTCGCGAACAACTTCGTATAGTTCGTATGGGAAATAGAGAGGGGCATCCTTGACCGCGGCAAGGGGGAAGAAAAAATCTTTGTTGCGCTTTGCCTCGCTATTTAAAAGTAACGTAAAAGGAACCTGGCTTTTGTAAACTTATTTCTTTTAAATTTCAATAAAACCTTAAGAACCGTGTTTTAAGTAGTGTAATTATTTGTTAGGTCAGTTCAGTTCACCAAATGTTCAATTTATAGCTATCCGAAATTTCCCTTATAATAATTTTTACAAGCAGTAATTAACTTATATTGAATTTTACTGCCCGCGGACCCCTTTTTCAATCATACATTAAACTTTACTGTTCTACCGTTTTTTTCACAAACTTTAAAAAATATTTGATTTCAGATTGGATAATTATATTTTATTGTGAACCCTGAAACGAGACGCCGCTGTGAACATATTATTATGATAGGGCATAGTAACGAGGTAAAATTCTAGCGGGACCAACGTAATCCCCACTCCCGGTCACACCGAGCTCTTCACCTCCTCTCTCCTACAAACGATTTTGTCAGCAGATTTAAATAGCGCTTATGAATGGCGTGTGGCATCTATAGGTAGCAGATCATTGGTTATTAAAGTTTAATTGGAAAAATAATTTTTTGACGGACTTTCTTGACTTGACTTGATTTCAACAATTCTACCCAAAAGGGTGTTTATAAACGCAAAGTCCATGGAAAGGTTCTGTGAGCGATCTGAAATGAAATAGATATATTTTATAATAATGATGATGAATTTATTATTTTATTATTTATTAGTTTGTTCGCCCCCACTACTCCAACAGGCATTCATCTGATACCTCTCAAATACTATAGATTTTTTTTCATTATATAACGAATTATGTCGCTTGATTTAATTGTTGTTTCTTCCCAACTGTGTTAATTAATTCACTTACGACATTATTTTTCCACCGTCTTATAAAAAATTTAATTAATCGCATCATACTTATTGCATGCACACATGAGAATTACCGTCGCATGTTGGTTATTACAAATTTCAAGGCTACCGGACCAATTATTGTGATTAACTCTCATTACACCATAATTGTTTGTTTTTTTTCTCGCGGCCTGTTTTTAGCTTTTAGTCCCAGGAACATGTCTCTCGTCGCTTTGCTCCTGGTGATTTAAAATCGACGCTCGGGCTATAACAGTAGCTGTTTAAACCTTGGTTAATAATATACGATTTTCCATAGATGAAATTAATGGTAACCTTAAAAAAACATGGAAATTGGCTAATTCACTAATAAATAATAGTGAACAAAAGAAAGCTGTAACATCAATAATGCTTGATAATATACAAATTATTTGTGAAAAAAGAAAAAATGAGCAATTTAGTCAATATTTCTCTTTAGTTGGTGAAAAATTATCTAGAAAAATAAAAGATATCCCATTAGATTTGTCCAATGAATTCAGTTTAGATATACCTACCTATGTCATTACCTAATGTATTTCAAACCAAAATAAAAGAAATAATAGATAAAATGAACTGTTCAAAAGCCCCAGGATGGGATGATATTGATGTGGCAACGATTAAAGACTGTAAATGGGCATTAAGTCCTTTAATGTGTAAACTAGTAAATCATTCTCTAAAAACTAGTGAAGTGCCTCAAGGAATGAAGATTGCTGACGTTAGACCAATTTTTAAGTCGGGCGATAAACAAAAACTAAAATAATTACCGGCCGATATCAGTGTTGCCAATATTGTCAAAGATTTTTGAAAGAATAGTAAAGGATAGTCTTAATTTACATTTAAATTCAAATTTTTTTTAATCTAAATGGCAATATGGCTTTTGAGAAACAAGTGATACATATTCTGCAGCTGTTGATTTAATTTTATAAATTCAAATGGCTTATGATAGAGGCCAAAAATGTACACTTGTTTCTCTAGATCTTTCAAAGCTTTTGATACAGTAAATTTTCCTATTCTTTTAAGAAAACTTTATACGATGGGTATTTCAGGTGTAGTTTTTGACTTGATTAATAACTATTTGAATCAGCGGAAACAAAAAGTTCGTATCAAAAATAAATATAGCAAAATTCTTAATATTATTTGTGGTGTTCCGCAAGGTTCGATTTTGACCCCTTTATTTTTCCTTATTTATATTAATTTTATATTTAAATTAAAATTGAAAGGGAAAATTAGATTGTTTGCTGATGATACAACTATTTTATACATCGTTGATTAATATGAAATTATACAAAATTATATAAATCATGATATGAAAATCATTGAATTATGGATGTGTAATCATAAATTAATATTAAATTTGGAAAAATCCTCTTTTTTATGTATAGGAAAGAAACCCAAGTTATACAAAAGTGTCCCGACGATTCAGCCGGTCCAACCCTACGAATAGACCCGGAGGTGTTAAGCGAATAATATGTATGAAAAAAATTAAGTTCTTTTATGTCTGCACGAACCCTCAACGAAGCGGGGTGGGTCCCATCCATAATCATCTCATTTTCAGAATCTTTTGTTCCTAATAATGATCCGGTAAAAACGCGAGCGCAGCGAAGTTGCAGCTCTTGAACGCGCCCTGATGGCAAAAGGACCGACTGAAAGGGCCCGGTCTTTTGTTTTTTGCACGTCGCTACTTTCTAGATTGGGGAAGTTTTGGATTTTTTTTGTTCTTTGTGTAGGGTACGTAGTTTTATTAGCATCAAACTTTACGACGATCCATTTAAATTTTTTTTATCGTTGCTTTCTACAGTCTGTCCACGAAAATATGCAACATATGGGAAAGTTTTTATCACCAATTTCTCAGAAAATTTTATTCTATATTTAACTATAAATTTAGGGCTCGGAATTGTATTCGAATATTTCGAATATTCGACTATTCTAAATTCGAATTTTTTGTTAGTTAAATAATTCGACTATTTAAATATTCGACTATTCGAAATTCGAAAATTTGGCTATTCGAATATTCGACTATTTGACTTTGTTCGGATATGTATTTATATGTTCGACTATTCGTGTTTTCCGTGAAACTGTAAATTTTAACGTAAAAAAGAAAAACAAAAATAAAATTATATAGTTTTATACATAGGTAAAACAAAAATAAAATTATATAGTTTTATACATAGGTACTATTCTTGATACAAAGAAAGAAAGAAAGATATGATCGATCGTATTCCCAATTCGGTCCGGTCCGCGTAATGACGTCATGTGGTGCTAACGAGACTTAAAATTACATAGGATTAGCCGTTAAGAATAGAAATTTTACTGCATATTTTACAATTTTTGATTTGGAAGATTTAAGTGCATATTATTTTAAGTACTTTAAGGATAGAGGTTCATAAATCAGAACGTATTTCATGATGTTCTTGGGTTAAATGTTAAAATTGAGCATATATTTGGTATCAATGAAAATAATTTTCTTCTTATGCTGACATACATTTTATCTTTTAAATGATTACAATTACTTATGTATTTTTACAAAATCATAAAAAAATAACCTATATTTTTTGGTCCTTCCACCTTAAGCAATAAATTGTTTGAAAACAAAATAGGTACAAATGTGCAGTCTTAAACATTTTTAGAACAATTTCGAGCCTTAAATGACCAAAATCAATTAATTTGCTTATTAAGATTTTTTTTATGCAATAGGTAACGATAATATTTTTGGAGGTGTCTGTTTATAAATTTATATTGTTAACATTTGACCAGGGGTGGACTGGAATCATTTGGCCCCGGTGGCTACATGGCCTCAATGGCCCCAACATTTTTTGAAAAAAAAAATTGTTGTTTAAATGTTTGGACCAATTGGCCCCCAAAGGCCTTCTGACCCCGGTGGCGATGGCCACCCGGCCACCCGCTCCAGTCCGCCACTGCATTTGACTATAATTTGACCAAGGATAAGGATGTAAAAAACTCATTCAGACATTTAAAAAAATATACTAGGACTGGTAATTATCATAATAGTAATTAGAGGGACATTAACAATTATTAAAAAATAAGGCACACATATAACAGTTTATTATTTTAAACCAATTTCGTCAAATTAAACTTTTGTATCTCACCTATGAGGAAGAAAACAATTTTTTTAAGCTAAAATTTGAAATATTTTACATTGATTTGTATCATCAACGTTCATCCAAATTTTTTGAAGATTTGGGTCAGTTGGAAAACAAAAAAACAATGTCTTTTGCAGAATTTTTTGTCATATTGTCACTTATGCATAACGCCACTGCACAACGCATATTAACAACTAATTGTCCCTAACAAACAACAATAATAATCCAAGAAAACACTAAAAATCTCTTTATGTATAACAAATAATAACAATAGTACATAAAACCAAACGTAGGTTATACGAAGCCCGCCAGAAAATTGTCACCACATGACGTAAGCGGCTGTCGATTTGGCTCCGCCCACATGCGCAATGTCATATCTCTTCTTTCTTTGTATCATGGGTACTATTATTAGGTTAGTTAAAAACTGATTTTAATTTCATCATTTTACAAAGAGTTTTAAATCAGAAATATCGAATAATTTTATAGGTTTTATTCGATATTGCTATCAAATAGAACATCTGGTACGAAATTAAAAAGAAATTTATTTCATGATTTTACATAGGTTGTCAGCTAAAGAATGACGAAAGCAAACAAAAGCAGAGAATTTCAAGTTTTGTCGCTTCTCTCTGACAAAAGGCCATAAAAATAAATAATTTAACAGAATTATTTATTTGTCATCTTACTTTATTCGACAAAATGCACATTATTATTATTCGATAATTTAGATATTAAAAATGACTAATTCTTAAAAATGTTCCTTTATTATGTTTAAGCAGTTAAACCACTTCTACCGTGATTAAACGACTTTATTTCGATATTTCAATAGACAACTATTCGAATATTCGACTATTTAAATATTCGACTATCTAAATATTCGAATATTCGACTATTTGAAATTCGAATATTTGACTATTCGACTATTCGAATTATTCGACTATATTCGACTATTCGAATAACATACCAAACGACTATTCGAATACTTATATTTTAAAAATTCCGAGCCCTACATAAATGCATATTTCATATTTCACCTGCGGCTAATAGTAAGGGAGTAAATGCCATTTTTTCGAAATTGCCTTAAGAGTAAAGTACCTTAATTATTAGAAATACAGCAAAATTTTATATGGAAATGTTCTTGCAAATTAGTAAGTTAGTCCAAATACGAAATTTGAGTTAGGTGTCATAATTTTGAATTTTTTTTGGTTAATCTCTATTTTCCCCTAAACGGTACACCTCTGGTCGATTTTTTGTGTACGCAATTTTAATATATTTATTAAATAACTTAAACACGGGTTTATAATAAAAGCGGATTAAGTAGTTGCAAACTTTTTAAAACCTTTCAATGTTACGAGTTGGTTCAGATATTAGCGTGTTGCACGCCTACTTAAACACATTTTAGCCAACTTATGTCCTAAACAAAATTATGATAGAATCCAACTCTATTCATATTACTGGAAATAATTAATAATTTATTTGTCATTTTCACCCAGTACGCTGAAGTCCAAAAACCTATTTTCAAGAAATGCATATAAAAAAAATTAAAAATTAACACACCCAAGTCAAATTTCGTATTTGGACTAAGTTTTTAATTTGCAAAAACATTTCCATATAAAATTTTACTGTATTTCTAATAATTAAGGTACTTTACTTTTAAGGCAATTTCGAAAAATTCGCATTTACTCCCTTACTATTAGCCGCAGGTGAAATATGAAATATGCATTTATAGTTTTAAGAAATGCAGCAACTTTTATAAAGAATATAATTTTCTGAGAAATCGGCGATAAAAAACTTTTCCATTATGTTGCATACTTTTTTGGACACACTGTAGAGTCAACTTTTTTTAAAAACAAAGCGTTTCGACAGTTGACACCGACATATGACATTAACAGCTGATACTGGTTTCTTCATAAAAGTTCCCAGTTCAGTAGTGGGCCGTAGCAAGCTCACGCGTCAGGTTTCAGAGACTAAATTTTCTTGGTGTTTATTATTTTAAGTTAAACGTTGGGAAGAATCAACCAGTTTAGGTCAGTTAACTCTCCTATTTCCAATAACACCTCCAATGATTCAAGAAAAACGTGAATCGCTTTCTTCGCACACGCACCGCTCCCAGAGCGCCTTAAAGGATTTTTCCTATAGTGCTTGTACTCGATCATAAAAAAAAAATAAAAAAACCATTTAATTTATTATCATGTGCTATTATAAATTTAATATTATTAGTTATCTATTTTAATTACATTACGGTACAAGGGGTTGCCAAACCTTGCACTCACCGAGGACTAATCCAGCTGTTTGTATTGAAAAATACATGGCATTTTGGCGGCTTTGTACTACGCCGCGAACGTAAATTATACTATACTATGGCAACACAGCATTGTACAAATACGCAGGCGCACCGCTTGCCGCTTGATTGGCTCGTTCCTACAATATTCCTCATGTTATCAATTTATTTGCTTTCCGAGACGTATTTACTTAATTGATCATAAAGGTCAAAAAGCCAAATTGTGTAAATATGACAGAAAAAGTACGTAAAACAACCCGAAAATCTCTTTGGATTTGGATTTTTCGTCTGAAACTGTTACAAATTGTAAACAGTAATTTTAAATAAATAAGTACTCATTGTTTTACTCAAACAATAGGTACTTTTATGTAATTATTACAACAAAAGAAACAAATTTAAAAAACGAAGTCGTAACTACTCTCCATAAGGGCATTGTACTTTTTCTATCTTCCTTCCTAAATTTATTGAAAATAGAATTAAGAAGGAAGATAGGGATTTCTTTCCCAACCCTTAAATTTAAACAAGGTTCTTATTTCTCCACAATTTTTTTCTTTAGCCGTACCCCATGTATGATCTCTAACGTACCAACCGTAGTTTCCTTTCTATTGATGTAAAATGTATTTAGACCAAAACTGAAACCAACTCTCATTTCCATACATCGGATTTTATATTGGATTTTGTGCGAAAATTTAATAATATATTCAGCCTGGAGTGGTTTTTGACAGTGACAGAAATAAATTTTGTATTATTTAAAAGTGGGTCGGTAGGAATGAAAGGTGAACGATCTCGTGACATGTATTTTTAGCCTGTTTTTAATAATGTATAAATAAAGTAGTCGAACAACCCGGTAATTATTTTATTTAAAAGAGTTTTTAGCCCTAATCGGAGATTCAAATGTCTCTGTGTATTTTTACTTTCTTTGCAGGAAGGATTAAAGTACGTGTAATCGGGATAGAAAAAATATTATAAGATCTTGACGTTGCATGACATGCATGATAAAATTAACAAGATATTATATCATCTTTAAAGGCTATAAAGTCGCGTGGTGAGTAAGTAACCATAGAAACATTTGGTCATTTTCATTGTATTTCCATGGCTACGAATATAAATCTTAATCACCACATGACGTCAAAGCCTTCGAATATCATATCTGGTAATCTTTGTATCGTGCATGTTTCCCATTTACGTCGTCCTGTAGATCGTCGTTAAAATGAAAATGGTATTTTACCATTGTACTCGACTCCAAGCTTAACTGGGACAGGAACTTTCAAAAACGAGTCAATGTCGATGTCTGCAAGAAAGTCATTAGTAAAAAGTTGGGATTGAAACCCCATATAGTACATTGGATTTATACAGCCATTGTAAGACCTCCCACTGCGTCCTGGTTTGGTGGACTGCTTTAGAAAAATCAGTACACATGAAGAAACTAACGAAGATACAACGGTCAAGGTAGTATCACTAGTGGTGCAATGACTCTTATTACGTAACTCAAATAAGACAAAGCGAATGATGTAATACGCAACAGGGAACTTGACAAAAATTTTAAATGGGGAAAAAATTCTATAAATCATAAGTATATATTGTCATAAAACATATGGCAGCAAAAAAAACAACATATTTCGTCCCAAAGCAAGATTTAAAAATGCCCCAAAATTCAAATTATCCCAAGCGGGTAAAAACGGGTCGTGACGTCAAGAAGTATAATTCGTGTCTGACATCCACGAAATAGGTTATAGGTTGGCATTATAGGAACGACGTTAATAATTCCACATTAAAACAACAGTACAATAACAATAACACACGGCAACCCAAATGCAAACTCGGTAGCTCGGCCACCGGTCAGGATGACGGAAAAGTCATACTTCCTGACGTCATCGGGCTTGGCGCGCTTAAAAGGTCGTTTGAAATGCTTTTGACACGCGCGAAACGTTAAAGAATTTTTACCAAGTTATTACTGATTTTTAAGGAGTAATAATTGGGGAATATTTTTTTTAGGCCTAACTAAATCATATTTTTTGAGATTTAGTGGTGGTACTAAGAGAAATAATTAAGGAACTCACGTAAAATGTAAAATACTTTATTACTAAGAAAAACGAATGGTTACAAAGACCGGGCTTGCGATAGACGGTCGAATTCTAACTGACTGTTCTTAAAACTAATTTAAGCAACAAAGAACTCTGGACAAATATTACGTCCCCAATTACATCCTGAAAATGGAACCGCCATCGTCAAAACATAAACAAATTGGTCAGCGTTACTTTTATATTTCAACAATATTATTGAAAAAAAAAATTGAAAGTTCCCTATTATCGTATCGGTCGTAGATAAACGTTATTAGAAAGCCTTTTAAATGAAAGCTTAACATTGAGAAACACTCTGTATACTTTCCCTCCTTTCTAAAACTGTTTTTTGGCAGCAAATTGAATCAGACGGCAAAATAAGGGATGCATTGAACAAGGAAGGGGATCGTAATTAAAAATCGAAAATCGTTTATCGGATGTTTTGCTCCATTTTCCACAGGGATAGACAATTTGAAATCTAATAAACAGGAAATAGGTATCAAATGTCCTGAGGCACTTTATTCACGCCAGAAACATAATCGATCCAAGAAGATTTTTTTACCGACTAGTTGTTGGTGTTTGGCTGTTGTAAAATAGTATATTATTTGACGAGCGTTTAATATAGGCCACAAAAACCGACGATGATTAGTTATAATGACAACGCGGAAATTTAATGACCGTTTTCCAAGACCCAAGTGAGCACCTTGATTATTTATAGCAGGGTGGCCGGAAATGACGATGACAAATTTTTAGGGATGATTCTACCTAAAATTATATGAAAAAAAGCTCATATTTATATATGTCCGCAAATCCTTCCATACGGAGCTAAAGTCTGTTCAATGACCGCTGAGCGTTACGTCACGACTAGTGCTTCTCTTTCTAACATTCGTGAACTGGGTGAGATAGTAAATTTGCGTCAATAATGAATGTCGTATAATTTTACAAGTCAAAAAAAGTTTTATTGTCTTTTTGGCAGTGACATTTTTAATCAACATTATTTCAAAAATGTCACGGTGTTGTGAAAAAGAACAAGCATTAATTTTAAAATTATTTGATTATCTTCAAAGAGAAAGTGAGGCCGGAAAGACTAGTTTACCCTTTAATAGTAATTTACATTACAAGACCGGAAAGTAGTGTTTTTCAGGTCGAGACAAGCATTTCCAGGGCGAGCCATAGGCGAGTCCTGGAAGCTTGGAGAGACCTGGAAAACACTAATTTTGGGTTGCGTGACGTACAATATTTTTTTTAAGACCGACACTTCGATATATTTTATAATCTACGCGAAACAAGTTTGACATAAAGAACAAAATTAAAAATCAACGAACTGTCACTCGACAATACATCGAAATGTTGTTGTCATAATAACGAAATCAAGGTATCTTGTATTATCAAAGAGCGATTGGAAAAACAAAAAACAGGGTGACAGTGACATTAGACACCGAAAAAGTGACATTAGAGTCCGGAAAAGATTTTTTTTAAAACCGACCAGAAAATTTACACTTTCTGGACAATTTTTCGTCTAGAAAATAACATTTTTCCGGTCTCTAATGTCACTGTCACCCTGTTTTTTGTTTTTCCAATCGCTCTTTGATAATACAAGATACCTTGATTTCGTTATTATGACAACAACATTTCGATGTATTGTCGAGTGACAGTTCGTTGATTTTTAATTTTGTTCTTTATGTCAAACTTGTTTCGCGTAGATTATAAAATATATCAAAGTGTCGGTCTTAAAAAAAATATTGTACGTCACGCAACCGATAATTAGTGTTTTCCAGGTCTCTCCAAGCTTGTCTCGACCTGAAAAACACTACTTTCCGGTCTTGTAACGTAAATTACTATTTCCGGTCTCTAATGTCACTTTTCCGGTCTTGCGATCGGAAAAACGTTATTTTCTAGACGAAAAATTGTCCAGAAAGTGTAAATTTTCTGGTCGGTTTTAAAAAAACATAGTTTACAAGGTAAGTAGATATAAAAAAGTAGGAATTGTGAAACCATAAATAATAAACATGAAAAATCTATGGAAATGTTTTTATAAATACGTAGTAGGATGTAGATTTTAAGAATCGCACTAATGTAGCTATTTTCTCATTCCGTGGTCGCCAACTTCACGAAATTCATGAACATGCCATAAAAGTAGGCTTGCTAGATATAAATTTGGAAAAGGGGTACTTATCTACATGCAGGCAGGCGCGTATACAGCTTTTAGTTATGAGGGTGGTAATCAAAGGAGAAAAAAGCGCCGAAGGCGTTAAAAAAAAATAGCGCCGCAGGCGAAAAATTTTTGGGTGCCACGCCCTTTTTTCAATGTTTGTGCTTGATTTTTAATTAGGAAAATAAAATACGCAACACAGAATCCTCAAGAAAACCACAAAAACAGTGTAACAAACCATAAAAATGCTTTAAAAAAATTCAACTTTAATTGGAAGAAACAATAAAAACATTAAAGCAAAAGTAAAACTATATGTGGATTTAAAAACTTCCTATAATATGGTAAATTATATAACTATTTATTGTAATATAAATAAAAAATATAATAAAAACATTAATAACTCCAATATATGGAATAATTTTGCTCTTGATATAAATGTCCGAGCGGCCTAAAATGGGGTATTTTCGGTATTTATCCCTTTTAGGTTTTTCAAAAAGGGGTACTTTAAAAAATATAATTAAAAAAGGGGTATTGTACCCCCAAAAGGGGTACTTCTGGCAAGCCTACATAAAAGAGCGTATTTATGGGATGTATAGCGCAGCTAAACAGAAACACGTTACCATTCGCTTAAGACACCTAAACCTTAAAATCATTGATATTGTTGAAATTTCCATTGGTTCATTAGTGGACTGTTTAAAAAATTTAAATGGCCTAAATGTACTGTATCAAACAGGCGTTTTTTAATAGAGAAACCCCATAAAGCCCAAAAACGAGTAGAATTTTTAAGAAAATTTAAGAATGACGGCAACTCTCAATTTCCCTTAAAACCTGTTTTTCTGGATGAAACCTAGATATACAATTAACGGCAACTCTCAATTTTCCTTAAAACCTATTTTTCTGGATGAAACCTAGATATACAGTAAAGGGGCTTTTAGGCGAAGATGATACATTACAAAAATCGTCAGAGGATGTACGTTATATTATTCTAGGGGAAAATGGCCTAAAACGACATACTTTCTGTAAAATAATTCATAATTTTGAAAATATTCAGCGATTTGGATTTTTAAATACATTAGGTTATTTCATGAACATTCTCGGTTTTTAGATAAGTTCCTATATTGTGCCATTTTAATTTAAAAAAAAGTTTGATCCATTCTTAACAAATACATGCAACTGTGTCATCTTAGGCACGTACTAGGATAAAATGACATATCGATTTAGGATAAAATGACACAACATAAGCAGAATAACACAAAAATTATTTATTTAAATATTATTAACAACATAGTTCGCAAATCAAATTTTTGTTTTTGGTGCAATACCAGCATATTCTGCATGTGACCATTTAGCGCAGTCCTGACATTTAAACCAAAAATCACCTGGTTTTGTGTTTGAGTAAAGCCCATTGCAATAGCGTCATCGTCATGTTCCACATTGGAATATAGATCTTCTATATCGCTTACATTTTGGGTTTCTTCTTGTGTCTGTCTGTTTTCCATTAAATTTTTGGTTACTTTTTGTCGTTTAGCGCGAGGATCCAAAATAGACCGTTTTTCCTCGGCTTTAATTTTTAATAATTCTACAATATTTGGAGTAGAAGTCAAAACTGATGTGCTCTGCCGCTTTCTATTTTGCCTCCTTTGAGACATTGATGCCTTTGGTATTGGAACAATATTTTCTATAGACTTTCGATAAGTCTTCAAATCTTCATTTATTTCTTTTCTGGATAGATTTAAAGAAATGACGTAGTATGTCATTTTACCCTTATCGTTATATTTAAACAAAACGCATAATATGCATTTCTACAATCGGAAAACAGTACTTATAACTATGGTTAAATATAGCCAAGAGAGTATTTATCAACATTCAGTAACATAATTATTAATTTAAAAAGTCCTACCTCAGAAATTTAAAGAATTCTCCAGCACCAAAAATTGTTTTGTTGTCTCCAAAACACATTAAATTGCACTAGACAAATATGCGCGAATCTGGCTTTACAATCATTACAAGACTGACTCGGAACAAGTTACATTTGAAAAAGCAGTCGGGGTGACGCTAATTTGGCGGGAAATTTAAAATTATTCGGTATGTCGTTTTAACTGTGTATGTCATTTTAGGCCATTTTCCCCTACATGCTGGTCCAGAAAATGGATTTGTGAATAATGCAAGTTTGATATTCAAGTCTGGCATGAAATCTGGTGATTATCATTATTCGATGAATAGTGAAAACTTTGATAAATGGTTTGAAGAAAAATTGTTACCAAACTTGGAAGAACCGTTACTTATCATTATAGATTACGCCACCTATTATTCTGGGCTAATTAAAAAAAAATTCCAAATACAAATTGGTCAAAAAGATTAAGTACTTATTGCGTGGTTAGACCAAAAACAAATTCCGGTTTTACCATTCGCAATAAACGATCAAATCTGGATAATAGTAAAGCAGCATATATAGCAGCATTTTATAGGTTGGACGAAATAGCATTGCAACATGGACTCGAGTTTTAAGACTTCCTCCATATCATTGCCACTTTAATCCCATTGAAATGGGCTGGTCGGAATGTAAGCGCTATTATGATGCACAAATAAGTTCTAAGCATCCTGTAACATATGCCGTAGTTTTGGGTCTATGGAATGAGGTCATAGAAAATGTAACAGTGGAAAAATGGAAAAATGATGTAACACACACCAATAAAATTATAAATGATTTATCGATACTTGAGATACTCTTCCCCTTATTAGTATAGTGTTTCCATACCATACCATGCATGTAAAACTTTAGAATATCTTCTTTCTTAGTGCTCATGTTCGGTATTTTATTTAATATTCTCGAATGATATGACGTATTGTCCTTAATAATCACCGAATTCGGAGGAATGTTAGGTAAAAGCTGTTCAGCAAACCATTTTTCAAACAATTGATGATAATCGGCGGCAGATTGAGTGATATTTTTTGCCGACAAGAGCAACGCATTAGACACAAAGCCATCTTTACCTCCGGCATGAAGAATAATAACACGTTTTCCCCTCGAACACGGTGTATTTAAAGTACAATTTTTTGAACTGTCTACCCAACCATACTCCACAGTCCTAAACTATTAAATAACTAAGGCGACAGTGATAGTGGCTTAATTATCTTTTAGCAGGTAGATAGAAATATCTTCATTCGCTGAAAATATTCCGCCTTTCTTGTCTAGGACATATAAATTTGCAATTACGTTTGTCTTAGTATTATTCAGACTGTCCGAGACAACGCCATTGGCGCTTGTCTCCATGGCAACGTGCATAAATTATGTGCGCTTGCCCGTTCTTCCAAATTTTTGGGTTTGTAAATACAAAATATAAGTATAGGTGAAACAAGGGTTTGTTAATTAGTTGTTTTTTAACACTGGAAACCCTTTTTATTTTGATTTTAGTAATAATGTTTCTTAAGGACTAAAGAATGTATTATTATAAGAATTAATAGCTTGTTCTTTTTTTCTGTCACACTCAAAACTCCTCGGTTTAAAGTATACAAAAATCTGACAACCCTGGTTGTGAGGTCGGTATCTTTGAAGCCCGTTAGTCGCTTTTTTATGTCTTCAAACTGAGTTTGGATAAATTACAACTTAGAAAATAATTTTTAAAAGGCCTATTTATATAACAGAAATTATAGTATTTTTTGCAAACGAAAGGGTACCTAATCAGAAAATCTGCTACATGAGAAATAGGGTTTAAGGATAGGTATTTTAATATTTTTAAATTAGTATGTGTGGTTTCGGAGAAAGACAGCGGAGGAAAAAATATATTTTAAATGCGATGATGCAAACTTGTATTATGGTTAATGAAGGTACTTTTCAGTACGGAAATCAATTAATTTTTTTTTGTCCTTTCTTGTTTTAGCCGCGCACTTTTCGGATATTATTAAATGTAATCTTGACATTGTACTAAAAATCTGTCGAAACCGAAAGTACGTAAAACAAAGCAATAAAGGGCTCCAACAGAAATCCCGTCCTTCTTTACGTTCGGCAATCACCGCAAGCCCATCCAATAAATACTCTGGTTCGCCTGCTTCTGGCTGATTACACAAGGTGCAGAAGAGACAACACGCAGCGGACGAAAACTACGATTGTCGAGGACAAACTTATTATTTGGTAAGGAAATAAAAAACTAAAAGTCTTCCTCCACAAAATTTAATAGAACAAAAAAATTTTTGCTCGGAGGTCTCTACATGTTTTGAACGTAGAAACGTTCACCATCATCAGGAGACAATAAAATGTATTGCTGATGGTTTTAGCAGAAGAGAAAAATATAAGTGGTATAAAACCTTAATGGAGCTTTTATGGAATTAAAAATTGATGTCATAATGTGAAGAAAAAATAGAAATAGATTAAAACATACAGAGTATGTAGAATTAAAACATACAGAGTGTGTGGAAAAGTTAATTAAAAGGGTCCAAAACGACCAAATAAACCCGGGGAAGAAGAAAAAATTATTTCTAAAAAGAAGAGGTTAAAATAGTATTTTTAAGAATAGGTATGTCTGTAAGACTTTGTTAAAATTTAAAATTTGTCACGTATATAAAACATGTATTAAGAAAGTATCGTGAATTCAGAATAAACGATCCTTTAAGGTATGGAGGTTTGGGGCACTTAAAGGATCGTTTATTCTGAATTCACAACAATTCATGACAAATTTTAAATTTTAATAATGCAAAAATAAAAATACTATTTCAACCTCTTCTTTTTAGAATTGATTTTTTCTTCTTCCCCGGGTTTATTTGGTCGTTTTGGACCCTTTTAATTAACTTTTCCACATACTCTGTAATCTGTATGTTTTAATCTATTTCTAATTTTTCTTCACATTATGACATCTCGACACACCAATTTTTAATTCCATAAAAGCTCCATTAAGGTTTTATACCACTGATCTTTTTCTCTTCTGCTAAAACCATCAGCAATATATTTTTCTGTCTCCTGATGATGAACGTTTCTACGTTCGAAACATGTAGAGACCTCTGAGCAAAAAAATTTTTTTTGTTCTATTAAATTTTCTGGAGAAAGACTTTTAGTTTTTTATTTCCTTTCCATACTATTAACTTCACTGTAGGTAAGTGTCAAAATTGAAAAACGGAGCCTTTGCATTGCGACGCGCTGACTTTTTCCGTAAATGAGATCTGTTACTTTGCAAATTTCTTATAATAAAATAATTAAAATCGCTTATTTAAACCTACTGCATATCTGAGATAGGAAATATTGTAAACTTTTTGTTTTGGTTTTAAGATGAAAATGTCAGCAGGTATTTTTTCTATAGTTTAACTAGCGTGTACCCGGCATGCGTTGCAACCCGCTGGTATAAATACAAACCCGATATATTAGTACCCGGCATGCCACTTTCTGAAATTGCACCTGTGCGAAGCCGGGGCGGGTCGCTAGTTGTACCTAAAAACCTTCCTCTTGAATCACTCTATCTATTAAAAAAAAAACGCTTCAAAATCCGTTGCGTAGTTTTAAAGATTTAAGCACACAGACAGCGACAGCGACTTTGTTTTATATATTACTAGCGTGTACCCGGCATGCGTTGCAACCCGCTGGTATAAATACAAACCCGATATATTAGTACCCGGCATGCCACTTTCTGAAATTGCACCCGTGCGAAGCCGGGGCGGGTCGCTAATTATACATAAAAACCTTCCTCTTGAATCATTCTATCTACTAAAAAAAACCGCTTCAAAATCCGTTGCGTAGTTTTAAAGATTTAAACACATAAGACAGGATAGCGACTTTGTTTTATACTATGTTAAGATTATGTTAAGATTAAGCGTACTGGGAAGCTTGAATTTTTGTTCTGCACCTCAAGAACATCCCCTGCTTGTAGACAGTAACTATTAGCTTTTCAGCTGAAGTTTCCAAGCTGATAACCCTTATGGACCATAGACAAATAGACATACTGAGAAAAAAGCCTTCTATTCCTTATAAAAATTCACATAATCTTTATACAACTGTTTAATACTACATGTGACAGCAACGCGTTTTCCTACTGTAGGACAACGAAAATTGCTAGACCGTTGTGTAGTGATAATATCACGATAGTTTAGCAAATAGGGAATATGAGCTAATGGTACCATAGAATGGTTTATAGCCATTGTTGCTCTGAATACTTACAGTTATCATCAAGTTCTATTGGGGGTGTTATCTGTTTTCATATACTGTATTAGTTTGGACTGGCAGTTGTAATGAAACTTGACATTAATCATAATAATATTTGCTTGCTACGGTTAATAAAGCATATACTTACCACGAAAAATCAGTAGGTACTGTAGTTATTAAAAATTTAAATAGCTTCTATATAGTGTGATATTGTTCTTGTCGTTCAATATTGCATATGTACATGTGTGCAACATGGTTTACAGAGATTTTAAAATTCGTTCATAGATTATAACGTCCAATACTAATGATAGGTTGTGCGAAATAAGAATCTTCTATTGCTTTATCTGACATGCATAGGTTAAAAAAATTTAAATAGAAAGTAAAAATAAATTAATTGAAACAGGTAGCTATTGGTACGATCAATAAAGTTCAAATTCAGACAGAACAGCTAAAAGAATTCGAACACGATGTGCGCACAAATACGTTAAAACTAATACTATACGGGCGCGGAGACTGCCGATCACTACGAACCCCCCACCAACGTCTTGTGGATTATAGGTTCTAACGAATACAATTCGTTTTTAGGGACGCTTTTCTGCTTTCTTAATTGCAGAGAAAGCGCTTTACTAGGAACAAAATGCGTCGCATTGAGAAGATACAATTGATTTCCTGACAAAATTTCTGTACTGAAAGTAGTTCATTATTTAACAAGACTGTGCTGCTAATGGAACTGATTACTACCAATAAGAACACTGTTCTAGCAAATCTGAAATTGATATAACACTATAGCAGGTTTCATACACTATCAATTTATTTAATATGGGTTAATAAAAAATAAACTATCAGGGAAACTATGTCTTAGCAAATCTATTGTATTAGATCATTTTCCTCAGTGTATATACCTTTAGACCGGTAGGTACAGCTTATTTACTGCGCAAAGAAAAGTTCATTTTGATGGGTGAAAAAATACGTCGGTTCGCACCTCTCACCTGTCATATATCTCTTGACGTCCATTAACGATGGGTATGTGCTTCAAAATGTTTAAAAAATACTTTTTTTTATACCTAAATTTATAAGTAGTGAAAAGTAAATATGTTTGAATTTTAGAGAAAAAATCATCAAGAAACAGTTTTTGTTAATCAAAATTATAATCAGCATATTATGAAACGTTTACACACAATTATTACACTAGTGCGACTTGCACTTGCCCGGTTTTATGTGAATCATCCACTGTCCAATAACAAATACGGCGTCGGTCGACAGGGTTGCCAACTGCATAACAACCTAATCTTGTCCGGACTTCTTCGGAGGGACGATAAGATGCAGCCATGCTTCAACATGTCGCATTGCAGCCCGCCAGCGCAGCATTTTTCCTAAATTATTGCGGATAATGGAAAGTGACTTTCGATTCGAAGAAATACGAATAATGAGTTTATGCAACGTTCCCGCCAATTGTTTTATGTTTGATTGCAGTGCCGGCATGTGCGTTAGTGATGCGGGTTGTCTCACCTATTGATTGGTATAAATTAATAATACCGTGCGAGCAAAAATTATTTGCATCAAAGAGGGCTTGGATTAAACAACGTAGGGCTTGGTTTAAATCACAATGATATGGGGACGATATATCTAACCAAATCTAGGTTAAAATTCTGTCAAATTCATATTATAACATGACATGACAAAATAATGAGTAATAAAATAGGTAGACAAATACAATTTTATTTTTGTTGTTTACAAAATTAACAAAGTAAGAATATACAGAAAGAAAAATAATTTAAAAAAAATTTTTTTCCAATAAGTTTTGGGTAAACCATTGAGAGTAATTCCTGCGTCTTGCAAAATCTGCGGCTTGTATTTCTTGGAATACTTGCACTTTATAAGGAAATAAATTTAGCTGCTTCAAGAATAGTCCTGCATGTTCCATAAGATCTGCCCACTTCTTGGGATAGGCGTCCTATACAATTTGGCGTATTTTGCATTATTTCACGAACGTTTGCAACAAGTTCTTCTGTTCTTATAGATGGTCTTCCTAATCCTTTTTTGTGTTGTATAGAACCTGTTTTCCTGAACACAGCCACGGTTCTTTTTAGGCAATGATAAAAATCCCCAGCAATAAAAGCAACGTTTGGAAAATGTTCGTGAAAATCGTCCATGCACAAACCCGGATTGTATTGCCACTCACCATTTAGTTACTCTAACCCCGTTTCGAAAATACGCTTCAACCATAAATGTTTTGTGCTGTTTCGTAAAGCCCGTTGTGTGAATTGTTCAAGAAATTGGAAAAATTAGCGATGAATCAAATTACTTGTAACGACTGTCAAAGATGACGGAATAACTGATTGATTGTTAATTCAGGTAGTTACTGACACCATTACGTCCTTAGAATCAAGGCCCTCTTTGATGCAAATAATTTTTGGTCGCACGGTATTATTCGATAATGTAGAAATTCAGGATTTTTTTTTTAAATAACGCGTCTTCTAATAGCAGGCCCAATGAAACATGCAAATATGTTGATTTCACAACCACATCAAATCCACGGCCACTTGCTGCCCTATTGTTTTACGTCTTGTTATATTAATATCTATAAATGTTCGTCTTTTGCTAGATACGAATCTTCATATTTCGAATTTATCGACGTAAGATCGGCTACAAAATGGCTCCGCTAATAAACTGCGAACATGATTATTTTTTATTAAATCTAAAAACGCACAGGAACAATCGTTACAAAGTCGACCGTACTTGCCAAAGTAGCACAACGTAAACTAAACAACCTATTTTTGTTTAAATACTAAACAAAATGTTCACTTGCCTTTGCCAGTTAACACGTTGACTGCCATGTGAAGTAAATATAATTCACACGGCCTTGTTCCACATAAGCCGCGTGAGTTAAATATAATTCCAAGACCACCGCATCTTTCAGGCTCCGTGAATACTATTTAACTCAAGGCCGTACAGTAAGCTTATGAGAAGTGTTTTAGGATGGCCCTAGGGTAAAATATATGCAGTTTGCCCACTATTTATATTCTATGTTTTCAATAAATGATAATATATATTATGTAGTAAAACAAGATGGCCCACGGGACATTTTTTTTGGTAAGTGTTTTAAAAGACTAAACAGTCCGACTATAACGTTTTGTCGAAATGATTGATACAGAGAACCATTTGATAAACGATAATCGATTTGGCGAATTAAGCATAATATTCTGTCTCGATGAATTCCTTTTAATTATTTTTTTCTCTATAAATCATAACTGGTCGGAAATTTTAGAATAGATAAAGTTTCTTACCTTGTTTTAAGGAGCTATGGTAATTTGGTTTGCACCCTGGAAGATAATCAAAACATACACGTATTTTTAGAAGTCTGGCGCCGGTAACTGACCTATTTTTGCACTTGCGTGCATTCTGTTCCGCTCCGTGCAGGCAACCAGCATTTCCGTTTTGTGCCTTGACTACTCAAAAAGGGTCTATCTTACTTTTAATATTCTAAAATTCGATTTTTGTATACATATTATTATGCAACCCTAAAAACATGATTCAAAAGGCAACGGCGCGAACCGCGAAGGGCAATGTAGTCGTTTGTTTTCGTTTAAATTCTGGGATGCGCTTATAATACTCATATAGTAATGGCAATAATAAAAACTTGAACGAGAAACTACGAGACTCTCGCGAGACGAGACGAGAAAACATCTTGCGAGATGGTAGCGAGGCGAGATTTGGAAAAAAATCCCATTTCGATTTGTGAGACGACACGAAAGTTTTTTGAGAAGTGGGAAATTTCTGGGCTTGTGAAACACTAATCCTTTCTTGTAATTGTTCTAAATTTGTATTTACACAATTCATACTTGCACTTTATAAGGAAATAAATTTGGCTGCTTCTTAAGAATAGTCCTGCATGTTCCATAATAAGTTTTAAAATTGATGGTCAGTATCCTGAAATCGGTATTCTAGAAGAAGCTCTATTGCAAAGGCACTCGTTTTGCTCCTTAGAAGATCGACGTACAGTTTCCCAACTTAAATTTCTTCACAACATCTTGCATAATAGAGTTGAATGCAGTGATATATTAGAAAACCTACAATTCCTCGTCCCTAGAACACGTCATTCCCACACTTTTTATGTACCAACCGCGCGTACCAATATCTGTAAATACTCCCCTATTTATCGATTGTGCAACACATACAATCTGCACCAAAATAGATTTGACATTTTTAGCTGTGGTTTATCCAGTATAAATCTAAATTAGCGTGTTAGTGTCTTTTTAGGCATAATTATTCCGTATCAATATAATAATTTAAGTCTAAATTGTTATCTCAAATTTTTGAATTATTGTTATATTATGACCTATTTTATTTTAAATAGCCTATATACCCATTTGTTAATTGGTTCGTTGTAACTGTGAAATGGTGTAAAATAAATAAATAAAATAAATAAATAAATAATATCTTCCCACTTCTCAAGTTCAACAAGTTCTTTCTGTTCTTACAGATGGTCTTCCTGCTCCTTTTTTGTGTTGTATAGAACCTGTTTCCCTAAACACAGCCACGGTTTTCAGGCAATGATAAAAATCCCCAGCAATAAAAGGAACGTTAGGAAAATGTTCGTGAAAATCGTCCATGCACAAACCTGGATTGTATTGCCACTAACCATTTACTCTAACCCCCGATTCGAAAATACTCTTCAACCATGAATGTTTTGTGCTGTTTCGTAAAGCCCATTGTGTGAATTGTTCAAGAAATTGGAAAAATTAGCGATGAATCAAATAACTTGTAACGACTGTCAAAGATGATGGAATAACTGATTGATTGTTAATTCAGGTAGTTACTGACACCCAACAGGTACTAAGCTCTACGGCTAAGCATTACGTCTTTACAAAAAATCACCCTGTAAATGTATTGCAACAACTCCCATACCAACATTACTAGAGGAATGATTTATTTAAAATTAAAACATGCTTTGACTAACATTATAAAAATTTAAGCGGCCACCCAGAAGTCTTATCTTCGAAAACATGCATCATGCGTTTCATAAGCTCGACCTCTCGCTTTAAATTATTTATTTGAACAGCATATTAAGTGGGTATCATCGCATGTAAATTACACCCAATTTTTGCCCTTCGCTGTCACCGAATTTCTCCGAAACTGCACTTACGACTTACTTCAAATTAAAAACGTTGAAAGACCAATCCTTAAACTATGTCTCTCATGTAGCAGATTTTTCGATCATCATTTCGTTTTTAAAATATACTATAATTTGTGTTAGTATAAATAAGCCAACTTTAAAAATTATTTTCTCCGAAAGAAAAGCCTGAATTAAAAATCTATTACAAGACAGACAACGATTGAACCTTTAGCTGTTCTGTGATAACAAATTTATTTCTATTTAATTAGCTTTAACTAGTAATATTTGATGACAGCCGAACACCTGCAACAATTTTTGAAATATTTATATTAGCTATCGTTGATAGTATGTACAATGTACAAAAGTTACTTTTTTGTTTTAAAATAAACAAATATATCTTGAAATAATTTCGATAAGTTAAAAGGGTTTTGAGTAAATGGTATCTATAAATGCATTGTCAGGAGTAAAAGCCATGATGCCCTCTTAACTCTATTAATAACCAACCAGGTAGGCCACATGAATATGTTAACAAATAATTAAAGGCCCTAATAAAAATTTGGGTGCCTATTCTTCAATTTCAAATTAATATCTGGAATGAAATTCTCCGTAGAACCAGATTTTTGTGTTATAGTATATTTAAATGGGGTATTGCTGTAACTCGTAAATTCCCAGCGAGTATAGCGGTCTTATTAACTGTTATTACAGTGATCTCGATGTTCTCGTGAAGCGAAGTGCTGAAAGCGTAAAAACTTCGGTGTACGAGGAAACCCACTCACACGAGGCAATACCTTAACCACGGATCGAATCATTCAAACTCCATAAAACAGGGCATAATTTAAACTCTTTATCATAGAGCTTCTAACGTTTGCAACAATCCGGAAGACCTTCATATTGAAATTTTAAATATCAAAAAAGATTTAAAAAATAATGGTTATCTTGAAACCCTTGTAACTAATGCCATCTCAAAACTTTAAAAAATCGCGAAGTAAAAACTAGCACAGAAACAAAAGAGGAACAAGCATTTCTTACAATACCTTATGTCAAGGGGATTTCTGAAAAGATTAGGAGGACAACCAGAAACTGTAACATCAAAACAGCATTCAAATCCGGAAATCGATTAGAAGCTTATAAAAGTAAAACCTCCACGTAATGAAAACACAAAAAACTGCATCAGCCTCAGAATTATAATTTAGTTTACACTTAAAAACGGTTAGAGATACTAACTAACCGAAACGTGTTAAGTAACAAACTAAGACAATGGAATTAATTTATTAATAAAATAATAGGGAACTTGACAAAAATTTTAAATGGGGAAAAAATTCTATAAATCATAAGTACATATTGTCATAAAACATATGGCAGCAAAAAAAACAACATATTTCGTCCCAAAAGACCGCTAGAAAGATTTAAAAATACCCCAAAATTCAAATTATTCCAAGCGGGTAAAAACGCGCTGCTAGTAGTCGTGACGTCAAGGGGTATCATTTGTCAGATTTGTGTGTGACATCCACGAAATAGGTTATAGGTTTTCAATAAATTTGATGATTTGTCAGATTTGACATCCACGCGTCAAGCGACACGACCTTAAAACAACAATACAATAACAATAACACACGGCAATCCAAATGCAAATTGGGTCGCTCGGCACCTGTCAGGAGTATCAGGATGACGGATGACCAAAAGTCATACCCCCTGACGTCATCGGGCTTCGCGCGCTTTAGAGATCGTTTGAAATGCTTTCGACACGCGCGAAACTTTAAAGAATTTTTACCAAGTTATTTTTGATTTTTAAGGAGTAATAATTGGGGAATATTTTTTTCAGGCCTAACTAAATCATATTATTGAAAAAAAAATTGGAAAGTTCCCTATTTAAAAAAAAAATAGTATAAATAATTTAATTTAGTAAATGTCTCTTTAATTGTTTTTTAAAAGTTGCCAATTTTTCTGATATTTTTGGAACGATTGTTATATTTTATTATTCCGTCATATAAGAGCGATTTTTTCCGAAATTACTTTTTACTGGTATAGTTTGATAATTTATACAATGTCTGGTATTATGATCATGTCAATATCTTATTCTCCTGAAGTGTTATGTTTGATTTTTTTTCTTTTAAAATAATAGAGTGAATTAGAATATACATTTTTTATTTATAAATGTTTTGAACGTGTAAATACCCCTTCGGTCTATATAGATTAACAGTTGGTTCTAAATGTGGTAATTTGTGTATGCATGTAATAAGTCTATTTTGCAATGTTTGTACTTGTTTTAAGTTTGATAAAGAAGCTAAGTATTGTAATTTTGAATATATTAATGAAAAATATATATTTTTTAAGTATTTCAAAGGAATTTAATATCTAGCTCTGTACAAAACAGATGCCAAAGGAGATATCGAGTTTATAATATATTTGATATTTCCAAGTTAAATTTTCATCTAAAACTAATCCTAAAAATGTTGTCATTTTTGAATATTGAATATTTTCATTATTAAATGTTAAGGGGTTAATGATAGAATGTATTTTTTTCTAGTTATAAACATAACAGAAGATTTTGTAAAATTTAACGTAAGTTTATTCTTTGTTTATAAATTGATTAAAGCCAAGAAAGAAGTATTTTTAAATTATTATTAATATCCAAATACATTTCTGCGAAAGTTTTATAAATAATTGTTGTATTATCTGTAAATAGCTATATATTGCCCTTTAAGTTCAATTTGGAGACGGCATTAATGTAAATTAAAAATAATAATGGACCTAATATTGATCCTTGTGGACCTCCACATATTATTTGTTTTTCCAAACTTTTTCTTTCCCCAATTTGAACAATTGTTTGCGATAGCTTAAATAACTTTAAAGTAGTTTGTGTGTATTTCCCCTTATCCCAATGTAGATATAATTTTCTTAATAAAATATCATAGTTTACGGTGTCAAAAGCCACAGACAGATCTAAGGATAGTAAACAGCAGTTTGGTACTGCTGTCAACATTAACTTGAATATTTGTTATTATCTGCTACAGCTATTTCTGTATCCTTAGATCTGCGAAAGCCATACTGATTAGCAAGGTAATTTTTTGATGTTACAGTTTAATTATAAAAACTTTGCACAACTAAAAGAAAACTTTAAGGAAGCTTATTTTTACTTCGAAAATTTTATCGCCTCGATTAAAGAATAAGTCCCCTGCTCGATAACTAAAATACATTAATATTCCTAAATACCATTCAAGGCCGTGTGCACAGCGCCATGAGCTTTTAGTAGGTGTTATATTAGTACTTCTTCAATCTTCAAAGTCCCTTTCGCCTAAAGCATGCCTGTCACAAATTTTATTGCTTAGAACAATGCTACGTTGCCAGGTCCGTTGGTCTCCGGTAGAATCGGGGAGAGTAAATTAAAAATTGCAGAAATTTTCATAAAAACATGACACTTTTTATCACCCCTATAGACCTATAAAAACAAGTGCAATGCTTATTAGGCCTGTATAAATGGCACACTTTGTACTATTTTGGGATTTGGTTCTTATAGGTTACCTTCCACAAATTTGAGTTACAACCTGTCTCGCCGGTTCGCTGTGTTTCGGCAACACTCGTGTTTTTGATTGGCGTAAATATCATTTCAAATGGTTGCCAACTTTTTTTAAGAGAAAAAATTAAATCCCCGGCCAGACAGCCTTTCCTAGAGGTGCTACCGTGCGAGCAAAAATTATTTACATCAAAGAGGGCTTGGATTAAAAAACGTAGGCTTGGTTTAGATCACAATGATAATATGGGGACAATATATCTAACCAAATCTAGGTTAAAATTTTGTCAAATTCATATTATGACATGGTGTGCCAAACCAATGAGTAATAAATAAGTAGACAAATACAAATTTATTTTTGTTGTTTACAAAATTAACAAAGTAAGAATATACAGAAAGAAAAAGAAAAATAATTACATAAATTGCTGAAATTGGCCAATGCTCCAAGCATAAATTCACGCATCTCTTCATATTTTCGAAAGTGTTGACCAGCATCTCTGGAGAAATGTTACGACATTCTTATATAATCCTTTCTTGTAATTCTTCTAAATTTCCAACTGGTGTTTTAAAAATAGTGTTCTTTAAATGAGTAAAAACGAAGTAATCCATAACCGTTAAACAAGGTGATCTAGGTGGGAATTCAATGTCTGATCGTAAACTGATCAATCTGTCGTCGAAAAAATTGGGTTAGTAGTTAATAGTTTCGGCGGCTGTATGGGCAGCTGTACCGTCCTGTTGAAAATATCCAAAACGTAGTTCGTCGTTAAGAAATTGCTCCACAAATGGATTCAAAATATTGTCTTTATGCCGCTGTGCTGTAACTGTGTCATGGAAAAAAATAGGACCAACAATTCTTCTTCGGGAAACAGCTAACCAGACACCAATTTTTTGAGGGTGCAATGTGGACTCTACAAAAAAATGGGGATTTTCACTACTCCACATGCGTGTATTCTGAGAATTCACATAACCAGAGAGGTGGAACCAGGCTTTATTCGAAAAAAATGTTAGGTCTTATAAATCATTTGTTTCCAATAAATTTTGGGTAAACCATTGAGAGTAATTCCTGCGTCTTTCAAAATCTGCGGCTTGTATTTCTTGAAATACTTGCACTTTATAAGGAAATAAATTTAGCTACTTTTTAAGAATAGTCCTGCAAGTTCCATAAGATCTTCCCACTTCTTGGGACAGTCGTCTTATACACTTTGTTGGCGTATTTTGCATTATTTCACGAACGTTTGCAACAAGTTCTGTGCTGTTCCCTAAAGCCCATTGTGTGAATTGTTCAAGAAATTGAAAAAAATAGCGATGAATCAAATTACTTGTAACGACTGTCAAAGATGACGGAATAACTGATTGATTGTTAATTCATGTAGTTACTGACACCTAACACAGGTATTAAGCTCTACGGCTAAGCATTACGTCCTTAGATGCAAGGTCCTCTTTGATGCAAATAATTTTTGCTCGCACGGTATTTTAATACACAGATCTTCTACTAATTTTATAGGCATGTGGATATTTTTAACACAACTTGACAATGTGTCATATTGTGACTATCGTGTCCTAGACGCTGTCGAAGTTATATTTTACTTCTTCAATCTTCAAAGAGCACCGGTTTCTCTCAATCAGATTTAGTGTCGCGTTAACATGGGTGTTTAACACCTCGTTTTTATCGTCGACCAATATCTTTTGAAGATAAATTGGTATGACTGGGCCATTAGTTATGGGAAACTGGTTTTATGTCCGGTCAGGTTGGAAAAGAAGAAATTACGGTAGCACGGTAGCTCTTTATTGGAAATGGGAATTTAATCTCAATAGAAATTTTAAATAAATTACAAATATACAGGGTGTTACGTAAATTACCGGAAGTTATGACCAACTTTGCTATTTTAAATAGAGTACCCTGTATATTAAGGCATTTTTGGATACCTTATTAAAACCTAAGTAACTTTTGTTAATGATAATCTATACCCGTCTCTAACCGCTTTTGATATATGAATTATAAAATTAATTTTTTCTGTAAAAACATACCGAGAAGAAAGCTGAACATTTGAAATTTTGACAATCGTAGCGCGATTCTTTTAGAGGAAAATACGCACTTCTGACGGTAGTATCATTAAACTCATCCGATATAACCATTATGACGTAACAATTAGATACAATTTTTTTGCACTAAATTAAGTGATTTTCAAATTTTAATTTATTGTCACTTATAATCTCCCTAGCAGCAGAATTATCGGGAATTAATTCTGCTGCGTGGGAGATTCGGTAAGAAAATTTCATAAATTGGAGTTTTTTCTTATTGAGCTAGTGTAGTAGACTGTCTACTTCCAGCACCGGAGATGGAAAGACCTCTGAAGAAGCTCGCCACTCGTGCTGGCGAAACGTTATAGGAAGCAATTCCAACCGACGACGGCCTTTAGACCCGAATGACTAGCTCACCGACTGGCCGCGAAAGCCTAAACCAATTTTTTCTTATTGTAATTTTTTTTCTAAAATGCTACATAAACATATTTCCGGCGGCTTTAGTTAATTGTAACTAATTAAAGTTTTAGAAATTAAGTTCATTTTAGCCGTTAGTAACTCATTTTTATTACTAAAATGTAAGAAACATTAAATAACAAATTTGTTATCTGAAATCCAATGTCTTTATAGCTTTAAATTCAATTTCTTAATAAAATTGGAAGTTCTTTATCTTCTTCAAGAAAGTGTAAATATGATTGTCCATTAAGTCTTCTTGGGAGAAAAAATGGGCCTATCAAATAATTATGAATTATGCCAGCCCAAACATTTAATGAGAACTGTTTTTGATGATTCGATTCCCACAATTGCATGAGGGTTTACATCCGCCCATAAATGGTTATTATGGGAATTTCTTATTGAGTTTCGAGAAAAATTTGCTTCATCGGTAAAAAGAATGTGCCTGTCAAATAACGGATTTTCCAACAGGTTTTAAAGAAACCACTCACAGAAATTAATGCGCAACGGGAAATCTCTAGGGAGTAATGCCTGGACTCTTTGAATGTGATATGGGTATAATAAATTTTCGATGAGAATTTTCCAAACAAGAAAATTTGAAACATTAAATGATGCCGCGATTTTCCTCGTGCTAGTTTCGGGGTTCTCCTCAATTTCATGTAAAATTCCTTCTTTAAGTTCCTGTGTTCTTACTGTTTGATGGACTCCTTTAGCACTATGGTTTACTATTAAATTTCCGGTCTCGTGAAGACGTCTATGAATCCTAGAAAATGTTCTCGGATCGGGTAGTACGCGATTTGGATACCGCTCTTGGTATATCCGCCTGGCTTTATATGCATTTCCGTCTGCAAGCCCATAAGTAAAACGCATGTCAGTTAATTCACTGTTTGTAAAATTTTCCCATTTTTTTTTTATCAGATTTTACGTCTCACTCTAATACTAATTATTTAATGATGAAAAACCGATGACAACCCTATTGTTTTTATGAAAAGAAACGTCAAAATTTATGAAGCGTTACCCAGCCTACTAATTTTTATATAACTTGCTTTAAAGGGCATTTAATATGCTTACCGTTTTTTTCTAATCAAACATTCAATCAATATCATGCATACGTGAACGTCACTGGTAAAAGTAGAAAATAAAACCATGAAAAAAGTGTTTTTACTCATGGTGAGTGCCTACCAAATTTTAACAAAACATCGAAAGCAGTCCCAATGAACCGAAGAAAAAATTGGGTTTTTGTTTTTATTTTTTTATGCAAAAAGGGCGCATCCTACGAAAGTAAGTCTATGGACCAAATTTGCTCCAAAATAAATGAGGATTTTAAATATAAGTTTTACTTTAGAAAAATCAGTGGCGTACCATTTTTTTCTTAAAAAATATTCAGTTCAAACCCCGTACGGACGTCACTGGTAAAAATTTAAAAAAATCTTTTAAGTAAAAAAATGCTCCTTAATGATTAAAAGGTGCGTACAAAATTTCATAAAAATATCTAAGAGTGATATCATAATTATGATAAAAAAGTTGTATTTTTTTAAAAATGTTAACATCCTATAGCTCAAAAATTAAGAACTTTAGGACATATGTTAATATTAACTTTACTTCTTAAAATCACCCAAGGATTCACAACCTTAAGTATCGGCACTCAATTAAAAAACACCCTGTATATGATTCTTTAGGTAAGAAGTTCTACGCCATTTTATTTTTATTAGGATTTTCCACTTCATTTTCTCAAAATAAACATCACTGGTGATGATAGTCTGGAAGTCTGGGGTAAAAATACCTATAGATTAAAAGGTGTTATATCTACAATAAGGCCATCAATTGGCCCTATTTATTTTTCCCTTTATTCTTTAAATTTGAGTACCTATACCTAGGTTACTGGCTCAAAACGCCACTGTCACTGCGGAGATTTAATTTTGCTAAAGAACAGTGAAGAAATCTAATAAAAAATTAAATAAAATTACGGATACATAACTGAGGGCCAATCCTAAAAAAGAAGAAGCTCAGAAAAAGGTAATTTAGTAGTAGCTAGGTAGCTAGACTACCAATGATAAAAATAATTTACTACTGTTTACGTGCTCTTTGCTTTGTTGGAATCTAATAAATGAATTAAGACAGTGGTTCCCAAAGTGTGCGCCGCGAGGAGTAACCAGGGGCGCCGCCAGACGCTCTCTTACGACAACAGCCTAAAGCAAAATTCGCTTCTTCCGATTTGGTGGAGTTTTGGGTAACCGTTAAAAATGAATATCCATTTCTAAGTTCAAAAGCTTTGAGGCTTTTAATCCCCTTTGCAACATTATATTTATGTGAAGCCGGATTTTCAGCTGTAGCTGTAATAAAGAGCAAATATCGTTCAAAGATCAACGTGGAGCAAGAAATGAGAGTGGCAGTGTCAAGCCTTATTCCTCGCTTCGAAAAAATGTGTGGAGATCACCAAGCTCACCCATCACATTGATTTTTTGAAGTGAAAACTTCTTTACGCGCGTTGAGCACTTTTGTGGGCACTGAATTAAACTGAGCTGTCACGCGTTACCTGAGCCGTCACGCGTTACGCTCGGCTGCGTTACGCTCGAATTCGACAATGAACGTTATATGAAAGAGCATGCCGCATCAGTCGCATTCAGTATCGACGTGGAAACAGTGTGCGTTGTTTGTGTGTTTAAGATCACAAGATAGACACTTGTTGCGTCTCAGGTATGTTCTGGCATTTTTTTCAAGGGTTGTTCAATTTTAGGAAATATCTTTTTTCGTATGCAGTAAAATTAAAATTGTATTTGATATTATTAATTTCACCTTGTTGAAGTTTTCACTTCTGTCGTGTGGTCTTAAGCACACACAATTTTTTTTCTTTAATCATGATAAATGTGTTCGTGTGTGTTATAGTTAAATAATAAAACAAAATATAAGCGTTAGATTAGAGCTGTTTTCATTTATGTGTTGCCGTTTCTTGGACACGACTATATACATATTGCTAGTGAGGGCGCCCTGACAAACTACTAAACCTGTAAGTGCGCCGCAAACTGAAAAAGTTTGGGAACCACGAATTAAGTTATAGTGCCCCCCCCCCCCTTTTTTTCCTAAGGAGTTCCTATCCCATGCTCCCATATATTTCATTTTCCACACGGAACTTGAAAGACTAATAAATATCAATTACAATTTTCTCAACGTATCGTTCCACCCATTCTCTAATCCCTTTAATTAAAATTAATATATCTCGCACTCACGACAAATAATTTTAAAATTAATTCCCACACGATGAATAAAACGGTTTCCGACGGTCCCGACACGCGATTAATATGTTAAACTATTAATTTTATGTAAACTATTAAGCGTTGCCATTGGTGAGATCACGCACGCCGACACGCACCAGTGGTGGAAATTCCCTTAGCTCTTTGTTGTGGCCTCGCGCCCCGGGGGGCACTTTGGCCACGCGAAATCGCCGCGATAACATTTTTTTGATTGTCAGGTTTTCCATGATTACACTGAGAGAAAACTTCATTAGCCGTAGCCGGAAATCCAGTAGTAGTAGCAAAAAAATCTGGATTAAATAGGCGCCAAAAACAACTCTTTTGTAGCTACTATAGGTTCATTTTTTTTAAATGACTTTAACCCCAATATGGTTATTTTTTAAATATAACTTTTTTGGTGCTAAAAAACAACTATGTTGTCCTGAAAAAATAGATGATGCAGTAGTAAAAAAATTTTCATATCGATGCTTGGAAGGCAAAAGGTCTTAAGCGACACATTTCGTGAAATTTATATTTAAACGTCACTAAAGTTTTTTTGTTTTTCCGCGTTGAATAAGCGAAGTTTTAGCTTCCTACTATGATATTTTTGTCGCTTGAGTCAACCGAAAAATAATAAATCGCAAGCCACTTTTTCCTACCAAGCGCCAAAATAAAGGATAATTTGAAACTAAACTGTCGTTTAGATTATTTGGGAAAACAATTAAATCTTATTTAAACCAATTTGCTGTTCAGTTTATTTTTAATATTGGTCGTTATCCTGTTTTGCTACAAAAGAAAACAAGCAAGTATTGTCGCTTGAGCTCTTTTACGAGAATGTTAAAACATTTAAACCTATTAGCCTATTTTTACTAATCAGGTGGTTAAAACGTTTTAACTAATCATTTGTATTTAAAACTAAGGTGATAAAACGTTTAACCTAATTATTTGTATCTAAAACTAAGGTGGTTAAAACGTTTTACTAAATCATTTATATAAATCTAACGAGGTTAAAACGTTTTACCAAAATGCTAACATTGAATGTATGGTTTGTTAAGACCTTTTACCCAAATGTAATTAGGTCACTAAATTGATTAAGCGACAGCAATTTTGTTATAGGTATAAGGCATGTTGTGGTGTATTTATAGTCATTACAACAAAAACGTCTTAGATTTTATTGTAGCAATTTTGAAATTAAAAAAATGCGCCTGAAAATAAAAATATAAATAATTTAAAGTTAAAAAAAACTTTAAATCGTTCTACTGCGCAGTTATTAAACTGTCGCTTATGACCTTTTGCCTTTCAACCATCGATATATTAGAAAAAATTATTTTGTGATTAATTTAGGTTGTATAGTTTAGAAAATAATTTATTTTTATTATTTAGGTACTACTAAATCACTTTTTCTAAGCTACTGCGCCAAAATGATGAGGTTCCTTCACCATTTATGTTTGATTTTTTTAGGATTGGCCTTTAGCATAGACAAACACCTTTAGATAAGTAAACAATAATCACGAAAGTGGCAAATTTATGGCCTCGCGTATGTAAACAAAGCCACACCGGATTAGACATGCGCACTGCAACATTATCATTTGACGAAAGGGAAAATAGACAGGTCCGGGCTTTAAAATTTAAATTCTTGCCAAAAAATTGGACTTTCTTCTCAATTTTTGATCAAGTTGGGAAAAAAGGTAGTGATTTCTGGCATTTTTAGTAGTAGCAAACCTATCAAATTTTAAAGATAGGAAATTGTTTTTAAGGTTTTGATTCTAAAATTTGTTTAAAAATGATTCGTCGTCGTGTTTTTAGTTCGAAAAGAAAGAGAACAAGTCAATGAAACTAGTCCTATAAAATCGATTATAAAAAACAAACCAAACCAGCAAAATAACCAATCTTTGATGTTATCGCGTACTTACCCTCAAGTGAAATATTAGTTGGTTTATAACTTGTATTGATTTTTACAATTTGGCAAGAACTTGGGTACGTGTAAAACATTTAAAAGCACAATTTTTCATTCAAGAATTTAAAAAAGTTTTGGCCCGAGCTCTATGTAATACTTTCTCACCCTTGGATTAATATAAACATACCTAGGTATTTCCTTTTTTCTAATTAGATTGCAGGGCTGCAAATAAAATATACGAAAACATGCAAAGGGATAATCTGTCTTAGCGTGTGTTTTTCTTTATTTTCATATCTTGCTTGTATAGCCTAGGCCTAGTTAGATGTGTTTAAATTGATCATAATAAAATAAAGTTATATATCAAGATACAAATCACTACTCCATACTTACTGAAAGTATGAAATACTTGGTATTTTCCCCCTATTTGGGCATAATAAAATCATGCAACGGTTTTTACTAGTCATTGTTTATATTCCAATTAGAGTATCAGAGTTACTAAAAGCACAAACACAATTCACTAAACTACACAAAAACTAAAAATCCGTAAATATTAAACATCCACAATCCGCAATAGCAAAGAAAACAAGGAATCCACAGAGAAAACCTAAAACACAACAACAAAAATGGCGCCGCGAGCCGGTTCTGGAGTGTATTTTGAGCATGTCGCTAAATAATGACAGGCCGATAAAAAGAGGTTTGTGCGCATGCCCAATCGTGCTATATCTAAAGGTAAATGTCTATGGCATTCAGTGACGTATTCGCTATTTTATTTAATTAGATTTTCGTACCCAAATTAAACCTGACGTTCTAAGCCAGTAATCTAGGTCTATAGTTTTAAAGAATAAAAGGCAAAATTACTAATGTCATTACTGTTTAGACAACAGTAATATATAATTACAATACTTTTTATTCTATAGGTAATTTGGCCCAGACTATCAGCTCCTCATATGTTTATTTTGGGAAAATAAAGTAAAAAATCATAATAAAAAACGGCGAACAAGTTTTTACGCAAATAAATGCAGTTGGGATACGGTTTAATAAAACACAAAAATGAACTACAATGTTTTTTTTATATGAAAACATTTATTTATTTTTTCCACTACGTAAGACCAAATGAGAATAATTTTTATTTATTATAAAGTATGTTTAATAACAACGGGGGACCAAATTTATGGTTAAGGGGAAAATTAACACAAATGCCCCTTGAATGTTATAGGACATACCGACACAACACTTTTGTATCTCGGTACACAAAATTTGGTATGCAGTCAAGCACTTGCACTAAAAGTACACCATCAGGCATCAATCCCACCCACCACGAACGGCAATTAAATGAATCGTGTTAAATTTGCTTCCGATTTCATTAGTCAAACGTCGAGTGAAGCAATCCTGAGACCTTGACTCCATTGAATTTAAACCACACTGAGAAATGACAGATCACTGTTATAAATCAGTTCGTCTCTCTCCGTCACGCTTAGCACTTTAGAACAAAAGTAAGGGATAGACTATATAGCGCTCGCTGAAAGTTTGAAAGCAGAAAGTAAACCAGGATAAGACATTGCATAACCGTCTGGGAATCTAAATGCTGAATATCTATGAAATGTGCTGGACAGCTTCCAAACGATTTATATGTGTTGCATGAAATGGACTCCATACTGAGGATGCATACTCCAGATTGGGTCTCACCAAAGAACAGTACAGAGACTTAAAGGATTCTGGACGCATAAAATATCTCGAAGATCTCTTTATAACCCTTAACATTTTTAGTGCCTTCTTCTTAATATTGGTAATATGTGGCACGAAACTAAGAGAGCGATCTAATCCTATCCCCAAATCAACCATACTGTCCATAAGTTTCAGTGCATCCTGTCCAATAACATATTTTAGGCTAGAGACAAAGAAATATTTTGTACGTAAAGGATATTTGTACATACTCTGCTTTGCTGCATTGCAAATAGGTAAAAGTACTTTAATTATTGAAAGAGAAATATTTGTATTAATATTCCAGGATAGAAATAGAAGTATAAATTTTTGTTTCCTGCTTTTACGAGCCTTGCATATGTTATTTTACATTTGAATGTTTTATATTTCATAGAAAATGAGAGAAATATATGCATAAGGTCAAAACTTCACAAGACACGTACAAATACGAGTATTCCGACGACTAACGGCATCGCAAAACAAATAGTCCGATTACTCACAGAAAAAAATTAGGGTTTGTTCGATTACTACAGCTGTTTTGTTGCTAACCAAGAATAGCCAACGCGTGAAAAAGGTGAGCGAGGTTGCTACTATCATTCTAGATTTTGTCACCATGGAACTAAAATAAGTAGGTAGGTACTACTAAATACAAAGACTTGAATTAATCATATTTATTTTATTTAAACCCAGTGGCGGATCCAGAAATACTCCTAAGGGGGGGGGCCGTGTGCAAAAAATCAAAATAAATCAGTATATTTATATTTTATATTGTGAAAAACGTAACACAAATTTTTGTAACAGGTAAACAAAAAATAATTTTCAATGTTTCAACGGGCTTTAGGGGGGGCCCGGGCCCCATTGCCCCCCCCCCCCTCTGGATCCGCCACTGTTTAAACCAACAAAACAAAAATTTGACTTTGGCATCAAGTTCTGCTTCGATCGAGATGAAAATTAAGCAAATAAATATTAGTCACTTGATTCGCATTATCTGTCAAATTTTAATTTTTTCCAAAAAATAATTCAAATGTGGGGTTATTTCTGAAAATATCGAAATAAGTTAAAAGAAAAAGTTTTTTTTTAATGCAGTTTCTAGTCCACATGCAAAATTTTAGCTGCATAAGATAATTTTGATTTTTTACCCACCACTAAAATTTATTTTCCACTTAATGAACACTTTACTGATGACACTGTGTTCTTTTTTGTTTTAATATTAAGGTTTATTACTTTCAGACACAAACTACGTTTTCAAAAATACTTATTATACAGGGTTAGGAAAAATTACCAGAACGGTCGATTATTTCAAAATATACAGGGGTTATCAAAAAACGTCTTATATAAAAAATGTAGGGCTGTTAAAAATCTACATATCGGTGATAAATTGAAATATACAGGGTCGCTTACAAAGTTGTGGAGAATGATGGTTATATTTTTTTAAATGGAACACCCTGTATATTTTTACATTTTTCAGTTCCACATAAAATTATAATTATTTTTTATTAAATGCATTAAATTCATTATTATTTATTAAAGTGACATTTTTGAACTTTGACAGCTTCTAACTTTCTAACAGTACGTCTTAGAGCAAAACGGCTTACATGTCCCTATCTTCAATTTTTATTATCTTCCCAAAAAAATCAACTTCAAGTCAAACCGGAACAACTATATTTCCTGCTTTCGTATTACATCCGGTTTAACCGGAAGTTGATTTTTTTGGGAAGATAATAAAAATTGAAGATAGGGACATGTAAGCCGTTTTGCTCTAAGACGTACTGTTAGAAAGTTAGAAGCTGTCAAAGTTCACAAATGTCACTTTTCGAGAGTCAATATCTCGGAAACTATAAAGTATAGACTAATAATGCATTTAATAAAAAATAATTATAATTTTATGTGGAACTGAAAAATGTGAAAATATACAGGGTGTTCCGTTTAAAAAAATATAACTATCATTCTCCACAACTTTGTGGGCGACGCTGTATATTTCAATTTATCACCGATATGTAGGTTTTTAACAGCCCTACATTTTTTATATAAGACGTTTTTTGATAACCCCTGTATATTTTGAAATAATCGACCGTTCTGGTAATTTTTCCTAACCCTGTATGAAGTTACCTTATACAGGGTCAAAAACAAATAAACTTTGCCTCACATGTGACCAAATTTTAATATGTTTGAGAGTAGTGACCACAGTTAGGTATAGATGATGGTAGTTTAGTTGGATAATGGTGTTTTTTTGACCATTATCCAACTAAACTAACATCAAATTTTAATAGCCCAATTTTGATATTGTAGAAAAACACACCTTTAATATGGCGCTACTTTAGAGAAAATATATCTGAAATAAAACATTGTCAAAACTAAGAAGTTTTATGTAGGTTGCGTTGAGTCTTATTTTGCAAAAGTGGTGCAATTTACAAAATATGGGTAAAAAATCACAATTATCTTATGCAGCTAAAATTTCGCATGTGGGCTAGAAACTGCATTACAAAAAAATTTTCTAATAACTTCTTTCGATATTTTCAGAAATAACCCTTATAACTTTTAAATTATTGTAAAAATTTAAAATTTGACAGATAATGTGAATCACGTGACTACTATTTTTTTTGCTTAATTTTCATCTCCATCGAAGCAGAACTTGATGCCAAAGTCAAATTTCGAATAAAGTTATTAATAAAAAAAAATCCCATATGATGCGGACTTTACTGGTCACGCTGTAATATATGACTGGATAACAGCGCTTCTTTTGATGTACGTGTTAAGTATAGTGGACTAGCTAACTAGATGCTGGAATCTTTGGTTTCCTTAAAACATATACAGTATAGTCTATTCTATAAGAAGTCTATGGTTGATAAAATGCAGCCAGTGCAATCCGTTATTAATACCAAGTGATTTATATTTGGTGTTTAATTAAGTTAAATTTTAAACTATAAAAGCGACTGCTGAACATAAATAACGGTTTTTAGTTTGCTTTTATAACGTGCAGTAGATTAATACGAACTAATGAAATAGAAATATCCTATAAATATTCCTAAGCCTCGCGGTATAGCCATCGACCGATTGTGCATTGCACTATTATTGCACACACAATACGGACCCGGCTTATGGGCGTTTATTTTGGCAAAAGTTGGGTTTCGCTTGTCCACTTCAATTTATGTTTTAATAATTTTCAGTAATTTTCGCCGTGTGTGCAGTCATTATAGATACTGAACTGAAAAACCGGAATTATATTTTACTATAGCCATAAACTTCGGAGCGTTCATAGTTATTAATTGCATGTAATACAAATTTATTACCCGTCCATGTTTTAATTGTTTTGAATAAAAAAATTAAAATTTTATGCAGGCTGTTAGAGGGCTCAATTCCGGATTATGTTCCTCTTCGTTCGCTGTCAGAGTCAATCCCGAGAGGACCTACGGTTTAACGTGGGCTTTAAACCACGATCCTCAGTCATTAGAAGCACCCCACGAGATATCCCATCTCATCCGGCCTGGTTATCGGCGTAAATGGGGTGGGATTGTGGAATGATCATTCTTCTCTAGTTTTTGCTCGACGTCACGTCAAGACCAAAATCCACCGGGGTGCATGGAGCCAGTTTTCCGACCGTGGGATACGAAACCAGAAACTTTTGCCTTAGAGTTCTCATCAGTGACTGTCGCGTTAACCATGAAACCATCAAAGCACTTTAGAGTTTAGGATTAGGTTTTAAAAACAAACCCGAACAAACCCCAACAAACCTGGTTTGCGCGCCGCTTCGTCATGCCAGGCTAGTCGCATAAAATAGAAAGAAATATATGATAAACCACAATAAATATGTCTCGCACTCTTACTGGCTCATAAGGCATTTAGTGCCTTGGCCAGATCCCCAAATCAGACCAGGATTGACGGATTTTCACGTGCTTTATTTTGTCTAGCCGGCTAGTACCAATTGGACTAGTCCATCCTCTTTGCTACCACTGTCACATACCAGATGGCAGGTGTTTTCAATACGGGTTTCCCTGTGAATAAATTAACTTTAACATACAGGGTGTTTAAGGAGGAAAGGGCAATATTTTGGGAATGTGTACAGAGGGTAAAAATAAAAGAAATAAACCCATATGTTTTAGTTCGATTCTCAACCATTTCTGAAATAATCGGTTTTGAATTTTTTTTATATTAAAATAATGAAGAAGGCTTTAGTTTTAAACGTCCGATACATTTTGATTGATAGTTTTGACATGCATAGTAGTTGTCAGTTAGCTTCGTATTGAGCGCATCGACTTGAACCAAGATTTTCTTACTTAAAATGCCCCACACATTCAGTCACAGGGAGTATGCCGACATGATATTCGTGTATGGTTGCATTAACGGTAGTGCGATGCGCGCAGTTAATGAATATCGACGTCGTTTTCCAGTTCGAAGAGTTCCTAATAGACGAGTTTTTCAAAAAGTATTTGCAAGTGCTCAGGAAACTGGACTGTTTCTAAGCGTGAGAATTGTTTCTGAAAAAGTGCAGGATCTAGAATATCCTTTACTTTCCACATCTAGAATCTAGATGTGGAAAGTAAAGGATATTGATGCAGAGAACTTAGGTATAAGTACGAGACGGGTTGCAAATGAACTTCATATACCATCACATCTAGCCGTATGGAAGTCACTTAGAAAAAACGGTTTAAAACCTTTTCACGTTCAACATCTTCTAGATGGTGATCCTCCTTCAAGGGTACAATTTTGTGAATGGATCCATCAAAATTGAAGTCTGCACAAATACAGTTTATTTAGCGATGAAGCTCAGTTCACTGGTGATGGAATTAATAATTGCTACAATGAACATCGGTGGTCAGATGAAAACCCTCATGCTACATTTGAACGAAACATTCAACATCGATTCAGTATTAATGTCTGGTGTGGAATGCTCAACGACCAGTTATTTGGAAGGGTATTTACGGTTTTTGGAAGACCATTTGATACACATTTTGGATGATGTTCGACAACAAATGTACTTCCAACATGATGGAGCCCCACCTCATTTTAGGCTCCGTATTTCCTCCCCAAAAACCCTGTATATTTCTATCATAATTTAATTATTGGTCGGTTTGGTCGGTGGTTTATTCGGGGGTTTTGTTGATCATTGATCACTTATTTTTAATCCTTTATCGCTTTTCAAAGTAAATAAAATCAGTTTTTAAAACTTTCGCGACTTTCCACGCTTTTCTTGGAAGAAAAGATGCAGGTTAAAGAATTGGTTCGCCCCTTGCCCGATTTGTTTTTATAACAAACGCTCAAGGTGGGCAGAAATCACAGCTTCGAAACTTAACAGGAATGTTTATTCTATCTATGTTTTTCTTTTTAATATCGAGAAATACACCTTATTTTTTTATGTGTTATGGTTTAAGGCAATGTGCTGCATCTAATTTTTGTCTATTTTTTTAGAAATTTTTTCGATTTGATACTTTGGCTCTACTAGTTTCAATTATCATCAGCCGCCACTGGTAACAGCATAACAGACGTAAATCAAATACATAAAAAAATTGCACCAATAAAACATAAAAACCACTAAACAGCTGATGTCCCTCTGTCTCTGTCGAACCAGCTGCAAACAGCTGCAACTTTTTATTATAATTGCCGCAACACAGACAGCTTTTACTTGATAAACGTTCATCATAATAAATACATGAATGGAGGTCGTCGCCCTGAAATCTCTTCAACAACGCCGATAAAGGTAATCCATTCACGAAACAAATCAATACCAATACCTTTCTAAAGATGTATCTCCATGTAGACTGATTACTGGCAATAATTGTGTTACCGCACCTGTGCCTCTAATCACAACCACCCCGAACATCGGCAACGTGTACAGATGGCGACACGGTTTGTTCCGTGAGAAATGTTCCGTGGTAAAGTGCATTGTGTCCCGTCGGACATCATTAATTATCCCGGGCAAGATCTATTAATTGGTAATTATGTTGCTAATAGGTTGTGCAACCGTGCGGTTTAGAATAATAGAAGGACATGTGTGCACGGATTATTAAACTAATGCTTATCTAGAAGATTTTTACTTAAAGTATACCTCAAAGTATATCGTCTTGTCCGTTTTACATCAATTATCAAAATGCAAATTTCTAGCCAAAATTTATTATTAATTACAGGCTAGATTCAACTTTTCCTACTGTGCGAGCAAAAATTATTTGCATCAAAGAGGGCCTTGCATCTAATGACGTAATGCTTAACCGTAGAGCTTCATATCTGTTGGGTGTCAGTAACTACCTGAATTAACAATCAGTCATGTTTGACAGTCGTTACAAGTAATTTGATTCATCGCTAACTTTTCCAATTTCTTGAACTATTCACACAATGGGCTTTACGGAACAGCACCAAACATTCATGGTTGAAGCGTATTTTCGAAACGAGGTTAAAGTAAACGTCGCTTTTATTGCTGGTGATTTTTATCATTACCTGAAAAGAACCGTGGCTGTGTTTAGGGAAACAGGTTCTATACAACACAAAAAAGGACCAGGAAGACCATCTGTAAGAACAGAAGAACTTGTTGCAAACGTTCGTGAAATAATGCAAAATACGCCAACAAATGGTATAAGACGCCTGTCCCAAGAGGTGGGAAGATCTTATGGAACATGCAGGACTATTATTCTTAAGAAGCAGCTAAATTTATTTTCTTATAAAGTGCAAGTATTCCAAGAAATACAAGCCGCAGATTTTGAAAGACGCAGGAATTACTCTCAATGGTTTACCCAAAATTTATTGGAAATAAATGATTTATTAGACCTGACATTTTTTCAGATGAAGCCTGGTTCTACCTCTCCGGTTATGTGAATTCTTATGTGAATTCTTAGAATACACGCATGTGGAGTAGTGAAAATCCCCATTTTTTTGTAGAGTCCACATTGCACCCTCAAAAAATTGGTGTCTGGTTAGCTGTTTCTCGAAGAAGAATTATTGTTGGTCCTATTTTTTTCCATGACACAGTTACAGCACAGCGGTATAGAGACAATATTTTGAATCCATTTGTGGAGCAATTACTTGACGACGAACTACGTTTTGGATATTTTCAACAGGACGGTGCAACCGCCCATACAGCCGCCGAAACTATTAACTACTTACGCAATTTTTTCGACGACAGATTGATCAGTTTTCGATCAGACATTGAATTTCCACCTAGATCACCTTGTTTAACGTACACATGTTATTAGTATATTTTTAAGACTGTGTGAATTACAATTTGAGTTAGATTTTTTTTAATCCGTCACTGATTAATTTTTCTAAAATACCTGTCAGCCTGTGGTAAATAATAAATTTTGGCTAGAAATTTGCATTTTGTTAATTGATGTCAAGGCATGACGATATACTTTACTAAAATTCTCCGATGGTACCTAGACGGTTGTTCAGAGCCGAGTCAATTCTCTTGGCGCCCTGATACCTACTACTTGTGAATTCTTATTTATTTCTTCTGAGAAAAAATACGGATAAACGAACTGAAGGAAGTGGCAGAGTAGACACAGTAAAGATTGAGCTAATAAAATTCAAGAAAAATCCAATTAAAGACAAAACTGCACTTAACAACATTTTACCTTTCATTGTAACAAAATGTCCTAACTTCCAACTTAATGATCGCCGTGTCGTTTTCATCTACCTAACGTAACGTGAGATCATCTCCAGTAAGTACTTAAGCCCTAAAATTTAATTTAAAGAATTTTACGACAGGCCGAGCTACTATTTCCCACGCTCTAAAACTCCATCACGCAGACTATATCTTTTCGTCTTTGCCTTCTTAAAAAATATATTACATTCCTTATCTTTCCGTAACATTAACCTTTAAGGTTTCTACAAATAACTGGGTGTTCAGTAGCGGCGTTAAATGTTTAATTGTCGCTATAAAAATCACTGGATTTATTGCTTTAAAATTTTCTCATTAAGTACCGGTTATATACAAGGTGGCCGAATAAGACCGGTATTCGGCCGTATCAAGTAGACTTACAGCTTCATAAAATAAATATTGTTAGTAAATAATGCCGAGAGAGGCCTTTATTCAGCAAATTTATTATAGGATAGTAGTAGTAGTAGTAACATGTTTTATTTTTAGCAAAAAGCTACAATTAAATATATTTTAATACCTTTTTTTAACAAATTTTTATAGATTTATTTTTAAATTTTAAAAGCAACCTTCTTTTAACAAAAACAAACAGAAAAGTTAAACATTTTGCAAATTGTATCAAATATTACATATAATTTTGTTTTTTAATTGAATGTGATTTTAAAGTTTTTTAAATAATTTTAATGATATTTTTTGAGATTTAATAGAATTTTCCATATTATTTTATTATATCAAACCGTTATAAAAACTAGACTTACAGGCTAATGTTTTAGACACTCTATCCACATCAAAATTTTGATTAGTTCTTGTTTTATAATAATTTTTATTATAATTATTATGATGGTCATAATTGTGACGGTTTTTTCTCAGGGTATATTTTACGTGGGTTTAGACCAATAAAACTCTGAGCATGCCAGGAAATTTACTTTTTATTGAAACAGGCTTTTTTGTTTCTTTTACCTGTTTTTGCAAATCTGAAAATACATATAAAAATAAGGTAAGTTCCAGATAGGTAATTATTTGTCTAAGCATAATAAAGAGTAAGTATTTTTAATACAAACTTAATTACAGAGAAATCAAAACTCAATAAAATACCTCAATATTATGAACTGTAACATTTTATTTGAGAAGATATTATAAGGAAATTTACCTACCTAGTACTTAGCGTGTAACTTTTAATTAGGGTAAATAATTAAATAAGTTTTCAAAGCCAAACAGCTACTAGCTTTGCCAAAGGTTCAAGAAAGAAAGGAATTTGTCGATTTTGGTAGGTACCAACGTAGTACTCGCCGTGAACAAATAGCGCAAAAAAGGTCGCAAAAAAAGTACAATATAAGGTGAGATAAAACGCGCTCGACACTGAATATTCAAAGTTAATACCCTTAGATCCCTCTGGTGACAAACCTTTCAAGCGCAAAAATACTTAAGAAGGTAACCTACAAACTCGGTGTAATTTTAGCTATCCGCAACAACGCCCCCTAGAAGAGAGTAGTTAAACCTTGAAAAACATTAAAAATAAATCCTACCTGTTAACCGAAACGAAAACTGCAAAGTGAACAGAAAGTAGATAGTAGATTCCCGTTCAGTATAACCTGACGTTAGTTCAAAATGGTAGACAACAAAACAAGTCAACGGTATATTTGTAAGCAAAATGACAACAAACATTGTCCAGGCTTATAAAACAAGGAAAGCCAAACCAAAGGTAAGAATTAAGGAAATTCTGCCTCATAATTAAAAGAACAACATTTTTTTAAACAATCAGGCAATAAATTATTTTTAATTTTATGTACAAAGATACATACTAAATAATCAAGTCAATCAAATCAATAAAAAGACGCATAAAAGTTTTTATTTAATGGAATAAAAGCACATTTTTACATTAAGCAAGATTTGGAATAGTATATTAACGTACACGTTTTATAAAGCATCATTTTATAGCACGCGTCTATGTTAAAAAACCTGCCGCTTGCGGCGAGTTTTATAACGGGACAAGTGCCTAAAACTGCTTTATATAACACGTACCTACCTTATACTATTTTTTCTAATTTGTAGTTTTTTCAATAAAAAACACATAGGTACCTATTTAAAAAGGAAATAAATCCTTCAAATTTTGTAAATTTTGATGTCTAAATTTTATGTTGGTAATACTATTTTTTTTAATCATAGTAGCCTCTGGACAACAAAAATTATTTTGCTGTCATTTTTTGATTTATTGAGCCATTTTCACCACGAGATTCTAAAGTTATTTTAGCGATATGAGATTTGAAATTGGACGGAATACGTTGTGTGATCCTTGTACATTCGGTACATATACAGAGCGTTGGGAAATTCGGGCGATTTTGCTAATTTTTTTCGAATTTCAAAAGACGTGATTTTACTTCACTGCATTGCAATTTAGTATAAGGAAGATGGAAAATTCAAATAAAGTTGAAGTTAAAATCGACATTGAAAGGTTAGTAGATTGAATTTTGGATAGGATTTCGCAGAAAATGATAGCTTGAAGCCAGGGGCGGATGGGCCCACCGGGACACAGGGAGATTTCCCGGTGCGCCGGTCCCTCAGTCGCCGAGGCGCCGCTGCTGTTTGCCAACTTTTTTCTTTTTTAACAATTTCCGAAGAAATACTTTAATCTTATTTAAAGGCGACAGTGCACCTCCTCGCCTTTTACCAGTATCAGTCAAAAAATAATTTGCCAACCACTCAACATTTTCGCAGTCAAATCGATATAACTTTCTGAAATCATCATAATATCTGCAGTTTTTACGTACATTGTAGATTTTTCTTTTACGGACGTTCATACATTCAGCCATAATTAAAGGCACAAATTAAGAGCAACGCACGTGGTGAACTAAAGTTGACTGCTACCAAGCAAATAATACAGGGGTCGACCTACCTTAAAAAGTTGGAAGCAATTGCTACATTAGAAAAAGCGATTCCTTAATTTATTCATCACATTTTAAGCAAACGATAGCAATTGCTTCTAATTTTTAAGAAAAAGCATTGACTAGAAGTAATTACTGCACTTTTAAGCAATTGCTGGACGCAAAAGCAATTACTTTATTTTTTATTAGCTTTCAAGAAATTACTTCGATTTTATAAGAAAAAGCAATTGCTACATTTTTTATTCATTAGGCTCATTTTTTTCACCTAAATGTGTTTTAAATGTAAAAAATTAAGTTTGTTTTTTTATTTATGAGTTATTATAAAAAAATATGTCGTATAAGTGGATGAAAAAATACATATTTGTCTTTTCATTTTTTTTATTGGATCGACGCGCCGCGCTCCGTTTCAATTGACTTCCCGCGCCGGTCCGAGGAATCCCATCCGCCCCTGCTTAAAGCATCTACAAAAGATTGATTTATAGATTTATGCAACCAACATACATGACTGTTATCAACACAGAATAAAAAAGTAGGTTATCAAGCTATTTTTCCCCTGCAAAAAATGGGTTTTCTCGTAAATCACAAAGGCCGCGCAAGTCAATGAAATAAAACATTTAAATTTTACCAACATCAAATAAAGAAAAAACGCGTATCGAAATAGCTTCATTACGATACGCAAATGCGTATCGTAATAGATTTGTTATGACACAAAATTAGAAAAATATATAAGGAAACACTTTATCGTAAATACTTTTGTCTTTGTTTATTTATAAATAGAAACTGCATCCACAACCTTAACAAAAAATAATTGTTTAGAACGAGCTAATTGTATCGGGTTGACATTAAAAATCGGTTATACTGAAAAGGGCTATTCTACGTACAGGGTGCAGCGGTCACTTACAAATCCGCCTTCTTTAGAATTAATTTTAACTGTTTAACAATGTAAAATATACCCCCAATACCATCCAATAAAATGAAAATACGCAATAAATATCACTGTAGTAAGGCTTAGTGGGGCGGCCAACTATACATAATGCATAATACATACATACATGAAATTAAAAGCAATATGGCGGGATTTGGATCGTTTATTTTACCAAAAGTTGGTTTTGCGTGATATTTATGTTTTATTAAATATTTCCGTTGCCGATCTGGCCGGACATTACAATGTTGTGCAGAGGTTGGGTCTAAAACAATTTATTGCGATTACTGTTTTGGCAGAAAAAAAGCCAGTAAAGTCCGCATCATATGGGATTTGTTTTTATTGATAGATTTATTCGAAATTTGACTTTGGCATCAAGTTCTGCTTCGATCGAGATGAAAATTAAGCAAAAAAATAGTAGTCACGTGATTCGCATTATCTGTCAAGTTTTAATTTTTTTCGAAAAATAATTCAAAAGTGGGGTTATTTCTGAAAGTATCGAAAAAGTTATTAGAAAAAGTTTTTTTGAATGCAGTTTCTAGCCCAGATGCAAAATTTTAGCTGCATAAGATAATTTTGGTGTAGGTCAAGTAACTGTGTTTTTCTACAAAATCAAAATAGGGCAATTAAAATTTGGTCGCATGATCGCTTTATTTGATTTTTTTTTTACTTATTTGACCCTGGATAAGGTAACTTTATAAAATAAGTATTTTTGAAAACGTAGTTTGTGTCTGAAATACACGTTAACCTTATTATGACATAGCTGCTTTATACATAATACATACACCTTAATATTATGACAAAAAAGAACAGAGTGTCTTCAGTAAAGTGTGTTTTAAGTGGAAAATATTTTTTTTTATAACAACGTAAAGTTTATCTATTTTCAACGATTTTAATTTAAAACCCCTATATTATAATTTCTTATTAAGCTATGCCATAATAACGTTAACGTGTATTACTTTCAGACACAAACTAGTTTTCAAAATACTTATTTTACGAAGTTACCTTATATAGGGTCAAAAACAAATAAACTTTGCATTACATGCGACCAAATTTTAATAGCCCAATTTTGATTTTGTAGAAAAACACACATTTAATATGGCGCTGTTTTAAAGAAAATGTATCTAAAATAAAGCATTGTCAAAACTAAGAGGTTTTATGTAGGTTGCGTTGAGTCTTATTTTGCAAAAGTGGTGCAATTTACAAAATATAGGTAAAAAATCAAAATTATCTTATGCAGCTGAACTTTTGCATGTGGGCTAGAATCTGCATTTAAAAAAAACTTTTTCTATTCACTTTTCTAGATATTTTCAGAAATAACCCCACTTTTCAATTATTTTTTGGATGAAATTAAAATTTGACAGATAATGCGAATCACGTGACTACTATTTTTTGCTTAATTTTTATCTCGATCGAAGCAGAACTTGATGCCAAAGTCAAATTTTGAATACAGCTATTAATAAAAAAAAATATCCATATAATGAGATTTGTCACACTGTATTAGAAAACATCGAAATTTACAAACATAAAAAAGACCATAATGTGAAGCTTTTAAATACACAATTAGATTTCGGAAATTCTCCACTTTTAAAATTATTATAATTTTCATCTGGCATGTTTACCATTTAGATTTTATAAACATTGGCCAGTCTGTCCCTTATAATTACACAGAAAAAACGAAATCATTGAATCAAAAAAAATATAATTTCATCCAAATAAATCAGTGTTTTGAATAGGGCCAACCAAATATTTATTTGAATTTCTTTTCTTAGTTTCTTGAATTTCTACTTAAAAGGTATGTTGGGTCAATCAAACAGTTTCTTGAATTAAGGAACTTATATGTTTGTAATTATCTGACATGGTTAATCCAATAAAGCGACATGTTTAAGTAAAATAAATAACTTCTTGAAACAAACCGCTTAGATATTTGTAACTATCCGATCGTTTCACCTAAATACACATGCTTATTCATTCAAAACTAATAAGTTTTGACTGAAATCTACAAACATTGGGATCAAAAAAAGTTGGTTTAAGCAAACATTTTATATTTCGGACTCAAACAAATATTTCTTTGTTGCAAAGCTATAGTTTCTTTGGATAACGATAAATAAAAACCCAAAATACTACCGCATTCGCCATTTCATTTTGTCGAAATTTAGTCCAAATGGCGTAATCAGGTACCTTGCCAAAGTTAAAAGTTTTGGTTGGTCTGGTGAAAAAGTTAGGCGATTTGGACACAATTTGGATAAAACGAAAACTAATAAACTATTAGTAAAAAAGTTAAAGGCATGTGTTTTGAAAAGGTAGGAAAAAGAAGAAGCAATTAATGTTCCAAACAAATAATCAGATTTTACGTATCATTGATGAAAGAAAAACATCACATATTACTTAAGTATTAAAACGTTTAATTATTTAAACCTTTTATAAAGTTAAAAAAAAAACGCACTCCTTTAAAACTGACAGGTGCTAGCAAAAATAAGACTAATTTCTAAAGCCGGTTTTACACGGACCATTTAATCGTCAATTTACTGGGCAATAAATTGAACAATATCTTCAAGGTCAAATTTTGCTGTGTAAAGCACCAAAATTTTGCGGCAATTTATTTAACAAGAAATTGACGAGATAGGTTTTGCTCAAATTTATTGACCAACTTTGGTAATGTTCTAGTTATATTTAATTTTTTCGGTTCTGCCAACTGCCAATTTCGAGGTTATAATTATTTTTATTGTTATTTGTGGAAAAATTTTAAATAAAGAGTTTAAGACCTCGCCTGCAATGTATATATCAAGTTCCTTGGAAATAGAAAGCGATTGAATGCTTTAAAAGTTATTGTTATTTCATTACTGTTAATAACGAAAAGAAGAGAGGCTGCTTGCGCGCGTTCGTAGACGTTGGTGGGTTCGCCCCTGGCTTCAAAAGGGTTAAGGCAATTTACGCCTAGTTCATGAACAATTCCCAAAAAAAGACCCAGAACAAACAAACATTTGATAAAAAAACTGAAAACGCAGTAAACACAGGAGATACCTAAACGTTTTTATCATAACCTCAAATCATTCGTTCAAACAGGCATACCATCTATAAAGGCTGAAAAATGACAAGTGTGGCATTTCGGTTGGTGTTCCTGAAGTTTCCGACAATTTTATTCACAAAGAAAATTCTCGTGTAAAACGATCGACAATTTGGCAATTTCTTGACGAATAAATTGCACAATTTCTTGGCCAAGAAATTGACGAAAGATATCCCGTGTAATATAGGCTTAAAAACATAAATAATTGTGATTTTATATCTAGATGCCCTATTTGTATAGCTTCTCCTAGTTATCTCTTAATATATATACACAGTGTATCACATTGTGAGTTAATAAAGCTTGCCAATGTCAGTTATGTTAAAGTAACTGAAGGTAACTGATTAGTTAATTATTAAAAATCTTTGTGCAACCCAACATTGGTCGAGTTTATAAAAACTTCTTTTATCAGTAATTAAACTATTGGCTGTTTAATTTTACGAATATAAACATTTTGCCCAATAGCAAGTGCAAATAAGCATTTGATATGAAATTAGCAACAGCGGCTTCGCTTGCATCGTTTTACTAAATCTTAATTAAGAATTTATATCTATTAATACATATTATTATATTAGTTTACATAACTAACTATGCAAAACGTCGCTTGCCGACCTTGACTTAGCTGAAAAAAATGATACACAGATTACGATGCTTTCTTACCTTCAAAAACTGGCCACAAATGCATTATTGCAAATTCTATGTTTTTTAGAAAATGCATTATTATTCTTTTCAGTTCACACACAAACACAATATTGCTTAAAAAACTTAGGCATAGCACGACACACGAGACGACTACGAGACGCTAATAAGTTAGGTTAGGTTAGAAATAAGAAGAAACACCGGTCCGGAAATGCCGAACAGCACACGTTGCCACGCCGACTGCCAACCCAATAAAAATATAAACGGTCAAAATTAAAAGTCACCAGATGCGTTTTTTAACATAAATACGCTTTTACAGTCGGGAAGAACCAATCAAAACTCGAGCAGACATAAATTTTAATCAGCTGAGTCCAAAATAGAATATTATTTGATTGGTTATATACTTGCAATAAATTACGTAATGCAAAAAAATATGTTTATTTTGTGAATAAGTTACCAATGTGTAACTTGACTGACCTACCCACAGTCCACAGTGGAGATGACATGCAAGTGAGATAGAAAGAGAGAAAAAATAATCTGATGTTATCATCATCATTTTTTGCATTACTTATTCTTGGTATTTTTTTTTCAGATTATATAAACGTTTTTTAAATTTTGTTTATAATAATTTTATAGTGACTTGTTAAACAAATGTGTGCCTCACAAAAATTTCTGTTCAGGGATTCGGCATTTGCTTAAAAAAAATTTCATGTTTCAAGAATACCTTTAACCACACTATAATAGTAAAATAGATTCTTTCCAATAAAAAAACTGCTTTCTTTTCATTCAAATAACCCTCTGCATTTATTTAAAACATAATTTCTTGACTTAAATAACTGTCATTCAAACATTTATAATTTCTTCATTGAAGAATTCCTTTCTTTCGATGAACCAAATTGTAGTTAAATACATTCCTTTTATTATTCAAATAAGTGCATTTGTTTGATACAAAGAACCCGATGTTGAATCAAAATATAATGTCTTGGCTGAAATAATTGTCAATCAAACATTTCTAACTCTTTGATTCAAAAATCCTTTTTTTTCTGTGTAGGAATGTTGTAAAATACCATTGTGTACCAAACAATATTATACTTTAGGTAGAGCCAATAATTTTATGACTCTGTTAGCCTATATAATATATTGTATATTATACCCTTAGTTTGTTCAGTTTAGATTAGCGTCTTGAAGATGTAGTTGTACCACGAGGCCAAAATTTTTAAATAAAAATTGGTGACAAATAACAAAGTATACTTTTCGTTTCATTTTACATAGTTAAAATGTATTGTCACAAAGTAACGGACGAGTTAATCAATTTTTTTTAGTTTATGTTCAGCCTATACAAAAATATAGGTTAAGGAACCCTTTGGGAGCGTCCTAAAATATCTCTGAATATTGTCCATAAGCTACTTAAATTTAATCAGAAATGATTTAAGATTAAATAAAATATGAATAAATTATTACACATAAAAGCCAATTATACCATTATGAATTAAAATATTTAATATAAATTGATTGAAATATAATCAGTGATGATTCTTACAATAATCAGTTATCACTGACTCTTTGGATTTAATTAGTACTGAGATCATTTTGATTTAATTATCTAACATTTAAAAATTTTATACCCAAAGATCTCATACATAAAAAAATGGCCTTTGCCACAATTTAAAACTTGAAACCAGTCATCGTTGATAACAATAATTATTATTAATCTATCTTTATTATCTTAATAAATTTGCCGAGGTCCCCCAGTGTGTTTGCTTTAATCAGCTTAACAAGCATTAAACCCAAAATGTAGTAAGCTTATCTACAAAGGGAATATGTTATATTACATTATTACAAACTGTTTGAATTTCGAAAATTATGCCACTGGGCTTTTCATCGCTGTTTTTATTAAAAAAATTAGGTACGGTCCAATATAATAAGAAAACGTTTATTAAGTCCTTTTTATAATACACAAACGATGATAATTAAAGAAAATAACAATAATATACAAAACGCCTAGAATTCACCAGGAATTTGTCATCGATCAGCTGATATTGGGACATAAACGCTCACTAATCCCCAGATTAGTTGTGGACCGTAATGAGCCCACATACCGAGTTACGAATAGCCTTTTTTGTGCTTTTTGTTACATTTGATTACCTTTTAAACATGTTTACTTACTTATAAAAATTCAATAGAACATAATTGACGGAGTGTCACGTGACTTAAAATCCATCTTGCGAGAGGAATTAACATTTATACTTATATATATATATTTTTTAATGTGGACGTTAACAACCTAGTACAATTAAACAGGTATAAATTTGGTATCACAGGACAGCTAAAGGTTCAATCGTTGTCTGTCTTGTAATAGATTTTTAATTTGGGCCTTTCTTTCGGAGAAAATAATTTTTAAAGTTAACACAAATTATAGTATATTTTAAAAACGAAAGAATAATCGGAAAATCTGCTACATGAGAGACATAGTTTGAGGATAGGTCTGTCAATGTTTAAAATTTGAAGTACATCGTAGGTGCAGTTTCTGAGAAATTTGGTGAAAGCGTGGGGCAAAAATTTGGTGTATTTCACATGCGGTGATGCCGTCTTAATTTAGTTAAGAATCGCAAAAAAGAATGTGGTTTCATATTTTAATGTAATAATATCTACAATAAAATAAAAAGAGCTTGTACCACTTGTTGGCAAAGACTAGATATAATTTATAGCACTGGTTTTATTAACGGCCAGTTTTATTTGCAGAGATGTTGGATTTTCTTAAAAAGAAGCTTCATTCCGTTAAGTATTGGATTACAAGGAAAAGATTTATTGTTTGAAATAAAGGGTTTTAAGAGAATTTAGAAAAAATCTCAATTCAAGAAACGTTCTAGATTAGATATATTTAAGAGTCCACCACACCAAATTTATTTTTTATGTTCCGCTTGACCGACGCATCCTTAGTAGTGACGAAACTCTCGTCTCGTTTTTCCTCGCGAGTACGAGACGAGACGAGATGAGAGTTTTTTCTGCGAGAATCCCGTGAGACGAGACAGGAATATGCGGAACGAGAAATCTTGCAAAAAATAATTAAGATTTTTTGATTGGGATTTGCGATTAACTTTAAAAAGAATCTAATTAGTATCACTCGATAAAAAATCTTTATTACCCATATTGCAAGGTGGCCAGGAAAAAATCGGGACACGTTGCCAGAAAACAATAGAAAAAATCCACAGATCTTGCATCTTACGCAAGTATCTTAGGCGTATTGAAAATACTTACCACATACAGTGGCGAGAAGTAAACCATTATGTCACAGGTTACTCCTATCTGTGAGTATGTAAAGTGTTGACACAATGGAGCCGCTATCACGCGTTATTATGACAGCATGGATGCTCCGATTTAGTTTGTAATAATTAAATTATTGTACTTAGAAATGTTTAAATTTGACTGTTTTGTTAAAATAAAAAATATAGGATGATCTGTACCTATATTAGTACATATTGAAGAGAGCTCAAAACCACCTTTCCAAAAATAGCGACAAAATTATTTCTTTAGCTATACACAGCCTTCTGATCCTTATTGATCGCAAAAGATCAGACTTGAACTGACGTTTATTGTTTTAATTTTAAACAAACGTTTCCTTGACAACCGTCTCCTAATTTGAAAATATGCCTAAATTTATTTGATTTTTTTAATATATATTTTCTATAATACTACGTCAAAATGACATTTTTCTTTTAATAATATTTTTAGTTAAAAGTTATAAGAAGTGGATGTAGGATGTGGTTGTAAATAAAATAGTATACAAACCTCGGTGAAAAGTTTCATTACTGTCTCTCTCGACAGTAATGAAACACTTTCCATCTCGGTACGTAATATACTATTACCACCAACTTCCTTTGTAATATTTCAAGACCACTTAGACCACCGCACTATTTTTCTTAGATCCAGGGATATCCACTTTTGGCCACCGGTCTAAGTAGTGATGTGAAATACCCGGGTATTTATAACTCGGGGTAAATACCCAGGGTTAATACCCGGGTAAATACCCCAAATTCAAAAATACCCGGATATTTATGAATTTCTAGAGAATCACTGCTCGTAATAGTCACAGTCACGTAGTAAGTTAAAAAAAATTGTAAAATTCCGCTTGTAACTAATGTTCTTGAGGAAGCTACTTTAATAAGTAACCTGGAAAATGTTATGGATAATAGTTATTTTCCTAATAAATGCGCAAAGTGATACTTTTCCGCACGCAAGCACAGTTGCATAAATTCTTGCGTGCGTAAAAGCACTTTGCGCACGCTGGTAGAAAAAAAAATTAACATGTTTTAAGTTTTAATTCTGTTATATTTCTTGTTTAGTGGTAAATGTCAGTCAAAACTTTAATCTACAACAGTTCAACAGTATAAAACTGACTAAAAGCAAGGTTATGTTTGCTATTTGCGGTTGGTAGTGCGTCCAGGTCAGCCAACCAGCGTCAGCTGACCAATATGTACTCTGTGGTAGTGGTAGTAATGTACAAATACAAAACTATCGAATAAAATTTGCTCTTAAACTCTCAAACAAAAAAAAAAGAAAATACCCTCATTTTGGGTATTTATTAGGGCATGGGGTAAACACCGGGTAAATACCCAATTTATAAATACCCTACCCGCTGGGTATTTACCCGGCCCACATCACTAGGTCTAAGTGACCCTTATATCTAACTGACCTGTCAGTGTGACCTTTCATTACCGCTAATCACAATAAATTATTTATCTCAGGATTTACATATTATGTGATACAATCTTTACTAATTATTCTTAATTGATTTATTGGTTTATTTTTTTTAATTCCTACAATTTATCAGAGCTCCCGATGAATAAGAATTATTCTAGCCGGTTCAACGTTTGGCATATTGTAAATAAGGGATGAGAATTAAAATGAATAATTCAGTTTTCATATGTTTAATAAAGAACGTAAACCGTACAAGTACTGGCCGATTCATACTAACTAAACTACTAACTGTTCTCTCTCCCGGCCATATATTATCTTAATATCAACAAATATAATAATAAATGCCGAAACCCAAAACAAAACAATATTAACACTTAGCAGATGATGTCATCGATCCTGTGCTGCTCGGATGTTTGTTTAGACTTCACCGCCGTGGTATTTATGTGCATGTCGCATGTCGTTTATTTTTCTTGAAATAGACCCGTATATACGCACCCAGTAGTATTTTCAATACTAAAAGGATCAAAAGAAAAAATTAACCTTTTTTTATAACGTTTATAGTTTTTGTCGAAATGTTTGATACAGTGAACCATCTGATAAACGATAATCGATTTCGCAAATTAAGTACAATATTATGCCACTTTCAGCAAAATGTGGGGAGTAAACTAAAGTTGCCACAGTGGATCTTTGCCCGTGCGTCATCAATCAACGATCAGGACTCGACGTGGTTAATAACTCTGCATCCTTGTTTATTACAGTAACAAGTTTGAATAAAAGCATAAAAGAACGTCTCCAAAATTCCGCAATAATATAACGTGCTAGACAAGGATAAAACTATAAACGTCAGTTAATTACTTTCTTTATTTGTTTAGTTGACAACCGTTGTATTTTAGAACGTCATTGTCAACCTTATTTTGATCTGCCAATCTAATTCGTATTTTGTAAATCTGTGTGTATTAGAACTGTTCCTGTTTCTAAAAATAGTTCTTTTTAAAGGTAATTATTCCCACCATCTGTTTTGGCGGTAAGTATTTATGGATTTTTATAATAACTAATTTATTTATTTTAAATATTCTAACCGTGAAAGTTCCTTGAAACGTTTACGGCAGTGGCTAAATTCCCTTAAATGAAAGGATGTTAAAAATTTGACTTTTGCGATTTTAATAGTCAATAAAACACCAAACTTTTGTAGATTTTAAGCTTTAAAAATAGTATTAAATGTATAAACATTTGTTTGTCAATTTCTTTTAGATAATAGAGAATGCCGGGCAAAACTTAAAATAAATAATAATTTTTCGTGATATTATGTAGGTACGTCAAGCGGTAGGCAGGCACGTCCATTTTATGAACTTAACTTAGTTTTGACTTTTTTCGTCTCGTAATTTTGATTTGATTCATACGATTTTGATGACGTAAAAGTGATGACACACGGGAAAAGAACCACTGTGGCGACTTTACATACTATTTTGATTGTGTCCAGTTATCTTTGGGAATTACCTTTATTCATTTTTTTTTCTATAAATCATAACTGGTCGGAAATTTAAAGGTAGGTATACAGTGTGGTTTTTTAAGTGTGCAACATATGGGAATTTTTTTTATTATCGATTTCTCAGAAAATTTTATTCTTGATAAAAGTTGGTGCATGTTCGATAATCATATTAGGTGCACTTGGAATGGTTGCAAGTCAAACGGTGTACAGGGTAGGCCAAAAAATATAAAACTTGTACAAGAATAAAGTACCCCTATTTCAAAAAACTTAGCAAAATGTTATTAAGAAAAGTTGTTTAGAATTAAAAGTTATGCATAGATTCAAAAACGTGACCTCATAAAATAAAAAATATATTTTTTAAAAAAACATTAATAATTTGTCAAAATTTTTTTTTTATATTCACCATAAAGACCTTCATAAATTAATTAAGATCAAATCAACTTAACATATCTTTGTTCAAATTCAAGCATGTTTGTAAAATTCACCTAAATTTTTAATTTATTAAGGAATCACTAACTTCATGTTTGTTGCAAGGGTAGGTATTAAACACAATTTTAAAATATTCTAAAAATTCTTTTTAACAAGATAAAACATTAGTAATGATAATATGCTAATTAAAAAACTATCATTTAAAGTGCAAACTTTTTATTTTAAATGTTTATTAAAAATTTTTTTTGGAAAAATATTAATGTTTTTCAAAAAAATATATTTTTTTTATTTTAGGAGGTCACGTTTTTGAATCTATACATAACTTTTAATTCTAAACAACTTTTCTTAATAACATTTTGCTAAGTTTTTTGAAATAGGGGTACTTTATTCTTGTACAAGTTTTATATTTTTTGGCCTACCCTGTACACCGTTTGACTTGCAACCATTCCAAGTGAAATTAATATAATTATAGAATATGCACCAACTTTTATCAAGAATAAAATTTTCTGAGAAATCAGTAATAAAAAAAATTCCCATATGTTGCACACTTAAAAAACCACACTGTATATAAGTAAAAGAACTTAGCCCAGTCCTGTCTCTGTCGCCAACATCTTAACGTTAAATAGACTAGACTTCAACAGGGTGCCATAAATGACAGGTGACTTAGCCACGATGTGATATGTTTTTAGAGAACTTTGACTATAGAATAATTGTATTAGTTTTTCTTTAACCTGGGAGTCGCCGAACCCCCCCCCCCCCCTGTTCTACTCCTTTAGTTTGCTAAAAACTAACCAACGATTGTTACACGCATTACATGACAACCACAAACAGTTTTTTTTACTATGTTCGTAATAAACCGAAATGTCCGGCTTTTATATGATTTTTCGATTTACTGCCTCATTTTTCATTGGGTTTAGTATTTTACTACTACAAGTCACATAAAATGATCTAATGGGAATATATAGGTAAATATGAAATAAAATGTTTCCTGAAAACCCCCATTACAAAATAACGGCTTTTTGCATGCTATACGCTATTTTTTTTAACAATTTGGTAAATCACGTAAAATTTCAGAATGCTTTTACCTCGGCTTTTACCGAATGAGATCTTGATTGGGGCCGAAACGTTGATATTTGATAAAAGTAGCATTGCATTGTTATTTTATTGGACTCAAGGCATACGAAACTGTAATAAAACATACAGATTCGTATTTAAAAAAGTATTCCTGATGATGGTTTCCAAAAGACGAAGCGTTCAAATTAATATCTGATAGCGACGTGGTATAGAAAATAAAAGGCGCCAATAAAAATATAAAATTAGTTTTTGACCATTTCTGAAAATAAAGCTAGAAAAAAATAAAAACCGGAACAAGAATTTTTGACTTTTATCCGAATATCATCGAAAGTACTCAGAAATTTCCAAATTTTTCGATGATTTATTAGTCATGTAAAAACTGCGCAACTTTGGGGCGATGGCACATCCAGCATTTTTATAGCGGTTTCTGCCAACATTGAAAAACAAATATACAGTGTTAGTTGAAATAACCGGAACGGCTAATTTTCTTCAAAACTACCCAGGCTAAATCTATGAATTTTGGTACAGGTGGATAACTTAAAAAATTGAATTGAAAATTGACAATTCCGACGTTGCCAGATTTTTAGATTTCCTGTAACTCAAGGAATGTTTTTTTTCAAATGTAAGTAATGTAACAGTAATATTTTTTTTAATTAAATTCGATTCCTCCCATCAACATTACCATTTCTTGATAGTATCAATTTTTTATTTCAAATAGTTCTATGGAAAAAAAGTTAATTAGTTACAATTCTAATTCTAAAAAAACTCCAATCTATTTCCATTTAAAAACGTTTCAAATAATGTGAAAAGGAATGTTGGTAGACCATAATGTACCTAATAGTATCGATAACGATAATAACAACAAACAACTACTAACAATAACATAGCTAGTAAAAATTACTTACAAATTATATACATATTTTATATATACATTAATTTGATTATGAAACCGATAATAGGTAAGTAATTTTTACTAGCTATGTTATTGTTAATAGTTGTTGGTTGTTATTATCGTTATCGATACTATTAGCAGATTATACCGTGCTATTAGGTACCTACATTATGTCTACCAGCCTTCCTTTTCACATTATTTGAAACGTTTTTAAATGGAAATAGATTGGAGTTTATTAGACTTAGAGTTGTAACTAATTACCTTTTTTTCCCATAGAACTATTTCAGATAAAAATTTGATATTATCAGGAAATGGTATTGTTGATGGGAGGAATCGAATTCAATAAAAAAAGAGTAGTGTTACATTTGAAAAAAAAAACATTCCTTGAGTTACAGAAAATCTAAAAATCTGGCAACGTCGCAATTGTCAATTTTCAATTCAATTTTTTAAGTTATCTACCTCTACCAAAATTCATTAATTTAGCCTTAGTGGTTTAAAAAAAAAATTAACCGTTCGAGTTATTTCAACTAACCCTGTATATCCATTTTATTGTGCAATTCGTGAATTAAAGTGGAATTATCAACTTCATTCAATTTATTGCCAACCTATAACCTATTTCGCCTTGTTTTTCTTAGTTTATTATTTTATTGACTAATATTTAAATAAAATCAATATCGTCTGCACATTATTTAGGTAATATCTGATATATTACAAAAATATCAATTTATTTCATTGCTTATTTTGGGAGAATTGTATAGTGAAAGAACAATGACATAATAATGTTAAAAAAAATTTAACCGATATTTTTCGATATACAATTCTCCTTATATTTTTAGTTTACACTTGAAAACGGTTAGAGATACTAACTAACCGAAACGTTGTGTTAAGTAACAAAATAAAGACAATGGAAGTCCGACAAGGTAATTATTTTTTTGATATCTCCTTATATAACTTATGAAATTCCTTGATATTTATTTAACATGTTAATTATTACCTATAGAATATGAAGACGATATTGATTTTATTTAAATTTTGTGTAAAAGTTAGAAAAAATAAATAAATATACGCGAAATAGGTTATAGGTTGGCAAGCATGTTGATACTCCCACCTTAAATAAAATAATTTGCTTTGAGTTTCAAACACGCTTTGATAACTGCCGTATCTGAGACCAGTATAATATAATTTCAGGTATTCTAGAACCACTTCAAGCAAGAAACTTTTGTGATTATTTTGCGTTACTTAATAACACCATACACATCTGCCGACTCGGCTGCCGCGGCGGTCGCCGAATCGGCACAAACCGCCGTGTGTGTCATCGCTCTGAACCTTAAAGTCCTATTTCAAAAACTAGTCCATCATCAGTATCAACCCTTTTCCGATTAAGCCTTTTTTAGCAACGCCGCGCCGCGCGCGGTTGCAAAGATTCTCTAATAATTTTATGTCTGTAATAAACTCACAGAAATATGTAAAATTATCTGATTCAATGCCAAAGATCGTAAAAACAATGGACACGAAGAAATATAGTGCATGCTTTCTCGGTAGTGAAACGAATGGCGATGAAGGAAGTCTTATAAAACCAGAAATTTGACCAGGTTGCTCCTTCTGACATTTTAGTATTGAAAATACTACTGGGTGCGTATTTACGGGTCTATTTCATGAAAAATTAACGCGACATGCGACATGCACATAAATAACACGGCGGTGAAGTCTAAACAAACATCCGAGCAGCACAGGATCGATGACATCATCTGCTGAGTAATAATATTGTTTTGTTTTGGGTTTCGGCATTTATTATTATATTTGTTGATATTAAGATAATATGGCCGGGAGAGAGAACAGTTAGTAATAGATAGTTATTATTGATACTAGTTCGATGAACACTATAATAAAACGGGTGCAACGTTAAACCACGAGGCGTCAGCCGAGTGGTTTAATTGCACAAGTTTCATTAACAAAGTTCATATCGAACGTGTATTATTCAAAATTTAATCTACGAGAGTGCAAATAGATTTTATTCGTCTAAATTTCATTGATATCAGATAACGTTTTCGTAATTTTTAAAATTTTCAGGTGTCCATATTAGTCGATACCATGGTAACCGCATTTTTGATTGTTTCAATTTCGATAAAATTGGAAAAAAATAAACAGTGAATGTAACTTAAATAACGCGAATTAGCGCGGCGGTCTTGGCGTATTACACAGAAAGTCGGGGGAGAATGGATACACCAATCCACAACATTTCATAGCCGACTTAAGATTTATACATTTCATAAACAAAGAGTACAAGGACCAGCAGGTAAATGGCTGTGTATAGCTAAAGAAATAATTTTGTCGCTATTTTTGAAAAGGTGGTTTTGAGCTCTCCTCAATATGTACTAATATACAGATTATCTTATATTTTTTTATTTTAACAAAACAGTCAAATTTACACATTTCTAAGTATAATAATTAAATTATTATTTCAAACTAAATCGGAGCATCCATGCCGTCATAATAACGCGTGATAGCGGCAACTTACATACTCACAGATAGGAGTAATCTGTGCTGTGACATCAATGGCGTATCCAGCTCATGCGTCTGGGGGGGGGGGGGGGTAATCGATCGGCTAGGATCAGGCCAGGCACGTAGCCAGGATTTCTTCCGGGGGGGGGGGGGGGCATCGGGATTGCGCCAGAGGCGCAAATACAAAGCGCCGCAGGAGAAATTTTTTTGGGTGCCACGCCCTTCTTTGAATCATTGTGCTTGGTTTTCAAGTGGGAGAAATAATAAACACAACACAAAATCCTCAAGAAAAGCACAAAAACAAACCCGATAATAATTGAGGTGAGGAAAATGTAATAGTGTAGGAAATGTTTAATGTGTTGCTTATGTTGCCGAAATCAGAGCTCGAGTTTCGGGGGCGGGGCCGGGCCACCTGTACCCCCCCTAGCTACGTGCCTGGCTAGGATACTAGATAATAGCAACTTTAGGAAGTAAGGACAAAAATTAAACAACTCTTAAGTAATCTTGGGGGGAGGTAATTACCCCCATTACCCCCCCCCCCCCCCCTGGTATATGCCGTTGTGTGACATAATGGTTTCCTTCTCGCCACTGTATGTGGTAGGTATTTTCAATACGCCTATGATATTTGCGTAAGTTGCAAGATCTGTGAATTTTTTCCAAAATTTATGTTTTACAGCTCTATCTCCCTATACTAGATGATTTTAGTATAAAAGCACATTAAGTGCGCTAAACTAAAAATATCCATCTCGAAAAGAGCCCTGGTTCTCCTGTAAAATTTAAATATATGCATTTAAACAGTGGTTCGCAAATTTGATCGATTTTCAAGAAATAAATTAAATCCTGACCTGGAATGAATGATTTCCCATTTAAATGAATATATAGAGATGTGGCACGTCACTAATTATGACCTCGTTGTATTGTTTTTAAGCTGCGGGCTGTTTGGATTGGAACATTTTGATTATTCGCTTTCAACACGTTTTTGCACATGAAAAGTGGGAAATATCACGAATTGACGGTATTTTCAGTGAAATAATTTTGACAATAATTTGGGAGTTTTATTCAGAGATAAAATACAATGTATTTTTGAAGAAGCTTCCCTGTCTTTTTGCCAGTTTCATTTTTAGATGCGGTTTGTCATATCACAAAATCATCAGAGTAAGGCCAGGTCTATTTTATCTTAGGAAAGACCCGCACAAACATTTTAAAAACACCAAAATTGGAAGAAAATAATATGACACAACCTGACGCGTGAGCTTGCTACAGCCCACTGCTGATATGGGAACTTTAACGATGAAACCAGATCAGCTGTTAATGTCAAATGTCGTTGTCTTCTGTCGAAACGCTTTGTTTTAAGAAAAAGTTAACTGCATCAGTTATGTATGTCAATATTTGGTATAACTGAGTTATCGCTGTCTATTTAATTTTTGTAATTACTGACCTGGATTTTTTTAGTACGTTTTACTCCAACTACAATGATTTACCATATTTACTTACGTTTTGGCCCAAATTATACGTATAATCAGTAAAATTTTGAAAATGTTGCAAGTACGGCAATGATTTTTCAAATATTATCATCATTTGATAATACAATTTTTTAGACCCTTAAAAAAGGTTTAAAGAATAAACCGAAACGTTAGGAACGAGTAAAGAGTGTTTTAATTGAAGTCCTCTTCCCCACTAATACCCTGAAAGAATTATATTTTAAATTTTTTGTAGTTTCAGTTTTAATTTACCTTGTTTTTTTTTTTAATTAAATGCCCTCTTTTCGGGGGCGCGGTGAGTTATTCAAGGTAAAATTTAAATCTATACGAAAAATGTTTACGCGCACCTACTTTTTCAACTCATGTCGATATAATACCACTCCATTTTAAAAATCAATAGCGTCTGGCATGATGTTCTGATTTAAAAAAACTCCTGCCTCCTGCACTTTGATCAAAATAAAAACAACATAATATTTTCATCTTTTTCTAAAATTGTAGTTATGGTTTTCTATAAACTTCATAGCCCATAGGGCCCAAAGGATTAAATACAGGTAAAAAAAACACATCATTACTACTACGAAGAAGACTACTTTCACTTGACCTAGTCGATGAAGCCCAAGTCTCCTAATGACAGGTGTTTTTTACTACTTATACAGGGTGTTTCTTAATAAGATGCAAATATTTAAGGAGCTTATTATAGGGCCCATTTTAAGAAAAAAACTTCATATAAACAGATGTTCTAAAATTCTTAACTGTTGAACTACAGGGTGCTAAAGTTTTAAGAAAAAAATATTTTTTTTATGATAACTTTGGTATGACCCTGTATATTTTTGTGAAACGTGGTACGCATCTTCTATGAATGAAATGGCGTTTACTGCTGTACAACATAATTTTTTATTCTTGCCAGTGGCGTTCGTGCGGGATTTTAACTGCATCATTTAAAAAAAAATTGTTACGCCACTGCTTTTTCTTTACATAAAAATTATTTTTTAAGTCCTTATTCCTTACTGAGCAAATCTGGTATCTTCATTTTAATTCATTTGACGTATGGTTTTCGCATAAAAAATTAAAATACATTGATTTGCATCTCGCAAGACCATAGGCCTCTTAAAGACCACTTACCAGAAAAAACAATTTATGTAACTTTAAACAATTTATTTAACAGAGTGGTTTTTAAACGGTAAAATTATGAAATTATAAGAACTTAAATACATTTTGGAATGTAAAATTACCAAAATTACCCTGAACGCACAAAGAAATAAATTAAATCAGTCCACAATCAAATCAAATGTCCACCTCCTGCAAATATGCATGCATCTGATCTTTTTCTCATGGACTCACGTACTCTTTGGAAAATGTCAGGACTGTTCCTAATTGTTTCGCAAGAAACAATAATGCGATGCAGAGACCAGAGTCGATTTCTTACTAAAATGGGAACATCTTCCATCAAGGCTGGTAATTCTTCCTCGAGGAACTGCCGATAATTATGCCCATTCAACCTCTCAGGAAGAAAATAGGGTCCAATTAAATAATCATTTCATATTCCAGCCCACACGTTGACGGAAAACTGGTCCTGGTGACGGGATTCCACGATTGCATGTGGCTTTTCTTCAGCCCAAAAATGATTATTGTGAAAGTTTAGGATGGCGTTTCTTTTACTTTTTCAAGAAACCATTGGCAAAAGTACATCCTTAATGAAAAATCGCGTGGGAGTAGGGCCTGAACCCGTTGGATATGGTAGGGGTATAATAAAAAGTCATTTAGAATTCTCCAAACAAGAATATGTGAGATATTTAAATTGTTACCAATTTTTAGAATACTTAATCCGGGATCTTCCTCGACTGAATTCAAAACTGCTACCTCAATTTTTGGTGTTCTTACAGTAGGTACAGTACTTTTAGATGATTATCTACTTCAAAACTTCCCTTTTCGCACAACTTTCTATGAATATTAGAAAATGTTCGCGCATTCGGAATATTTCTATTTGGAAAGGGGTTTTCGTACAACCGCCTGGCTTCCAATGCGTTACCATCAGCAAGCCCATACATGTAATGTATATCTGCAAACTCAGAATTCGTAAAATGGACCAAGTACGTACCAATTAGACTAGGTAGACAACTGCTGTTAAAACTGTAAATGTATACAAAACAAAATCTGATTCTTACCTACTAGATATTTTACGTTATTAATCCTTGATAATACCCAATTTCATAACAATGTTCAAATCAATGTATTTTATTTTTTTATGCGAAAACCATACCTCAAATGAATCAAAATGAAGAGACCAGATTTGCTCAGTAAGGATTAAGGATTTAAAAAATAATTTTTATGTAAAGAAAAAGCAGTGGCGTAACACTTTTCTCTTTAAAATGATGCAGTTCAAATCCCGCACGAACGCCACTGGCAAGAATAAAAAATTATGTTGTACAGCAGTAAACGCCTTTTGATTCATTGAAAATGCGTACCACGTTTCACAAAAATATACAGGGTAATACCAAAGTTATCATAAAAAAAATATTTTTTTCTTAAAACTTTAGCACCCTGTAGTTCAACAGTTAAGAATTTTAGAACATATGTTCATATGAAGTTTTTTTCTTAAAATGGGCCCTTTAATAAGCTCCTTAAATATTTGCATCTTATTAAGAAACACCCTGTATTATTACCTTGGTTTTAGTCTACACTAGGTGATAAAGTGGTTTATATTACTCACTTTTGACTATGTAAAGCGGCCTGTCAGGCTTTATAGTAAAAGTCACCTTTTTTAGACTATAAATTGCGAGATAAATTGTTTGTAGGGTCGTTATTTTAATATTGGTGATTTTTGAGATTTATGGAAAAAGCTATAAAATTAAAAAAAAAACTTTCATTCATTTTCACTGTTCAAGATTTTTTAAAATTTCATAGTTTCCAAAATTCATCGTCTTTTAACTGCTTTGCCATTACATTTTCCAAGCTATATTATGTGATATAATGATATAAAAGGTATTTTATGATATACAGAAACATATGTGTCAGATGCCCTTAGGTCATCAAATCTGCTTTAAGAAAAAAACCATCATGTTCATAGATTATGCCAGAGTTGACGTGCTGCTACAATCTGTATACTTCTACTACTTCTGTAAACCAAAGTTGTACACCTTCCCCCCTCCAACCACCTAATCCAAACAAATTAGCAGAAATATTTTTCCTATAAATTTAGTGACATTTTTCTGTAGAAACGTAGAACATTACATATTTTTTTTAAACATTTACTCTTAATTCATTTTGCATAATAATTATACAATGTGCGCACCTTACCTACGATCGCGTCAAAGATCAAAGTTAAATGTCCCTACTCAATAAATTGTGACAAAACAATTAAGTACACGTTTTTTCCTTAAGGCGATATGGCTAATTAAATTTCTGCTCATTACCATCAAGTTGATTAGTTGTCCACGTTAATATACGTTAAGCATGCACTTTGTCGCATGTGGACAGTGGAACGTTAATTTTCAATAATAATATTTAACAAGTGCGCTTGTCCGAATGGTCGTTTGGTAGATGACAACAATAAGTTATTTATTAAAATTTAAAAAATAATTTTTAAAAACCGAAAAAGAATTGAGCCAATCTAAGCACCGTTTTCTGTTGGCTTCGAGCTCCTCCGTATTTTCAATTAACCTCATAGGTTTATAAGGAATATACAGGGTGTTAATTAAGTACTTGTACAAACTTTAAAGGGGAATCTTTGACGAATTTTAAGATACGAAGTTTATATGAACATGGTTCCGCAATGGCTTGGTTCTTGAGATACAGGGCGTCCAAAAAAACTATTTTATTTGGTTTTTTGATTATATTTTTGTTCAGTAACATGGCAATTAGACGAAATTCGAGATACTGGGTATATTGATGATGAGAAGCTCAAATATTAACTTAGTTTTTGTTTAATGTTAGATGGCGCCACATACGGTGTTGTTCCTGAATTTAATTAACCATAACTTTTTTGTGTCGCACTGTATGTCATTTTTGACTAGGCAGACCTATTCTCCATTCAATTTTACATACAAAAGTTACTCTTAGTATTCGTCGCTAAAAACAGCCGTTTTAGATGAAAACGGGGTTGAAGTTAAACCTGCGTTGGAATTTTTTAAGTTGGATAATTTCCGAGTTTTTGAAAAATAAGCGAAAAAATGTATCTTTTATTGATTGTATTATCAGGTAACAAACTAAGATTATTTACAAGACTAAGACTCAACTAGTTAATAACATTCACAATAATTGCTGAAAATGACCACCGCCTACTTCAACGCATGCATTAATTCGCCTTATAACATTGATTGACGAACTCTTTCGAATATACCTGGCGTCTGATTAATAATGGCACACGATTCAAATATTCTATTTCTTAGATCTTGTTCATTTTGAACTGGAGTTTTGTAAACTAGCGACTTCAAATGACCGCACAGAAAATAATCCAAAGGATTTAAATCTGGTGATCTGGGAGGCCTCAGGCCAGGCTTGTGGTCCTGCTCTTCCTATCCAACGGTTAGGGTAATTTTCGTCCAGAAATTGACGCGCAACCATACTGAAGTGTGGCGGTGCTCCGTCGTGCATCAACCACATCCTGTTTCTGGTTTCTAAATCAACTTCTTCTAAATGTCCGGGAAGCTCGTGCTCCAAAAACCTTCGATAATATTCGCCATTAAGTCTTTACGGAAGAACGCAAGGTCCAATAAGGTGATCACCGATAATTCCTACCCAAATATTGAGAGAAAATTGCACTTGAAAATGAATTTCTACAATAGCATTCGGATTATTATCAGCCCAGATATGATTGTTGTGAAAGTTAATGATGGCATTTCGAGAAAACAAAGCTTTATCTGTGAAAAGCACATGGCTTAAGAAATCCGGGGTTCTTACTAATCTATTACGCAACCAAACGCACAAATCTACTCTGAGGGGAAAATCTCTAGGTAATAGAGCCTGCACACGTTGCATATGATAAGGATAAAGTTGTTGTGACCTTAAAATTTGCCATACAAGTGTGTGTGTGTGTAATATTCAATTCACAATCTATTTTCCGTGTACTAGTTTGCCGGTCTTCTTCAATTCTGTTTAACACAGCTTCTTCAATCGCAACTGTTCGAACTGTCGCATGCCTTCCTAGCACATCTGTGGTCCTTTTAAAGCTGCCAGTTTCACAAAGTCTTGCGTGAACATTAATAAAAGTTTGGAATTGTGGCGTCACCCGTTGAGGAAATCGCGTATGATACATTCGTCTTGCAGCTTGTGCATTACCGTGAGCCATTCCATAGGTGAAATGAATATCTGCCATTTCGGCGTTGGTATATTGGTACATTTTGGACAAAACACGCGATAAATTATTACTTATAACATCAAAATAATAAAAAAAAATGGCTGTTTCCTTTTACATCAACTGTCATAACTGATTCTGCTGCCATGGAAACCTCTCAATTGTTTTCCAAGGCTTCCTATGAATTTACCTACTATTCTCTTGTGTACTGCGGCTGCAGAGGAAAGATGCAGCACATTTTTGCGAATTATTATTATTTATCCAATTTTCACTAATTTCGTGATAGTACATAATGTGATAGTGAAACACTGCACATGACTTTAAAAAACTATTTTTTTCGCTTATTTTTCAAAAACTCGGAAATGATCCAACTTAAAAAATTCGAACGCAGGTTTAACTTCAAACCCGTTTTCATCCAAAACGGCTGCTTTTAGCGACAAATACTAAGAGTAACTTTTGTATGTAAAATTAAATGGAGAATAGGTCTGCCTAGTCAAAAATGATATACAGTGCGACACAAAAAAGTTATGGTTGATTAAATTCAGGAACAACGCCGTATGTGGCGCCATTAAACAAAAACTAAGTTAATATTTGAGTTTCTCATCATCAATATACCCAGTATCTCGAATTTTGTCTAATTGCCATGTTACTGAACAACAATATAATCAAAAAACCAAATAAAATTGTTTTTTTGGACGCCCTGTATCTCAAGAACCAAGCCGTTGCGGACCCATGTTCATATAAACTTTTTATCTTAAAATACGTCAAAGATTCACCCTTTAAAGTTTGTACAAGTACTTAATTAACACCCTGTATACATAAATCCATTGAGATCCAGATTCAAAATTCTGCTTGAAGTTATAGGTCCAAATCTATTATGAACATCTTTTAGCGATTCTTTAAAGTAAAACGAAAAGACCTATGTTGAGATGCACGTTCCCTGTTCAAAAAATAATATTACTAAAGGTTAAACTTGAAATACTCCTATTTTTCATACTATAAAGTAGCAATATTTGAGATAGGGCTTTTCTTTATACAACTATATAAACAAAAGGGTTTGATATTGAGTTACGCCGCTTCGTTATAACAAATTATAAACTATCACAGGTTAAAAGCCAAATCTTAAGATATTTCTTCTGTGCTATAAAGCCGACGATATGTATTATGTATACCGGGTGGTGCCCCGGCAGACTGGCCATAGGAATCCTTAATTCTACATAAAGTAAAAGTTTTAAATCTGCATCATTTAATTGTGGTTTACCATCTAGTACATCATTATTTGAAACTAATAAAAAATAAAATGTCGTTATTCCTGGTGGTTTCATTAGGGTATGTATCAGAGCGTTTATCCTAAATAACTTTTAATTGGCTGATTGGAAAGTAATAAAATTTGGTGTTTAAGTCCATCATAAAAGGACCTTTAAAAAAGTCAAATACAGTTTTGATCTAAAATTAATAGGAGATCCATAATTTGAGGGTAGCAACATTACCATAGGATTTTCTATGGTCAGTCTGGCGGTGCACTACCCGGTATACTATTGCAAAACATCGGGGTTACATAGACAAAAGTACTTGCATGAGCTTTTGTTTAGATTTTATTACTCCCACCAGAAACTGATTTTTATTGACTATTTTTGGATTGTATTTTATATTATTTAGGTTGCACGCTGTGTGTGCATGGTAGTGTAGTCGTTCTTCCACCCAGGTAGCACATGACGCCTTTAGTTTCGGCTAAAAGACGTATTTTTAACTTTAATAACGACGTCTTTTTGACGTAAGTAAATCACATCTAATTGACGTCAGTTAAGGTTGACGTTGAAATGACGTTCCCTTTTGACGTCGATATGACGTCAGTTTCAGCGGCGTAACGCCTATTTTGCGAAATGAAAAACGGTAATAATTTTTAAATGACCAAGTTGATTCGTAGGGCTTATTCTAATGGTAACAACGACATATTATTCAATATTCATTACTTCAATTTTGAGCAAAAGCAAAAATTCAGCGAATTTGTGGAAGTTTCGGCACCAATTAACTATTAAAAATATAGAGGCTGAACACTGTGGTTTGAAACACTTTAAACCACAGTTATTTTTTCCACACAGTAAAGCACCCAACACCATATAATTTCCATCGCTCATCTGCATATCTTCTGCTTAGCGTCTTGGATGGCGGCCAAAGCAACTCTTTTATATAAGTTTAGTGTTTAGTGTCAGCCCTGTATTGCTTACTACACGTGCACTATTGTTCACTTGTCCGGTAAACTGTGTTACACATATATTTTTTATAAGCTATAATTAACAAGATTAAATTTACATACTTCTTAATTTAAATTAAATTACTACTTAATATGGTGACCACATAGTGACTCCACCGACGATGAAGATCGACGTGTTCAAGATTAGTATTGCAACACGCTGCATGTCAACAAAAAAAAACGCAAAAGGAATAACATGGACTGCCGCGCGATGGTGACATGTTGATTGATGTTGTTAATTTATATCATAGTTTCTAAGACTTTAAAAAAACCTCAATACGACGTCTTACCACTGGCGTCAAATACTCGTCGAAAACACGACATCAAAACAACGTCATATTATGTTCAAAATACGTCTATGACCAAAACGGACCAAAAAGCGACGTCATTTATTTTCGTCATTCTGGCTACCTGGGCAATCCTTCAGTATTAACAATGGCTGCAGTAAGAGATGCGTTGTCACGTTAAAAGAAATCATATATGCAAATACATAATGGTACCTAATTACATTCCATAAAGGTTTTCCTAAAATTATTAACAAATTAACAATTATTTATCCATAAATATCATATTTAGCTAATTTGATCACTTTGCGGAATCGTTTATTCAAAATGTATTATAGAATAATGTTTTTGTACCAGCCTATTTTACTAATTCGCATCAAGCTAGTTGCAGTTTGTTATTTGCTGAATATAAACAGTTTAATTTTGAGGTAATTGCTATTTTGCCTGTGAAATTTCGTGTACATTAATAAAATAGTTAAAAATATATAGTAGGTATATTAATTAGGATTTTTGGTTAAAATTAGTGTTTTTAAACAGCATTTTTTTACGTTGTTCTATTTTTAGACTTAGACTGAAATTAACCCTAATAAAAACAAAATATTTAGCTACACTTGCACATTTTAACAACTCTTTACTTTGCACAACACACTGCGAATCGTCATCTAAATCCAAAATTAATTCTTTAATGGCTTCGAAATGCTCTGCGTAGAATATTGCGGCCTTAATCCATGTTTCCCGCCGGGTAATTACAGGTTCTGGAGGTAAACTGACTCCTGGTAATCTCTCCTTATACAACTGCACTCTTAGGGCCAATTGTATAGGTTTGGATTAACTCAAAAATGAGAGTTAATCGAGGGATAAGTATAAAAATAAATTGTATAGGCAGAGGTTATTCCCTATCTAGGATAAACCCTTAACTTGTGGATATGGTATGAGTACAATCTCGGGATTAGAAGCCTGAAAATGGCGTATTTTGTTATTTTGCAACAATAACCTAATTTATTTACATCCTATTTTTTATTTTATTATTTAAAATTATTATGGAGGCCTTTGATATTGTTTATATAATTCTCTTTTGGATGATGAAGATGATTTACATATTATTGACCTTATATCATACTGAACTTAGCAGCTAGTTCAAATAAGACTTTCTTAACACAAACCCATACAACTGACAAAACATTTTACCTTGGGTTAACTCACGGAATAACTCTAGGATTAAACTTAGGTTTAACTCTAAGGTAAATTCGTAGCAATACAATTGGCCCTTAAAGGTGCTTTTAGAAACACTTTCTTACATTTATTATTAATTTATTTTAATTTAAATACAGCTTGTTAAGCAGGCTATAATAATGCATTATTAAGTGACAATAAACAACCCCTAACAATATACCTGCAAACCCCGGAAACCCCCAATAAATACCTTGGGAATAACCAAAATGTAAATATAATTATTATAATTTTTAGATTGGAAAATCCCTGAAATAAGTACCGAACTGGACATTAAACCTTTAACGTTTTACATTTTTTGATAAAGCAGAAAATATAAAAATATGCTCTTAAAATAATAATTTATGAAAAATATGCATTTTATTATAAAATTGAAAAAAAAAATGCATATTATATATTCCGCCCTTTACTCATTAAACATTTCCTAGTGTCTCCTCTGATTATGATTAACTTTTTACAGTTTTCATAAGCAAGACAATACTTTTTTCAAGATTCGTCGTTGCTTCAAAAAATAAATAGCTTGTGTTTCGTGCAGATGGTTAATCTCAACTTTTACCCACATTTCTATTTCTAGACGAAATAGTAAATTTCACGTAATGTGCTTAATTTCGCGGTCTTTTAGACGATAAAATTAGATTCATTACAACGCAACGTGTTAGTAGTAGAATCTGCGTTGTGACAGTCACAAATTTACACATTGTCAGACTGTGTTAAAAATACATTAAAAAATGGGTACCTATATACAGTGTGACCAGTAAAGTCCTCATCATATTATGGGATTTTTTTTTATTAATAGCTTTATTCGAAATTTGACTGTAGCATCAAGTTCTGCTTCGATAGAGCTAAAAATTAAGCAAAAAAAAATAGTAGTCACGTGATTCGCATTATCTGTCAAATTTTAATTTTCAAAAAATAATTCAAAAGTGGGGTTATTTCTGAAAGTATCGAAAAAAGTTATTTAAAAAAGTTTTTTTAAATGCAGTTTCTAGCCCACATGCAAAATTTTAGCTGCATAAGATAATTTTGATTTTTTACCCATATTTTGTAAATTGCACCACTTTTGCAAAATAAGACTCAACGCAACCTGCATAAGACTTCTTAGTTTTGACAATGGTTTATTTCAGATACATTTTCTTTAAAGTAGCGCCATATTAAATGTGTGTTTTTCTACAAAATCAAAATTGGGCTATTAAAATTTGGTCGCATATGATGCAAAGTTTATTGGTTTTTGACCCTGTATAAGTTAACTTCATACAATAAGTATTTTTGAAAACGTAGTTTGTGTCTGAAAGTAATAGGTACACCTTAATATTAAGACAAAAAAGAACACAGTGTCATCAGTAAAGTGTTCATTAAGTGGGAAATACATTTTAGTGGTGGGTAAAAAATCAAAATTATCTTATGCAGCTGCATGTGGGCTAGAAACTATATTTAAAAAAAACTTTTTCTAATAACTTTTTTCGATATTTTCAGAAATAACCCCACTTTTGAATCATTTTTTGAAAAAATTTTAATTTGATAGATAATGCGAATCACGTGACTACTATTTTTTTGCTTAATTTTCATCTCGATCGAAGCAGAACTTAATGCCAAAGTCAAATTTCGAATAAAGCTATAAATAAAAAAAAAATCCCATATGATGCGGACTTTACTGGTCACACTGTATTGTGCCATTATCTGTCTGTATCTCACTAGAAAGTTGATGTTTCCAATTTTAACTAATGATCAACTTCACAGCACATAGCGCTAAAATGTCATTGAAATTATTACTAAAAAAAATTTTTTTTAGCTTATTTTGACACATCAATAATTCATTATTTCCATCTGTCGCCTTGTGCACTAAACACTATTCAGGACGTCGCGTCGCATCGTAACTTTCAACAAATTGTCCTACGTAAGAAGAAGTTTTTAGTTTACACTTGAAAACGGTTAGATATACTAACCAACCGAAACGTTGTGTTAAGTAACCAAATAAAGACAATGGAAGTCCGACAAGGTATTTCTTTATATTACTTCATTGTTTACCACCATCAAACAATAAATAAATTGTGTTACAGGTCTCTGCTATAATTTCATCCAAAGCTTGAGTCGAAATGATAACCGAAAATCTTAAATCTTCGTAACTTCTGCCTGTAGCGAGGAATTTTAACATTGCTGCAAATCGCTCATGTAGGGTAATAGCTGGTCTTAACACTCGTGTCTTGTTTGATGATAAGAGGGGTTACTAATTGTAAAAGAGTACAATATAGGTTTAGTAATCCATTCGCAAATAATTAAACCAATGTCCCGGGTCCAGTTTCAGCTAGTTTAATAAGTTAATATGGGAAAATTGGTATCTCTTGAAAAGCAATTCCTTCACCCACTTTGTCCTTTTTTTTTTGTTTTTATGCGCTGCCACTGCACATATTGTATATATTATCTTCATAATAACGTAGTTTCTATTGAACTGGTGAACAAAACTGCAGATTCGCGTTCGCCATTTTGGACGTCGAGCGGCTTGTCGAACAAAGCTGCCAACAAAGCCGTAGTCTGTGGGCTATTTAAGTGAGTGAAACGTCAGGTTACCAAACGTAAATTTAATGTCTAGACGAGAACGTGCAATAGGTTGTCTGGAAAATTCGTGGTTTGACGTCAAAATAAGTTAACTCAAGCCAACTTATATTCAAAATTGCCTGTTTTATCCGCTACACAGCGGGAAAAAAGCCTTATTTTCCTTATAAGATAAGAATTCACATACTCTTTATACAAGTTTAATACTATATTGTGACAGCGACGCGCTTTCCTTCTGTAAGACAACGCAAATTGCTAAACCATTGTGTAGTGATAATTTCACGGCAATTTAGCCAATAGGAAATTGTGAGGAGTTAATGCTACCATAGAATGGTTTATAGCCATTATTGCTCTGAATACTCACAGAAATGATCAAGTTCTATTGGGGAATGTAATCTGGTTTTATATACTGTATTAGTTCCGACTGGCAGTTGTAATAAAACTTGACATTATTCATAATAATATTTGCTTGCTACGGGTAATAAAGCATACAGGGTTAGGAAAAATTACCAGAACGGTCGATTATTTCAAAATATACAGGGGTTATCAAAAAACGTCTTATATAAAAAATGTAGGGCTGTTAAAAATCTACATATTGGTGATAAATTGAAATATACAAGGTCGCCCACAAAGTTGTGGAGAATGATAGTTATATTTTTACATTTTTAAATTCCACATAAAATTATAATTATTTTTTAATAAATGCATTATTAGTCTATACTTCATAGTTTCCGAGATATTGACTCTCGAAAAGTGACATTTTTGAACTTTGACAACTTATAACCTTCTAACAGTACGTCTTAGAGCAAAACGGCTTACATGTCCCTATCTTCAATTTTTATTATCTTCCCAAAAAATCAATTTCCAGTTAAACCGGAACAACTATATTTTCTGCTTTCGAGTTACATCCGGTTTAACCGGAAGTTGATTTTCTTGGGAAGATAATAAAAATTGAAGATAGGGACATGTAATCCGTTTTGCTCTAAGACGTACTGTTAGAAGGTTATAAGCTGTCAAAGTTCAAAAATGTCACTTTTCGAGAGTCAATATCTCGGAAGCTATGAAGTATAGACTAATAATGCATTTAATAAAAAAATAATTATAATTTTATGTGGAATTTAAAAATGTAAAAATATACAGGGTGTTCCATTTAAAAAAATATAACTATTATTCTCCACAACTTTGATAACCCCTGTATATTTTGAAATAATCGACCGTTCTGGTAATTTTTCCTAACCTTGTATACTTACCACTAAAAATCAGTACTGTAGTTCTCAAAAATTTAAATAGCTTCTTCTAGTGTAATATTGTGCTTGTCGTTTACCATTGCATATGATTATCTATTATGCAACATGCTTTACTGAATTTTCGTCCATAGATTATAAAGTCCAATACTAATGATGGGGTATGCGAAATAAGAATCTTCTATTGCTTTATCTGACATGCAAAGTTTTAAAAAAACTAAATACGAAGTAAAAATAAATTAATTAAATCAGGTATTGGACAGCTAGAAGACTCCGAACAACGATGTGACCTGCCCAACAAATACGTTTAAACTACTACAAATACTACGGCGCGCGGCGATTGCCGATCGCTACGAACCCCCACCAATGTCTTGTGGATTATATATTCTACCGGATACAATTCGTTTATGGGGACGATGTTCTGCTTTCTTAATTGTCGGGAAAGCGCTGTACTGGGAATAAAATGCGTTGCATTCTGCTGTATTAAAAGTAGTTAATTACTCAACAAGACTGTGCTACTAATGGAACTGATTACTACCAATAAAAACACCGATCTAGTAAATTTGGAATTGATATAACACTAAAGCGGGTTTGATACACCAGCAATTTATTTAATATGGGTTAATAAAAAATAAGCTATCAATACAAACTATCTCTTAGCAAACCTGTTGTATTATTATTTTGTTTAATGGAACTAAAACTATTTTTGCAAAAAATAGGTGGTAACTATTTTAAACTGACTTCCCAATTCCACTCACGTTCGCCGGAACTGGCAACATAACATCACTCGTATTATGGCTGTCAAATTTGTGGCAATCGTGCCCTAGACAACGATCGTGTTATTGCCCTCCCAAGTATTTATGCCATCGAGGGAGCTACATTCTCGGAATGATATCGCTGCCATAAACCGCATAACTCCAAAGGCTTGTTGAGGTTATGTTGTTGAGGTGTGACGAATAATTAAGGGCATTGTTAAGATTGACAAAGTAAAAAATAAAATTAAATAAAGATGTGTTCTAAGGTCTAAGGTGCGTTTTTTAAATACACAACCATACCAGTCATTTGCATCTGCAATCTGCTAGGTACTTGCACCTGCGCAGATGTCAGATGTAGAGCTTCTGCAATCTCACCCTTATTAAATAAAAGCTAGTTTCGTGTGTTTTATCTCATCGTCAATCCAGCAAACCAGGTTTCACACAGTTTGTAATGCTCCAGTCGTGATTTCCGTAATATTTCCATATTAAACGTCAACGGAGCGCCATTTGCATTTGGCATATTTGAAAAGCGGCGATCCGGAACGTGCAGCGGGAAACCCCGCGTCGCAACAGACGATATTGTGACGTCGCGGTCGTTACAGCCGCAACCGAACCGTGAAAAAGATCCTTCTTGCCGAACATGTCGCTGGAAAAGTATTTTCCACAAGCAAATTTACTTCAGTTTTATTATTAAATAAATAAATAAATATGTATACCAAAACTGAAATTTAAAAATTGTTTTCTTTTGTTTCAGGTAAAGGGAATTACAAATTGGACGACTAGGAAATATTAGATCAAACCTAAAAAAAGAAGAAATTCGGCAAGGGACGCCTGGAATGTGAAGATTTTCGATATTCTTCGAGGTTTTCGATACGAAAAATATATTTATAAGCAGATTTTTATTTGTTTTTAATGCATTATGTTTAAAACAATTTATGTCACTACTTGTCATCATGCACGGAAAGAAAACGACATTGGCATAGTTAAAATAATTATTGAAAGAACCAGGGATTCACAAAGCTGTTTCCTAAAATTAAAATTCAAAATACGTTTGTTAGCATATAAGAATTTTAAAGTACCTACAGTATGATTTTTTAATTAGGTTTGAAACGTGTTCTCTAAATCGTAACTTATTGTCCATTTCCAAGCCAAGGTTTTTGTGTTGATCTGTATATGGAATTGCAGTATTATCAATTGTCGGATCAAAGTATGTCTTTATTTGTTCAATTTTGGGGTCAGATGTCGCGAAGATCATATACACTGTTTTTGAGGGATTAAGCTTCAAATTATTATGTGACTTACAAAATTCTATACTATATTATTTAAGTCCGAGTTAATGTTTTCTGATGCCTCACGTGATTGATCTATATCAAATTCGTAATAGAGCTGACAATCATCAGCAAACCCTTGACCTTTGCAGAATCCAAGACAAGGACAGTTGTTTAAAAGTGTGCAACATTATGGGCATTTTTTTTATTACCGATTTCTCAGAAAATTTTATTCTTGATAAAAGTTGGTGCATGTTCGATAATCATATTGGGTGCACTTGGAATGGTTGCAAGTCAAACGGCGTACAGGGTAGGCCAAAAAAATATAAAAACAAGAATAAAGTACCCCTATTTCAGAAAATTCAGCAAAATGTTATTAAGAAAAGTTCTTTAGAATTAAAAGTTATGCATAGATTTAAAAACGTGACCTTATTTGTTTTTTTTCCATAGGTATCTGCGATTATTTTAGTAGGATTTCATGTTTGTCTTTTAATTTGTACAGTTTTTTTAATAAACATTTAAAATACAAATTTTGCACTTTGAATGATAGTTTTTTAAGTCGCATATTATCATTACTAATGTTTTATCTTGTTAAAAATCTTTTTAAGGATATTTTAAAGTTGTGTTTAATATCGTTGCAACAAACATGAAGTTTGTGATTCCTTAATAAATTAAAAATTCAAGTAAATTTTACAAATATGCTTGAATTTGAACAAAGATATGTGAAATTAATTTGATTTTGATTAATTTATGAAGGTCTTTATGGTGAATATAAAAAAAAAATTTGGAAAATTAATAATGTTTTTTAAGAAAATATATTTTTATATTTTAGGAGATCACGTTTTTGAATTTATGCCTAACTTTTAACTCTAAACAACTTTTCTTTATAACATTTTGCTGAATTTTCTTGTACAAGTTTTATATTTTTTGGCCTACCCTGTACGCCGTTTGACTTCCAACCATTCCAAGTGCACCTAATATGATTATCGAACATGCACCAACTTTTATCAAGAATAAAATTTTCTGAGAAATCGGTAATAAAGAAAATGCCCATATGTTGCACACTTAAACAACCACACTGTATATTATAAACAGTAAGTGAGAAAGTAAAAACCATGTGGAACTATAGAGGAAACACTATTTGGTTGTGAGATAATACCCTTTATTGCTACCCGCTGCATTTTATGTTGTTTTGATATCATCACAACCGATATACTTTCATTTTGCCGTGATCCACAGTGTCAAAAGCTCTCAAAAAATCCAGCAATACCAACGCAGCCCCCCTGCCCTTATCCAGTCCTCTAAGAATGCCATCTGTAATATTTAAGAGGGCTGTAGTAGTGCTGTGAGACTCTTGAAAGCCCGATTGACATGCTTTTTTACAAAATCGTTAAGTTGTTAATAAATAATTTTTTCTAGAATTTTTGATATGATCGGAATGATGCTTATTGGCCTAAGATCTAATAAACTATTAAATTGAGAACCATTTCTTTTGCCTGGGAATGCAAAAAACCTGCAAACCGATTTGTACTCGACATTTTATGTCACATTATTTTTAATAATGACACATTTGTCAAAACTAGGGAGCTTATTCACGACATTATATAATACGGTAGTGTTCTTCGAAACATTTTGATAATAATTACTGAAATTTAGATGTGCCTCTCTCTCAGATTCATAAATACCCAATAGGTTTATCGCGTTTATATTACGGATATCTTTATAATGCCGTTTTAACCTTGGTTTGAGCAAGACAACCCTATATAAGTTTCTCTATGATAAGTTCATAACGCGCCTAGTTAAGTGGAAGCCGACTATAGTAGATATATTTTGTATTTAACTTTCCTTCATAGGTCTTACAGATTCTGAGACCGGATCAGCGTTGCCACAGGTGGCTCGTTTTAGCCAGATTTGGCTCTTTTGGACTCAAAGCTACTCGTTGGCTCCTCTTTATGAAAACTGACTCTTTACTAGAATTCGGTTAATTTTTTTGTTGATTGCTGAAGTGAAATTGAACTGAGTGAACGCAGAATGTCGCAGTGCGGATCGTTGTTGGGATGGAGTAACATAACATAACGGTTACGAAACATATTCACGAACACACCCCGCCGAGCAACCGGATCCGGTCAGCTAGAGAGCAAAACCGCGAACGCACCCCAACCGCTGTGAGCTGTCAGCAGTGTCACTTGTCTTGTCAGCGTCATCTGATTAACATTTTATGATGATGTAAATATTAATGATGGGAAAAATCGAGTTATTTTAATAATCGACTACCGAGTATTCGAGTGATTTAAAAAACCGAATGATAATCGATTTGTCACTCGAATTCTATATTAGGGGCACTTAAAAAAAAAGGTCGCCAAAGTAGTTAAAAAACCGTATTTTTATAATCACTTCAATAACCAACCACATATTTAAAAAAAAAAAAAAAGATCGCCAGTTCCGTAAACTAACTAGTTTGTGTAGCCGCAATGAGTGATTGGTGATTATGAATGGCTTATGAATGGAAATGCGGGTCGTTTGAAAATAAAATAACTCGAATGTTCGTCACTCGAATTATTACCGATGATAACCGAATAATTCAAGTGATTGAAAAAATCGAGTGACCGGTTATTTTTCACTCGAGTGATCCCATCACTAGTAAATATGTTTTGTTTTCACTCAAATTTTCGGGAACCGGTAATCCTGACACTTACGGAAAATCAATTTACAGATTTGAATTTCCCTCTGAAATAGTTCTGACGTTTGTACGTTAGCGCCACATGACGAACATTTTTAAGCTGTTTTTTTTCTTGAAATCGTCCCAATTATAGGAAGCTCCACTTGGTCGAAATCTGTCAAACCGAGGAACAAAAGAATTTACGTCATTCATGGCGTAGTTGGCCACTTTACAATTTAACTTATAATGCAAAAAAAGCATCTGTCAAAGTGACTGAAATCTGATAGGATTTTTTGAAGTCGCGCATTCAGTGTGAAAATGTGTGTACACAACATTCTGGGTTTGCGTGTTAGGTCTGTTCACTGTAAGGATTAAGGACTTGAGTCTGCGCATGCGTTTATTTCCGAATCCGTTCTGAATACTTACCGAAAACAATGAATTCTGTTGAATATTTACTTGAAATACAAGCTAGTCATATGAGTACTTAAAAATATAATATTTCCAATTCCAAAAATCACTAATAAATATTTTTTGTTTGAAAAAGCTCGTTCCGGTATGAATTTGGCTCGATTTCTTCACATCATCTGACTCGAAAAAAAAAATGCTTATGGCAACACTGGACCGGATAGTGGACCACATTGTATCATCCACCGCGAATCAGCCTGTATAGGAGTAATTTTTGCCACTAAAGGTTTATAATGCGATGTTCACTAAATTTTAGTATTGCGTTTTCTCCTGAATAAGAACTACAAAGTTGACAAACTTGCATTTTTATCCGATTGTGTCAAAAATTGACGTTTTATAGATTAGATATTTGTACGAAAATGTAACCTTTTCAATAAGGTATTGACTATTGTGCTGGTAGCTAGGTAACACTTTTCGTCCCAGGCCGAAAAATATTTTTCGGACGCTAACATTTTTTCAACAAACTGTTTATTTTATTTTCAATTATTTACAATATTTATATTAAATGTACAATTAGAACAATTTTGAACAAGAATAGGGAGCTGTAAATTTGATTTTGAGGATGTGGTGTTATTTTTGTTTTCCGTTATAAATATAATATTATTCTCCAATGTTGAACTCGATTGGAAGACGGATTGCGATACGTGAGTCGGTACTGATTGCAGTTCAGAGATTGTGCAATGTTAAATATTTTCTTGGTCAGCTCTAACTTATTGCTTAAGGAATCATCTATGTAGCCCTCGGCTACTCCAGAAGACTCCAGCCTCCGTGCCGTTTTAAAGAAGTTATGTCTGCTCCCGCATCTACAAGCAATGTGGCCGATGTTCTTCGGAAACAATGTCCAGTGAATTCCTTGGCATTCGGCAGTTTTAGGTAAGACGCTATTTCCTGAGGTATGGAGCCAAATTTGTGTATACCGACAACTTGCTTATAGCATTTTCCATTGCGATAAGACACAAAAAATCGCCCATCACTCATATTTGTTGGACGTAAAGCCATATAATTTCTATAATACTTTAGATATTCTCCCGTCACCGTAAATGATCTCGGTTTGTTTGATTTATTATAGGGAATTTTTATTAACAAATCCGTTCCGAAATCTTGTATGTCATCAATTTTTCTATGAGCCAGTTCTTCTCGACGACATGCGCCCGCGATTCCGAAAATAAAAGCAACCTGTAATTAAGAAAATTGTTAGTAAGAAATTTAAAATAAAATTATGTTATAGTTATATTTACCTTTAACATTAAGTATTTGTCATCTGGAGCATGACAAAGGAATTTTTGAAACTCTTCTTTAGTTAGGGTCTTTGATTTCTTTGGACAATAACCAACACTTTTTTGTTTCAATAATGCTCGTCCTAATCTCATGTATTTTGATATATCAATGTTGGGTTTAACATTTACCACTGCACGTAGCATGGAATCCTGCGACCACAAAGTAGATGACTTTACAGTTTTCGATAAATCCGCCATAAAGGTACACTAAGAAAACGTTTTCCGAGAACGACTGTATACTTTTTTCTTGTAAGTAATCCATAAATTTTCTTATAAGCTCTTTCATATATTTCCTTAGATTTTTGTGGCAACAAATGTAACATAACTTCATTGGCTGTTTCTCGAATATCAGGTGGCGTACCTACTATAAGATTTTCACTATCATTTTCTATTTCCATTTTTGCGTTTCCAAGTTTTAAAACTATCGCCTGATTGACAAAACGTCAAATAATATTATTAATTGAAGTAATTATTTGTTATATCCATAGATACTCATATTACACGTTTTATTGTTAACCGACAAACATTAAAAGCGACAAACTACCGTGCAAGATGAAAATAATAGTATATTACGTACCGAGGTGGAAAGTGTTTCATTACTGTCGAGAGATTAGATAGTTTACCGAGACGCGAAGCGTCGAGGTAAACTATATCTCAGAGACAGTAATGAAACTTTTCACCGAGGTTTGTATACTATTTTATTTACAACCACATCCAACATCCACTTCTTATTATTTTGAGTTCAAATAATTATTAAAAGGTAAATGTCATTTTGACTTTTCCATTGCAAAAGTAGACAGACATTTAGAATTTCAAATAACCGCAGGTGATAAAATAACGTAGGTAATAATACACATCAAGATGGCAAATATCATTTTTGGAATATGGTTTCCATGTCACTAAACAATATATTATTTTTTTAAAACGTTAGTGTCAAAGTTTTTACAAAACACCAAAAAAATGCTCTCAGATGAGGAATTTGATTTGGCTGCTACTCCCCCAGAAATTCGAGAAGCAGCAAAAATAGTAGAAGAAGATCTTCTGCCAACTAAAAGCCGCCCGAGATATGACAAGGCATATAACTGTTTTAAAGAATGGTGTATTGGAAACAAAGTTCAAAATCCTGGTTCTGAATCGGCGCTACTAGCTTATTTTAGTGAAAATGCCAAGACAAAGAAAATATCAACGCTTTGGTCAATATATTCAATGTTGAGGACCACTCTATCAATTAGGGAAAAAGTAGACATATCTAAACACGCAAAGCTATTAGCATTTTTAAAAAAGCAAAACAAAGGATACAAGCCGAAAAAATCGACCACACTGTCTATGGATAATATTGAAACATTTTTGGAACAAGCACCTATGGAATTTCTTGTTCAAAAGGTATTTTAGGCTAAAAGGTTGACTATTTCTATATTAACTTATTATTTTATACATTTGTAGGTCGCATTGGTTATTGGTGTCTCAGGCGCCTGCCGATCAGATGAATTATACAAAATGAAAACAACAGACGTTCACTTTTTAGAAGAAAAGGTCGCGATTGAAATACAAAATAGCAAAACGTACCAGCCACGATCATTTATGATAACTGATAATAAATGGATTGCACCACTTAAGGAGTACATAACTTTACGGAAAAATATACAGGATGGAAAGCTTTTTATGCAAATAAGATATGGAAAAATTAGTAAACAATGTATTGGGCACAACACTTTAAGTCAGTTTCCAAAAAAAATTGCAGCTTTTCTGAAGCTGAATACTGAAGGTTTTACTGGTCACTGTTTCAGAAGAACAGCGGCTACTTTGCTCGCAAATAACGGTGGCGATCTTATGCAAATAAAGCGGTTAGGAGGCTGGAAATCTAGCACAGTAGCTGAGGGATACATAGACAGTTCGGTTTCTACTCAGGTTAATACGGCAAAATTGATTTCAAAGCCAAGTTCAAGTTTTACTAACACTACTTTAACTTCAAATAATCATGAAATAAACCTTTCAAAAGAAGAATTTCAGCAAGGTTTAAACATATCTGTGACTGCCTACAATAATGCCAATGTAATATTTAATGTAAATAAGTAAAACATAAACCATGTTAATTTTTTGTTTTTTATAAATGTCATTTAGGTATAATTCATTTAAAGAAATAAAAAATAAAATTATTGTTGTTGAATTTGTGTAATGAGTTGTGTGTTGGTGTGTTTGTATATTATTTTGAGATATCGATTTTTATTAAAATTAAAAAAAAAAAAAAATTTACTATTTTGAGATATCGATTTTTAATAAAATTACAAAAAATAACAATTTTACTTTCCACCCGGGTGGAAAGTGAGCACTTTCCACCCGGGTGGAAAGTAAAAGTCAAGAAACGTCAACTTTCCACCTTTCAAAGATAGGTGAAATGTCATTATTACATACATGGTTGTAAATAAATGTATTGGTTTACTTTATTTTCACATCATTTTATAATCGGAACATAACCACAATCGGATAAAAAATATCGTATGTCAAGGTACCTATTCACGTTCAGTCGGCCGTCAGTCCGTGGACTGTCCGTCCTGGCCGGCCGGCCGTTATCGAAAGTCAAACTACACCTACAGTTTTATTTGCCGATTACGGCCGGAGGATTTCTGCCGGATTCGATAGCGGCCTTCAGTTTTTGTTATTTCACTATACACGCGCAGTTATTTCGACAGGTCAAACATGTCGCAAGAACAGGGCGCAGCGGCAATTGTTGTTATTTCACACGAACAAAGAAAAAGGAAAAGAAAAACAATTTGGATGAAAGACTGGCTAAAAAGACTCACACTTTCTCACACATGGAGGTTGTGCGAGAACTGAGGCAATCGAGTGCAAGGGATTTAAAAAACTTTATTAGGATGAATGATCATTGTTTCGATTATTTATTAAATTTATTAAAACCGTATATTACAAGAAAGGGCACTGTAATGCCTTTTTCAGTTCTTTTCTGAACGCACTTTTCATTTTATTTAAACTGAGTCTAAAGTAGCTTCGACATCTACTGTTTTATATAGTATCATATGCTTTAGTTCGCAAAGCCTTATTAGCATATGAAGTGTCTTTTATTTTCCACAAACATTTATGTTTGCGGTACAACTCAATAAAATTCTTGATGAAGTTAGGTTGGTTTGCCATTTGGTTCGGCGTTACTGAATAAAAACTATAAAATTTTAGAAAGGAGAGAAACAAGACACTTTAAGTCTTCCTCTTCAGTCTTCCTGGTATATTAAAATAAAGTTTTAATGAATGGTAAATTCTCTACATGTTTCGAATGTATATACATTCATCATCAGGAGAATAGAATAAGGAATATAAGAAATACAATAAGTGCGAACAGTCCAAACGAAGCTACAAGATGATGGAAAGGTAGAGTTAGGTATTTGGAGAAACTTCAAACATAATGATAGACCTAACGAGAGGCTATTCGTAAAGTATAAGCAGAAACCAAGCTGTTTGGTGTAAAGGAGGAACAGAAAGAATAGAGTAAAATGAAGGGTCGATTCAATTGACTAATTAAAGGGACTAATAATTTTGTTTGAGATCACATAATAGTGAAATAGCACCGTAAGCAGTGGCGGATTTAGAGGGGGGGGGCACAGGGGCACGTGCCCCCCTGTCATAATAATTTCGCACGAACCAACCTAAGCGCAACACCCAAAATTTCAAACACAGTGACAAAGCATTGTACTGTAACAACCAAATATTGCCAAAACTTTACAGCATTTAGAAATGGATATTAAAAATCAGGTTTTCAACGTGGTTTGATAATTAGCGAAAAGATGGCGTAAAAGCACGTTAGATAAAAAGCATACATTTTAGGATTTTAGAATTTGTGTTTTGTTACAGAAAACTGTAATCTGTGGTTTTGTTTACAAAGAAAGTGTATTATTTTGGGGTAGTAAGGACTTATTTTAAAAAAAATAAACATGCCAAAACGACTATGAATGTGGAATATTTGAGAAACAATTTTAGCTCATTAAGTATTGAGCAAAAAATTGAAATTAAAATTGAGGGAAGACCTAAACCCGAAATTAACTTGACACATATCACAAAGTGTAGATCTAGGGACTTTATTGTTATTGATAAGTTTGCTGGAAATAAAACCAGAAGATTGAACTTTACTTTTAAACAATGTACCCGCTAATGGAAAATAAATTGGCCTTTTTTTATTTTTTTTATCTTATTTCATTTTCAATAAAATAAGTAGGTAATCATACATTTTTAAAATATTTACTAAAAATTATTGACCAAATTTGGGCGTGGTCTTAAAAAATTTTCGCCTGCGGCGCGTTTTGTCCGCAGCGGGCTTTTCGTGCACCCCAAGATAACAAGTAAGTGCCCCCCTGTCAATTTTTTCTGAATCCGCCACTGACCGTAAGTGTGAGGAGAGAAAATTGTATATAAAATTTGAAAAGCAGTAGATGTTATAAAAAATGTTTGTGTTATGTATACATCCTTTGTTTAAGATTAGAAGTAATAATAGTTTAAAATCTTGGCTCTCAACATTACTTAATTAGAAATTAAAGTTTAAAAAATTTTAAATGTGAACTGGAGCCTGGAGCTGACAGTTCTCTCAAATTTTAGTTTGAAGTAAAATTAGGCCTGCAGTCCAATGCCGGCCGGTAAACTACTACACACGTTAACAGTCGACAGGCCGCCGGCAGAACGCGGCTCGTCATTTAACTGCGTGTGTGTAGTGAGTACCGACCGTCCGGCCATTATCTCTCCGGCAAAATACGGCCGGCCGACTGAACGTGAATGGGTACTTATACGGATGAAAAGTATGCGGGTTACCGGCCTCGGCTTTGCCTCGTCCGGTAATCCCCCGCATTACGTCCAAAATACTACACTTTTCGTCCTAATAACATAATGTACTATTGTAGTTTCGAAGATTTTTGAAAACCCTCTGACCGTTGTTTGCGTGTTTACGTGTTATTTCTTCATAATTTATTTAGCCGAATATTTACTTTGAAAAAATTCTCATTAAAAATTCGCTGTGTCATACGTATACTTCGTATACGGCACTCATCCTCTTTATCCCTTTAAACTCTAAAACGACCTATATTATTTTCATGTTTGGTTTCATTCCAAAGCCAGGCTGTCAGCGAAAGCATCCCCTTTACCTTAATTAAAATACCCCACGGACGATATATCATTATTTGAACGCCCGCCCTGGATAAGGTGGATAAGGAACAGTGGCGCCGTGCCAAGAGCGATTACACGACGTACGGTTTATTACACACTCTTAAAAAAATTATTAAATTTTAAATTAACATTAACTCAGTACTGATTAAATCCAGTTCCACACCTGCCGTTTTACTCTCAAAACTGATTAACCCATTAACGCCCAGAATTATTTGTTGTTAGTTATTTTAGATATTTTTACTTTTCTGAGTTAATATGAGTAGGAATTCACCAAAAAAAAATATTTTACAGAATATCTTACGTCAGTTTTTAAGAAAATGACTGCTACCATATGGTATCCCTGGGCGCATAGGATACTATAAAATACAAGTATATACAATTTTAAAATACATATTTATTTATGGAATTATTAAAATTAAATTTTTACATTGTGTGATAATTAGCAAAACAGACTACACAAAGACCTATATCACACTTAGAACACATTGTTCTACCAAAACTCTTGCAGCCAGTTCCTGCGCAACGGTGTCTATTACATGGAGCAACGTAATGATGCATCCGTCATATCGAATACCTGGCTGAAGTGTGCGTGAAACCAACGCTTTTGCAGGACCTGCTTATTTTGCTAAGTATCCTTGGACCAACTCCCTTCTAAACTCTATGTTGGAGGTTTTGTTGTGATTCTTCCTATACAGAAACCATGCATTGTTTACTGCTGCATCGATAATCCAGGTAAAGATTGGCCAGTACCACACTGTTAGAAATCCTGGACGTGAGAATCAAAAAAGTTTATAATCAATTAAAATAAATCAAATTTAACTTAAAATGTATAGTTATTTTAACTCTTTTGTGTTTAGTAGTAAAAATCAGATTTTAAGAACTAACTTTTCTGGAAGTCGTTTTAACATAACAGCTAACTAAAATTAACATCCAATTCTTTTACGGTTCAAATGAACCAAATACTAGTAACTTTGATAAAGTTTATAATCATTATCAATATTTTTTTTAGTTAAAATTTTAAAATAAGTTAATACTAACATAAAAAATGTGTCAAACTAACTAATTAAGTTGTAATTTTTACTGCACAATAAAATCAGATTAATGTCAAAATAGTAATAACATATTTTATGAGTTACTGATTGACTGAAGCGGTTTTAGTTAAATTGACAAAAAACGGGAGTGGACTTTCTGGGACATAAAAAAAAAGTTAAATTTGATTCTTTTCTTTTAACAGTGCACTTCTTGCTGCGTACACCAATTCTATAATTGGCAATACATTCATCCATTAGGTCCAGTTCCTCCCATATTACTATTGTATTGAGCAATACAATAAGGGCGATTAGCAGTTACATTTTTTTTTCTTGTTGGGAGTATGGCTTTACTGTTCCCATTGGGGAAACTCCTGTATTTACAGACGCCATTGTCACAACAACGTCAGCGGAATCTTCATCGGTGTCGACATTGGGATCAGGGGGCTCGATAAATATTTCGTCTATTTGATTTTCTGCATCGTCATTAGCGTGTGCCATGTCTAAAGCTTTAGACAATGAAAATCCACGCCTGTCAAAAAAAATAAAAATTTATAGTGTAACCGCCCAGTGATACCATATGGTGGTATCAGTATGTTTTGCGCCGATTTTGTAAAGTCAGGGGAATTTTGAAAAATAAGATAAACGTTATAGAGGGCTTTATATATATTACTTAGTCAATATCAATACTTGTATTAAAAAAAAAATATATTATCACTGAAAAACTATACTTACTACAAGCGAATGTCCATATTTTTCTATTGACGTAAAATGAACGGTAAAATAACACGTGTTTTTTTGTTCACAAATCGAAAATGGTACTCAAAGACAGTTAAAACACAACTAGAGTTGTGTAGTTCGCGAACGAACTAGTTCAAAAGATCGAATCTGACAACTGAACTAAAAGATTCAATCAGTAATTACTGAGAGATTGAAACAAGGCGAACTAAACTCTAAACGGAATGTACTACGCAAGCGAGAGCGAGACGACCGAGATTATAGGTTTTGTCACCTGACCGACCGCGATGATTTTGGACTATTTCGGTATTGAAATGAATAAAAAATATTGTCGGTGTCTACTGTATTTTTTGTTAATTTAATATATAATTTAAATTTTAAAATATTTCTTTTACTTCACTATGCCAGTATAAATCAGTGAACTAATTGAACTAAACGAACTAGTCTTTTGAACTATTCACTTTATTGAATGAGAACGAAAGATTGAAATCGGCAAAGTGAACTAAACATCCCAGCACTAAACACAACTGAAGATGCTTTCCGCAACCAACGCCAGTGTTGCCAGGTCCAAAATTTTTTTTTCCCTAGATAATTTCTTAAAAATTCCCCAGATTCCCCAGATTTTCCCTAGATCTTTTAATTTGAAGAAAAAAGTAGTGATGGGAAAAATCGGGTTATTTTAATAATCGACTTCCGAGTATTCGAGTAAAAAATTCGGCTAAGTAGTAAAAAACCGGGGGTTTCTTTTTTATTCACTTCAATATTTTTTACGCTTCTAAAAAAAAAAAAAAGGTCGCCAGTTCCGTAAAGCAACTAGTTTGTGTAGCCGCAATGAGTGATTGGTCATTTATGAATGCCATGCGGCACGTTTTAAAAAACCAGCGAACGGAGGCCTGGGATTTACCGAGTTTCTTGTTGTTTATATCTTCAGAGTAAGGTTTCTAGTAAATTCATTCGACCTGCCTAAGATTCTGAGTTGCTAGTAGTAAATCGGACTTAGAAAAGATAGCCTTTTTGCCATGGGTTAATCGATTAATTTTTAAGTGATTACTTAATATATTTTTTACAAATATCACAATATCAAAAAAGAATAAAAATTCCCTAAATTATAGAAAATTTCCCTTTTCCCTACTGATTGCAGATTTTCCCCAGATTTAGGGAAATTTCCCCAACAATGGCAACAGTGACCAACGCACTAGTCAGAATTATTATCCCACTACCACCCACAAAATGGCCGATGTCTTAGTAACACCTAATTTGCCGATACCATATGGTATCACTGGGCGTTAATGGGTTAATGTAAGAATCATCGCTGAATATACCGAGTGTCCATTTAGTGTGCTGTAAATACAAAAGTTGTAGCGTATGATGGTGTGCTCCGTTTCAAATATACAGAGTGTCTCAAACATGCAGGGTGAACCAAACATGATTTTTTTTTAATGGAATGCCATATATGTCTTTATGTATTAAAGCACCTATGGGTACTTCATATAATTCCAAAATATTTTGCCGGCAACTGCGACGTTGCCAATTTGTGATAATTTAATAGATAAAATAATTATTGCGAAAAAATAGGTTTGTATTAAAAGGTCTAGTTTTTTACTATTAATCAAAGCTTTCTTACAAAAATTCGGGTATATCATTGCATGTAGAATCACTAAACTTTTAATAAAATTACCGTTAGTTCTACAGGGTGATCAAAATTTTGATCGAAACTTCGATATTTTCTATGTCAGTTTTCGTAATTTTTTTAAATAGAACACCATGTACTTGATCATTTCATTGAAAGGAGCTTTAATTTTCCTTTAATTAAATACAAATATGTTTATTTCAAGCGATTTCTAATTTAATTAGGATTTTCTAAAAATTTATTTAAAAAACAAATATGCCGGGTGTCCACGGAAGGTGGTTCGCCCTTCTAACTTTTTTGTTTTTGTAAGATAATGGAATACAATTTGGGGGATTTGTATACGACATAAAACTGCATTTTTTCACAGGTGTCTCAACAGTATGGTACTTCCGGTTTAACCGGAAGTGACATAAACTTTCGATTTTTAGATGGGACACCTGGTATATTTTTCCTTTTTTTGACTCCATTGACATTCTAAATATAACGATGTGTCACTTGTCACTTTTTGTCACCAAGAAAATATTTTTTTTCCAAGTTTATTATTTCATCTAGAGGGCTATACCTTAAAATCACTTATTTCAGTTCTTTTAACTTGGGAAAAATGCAATTTCACTATTTTTGGTCCAATGCTATGTGCTGTATACAATTAAATCTTTAAAGTTGTATAACTAATTTTTTTAAACGCAACATGGTGGCTCGTCGGGTTAAGAAAAAAAAAGGATTTTATTTCGATTATTTTGATACCACACACTATTAGGTGTTAAAAAAGCTGCCATTAAAAAACTTTAATAAGTTAACTGAACCAGTTTTGGGCAATAGTACCGGGTTCGATGACGCCGGCGCCGATTAGGATATCTTTGTGTGTAAAGTAGGAATGTGCCAAGTTAACTTTTTTAATTTTTTTAATGGCAGCTTTTCTAAAACCTAATAGTGTGTGATATCAAAATAATCGTAATAAAATTCTCTTTTTTCTTAACCCGACGAGCCACCATGTTGCCGTTTAAAAAAATCAGTTATACAACTTAAGATTAAATTGTATACAGCACATAGCATTGGACCAAAAATAGTAAAATTGTATTTTTCCCAAGATTAAAGAACTAAAATAAGTGATTTATAGGTATTTATAGCCCTCTAGATAAAACAATAAATTTGGAAAAAAAATATTTTCTTGGTGACAAAAAGTGACACATCCGTTATATTTAGAATGTCATATAAGTAAAAAAAAAGGAAAAATATACCAGGTGTCTCATTTAAAAATAAAAAGTTTATGTCACTTCCGGTTAAACCGGAAGTTACATAATGTTGAGTCACCTGTGAAAAAATGCAGTTTTATGTCGTATACAAATCTTCCAAATTGTATTCCATTATCTTGAAAACAAAAAAGTTAGAAGGGCGAACCACCTTCCGTGGACACCCGGTATATAATAAAAACATAATATGCTGCACAGGTATATTTTAATAGAGGGCCGATCAATTATATCATATTCAACTATTTTGCAGATGGTAAACATTATTAGTGTACAGTTTCAAGGTATGGCTTTTTTAAGTTCACACGCTAAGTATAACGTTAAATTTCTCACAAGTAGTTTTAATGGGTAAATATAATTTATGCAATTGAAGAAAGTGATGGAAATTGTTTTATTACGTCACGTCTATATGCTGACGAAAGGTCCTTAAGTACTGTTACAGTACAATCACACAACTGATTTACGAATTGATTAAAATTTAAATCACAAAATATAAGTACCTACTAAATCAAACATCCCTTGCTGTTACTCAATTGACTTTTTTACTGTGCTGTGTGGCGCGTTGTTTATCAAGCAATACATTGTTTATTCAGGTCAATCAGTACCAATGGCGACATCTAGTGATCTAGTACCAAATGTAAAAACTCAACGTCACAATTAAAGCTTACAGTTCGTGTTAGAAAGAGAAGAAGTGCTGATATCGGTGTGCTTTAAAACACTACTAGATGTCGCTGCTGGCTACAGCTATCTAAGTTACTTACGCTTTTTACTACATATAGTAGTACCTACACCTCTTTTCTTTTTTCTACGGATGCTAACTTCACTGATGATTTATGATATGACAAAACGCGACTTTCAGTTAAGTCTGCCCGCTACTCAAAAGTACCTATATGAACGAAACAATTAGGTACTTGTGTATCTTTGCCTTATCGTCGTCTGAGCAGCTTGTGATAACATTCTGCTCTTTAAATGAAATTCCCCCGTTAAAAAAATCCCAATCTCCGTCAATGGTTGGATTTACGTAAAAGGTTTGCGGGTGTCGGATTCGATTGCGATGACCCGCAGGGGTGCGTTTCACATTGTGCGAGGCACATTTCCTGATTTATATACCGTCGAACAAAAGAAAATGGCGGATTCCGGAAGCGGGAGTCACAAGATATGCGGGAGAGAGAGTTTCCTTTTGTTTATGTCTTGAACTTTCCAAGATTCACACTCGATTAATATAATTAACGCTCCCCCAGGACCGTTTTAGTTCAGGTATAAGGGTTGAATTTTATTTTAAATTATTAAAGAAAATAGGGTTTGCCGGGGCTTTTGGTTTATGTAGGGGGATACATTTAGAGTTTATCTAGCTATCGTATGTCATGGTTCAGTGGCGTGCTTAAAGTCTATACGAAAACAGTGTGAACAGCATAACAATTAAAACTGGTATTATAGCCGGCATATCATTTATTAAATAAAACATGGGCGGAGTAGTTGCGCGACTGTAGAGATGGAAAAATATTTTACTAAATAAATTAATAATATTTTTCATACAGGTACATACATAATATTATAAATAACTCCCGTGATTGTGTTTAAAACGAACAAATAATTTTTTTTTCAAATTTCAGTATTATATAAAAATGTGAAAATAAAACAAGTAACATTGTATTATTTACCTGAGAATTTCATGTCAGTCCGTCACTATCTGAATCTTAAAATACAATATTCATCCTTCTTTTCTATAACATGCCAGATACATTTTATTCAAATTCAACTAGCGTTTACTTCATCTACAACTGTTCTTATATTTCCTAGCACGAAATCACTGTTAGTTGGCGATTGATTCTATTTTCTAAGTTTCTGCTCCATTGCAGCCCATATAATCTCCATCGAATTAAATACGCATCAGTAATAAGGAGGAAGCCGTAAAATAGTATAACCATATGCTTCGCATAATTTGTCGATGACATATTCGTTCTTCTAATTATTTTTTTTCTAAATCTTCCAATAACACCTTTTTTGTGGCCTTTTGAGGAATATTTAGTACAGTGTCACCAGTAAAGTCCGCATCATATGGGATTTTTTTTTATTAATAGCTTTATTCAAAATTTGACTTTGGCATCAAGTTCTGCTTCTATCGAGATGAAAATCAAGCGAAAAAATAGTAGTCACGTGATTCGCATTATCGGTCAAATTTTAATTTTTCCAAAAAATAATTCAAAAGTAGGGTTATTTCTGAAAATATCGAAAAAAGTTATAAGAAAAAGGTTTTTTAAATGCAGTTGTGCACATGCACAATTTCAACTGGATAAGATAATTTTGATTTTTTACCCATATTTTGTAAATTGCACCACTCTTGCATAATAAGACTCAACGCAACCTACATAAAACTTCTTAGTTTTGACAGTGCTTTATTTCAAATACATTTACAAGTAGCGCCATATTAAATGTGTGTTTTTCCACAAAATCAAAATTGGGCTATTAAAATTTGGTCGCATGTGATGCAAAGTTCATTTGTTTTTGACCCTGTACAAGGTAACTTCATAAAATAAGTATTTTTGAAAACGTAGTTTGTGTCTGAAAGTAAAAAAATAAAAAATAAAATAGGGAGGTTTTAAATTAAATCGTTGAAAATAGATAAACTTTACGTTAAGTTAAACTAAAATTAAATTTCCACTTAATGAACACTTTACTGATGACACTGTGTTGTTTTTTAAACTACGTTTTCAAAAATACTTATTTTATGAAGTTAGCTTATACAGGGTCAAAATCAAATAAACTTTGCATCACATGCGACTAAATTTTAATAGCCCAATTTTGAGTTTGTAGAAAAACACACAGTTAATATGGCGCTACTTTAAAGAAAATGTATTTGAAATAAAGCATTGTCAAAACTAAGAAGTTTTATGTAGGTTGCGTTGAGTCTTATTTTGCAAAAGTGGTGCAATTTACAAAATATAGGTAAAAAATCAAAATTATCTTATCCAGTTGAAATTGTGCATGTGGGCTAGAAACTGAATTTAAAAAAACTTTTTCCTATAACTTTTTTCGATATTTTCAGAAATAACCCCACTTTTGAATTATTTTTTGGAAAAAATTAAAATTTGACAGATAATGCGAATCACGTGACTACTATTTTTTTGCTTAATTTTCATCTGGATCAAAGCAGAACTTGATGCCAAAGTCAAATTTTGAATAAAGCTATTAATAAAAAGAAATCCCATATGATGCGGACTTTACTGGTGACACTGTATATTGTTACCCTCCATGAATTTTACAATATCATATTTTTTGAAATTGCTATTATCTACCTAACCATACTTAACAACATCGTGTGTATCAACCAAATTTCGATAAAATAAATTATCTTCCTTTAGGTTTAGTTCCTTTGTGCTTGGCGGTATTCCTGAATTTTGCGTAAATATTCTTGAAGCTGTGCTACTATGCGATGCGATTCCATGATAACCATCCTTTTATCTGTTTTTTTTTTGTAATTAAAACCACAATCGAGTAAGATACTACGCAAAGTGTCGAGAGATTTATATTCATAATCCGGGTAATCTCGTAATTTATCCCGAATCATTTCTAATATCGCGGGTCTTTGCTGTGTCTGTAAAATTGATATACTACTCGGCGGTCGGCGTATAACTTCTTTGGAAGCATCATCATTTAAAAGAAAAGTTGATTAGCTCTTTTCCGCTTACCTGAATTAAATTATAAATTGTAGAGCGAGGAAGTATAATAGTTTACTCACAATTTTTTTTAGAATTGTATTTTCTAAAGCTCCATGACATTCACATTTTAAGCAAGTATATATACTTTTACGTCTTTCCAAGAGTGACAACAACAAAGTTAAATAATAAAAACACAGTTAAACGCAACAACAACAAAGTACAAAGCACTTACTAAACACCAATAACCAAAGAAACTTTTTAAAACACGAGCACCACTCGGCACAGCACTGACTTTTTTTCGTGACAGACTCATTAAGTCAACGTGGACTTCCGACGAGGAGCAGTCAATAAGATTTTTATTTCAATGCAAAGCTCTAATATTTTGACACTACCCCAATTCCCTTGCTGTTCACACTAACACGTATAGACTTTATACTTATTATAACTATAGGCGCTTACTTTCAGGATTATGGACAAACCATTGGATTTTGACTAATTTTTTTTTATCAGTAAGTCTAAGTAAATAACACAAGAAATCCGAATTTCAAAATTTGCGGTATTTCCTGCCCTATAGGGGGGAAGGACTGTCCCCCCTGACGAGCCGTCACTGTTCTGTAATTAATTCTAATCAACTTTTATCAAAAAAATACAGTTTCTATACAGGGTGTTCCTTAATGACGTGCTAATATTTTAGGGAGTGATTCCTCAAGTCATTTTATAAAGAAAAGTGCAGATAAACATAGTATGTCCTAAACGGCTTAAATTTTTTGCTACAGGGTGTTGAATTTTTTCTTTTTTAATGCGTTTTTTGTAATATCTCCGAAAGTACTTTAGATAATATTTTTAATTTTGGCATCTGCTAATAGGACATAAAACCACATGTTTTAGTTATAAAAGTAATTTTTTTGTCCCACCAGTGGCGTCCCTGCAAACATGTCCTCTGATATTTTTTAGAAAAAAAGTGGTACACCACTGACATTTTTCCATGTGGATATTATTTCTGATTAGCCTGGTCAATTCTACATAAAAATGGTCTCTTGAGTTTTTCTCCTCAGGCACACCATTCTTAATTAAAATAATTAAATTAAATTAGCTCTACTATCTTTTATTATTAACATTGATAATGCAACATTTTGTTTTATAAAAATTGTTGGAAATGACAACCTTCACTTAATAGGCATGCTTTCGCCCGTCTTTGCATCGAATAGCGCACTCGTTCAAATATTCCAGGCGAATTTCGTATTGGTTCACAGAAGGCAATTATTATTCGCTCCCTTAAATTTGTGTTAATGGGAGTTCTATACACTAGAGTTTTAAGATGACCCACAAGAAAAAATCCAAACTATTGAGATCAGGGGATCTTGCGGGCCATTGTTGAGCTCCTCCGCGACCTATTCAACGATTCGGATACACTGCATCTACATGGTCGCGAACGATTACACTGAAATGAGCAGGAGCTCCATCATGCATGTACCACATTTGATTCCTGAGCGCATTTGGCACATCTTCAAGTAACACAGATAGTTGTTCTTGGAGGAAATACAGATAAGACTGCCGTTAAGGCGTTAATTATGTTTTTAAGAACGTCACTGTTCCAGGATAACTAGGTTTATGTGATCAAAAATTATTCGCCAATACTGCAAAATGAAGCTAAATTAATTTAATTATTTTAATTAAGATCAGTGTGCCTCAGGAGAAAAACGCAGGAGACTATTTTTATGTAGAATTTACCAGGCTAATCAGAAATAATATCCATATGGAAAAATGTCAGTGGCGTACCATTTTTTTTCTAAAAAATATCAGAGGACATGTTTGCAGGGACGCCACTGGTGGGACAAAAAAATAACTTTTATAACTAAAACATTTGGTTTTATGTCCTATTAGCACATGCCAAAATTGAAAATATTATCTAAAGTAATTTCGGAGATATTACAAAAACGCATTAAAAAAAAATTTAACACTAGCAAAAAATTTAAGCCGTTTAGGACATGTGTTTATATGAACTTTTTTTCATAAAATGACTTAAGGAATCACACCCTAAAATATTAGCACGTCATTAAGGAACACCCTGTATAAAACGAAATCTTAATTTTTGTCCAATTTTGAACATAATTAAAAGTCCAACTCTGTCACCCACTGATTGCCCCTCTTTATAACATCAGTGGCGAACGCTACTCTCAGAGACGCGACACCGGCCAGAGGAGGTACATAAAACCGTGTTTTTGAATTTAATCCCGTTAACCCGAAAGATACACGTTTCAAGCAAAATGTGCGTTTCCAAAAAATTAAAAGCAAAAAAAAAAGGAAACTCATGCCACCTCATTGAACGAGCGAAACCATTTATATTCCGCATTTTGCTGCTCAGTGTTTGATGTTTCAATAAGTGGTCTTGACGGGACAATTTTATTGTATTTAAAGCGGCTTTTAACTGGGGCAAAAAGGCACAAAATTTCTGTTTATTTTTGTCGGAAAACCGCTCACGGAAATGTTATTGCTTTGATATGGAAAATTAAGTCAAAGGCGGATCGTTAAATAAAAAGCTTTTGAAACCTGCGATTTCATTTTTCATTCACAAAAATATATAATTAATTGAATCCATACATTTCTAAATGATTTTACGACTTTTTAAAAATATTTTGCTTCTAAACTAAGATAAATAGGAAAAAAATTCGTTTCTGATTTTTTAGCTGCTTGCATTTCTTTAATAAAACAATAATATACCTAAATATACATACAAAAACAACAAAACCCAAAAACTAAAACATAACCTTAACATTATAGAAAGATAGAGATGGAGTTAAATATCGATAGCTTGTTAATTATAAAAGTTCCATTATATTCGATTTGTTTTGAATATTGCTAAAATAAATTTACTTACATAAAGCACATTCACTTGTCCCATATCCTTAAACATTATAATATGGATATTTTTATTCGAGATACCTAATTGTAAAATTATAAATCGGTATTTCCTAGGTATTCTATTTCTGCTCTATAGCTGCCCCCTTTTTTTTCTGTGGTTCAACTCAGTTGACATGTTTGGTGGGTTGCCTGACATATTTTCCCTTTTTGATATATTATTATTTTTATCATAAACTAGCGACCCGCCCCGGCTTCGCACACGGGTCTAAAATGTGTTTATTTACGACATCACATTAGAAACCTCTAAATTTATCAGTGTTTCTCTACAATATTATGCATGTATTATACATATAAACCTTCCTCTTGAATCACTCTATTTATTAAAAAAAAACCGCTTCAAAATCCGTTGCGTAGTTTTAAAGATTTAAGCATACAGAGGGCCGGACAGACAGCGACTTTGTTTTATACTATGTAGTGATACTTTTAGGTTCCCAAAAATATTTGCAGTAACGCCCTAGTGTACTTAACTCCACCCAGCACCCCAATTCGCTCCACGGGTCCCGTAAGTTTGTCATTTTTTAAATAGTTTTGCTGTCAAATTCGTCGGCCATCAGCTGTTTTATATTTTAACACGCGTATGATATAAAGGATTTTCTAGCCAAGTTAGGCGTGCTTTTTTTTCTCATTTTCATAATTATGTGGCCGTAGGAAGAAGCATATTTTTTTAGAAAGTTTATAAGCTCGGTATCTTTATTCTCCGTCGAGATCTTCCCCTTACAGGAACCTGGTTTTTTCTTATTTTTTCGGTATTATTAATTTTCTTCTTGCTCTGTATTTTTGCTTACTCTAGCTTTTTGTTCTCGCAATATTACGTCATAAAAAAAATCTGCAAAAGCTCCAAGTACATGCGGGTTTTTATTATTACCATTACCATGTGAGTATTATAAACGCATCCTTCTGAAAAGATTTTCAAAAGTGTTTCAAAAGTTAAAATCTGAGAGTTTTTTGGCAACTTGTCCCGATTTTTCCATTTTTTTTTTTTGAGAAGAATATTCCAAAGTACTGTCGGATTCAACCCCCTAATGGGGGGCCGCTAACCGTGTTCGCGAGAAAACGAGATGAGACGAAAAAAAGCGCGGACGGAAGAGAAACACTAGTTAGGGTTTTAGCGCTTATCTTGAAAAATCCAGGTGTATGTTGACAATGAACGTGCAAACTTAAAGTAGGAAAATATCATTTATATTTTAAACCGGTGCCAAAGAACCTTCTTCTTAACCATTTAACAAGCTAACTATCCTTATCATTGTCTCAAATCCAGGGTGGCCGTTCAAGACTTTTTGTAACTATTAGATATGTCCCCTGTTGAGAAAAAAAATTAATTGTCGGAGGTCAATAACAATGTTCATTATATTACTCAGTGCACACAGTAGTGTCAGTAAATTGCAAAGTTGGTTGTTGTTCAAGTCGTTCTATAGCCAAAATAATTGGAGAAAAATTGGAGTGAATGATAAACAAATCCGTTTGGAGGCTATCTATCATTCAGTAGATGTTCTTGAACACTGCTAGTAACAGCTGCTTCTCTACTGATGTCCAAATGTTGTAAAACTATTTTTATTTTATCATAATGACATTGATAAATTGATAATAGGATGTCACCTTCAAATAGGTGCCCCAAAGTGTGAAAACTAGCTGGAATGGTAGAGTGTATTGGGTGCAAGTTATTTAAATTTATTAACTCTTTTTGGTGACTTTAGAAATATTTCCATGACATTAAAAATTAATTTGTCTATATGAAAAGAATACTCTTATCAATTCAGCAATCCTATGAAGAGCGTGATCTGAACAGGTTAAGGGCGTTGGTATATATCGTTTTTAAAAGCTTGCCTACCATCCGTTATAAATAGGATAAACTTTATTGTCGGCACATTTGTCACCACATAATGTCTGAAGGCTAGAATTGACTAGACCTACAATATTGTTTGCATTTGTCTTGTCAAGTTTCTTTTCACATTAGCCATTTTAGGTCCAACGGCGTCAGTTGTTTTATCCGTACAAACCCAAATGTATTTTCCATCTAGCGCTTTTCTTATCGCATCTTGTATGGAGTAACAACTAGGTTTTAAATATTTTTTTCTTAATGTTGATTCATCTGGCACAACTACATTTTCATATTCACCATTTAGAAATTTTTGAATAAAGTCTTTAAACAACGAATTGTAAATCCTTTTCGAGCAACTTCGATATTTTAAATCGAACACCATGTATTTTCTTTTATTTTTAAACGCCCTATTAATTTCCCAACAACTTTTTTTTGATTTGTTTGAAATTTGATTTGATTTTTACCTACCAATTTAATTTTCATTCGGATTTTAGTAAATATGCTTGTTTGGCGTAAAAATTATGGAGCCCGGCAAGAATCTCTTCGCCTCCATATCCCTCCCCCTCCGCCCTCCCGAGGGGGGAAGATACTCTAGCCATACCTGCAATTTATCTACTACGTCCATTCATGAACCAACTGGAAGTTTGCATTGGAGCTTATGTTACTTATACAAAAATAATATGCTTTATCCTAACGGGTTGCCTTGCTCCGATCTCCCCTACACCTGACCAACCTTATTCGTATATCTATTTATTTCCATAACCTACTTAAAAGTTTCTACCTATAAGATGGCTCGATTACACGATACGGAGGTCCATCAAAGATGCATGTCATTCGTGAAACGTGAATATGTGTATTCGAATAGTTCGTTAAATTAGGCATACAACCGCGTTGCCCGGGCAATATTGATTAACACGAAACTTTGTATGCTTTTAATTTCAATCTTAAATTTTGAAGTTCGGTCTATAGACTTTGAGTTAACGGTCGCGTCATGCATACTTTGGATCAAAGTAAAATGTACATTATACAGTGAGGACCTAAAGTCCGTCCCCCCCTCTAACTTCTAAACCGTTCGGTATATTTTAATGAAATTTTCAACGATAATATTTGAGCAAGTCTTGCACTTTTTGACATACCAATGACAGCTTTAAATGTCAAGATGACAGCTGGGTCCGCTTTTGGAATATTTTTTTAAATGGAACACAAATTATAATCATTTTTTATTAAATGCATTATTAGTCTATACTTTATAGGTTCCGAGATATTGACTCTCGAAAAGTTACATTTTTGAACTTTGACAGCTTATAACCTTCTAACAGTACGTCTTAGAGCAAAACGGCTTACATGTCCCTATCTTCAATTTTTATTATCTTCCTAAAAAAATCAACTTCCGGTTAAACCGGATGTAACTCGAAAGGAAGTTGATTTTTTGGGAAGATAATAAAAATTGAAGATAGGGACATGTAAGCCGTTTTGCTCTAAGACGTACTGTTAGAAGGTTATAAGCTGTCAAAGTTCAAAAATGTCACTTTTCGAGAGTCAATATCTCGGAAACTATGAAGTATAGACTAAAACTGCATTTAATAAAAAATAATTATAATTTTATGTGGAATTTAAAAATGTAAAAATATACAGGGTGTTCCATTTAAAAAAATATTCCAAAAGCGGACCCAGCTGTCATCTTAACATTTAAAGCTGTCATTGGTATGTCAAAAAGTGCAAGACTTGCTCAAATATTATCGTTTAAAATTTCATTAAAATATACCGAACGGTTTAGAAGTTAGAGGGGGGGGACGGACTTTAGGTCCTCACTGTATTATTTTGTTCTGTAATATTACCGGGCTCTGAATTGCTAATAACGTATATCTCAAAAGTTTGGCACAGCATTCACTCAAGTTAAAATAATCGACAATTATAAACAACACAGTTGGCTTTGAAAACAAAAAAATTTCAATTGCTTGACAATTCATTTAGGCAGATTATTTGCTTTGAAATGGCTTATAAATTAGAACTTGGGAAGAGTATTTACATTTTAATTAGGCAGATGCCTAAAGCGGAAATAGTTAAAATATTTCTCCCCGTACTATTTATCGTACGATAGCTAAACCTTGGCAAGGTATACAATACAATGCCTAAATTTACCGAAAAGTGGAAAACCCAAGATTTTATCGAAGAAAGAGCAACTGGATTCGTGGGGAGGGCTAAAAATAGAATTGGAGTATCTATGAGAAAATTGGGACGTAAATATCGCACTTCTAGAGATACAGTTTCAAGGGTATGGGCGTTTTCACACTAGCCGACACGATACCGGCACGATCACGACACGGTAGCGACACCGACACGATAAATCGGCGAGTATTTTCACATTTGCCGACAGCCATCTCTGTCGTGTCGTAGTGTTGTGCCGGTAATCGCAGACATGGCTCCTGCAAATAAATTGTATTTGCTACATTTATTGCATTTAAGACTCAAAAGGCAAAGACCGCAAAGAACATTTTTGATACATCTAATAATAAAGGTGCGCTACTTACACGGCACCTATTACACTCTTTTTGAGACATTGACTAAGGATTCTGACAAATTTTTCGACTACTTTCGAATGAGTCATGAAACATTTAACTATGTGCTGAGCAAGTTAATTGACGAAATCAAAAAACCAGAACAGAAACAACTAGGAAAAGGAAAAACCGCCAACGACACGAGTGGAGCGCTTGCTGCTCGCCGACCTGTCGGCGCCTGTAACGACACGATAACGATATATCGGCAAGTGTGAAAGCATTCCCTTTACTTACATGAGATTACGCGTCCACCGGTGTCGTTGTCGTTGTCGTTGTCGTGTCGGTATCGTGTCGACTAGTGTGAAAACGCCCTATGGGACAGAAATGGTCTAGATTATGATAAAACAAAATTTTTTTTAAATATATGACAAACCAGTTGGCACAGATACTACGGTGTTGTCGGGCAACAAGGTGGATCCATTTTGCCTACGAGAGAATCATTGTTAGGGACGATGAAAAGTACTTCACTTTAAGCAATTGAGAGGCTGGAAAATCATGGTTTTTATACAGACAACATAGAAGAGTGCCCATACAAAGTAAAATATAAAGAAAATACAAAATTCGCAGAAAAAATTTTAGTTTGGCTCGCGATTTCTACTCCAGGAATATCCAGGTCTTACGTGGGACGGGTTTGTTCAGGTTGAAAGAAAATAATTGTCTATAATTTTAAGCTATATTGCTGAAAATTGTTGCTATGCTTATTCTGGTAAATTAAGCAAGTACGTGGTCTCGATGTTTTGGGAAATTTTCCCTCTAGGGGGTAGATGGGGGTAACGTAACGCTAGAGAAAACTATATAAACAAAATGTTGAAAATTTTTTTGCTTGGAACAAATAAACATGCGTATAGGCATATACGAAAATGTTGCCCCTAGGGACATAAAAGTTTATATTGAAATAAATATTTTTAGTCAGAATTTCTTGAAACTCCACATAAATACTCTAAACACAACTAGTAGTAAATTGAAGAAATCGTCCATAATTCTCAAAGAGACGTAGTATCGTTTATAATTGAGACTTTGTGTCTTTTTCAATAATTATAAAAGTAGTAGTAAGTAACGGATTGTCAACTAAGAATGGCCGCCGTCATTATCTCAGAAACCGTTTACGGCTTGCAAAAAATTTATTTATTACAAAAGTGACTAAGAGATATTGCTGGAAATTATTTATTAGTTGACCACTAGGGGGCCTAACTGTAGTGACGAATCCAAAAGCGGGATTTTCTCAAGAATCTTCATAGTAAAGGTATATCAAAGGTATTATCAATGAATCAATCATTTATTAGCAACATTAAATAATATACAGATACAAATAGATGTAAGATTTCAACTAGTGTTCTAAAAACTTGTTACAACGTGCACTTAGATGACTAAACATCTGTATGTGCAAAGATACATAAACATGGTGGTATCCGAAATCTTAGAATTTAATAATTTTTTATATGAAATACTCGAGGATGAAACAATAGACCTAACCTAGAATGAGATACAACTGAGAAAGGTATAGGAAATTATCATGAACAAACATCATTTGCTGCTATAAAGGCCCTACATTTTATGTTAATTTTTTTATATTTGATATATTTTTTAATGCTGGTCTTAAGGAGTTATATTATATTTTAGGAGCAAGATAATTAATGAAACGTAAGTTAATGTTTTTATTGCTATTTGGTATTTTTATGTGTTTATTTATTTAGGATCGAGTATTGTATGTATGATCTACATAGTTTTTTAGTTTGTTAGTATTGGGCACAAGACAACAGGTACCCAAAACGTACAGCGAACGAACATTCATAATGTCTTCAGAATATAACTGTTGCGTGGGGAACCTCTTAGTTTTCTTAAAAATAATCTTTAAAATGTAATTTTGAACCACATTCAGTTGACCTAAAGATTTTGTGTATAGACCACCCCATATAACAAGTCCATATCGGAGCAAGGATTCAATTAATGCTTTGTAAATAGGTACTTATTAAAAAATTTTTACTTACTATGTCTCCTTATGTATAAAATTTATGCAATAATGATCTTATATTGTTGGTAAGTTTGTGCACATGTTTGTCCCATTTAATATTTTGGTCCATGATAATCCCTAAATATTTGGTATGGGAGACTTCCTTGATTCAATCATTTAAGTTATTTATCCTTATGCTATTAAAATTCGGTCTGTTTGCCGCGGAGAGAGAAGAGAAAATGCAATATAATTGGTTTTACTGATATTCAAAGTGAGTTTGTATCAATTAAGCCAATTTGTTATTTGAGTAATACCGTAATTGGCTGAATTCTGAAAATCAGTCGTCCAATTTTTTCCAGAGAACACTAACGCAGTATCGTCGGCGTATGAAATAATTGTGCCGTTATAAACATTTAAGTTGGTTAGTGAATTAATATATATTATAAAAAGAATGAACCTTTGTATTAAGTTATTAAGTTATATATATATATTAAGCTCTACCGTTTTGTTTAGGGTAGTAGGGGACAAATATTGCTATGCAAAAATATACACAACTTTGGTTTGGCTTATCAGAAGTTGACAAATTTGACCTGGCCAAATAGAATTTCTTTTGTTTTACCAAGTTATGAAAAAACTGGTTGATCTGGATTCCGTTGCGACAGCTAGAGGGCGCTATTTAGCAGAATCAAAAAAGTCTTCATTTTTCTCATAATATTTAAATGGAACGATTTAACTTCAATAAGAAAGAAGAAGAATATCTGCGAAACCCAATATCTGTTTTTAAGCCGGAGATATGGAAAATATAGTATGTTATACAAAAGCTACTCAAAAATTTAAAAAAAAGTTCGGGTCCGTATTTAAAAAACTTATTTAATGCGGGTATCTAATCAACGAAACATCGTATCTAAAAAATAAAATTATTTTCTTAAAGAGCAAAAAAAAGTGCCTTAGGAAAGTGCTATCGGGTTTTCAATATAATGAGTATTTGTCGTAAAAAAATTAAAAATAAAAATTGATTTTTTCAGTTTTTTTTTCGAAAGTGATCGAATTTTTTTAATTTTTTTTAACAAATTATTCAGCATGACAATGTGCAACTTTTATACCGAGATAGCAATGCTAATGCATCAAATTTGTAACACCCTATACAGTGTCACCAGTAAAGTACGCATCATATGGGATTTTTTTTATTAATAGCTTTATTCAAAATTTGACTTTGGCACCAAGCTCTGCTTCGATCGAGATGAAAATTAAGCAAAAAAATAGTAGTGTCGTGATTCGCATTATCTGTCAAATTTTAATTTTTTCCAAAAAATTATTCAAAAGTGGGGTTATTTCTGAAAATGTCGAAAAAAGTTATAAGAAAAAGTTTTTTTAAATGCAGTTTCTAGCCTACATGCAAAATTTCAGCTGCATAAGATAGTTTTGATTTGTACCTATACTTTGTAAATTGCACCACTTTTGCAAAATAAGACTCGTCGACGCAACATACATAAAACTTCTCAGTTTTGACAAGGCTTTATTTTAAATACATTTTCTTGTTGTTTGCTGTTTTTCTATAAAATCAAAATTGGGCTATTAAAATTTGGTCGCATGTGATGCAAAGTTTATTTGTTTTTGGCCCTGTATAAGGTAACTTCATAAAATAAGTATTTTTGAAAACGTAGTTTGTGTCTGAAAGTAATACCCCTTAATGTTAAGACAAAAAAGAACACAGTGTCTTCAGTAAAGCGTTTTTTATGTGGAAAATAAATTTTAGTTTAACTTAACATAAAGTTTATCTATTTTCAACGATTTAATTTAAAACCCCTTTACTTTATTTTTTATTTTTTTACTTTCAGGCACAAACTACGTTTTCAAAAATACTTATTTTATGAAGTTACCTTATACAGGGCCCAAAACAAATAAACTTTGCATCACATGCGATCAAATTTTAATAGCCCTATTTTGATTTTGTAGAAAAACACTAATTTAATATGGCGCTACTTTAAAGAAAATGTATCTGAAATAAAACATTGTCAAAACTAAGAAGTTTTATGTAGGTTGCGTTGAGTATTATTTTGCAAAAGTGGTGCAATTTACAAAATATGGGTAAAAAATCAAAACTATCATATGCAGATGAAATTTTGCATGTGGGCTAGAACCTGCATTTAAAAAAACTTTTTCTCATGACTTTTTCTATATATTTAGAAATAACCCCACTTTTGAATTATTTTTTGGAAAAAAATAAAATTTGACAGATAATGCGAATCACGTGACTACTATTTTTTTTTTGCTTAATTTTCATCTCGATCGAAGCAGAACTTGATGCCAAAGTCAAATTTTGGATAAAGCTATCAATAAAAAAATCCCATATGATGCGGATTTTACTGGTGACACTGTATAGAAACATACCTAAATGGCATGTTAATTAAAAGAGAAAGAAATAATGTAAGAAAGCACCAAAGAGATTTCTTGTTAAAAATAATATAAGTACTTATTAAAGGTTCTATTGGGTAGAATGTATGCTACCCGATCGCTATTTTGTTTTGAAAGCGAATTGAACAATTGCGCGAGGGAAAGCAGCTAGTTATCTGTAAAATGGTGTAATCCGGGTGGGCCGATATTTTCTATCCTGGAAACAAAAAACAAATTTAATACAAAACCCGGAAGACAATATCAAATAAATAATTTTTACGAATAAAATTATTCCACTTTACAGTGGTAATAAAATACATCGGCAGTGCCCCATATAGGAAAAGGCATATTGAACATAGTGCTGACCGGACGTAAAATAACTCGTTTATGCTCAGGATATCATAAAAGATTTCCTTTATAGAAATTTCCTGCTTCTGCTACTTGATGGCGAATATTTGAAGGAGGACATTTTATATTTTATTGAGTACCTTCTCCCCGTTTTTTGTAAAATATTACCGTATGTGATTGGGTTAAACGGGTATGTAACGTAGTGTTGCCGCGAGACGAGATGAGATAAAATGGGTCTCTCGTCTCGTCTCGCTTCTCTCGTGATTTAAACCAAATAAAGTAAAAACCAAGCAAAATTTTAACGCGTTTAGGTTAGGTTCTATCATATTTGACATAAATTGTATGCAACATATGTCAAATATGACAGAACCTAACCTAAATGCGTTAAAACTTTGCTTGGTATTTACTAGAGGGGGGCATTAGTGCGACAAAGGTCAATATTATCTCCTGTACCACTAAGATAGCGGAAAACTTTTGACGAAGCTTATTAAGGGTTAAGAGGTGCCTCTTATAAAATTATTTCTGTCTATACAGGGTGCTCCAAAACACCAGCACGGTAAGAAATTTCCATTTCCAAGACATTGACTTGTAAAAAATGTAATTTTTGAGTTTCGACAGATCTAACAGTACGTCTTAGAGTAAAACGCCTCACATATCCCTATCTTCCATTTTTATTATCTTCCCAAAAAAATCACCTTCCAGTTAAACCGGAAGAACTATGTTTCCTGCTTTCGAGTTACATCCGGTTTAGCCGGAAGTTTGAATGATTTGGGAAGATAGTGAAAATGGAAGATATAGACATATGAGCCATTTTGCTCTAAGATGTACTGTAAGAAAGCTATAGGCTGTCGAAACTCAAAAATATAATTTTTCAAAAGTCAATATCTTGGAAACTATTAACTATAGACTAATAATGCATTTAATAAAAGTAAATATATATTTACGTAGAATCAGCAAATTTCAAAAAAAATTTTTTTGGGACACCTTGTCTATTATGAGATTTTTAAAATCTTCTTAAATTCCTCTTATCAAAAATATATAATTTCCATATTTGGACCGGCGGTTTTCGAGTTATTTGACTGCAAATAATTTTATCCAGCGATAAAACGTCATAATAACATGTTATTCTGAATGGCGAGGCACGGCTAACTAGATGAAACTATTTGCAGTTAAATAACTCGAAAACCGCTGGTCCAAATATAGACATTATGTATATTTTTGCAAAGAGGAATTTAAGAAGATTTAAAAAAGCTCAAAAAAGTAACGTTTTTTGCTCGAGAGAGATCGAGAGAGACGAGGATTTCTCGACGAGAGAGGGTACTTCTCTCGTCTCGGAGCTTTATTCGAGAGAAAATATCTCTCTCGTCTCGTCGAGAGAAGGCCAGACGGGACGAGAGACGAGAATCTCTCGTGTCGGCGGCAACACTAATCTAACGTTATATTGTGCTTCTTAAAATTTTTGAACCGACTATGGAGAAATTGTAGATAAAATTATTGTTCATACCTACATGGATTTTGCATCATCAAGTCGGCGGGTGTTTCATTTGTCTAAAAAAATTTTTGAATGTGCATTTTGAAATGCATGTGTTACACTCAGCTGAAGTGGCTCAGATTTCATTTTTTGTAACTTTCACTTATGCAGCGGTGTTTTCAGATGTTGATCGATTTGGAACTTCTTTCACAAACAATAATTTTTGTACAAGCTTCACAGAAGACTTTTTTTTTGATAAAGCCGAAAACATAAAAATATACTCTTAAATTATAATTTATGAAAAATATGCATTTCATTATAAAATTGACAAAACATGCAACATGTGACTAGTAAAGTCCGCATCATATGGGATTTTTTTTTTATTAATAGTTTTATTCGAAATTTGACTTTGGCGTCAAGTTCTGCTTCGATCGAGATAAAAATTAAGCAAAAAAATAGTAGTCACGTGATTCGCATTATCTGTCAAATTTTAATTTTTTCCAAAAAATAATTCAAAAGTGGGGTTATTTCTGAAAGTATCGAAAAAAGTTATAAGAAAAAGTTTTTTTAAATGCAGTTTCTAGCCCACATGCAAACATTTAGCTGCATAAAGATAATTTTGATTTTTTACCCACATTTTGTTAACTGCACCACTTTTGGAAAATAAGACTCAACGCAACCTACATAAAACTTCTCAGTTTTGACAATGCTTTATTTGAGATACATTTTCTTTAAAGTAGCGCCATATTAAATGTGTGTCTTTCTACAAAATCAAAATTGGGCTGTTAAAATTTGGTCGCATGTGATGCAAAGTTTATTTGTTTTTGACCCTGTATAAGGTAACTTGAAAACGTAGTTTGTGTCTAAAAGTAATACACCTTTATATTAAGAAAAAAAATAACACAGTGTCATCAGTAAAGTGTTCATTAAGTGGAAAATAAATTTTAGTGGTGGGTAAAGAATCAAAATTATCTTATGCGGCTGAAATTTTGCATCTGGGCTAGAAACTGCAGTTAAAAAACCTTTTTCAATAACTTTTTTCGATATTTTCAAAAATAACCCCATTTTTGAATTATTTTTTGGAAAAAATTAAAATTTGACAGATAATGCGAATCACGTGACTACTATTTTTTTTGCTTAATTTTCATCTCGATTGAAGCAGAACTTGATGCCAAAGTCAAATTTCGAATAAAACTACTTATTAATAAAAAAAAATCCATATGATGCAGATTTTACTGGTCACACTGTATGTCTGTGTAGCCTATTTTGAGGGGTACCTATAACTGTCTTTAATTTGAAGCTATAGCTTATATATTAGGTAGGTACTAAAAATTGTAATAAAATAAATATATTTTTCCGTCGACCGTGTATTTACAACCTTAATTAATGTATAAAAAATCATACATTAATGGCCCCTATTAATGCATGATTTTTTTTTATTAATAAACGATTTTAGGCAACCAAACATACTACAAAGCACGCACTGCCGCGTACATAATGGCGTTGCCATAGTTTCTGTCGATGTCAATAAGTTTGAAATTCAAAAATTTGTTATAATATGTAATTTGGTTCTAAATAAAAAAATATATAATCTATTAACAAGACAATCGACGGAAAAATATTGTAACTAACGCGTATATTAAATAGCGATTAATAATTTCAACAAATTAACGTGCTCCCTGCGCTCACACGTTAAAATTTTCTCAATTATTAATCGCCCTTATTAATACACTAGTTTGTTAAATTACTTTTTAAATTATATGAATCTATATTTTTTGTATTATTTTCTTGAATCAAGTCAGGAGATAGATGACACTTTTGTTAAAAGGGAACGAAATAATGTAAGGACCAAAGAAATTTGTTTTTAAAAATAATCTGGGTATCTATTAAAGGTTCCATAGGGTAGTATTTATGGCACCCGCTGCTGCTTTGTTTTGACAGCAAATTTATAACGGGTTAATGACGCGAGCGAAGCCACGGACACCTACATGTGACAGACATTGTTATCGGCGACTCACCATTATTTCATTTATTTCTATTCAACTCTTATGGATTCCCAATCAACCAAATCGTTCGATGATATAATTAGCTACCACATTGCCAGGAATCCAATAAATATTTCCTGTATGTCAAATTGAATATTGCCCATTAGGTAATACATTTCCCGTCTGCCCAGAGATGCGCCCAGGGAGGGAAATAACAAAGATAAAGAGGACATGTGGTAATATGGACGTTCATTTCCTAAATTATTTAGTGGAAAACCTGGAAAGAAGAATATAGGTATACAAAAAAGTGTTCGAGCGAGATCCTCAAAGAAATAAATAATTATACAATGTGTACAAAAAAGTATGCGAGATATATGAACAATATTGTTTATTATTGATTTCTTAGAGTACACACGTAGGTATTGTTAATTGATTATCGACTTACTAAAACTCTCGGTTTGTGTTTTAGGTAATACTATAGTACCGTGCGAGCAAAAATTATTTGCATCAAAGAGGGCCTTGCATCTAAGGACGTAATGCTTAGCCATAGAGCTTAATACCTGTTGGGTGTTGGTAACAACCTGAATTAACAATCAATCAGTTATTCCGTCATCTTTGACAGTCGTTACAAGTAATTTGATTCATCGCTAATTTTTCCAATTTCTTGAACAATTCACACAATGGGCTTAACGAAACAGCACAAAACATTCATGGTTGAAGCGTATTTTCGAAACGGGGTTAGAGTAAATGGTGAGTGGCAATACAATCCGGGTTTATGCATGGACGATTTTCACGAACATTTTCCTAACGTTGCTTTTATTGCGGGGGATTTTTATCATTGCCTGAAAAGAACCGTGGCTGTGTTTAGGGAAACAGGTTCTATACAACACAAAAAAGGAGCAGGAAGACCATCTGTAAGAACAGAAGAACTTGTTGCAAACGTTCGTGAAATAATGCAAAATACGCTAACAAATTAACAAATTGTACAAGACGCCTGTCCCAAGAAGTGGGAAGATCTTATGGAACATGCAGGACTATTCTTAAGAAGCAGCTAAATTTATTTGCTTATAAAGTGCAAGTATTCCAAGAAATACAAGCCGCAGATTTTAAAAGACACAGGAATTAGGTACTTTCAATGGGTTACCCAAAATTTATTTGAAATAAATGATTTATTAGACAGACATTTTTCAGCAATTTATGTAATTATTTTTCTTTTTCTTTCTGTATATTCTTACTTTGTTAATTTTGTAAACAACAAAAATAAATTTGTATTTGTCTGCTTATTTTATTACTCATTAGTTTGGCATATCATGTCATAATATGAATTTGACAAAATTTTAACCTAGATTTGGTTAGATATATCGTCCCCATATCATTGTGATCTAAACCAAGCCCTACGTTTTTTAATCCAAGCCCTCTTTGATGCAAATAATTTTTGCTCGCACGGTACCTAGTTATCACGGTAGTTTGTAATGGCCGCAGTTGTCATAATTCTAGTAACAGTAACATTATGTTTACATAACTTGAACATTGGTCAGCGCAGGAATTTTCTTCTATTATATACGAAACTTCCGCACTTAAAACCAAAAATCTTCTTAACATAGTATAAAACAAAGTCGCTATCGCCCGTCTATCCCTATATGTGCTTAAATCTTTAAAACTACGCAACGGATTTTGAAGCGGTTTTTTTTAATAGATAGAGTGATTCAAGAGGAAGGTTTTTATGTATAACTAGCGACGGGTGCAATTTCAGAAAGTGGCATGCCGGGTACTAATATATCGGGTTTGTTCGGGTTTGTATTTATACCAGCGGGTTGCAACGCATGCCGGGTACACGCTAGTAAATTTATATAAGCCAAAGGCATACTTTGATATAAATAATAGTAGAATAAGGTGCTTTATTTTTAACAAGTCTGAGGTGCTTTATAACGTATTATCACGGTATAATAAAGAAATATATGTACTCTGGTATTATCTTCGTGTGCGAGAGATTTAAAATGTAACACAGTGTTGCCAACACAACACACACATGACCAAAATAATATTACCTACTTATATTACCGAGTATAATATTACCTAACGAAAACGAACGACTACTTGTTTTTAGGGTTGCAAATGTATATAAAAATAGAATTTTAGAATATTAAAAGTAAGATAGACCTTTTTTGAGTATTCAAGGCATCAAACGGCAACGTTGGTTACCTGCACGTGACGGAACAGAATGCACGCAAGTGCAAAGATAGGTCAGTTACCGGCGTCAGACTTTTAAAAACACGTGTCTATTTTGTTTATCTGTCTCTTTTTGGTTAAAAAATGTGTATGTTTTAAATATAGTGTAAATTATACTTTAATGTTGTTTTAACTGGATAAATAATAAACCTAGTTTTTTCATAAACCTTGTGAAAACTTAAGTTTTAACCTAATAGCAAAAAACAATGTCAGTATTATAATATTGTAGTTTGTGATAATATTATTGTGTGTATGTAAATAGTGAAAATAAAACTAGATTGTTTTTGATTGACAATGACAATGACATTATTTTAAAATAATCATACCGAAAACAAAACTTTCAGGGTGCAAATCAAATTACCATAGCTTCTTGAAGCAAGGTGAGAAACTTTATCTACCTTAAAATTTTCGGCCAGTTATGATTTATAGAAAAGAAAATGGTCAAAAACAATTCCTTATATAGATAACTGGGCACCATCAAAATAGTATGTAGTTTACTCCCTACTTTTTGATGAAAGTGGCATAATAAAGTAACTTAGATCTTAGGGTTCATATTATTGTTTAAGATATAGATTCTAAGGCTATATGGAAGAGTGAGATCTGTGTGTATGCAAATACACCTTTGCTTAAATGTAGTCCTTTTTTTTTCAACGAACAGTAAATTAATTCATGTATTTGCTTTTAGATTTATATGTACATTCTTATAGATGCTGTTTTGTTGAAAAGAAATAAATAAATAAATAATATTTTACTTAATTCGCGAAATCGATTATTGTTTAACAAACATTTCGACAAAAACTATAAACTTATAAAAAAAAGGTTCATTTTTTCTTTTGGTCCTTGTTTCTATTGTTTTTCGGCAACGTGTCCCGATTGTTCCGTGGCCACCTTGCAATATTGGTAATAAAGATAGCTTTTTTATCGACTAATACTAACTGGATTCTTTTTAAAGTTTATCGCAAATCCTAATCAAAATCTTAAGATTTTGCAAAGTTTCTTATTCTCGCATATTTTTGTCTCGTTTCACGAGATTCTCGCAGAAAGTACTGTCGTCTCGCAGAAGATCGGAACATTCGTCTCGTTCTCGTCTCGTCTCGCCAGAACGAGTCGAGAAAAAGCGAGACAAGAGGGAAACACTACGTGAAAGTCATCTTAAGAGATACGGCAGAATAAAGAGGGACAAAGGCAAAATTACCGACGCAGACCGAAGTTACAACCTTTTAAGTACTTTTAATTGTTATATTTCTCCACGCTATTACCATGGTAACTAGAAAAAAAATGTTATTACAAAATTTTTAGAGGATACTACAGAGCATATAAAAACTTAATTTCTAACCCGCATTGTATTGCAGTTATTGGTAGAAATTAAGGACTTTGTTTCATAGCATAGCGACTACGCACCCTAGCGGTAAAATTAGGTACAGCCGCTCGCCACCCGTCGTGGATCACCCTGTATAACACCGTGCTAATTTTTAGATTTCTAAGGCTTAACTCACACGTACCACAATACAACTACAAAACGGTCGTTATGCTGTTATTACGCTGTCGCAGCAGTGGACCACTTTTTAACTGCATTTTAGTCGGCGTACAGGCGTACGTCTGAGTAGATGACCGACAAAGACTGGCCAGTTCTACAATGGATTTGGAAGAGGAAGCACTGTTGTGGCTTTTGTTACGGCGAAGAAGGCGGCGTCGTCGCAGTAGAATTTATTGGTTCATCCTATTATTCAAAATGGAAATGAAAGTCAATTTCAACAACTCTACCCTTTGTTAAGGATGTATGACGATAAGTTTTTTAACAGCAAAAATACATTCGATTATTTGTCGAACGAGTTAAAGAATAGTTTGAACCGTAACGACACGCCCATGAGGAAAAGTATATCTTCGGACGAACGCCTCGCAATAGCTATGCTATAAGGTAAGCGCCGACTTGTTCAGCCTGTTGTCGGTGTGCCGCTGGAGAATCGCACATGTGAGTTGCTCTGGCCAACCGCCTGCGACAATTTAGTGGATCATACCGTCAACACATTGCGACTGTCGCCGCATTGTCGGCAATGCGTCGGACGTGTGAGTGCTGCGCGCAGTTTCCATACTTTATGGCTACTCTCTACAGACGACGACTTTATTGTGGTTCTGAAGTCGTCGGAAAGTGGTACGTGTGAGTTAAGCCTATGTCAAGCGGGCTGCTGTGTGTTGCATTTAGATATACAGACTGACCCCCGAAGTGATTCGATACTTGTTTTGATTATAACTGTTATAGGTTTATTTTTATCGTTTTAATTTAAAAATACATTTCAAAGAATAGTAATACATCAAAAGCCTGCACCAATACCAACATCTGGCAAAATAAAATGTGTAAAAGTAATCCGTCTGTATCGAATGGAGAGTTAAGAGATCAGTGCTTTTCCTTGGCTATAATGTGTCGATAAAATGAAATACAGTTTTATACACAAGCACAGCGGCGTCGATTCGAATTATTGTATTTCTATTCTATAAAAAAATTTCCATGGATGAGCTTTTAATGCCTCATTTTTATTAACAACCCAAGCAGCATTTTGAGACACATTTTGGTAAATGTATCGAAACCTAGGTTTCTGTTTCCGACACAAAAAGGATATCTACTGTTCGCTACAAATTTGAAAATATTTTCGAAACGTACACATTTTAAATGGCGCTATTGCACGTGTCTACGAGTGGTTGGTACTAGCTGTGACTTTCGCTGTTTCGACGCATAAACGAAACTTTTATGGAAAATGTGTCGAAAATGTTCTATTTAATGTGTTTATTCTCAATCTTAGAGGGCGCTGTTTGAAGATGTCAAAATGGACACAATAATGAAACAAATAATACGAATTATCTGTAGGTTGTGAAATAGAAGAAAAACAATACGAAGATGAAATAATTTCGCCAAAATGCATTTGTCACTATCAGAGCTGGGCAGTAGCTAGCTACTAAGTAGTTAAGCTACTAGCAAGTTACTTTTTTGGTAGCTAATAGCTTTATTCGAGCTACTTTTAAAACCAAGTAGCTTGTAGCCGTAGCTTTTACATTATTTTTTAGTGTATTCATGAAGCTACTTTTAAAAGTAGCTAGTTAGTCGAAAAACTACTTAAGCTACTTTCGGTAGCTTAAGCTACCTAACTTAGGTAGTATATTAATATACTCCGAGGCGAAATGGATTGTCGGACAGCTTATTTTAAAAGCTCGTTCTACTTAAAGGAAACTCTTTTTTGTAATAATCTTATTTACACATTCACCAAATAGTTAAAATTATTAATGTTATAATTAGTTTTAGGTATTGCCATTTTCTTAACTTATGAATTAAAAAATAAAATAATTTAAAGGATATTATATTTTGTAATATTTATTTAATAACTTAGCATTTTGCCTTTGAAATAAAAATTTGAAAAACTAAAAATATGTATAAAACTTTGACAGTCATGTCAGTCATATTATTTTAAAAAATATCTATTACCTATACCTAATTGTTCAAAAGTATGGCAAAAATAATTTTTTACGATGTACCCCTCATATTCTGCACTGTTGAAAACATGCTGAATAATATATTTACTTATAATAATACTTAGTTACAGGTAGGTACCTACATTATCAAAACTTTATAATATTTTTATTACTAAACTCTTTTAATGTCGAAGAATGTAGTTTTTCAAAACTGCATTCACTGACATACAGTGAAGTAAACCTTCGCAGAGTAGCTTGTAGCTTAGCTACTTTTATTTAAAAGTAGCTTGATTACACGGTAGCTTAACTACTTTAATTTTAAGTAGCTTGTAGCTTCTAGCTAGCTACTTTTTTCCAGTAGCTTGCCCAGCTCTGGTCACTATCATAAAATTCTATTGAAAATTTCACACCCATAACTTTTAGCCAATAAAAAGCGTTCATTTCAGCTTGGTACTATATTAACCATAAAACTTTCCTAACTATGCTAACGGTATATTGAAGGAAATTGAAGAATTGCTATTTGTGTCCACCGTGTGTCCAAGGATTTGTTTTTTTTTCTGGTGCGTATTCAGTTTTCGACTTAACCTTTTCGTCTGCTTCAATTTTTCTGTTAGCTTCTTTTAGACTTTCGGCTTCGGTTTACCACATGAAAAGTAGCCTTTTTAGTATCAAATGTGACACGTTGTCTCGAATACAGGAGGATTCTAAAGCACGCTACAGGCGTACTTTAGAATCCCCCTTTAAGGTAAATAATTAGTCCTAAAACCCTTAGATTTAACATTGCTGGCTGCCTTAAAAGTTCAAAACACTTGAGAGTAATATCATTTTAAACTAAAAGTCTTGATGAAAATTACCACTAACGACCTGCATTGTATTGCAGTTTGTTATGAGTAGAAATTAATGACTTTGTATCAGAGCATAGCGACTACGCACCCTAGCGGTAAAATTGGTAAAATTTTTTACCCCAAAGTCGTAGCCTGTATGGTTCGTGGATTACCCCGTAGATTAGAATAAGTGTATGATGTTGAGTTATATTGTGAAGTTATTGGTATAAATGCAAGGCGTAAACGTAAGATGGAAAATACCGATTCAAAAGCGATGAAAAACCCTTTAGTTATAAAGGGTTTTCCAATAAGAACGATATGATTTTGAAACGATATGGTAACCATGGTAATAAAGTTATACCTGTCACCAGTTGTCAGTTATTGTCAGTAAACTATAACAATTTATTATGGCTAAATACGCGCTTCAAGAACGTTTGGTTATTATCCAAAAATTTTACGAAAATGGAGATATTTTGTGAACACTTATCCCGCACTTCGCGAAAACTTTGGTGTAAATAATCGTCCTCCTTTGCTTGCCATTCGTCGCATCGTTGAGAAATTTGAAAATAATTTTACTCTTTACGATGTAAAAACACCAAGAAGACATCGAAACGCAAGAACTGTTGAGAATATTGCTGCTGTAAGAGCTAGTGTTGCAGTGGATCCAAATTTTTCAATTTCTCGTCGTGCTCAAGAGTTAAGGATTGAAAAAACAACAACTTGGCGTATTTTGAAAGAAGACTTGAATTTACACCCGTATAAGATTGTTTTGACCCAAGAACTTAAGCCACTGGACCATCGTCGGCGCAGAGAATTTTCTGCTTGGAGTTTAGAACAACTTGAAAGGGATCCTAATTTTGCCAAAAAAATTATCTTTTCAGATGAAGCTCATTTTTGGTTAGGTGGATACGTTAACAAGCAAAATTGCCGTTTTTGGTGTGAAAACAATCCACAACAGATTCATGAGAAGCCTTTGTATCCGCTAAAGGTAACTGTATGGTGTGGTTTATGGTATGGTGGCATCATCGGACCATTTTCTTTCCAAAATGAGGCAGGAGATGCAGTTACAGTGAATGGTGAACGATATCGACAGATGTTAAGAAATTTTTTGTGGCCAAATTTAGATGCACTTGATTTGGAGGATATGTGGTTCCAGCAAGACGGTACCACATGTCACACTGTTCATGAAACTGTCGATATACTGCAAGAAAAGTTTGACGAAAGGATAATTTCAAGGAATGCTACTGTTCAGTGGCCTCCAAGAAGCTGTGATTTAACTCATTTAGATTACTTCTTGTGGGGCTATTTAAAATCTAAGGTTTATGAAAACAGACCACAAACACTTGATGCATTAAGGTTGAACATTGAATCATGCATTCGTCAGATCAAGCCCGATTTATTGCATAAAGTCATCGAAAATTGGGTTCGTCGAATTCGCTCGTGTACACGAAGTCGTGGAGGACATTTAAACGATGCGTTATTCAAAACATAAATGTTATCGACTATACTTTAAGATAATATAAAACGTTTTGTTGTATCTGAAATTATTTTAATTTTATTTCATTTTGAAATCATATCGTTCTTATTGGAAAACCCTTTATAAACTCCTTAACAAAAGCAATTTTTTAAAGCCGGACCTTTTTGTTTTGCGTAAAAACGATAAATTAAAATATCCATCATTTAATTTTTTACATCATCCGCTAAATCAATTTTGTTAATACTCCCCCGTAACCAACCAATACTTTAATCCGCAAAACTTTCGTTGTTCGCTCATGCGAAATTAATGAATAGGTGAGCTTTAATAATAATCCTTTATGCTTAAATAATTTAATGAAACCATATCCAAGCAGTATCTAAGTTTTGTCAGACAGCGGAAATTATGCGGAGTTAAATAGTTGCGGAATTATATGCCATTTGAAATGCGTTAAGCCGCTGGAATGCTTTTATCTCTTCCCGAAATTCGGAAAGCAACTCTGGATGTGCGGCCAGAGTTCGGAATTTATCTTGCTTACGCGGTGTCATTACCATACTGGAAAGATTCTGAATGGGATAAGGCGTTGAAGTTATGCCCAACCATAGCTATGCCGGGCTAGCGTTATTTTGATTGTTGCAAACCGCTTCATGGTTTGTTTAAAACAAGCATCTACCCGCAATAAAATGATTTTTGTTAAAGTTCGAATACCTTAAAACAGGAGGAATTTCCACCACTGGCATTGATGTTAAATACAGTTAGATTGGGGCCTGTGATTGACATTTTTAACACTCTTTTATTAGCTCCACCTGTATGTTTGTTTGTAACCGACTTCTTTGAACCCGATTTTGACCCACTTTAAACGGTCAGATTTAATTTAAATTTTGTAGACTTATCAAGAACCGCTGACAATACAATAATTTGATAAGTTTATATCATTATCCTGATCAGGATCGCCGGAATTAAATCATTTCCTTACAGATCCTCTGTATGAGAGTGAGAGAGATAGAGCTCACCGTATGCGCATGCGTATCTACCTACTTTCCGGCTCGAGCATTCGGCTTAAAGTGTTGGTGTTAGTACATTCTTTCGCTATCAGTTGGTCCGTTGGCCGAGCGGGATTGTTCGGGTTTGTGGATCCAATGCTTTGAATCTAGCCATTTAAAAAAAATGGATACACTGCTTTAAATCTAGCCATTTCAAAAAGTATTGGTAAATTAGTGACAGTATTCCATCTCTACTCCGGACCTCTCTATGACTATCTCTACTAAAAAAAAAAACTTTTTTCTTAACAATAACTCAAACTAAAAAATGAAAAATATAGTTTAAAAAAACTAAAAAACACGCTTTAATAATAATTAATCAAACTAAACAGCCGAAAATAAATATGGTTTAAAATAATTTTTAAATTCTTAATAAAGGCATAAAATAATAATGAACGATAAACATTAGTAGATATTATTGTGAAAAAAAGCGTGGGGCGCTTTGTGCTAAATTTTTCGTATATCGAGCACCCCACGCTTTTTTCACAATAATACTAATGTTTATCGTTCATTATTGTTTTTTGCCTTTATTAAGAATTTCAAAAATTATTTTAAACTATATTTATTTTCGCTTTTTAATTCGATTAATTATTAAAGCCTGTTTTTTAGTTTTTTTAACCTATATTTATTAGGGTATAGGCTGTTTACGCTTTTCGTAAGAGTAAAAAAGTGAATGTAATTTTTTTTTATCTTCAATAAAATTGGTGATTATGATATACGATTAACATTTTCTTATTCATGCGACATTATTGACTAAATCGTATTCCATTCTGAAGTAAATCAACTTACAAATTTTGCCCTTCCACTTTGTTTACCAAACTTACTCTGTTAGTGAAGTATTAGCATGATGTATAAAACTTAAATCTTTGTCTAAATCCTTATAAAAAGTCTGCAGTATGGCAACGCAACAGTAAGAGATCCGCCCCCAAAGATGTGACCGCCGCGACATTGGTCTGAGGCCATGATGACGTTATTTCATTCATTTCCGTTTAGGAATGTCCACAGAAAATTTGTTGCGGAAAAACAACAAACAAATCTAGTTATTCTATGCTCACTCCTTAACTGAAACCAAAGGTAAAACGTATAGGTACTTAATCAAGATAGAGAAGCAGCGGCAAGATAATTAGTTTACGAATAAAACTAAAGACTAATACATCGATGCATCGACAAATAGCAAATGGCCTCGATGCATCGCTTAAAAACGATGTATCGCATTGAAAATATCGATGTTTTCGATGCGTTAATGGATATTATTATCAAAGATCCCTATTTGCGTTCGGCGTTTCTTTGACAGCGGTCTGAAATTTTCTTCAGTTTATCGATTTTATGTAATAATTGATGTTTTTAGTGTTTTGTGAAATGAGCCGCAATCAAGTATGCGAGAATTTGGAAAATAATAATTCTGCAACTACTTTTTATAGGTGACGGTTATATTATAACGGTTCAAAAATAGCAAAAAAAGGCTTAGAAACAGCTTAACCACGCCGGTGAATATACGAGTACTTTTGCAAAATATTAGTCCTCATGTTAATCTTATGGGCTTAGGGTATTGGAACTCCCCTTTCTACATCTACTTAACAAAAAAGGACTTTCTAATATTCGTTGTTTAATTTCTAAAAAGTTGTACAGATTTTTCTGAAATCCCGTGAAAAGAAATGTCATTTTAAAGATGTACGGAGATCGTCTGTTTTATTTTCTCGGCTAAACATTGATGATTGTATTGCATTTATGGAATTTTCAGCAGTTAAAATCTCAAAATGGTTCGAGGAAACCTATTATTGCACAGTGTTTTAATGTTTTGGACTATTACCTCTCAAAGTATTTTTACTTGTACTTACATGGTTGGGCTTGTGGGCAATAAACCCGTGCATCTAAAAATCTAGTCAATAAACTCTTACGAAAAAAACTAACCTTACATTGAAGTATACCGGGTGATGCACCGCCAGACTGATCATGCCAAATCCCATATAAATTTTGCTATCCTCAAATATCGGCTCTACTATTAATTTTACATCAAAATTGTATTAGACTTTTTTGAAGGTCCTTGTATAATGGCCTCGTACACCAAATTTGATTATTTTCTAATCATTCAATTCAATTTAAAAAAACTCTTCGTAAAATTCTTGAAAAACAAATACGGCTCTCTGATATACCTCAATAGTTAATAATGTGGTGTGCAAAAGAAATTTTAAGAATGCACATTTGGTATAGTAAAAATTTTAATTCCTCTCGCAAAATGGATTCCAAGTCACGTGACACTCTGTCAATTCTGGTCTATTGAATTTCTATAAGTTGGTATGAATTGCAGGACCGGACTTGGAAATTATACATGTAATACCTTCTAAAACAATGGATGCAATAGTCTTATTGATTCTACTGCTTACAAATCAAAAATTTAAAAAAATAAATTTAATATTATAGAATTCTTCTTAATCTTCGTATAAGATCCCAAAAATTGTTTTTTTTTAATACGAAAAAAATACATCAAACAATGATAAAAATAATAATAATAATTTTTTTGAACATTTTGTTTTATAACTTAATATAATATTTGAAGTTTAATAATAAACATAGGTTTTTATATGGTTTAAAGATAAAGTATTAAACGTGAATTAAAAACTATACCTATATTATAATAATTACCCAAACCTCGAAAATATTAATTACTTAATTAATTAACTGAATTGCAATTTTAAATACTCAGACTTATATTTGCAGCATATTTTTTTTGTTTTATTCGTTCAGGTTATACCTACCTATACCGGGTGTTTCTCAAAGGACGTTCACCCCTATAACTTTTCTGTATTTATAGATATTAAAATGAAATTTGAGAGATTATGCATAATAAATGAGTCTGCATTTATTGGCATAATTTTCAATTTGTTAGCACTTCCGGTTTGACCGGAAGTGACCTTGACTTTGGTATTTTAAATGGGACATCTTGTATATTTTTACTTATTTGGGTTCAGCATAACATTATAAGTGAAATGACACCTCACTTGTCATTTTTTGACATGTTATAACATTTTTATGTTTATTTATTTATTTTTAATCTAGAGTGCTACAAATTAATTAAATCTGTTAATTTATAGTCAAGTAATATATTATGAAAATTAAAATTATGTCATAATAATTGACTTTCTAAGTTTCACAAGCGTTTAAATACAAAAAGTCCAGCGGAGAGAAACGAGGAACAACAAGAGCGTATCTCTCAACTTAATCAAGCTTTCGAGCAATCAGATTTTGTAAAGAGTTTTGACGATCTCAGTAATTATTCACAAAAAATTAATACTTCTGAATTTTGGGAAGTAAAAATTGTAAGTGACTCAAAAATATATTTTTATAGTTAGAGATAGATTTGACCAATGACTGTATAAATATTGTTAATCAGGTTTCAGTGGACATTGATATGAAGGTTTTTTAAAAGGTAATGAATTGGCTTACAATGATTTGAAATGGATTTTACCCTTTGAAATGAAACTAAGCAGGTGGTCTCAGCTTGAAAACTTATTGTCTCGGTACCAATTCATACAGTGTGAAAGTAACGTAACGTCGTAACGTCTGGAGGTTTCGTACGCCAAAAGCGAGAAAAAAAAACAGCTTCTCAACGCAATATTACTATTATTTGATAATTAGGTAAGTTTTTCTTGTTATCCAAAACTATTTGTTACTTTTTTGTACATTTTTCATTATCAATATAGTGGCAACAGAGCCAAAAAAACAAAAAATATTATCAGAAAGAATAAAAAACTCGCCCGTTGCCGCGCGTTATAATAATAGCTTGTAGATCTGCAACTCCCAGCTGATGCGGCGTTGCCCGATGTCACTTCATGGCTTGATAAGTAGAGAGGGCTGTGGTAGTAGTTTATTTTCACAAGACGAAGAAAATTGCCTTGGAGCCAAAATATAGCGCTGATAAAACAATTTCGTTAGAAATTAGAATAGAAAAGGTCATTATCGGGGAAGACTTTGAAAAACTTGAGAAATTCGCGATCAAAAAGCGCCCTTAAAAAAATTAATTTTGGAGAAGTTAATCAGTTATTTCCCAAAGAATGCAATAATTTAAATCGGGTTCCTACCACTTTTCACAGGTCTTTCCGACTGTGCTGTAATAACGCTACGGTTTTCCTGTGATCAAGCGAGTCATCATATCAAGTACCTTAAAAGAAGTCCAATACAATTTTAATTTAATATTAATAGTGACGCCAATATTTGAGGGTAGCAAAATTCACATGGACGGCCAGTCTGGCCGCCACACCCAGTATATAACATACACTTGGCAACGTGGAATTAAGCTACAGGATCAAAGTCCCTTTATCTCCAACTTTTTTACAATTTAACTTCGCTCATCTAGTAGATATCATGACAGAGAATCGTTAGAGGGAAAAGACCAATTCCCAGGGCTGACCCTGAAGCTTTCCCAATTGTTTTCCGGCTTTCTTTTGTTTTACTGCAGCGTTGCAAATGAAATCGCACTTGCTTTTTTGTTTTTGCTCGTCGCGGCAGGACATGAATCGAGAAGACGGGATCGTTATCACGCATCCAGATGGCACTTATCTATTTACTATTTCTTTGTTGTTATAATATGCGGATCAGAAAATCGGCAAGAGTGGAATACAACTATAAAAATAATGACGTGTATCTAGAATCGATGGTTGTTATGTAGTGGCGGCGCGTGATATGTTAATTTGGGGGTGCAAAAGCAGGCGCGAATTGGGCCGCAGGCGAAACATTTTAAATTTATTATAAATACTAGTCAGTCGTTCGTCCAAAAGAGGAGGTCCTTATGAAAAGCGATACATGTTAAAATTTTTAGTTCTTGTTTTTAAAAAACTCTGTACATACAACAACTCTTGTCATTTTCACCCAGTACCTACGCTGAAGTCCAAAAACCTATTTTAAAGAAATGCATATAAAAAGAATTAAAAATTGACACATTTAACTCAAATTTCGTATTAATTTGCAAAAACATTTCCATATAAAATTTTGCTGTATTTCTAATAATTAAGGTACTTTACTCTTAAGGCAATTTCGAAAAAATGGCATTTGCTCTCCTACTATTAGCCACAGGTGAAATATGCATTTATAGTTTTAAGGAATGCACAAAGAATAAAATTCTCTGAGAAATCGGTGATAAAAAACTTTCCCATATGTTGCATACTTTTTTGGACACACTGTATATTTTTTAATTTGAGCAAAAAGAAGAAGAAATAAGAAGAATATCTGTAAAAACACAAGTAAATATCTTTTTTTAAAGCGGAGATATGGAAAATATAATATAAAAATGAGCTCGATAAAAACAAACTGACGTTTTAATACGGTATTTTTGTTGGCAAAAAGGTACAAATACCATACCATTGTATTTTCTACAAAGCTATAAATTAATGTTCTGTAAATTGAAATTATTTACAACACAAATAATAGGGAATGGTTGCATTATTGAAACAAATTAGAGTAAAATTTTAAAAGGAAGAAAACAAGAACGAAATTAAACTAGTCTTATAAAATCGAATATAAAAACAAACAAAACCAGCAAAATAGCCAATCTACAGTGTTATCGCGTGCCTAACCTCAAGTCAAATATTAGTTGGTATATAACTTGTATTGATTTTTACAATTTGGCAAAAACTTGGGTAGGTACGTGTAAAACATTTTCAAGCAAAATTTCTTGTTCAAGAATTTGAAAAGTGTTTGCCCGAGAACTTGACCCTTGGAATACTGGCTTTATCAAAAGCTTAATGTCGGGGTGTACAGATTTTAACCAAAAAATTAACCAACCAGCAACTTTGACAGATTTAATTTTCTCACAATCAGACAAAATTCACTAAACTACACAAAAACTAGAAATCCGTAAATATTAAACACAGTAGCTAAGAAAACTACAAGGAATCCACAGAGAAACCTTAAAACACAACAACAAAAATGGCGGCCGAGCCGGTTCTGGAGTGTATTTTGAACATATCGCTAAAGTAGGACACGCCGATAACACGGGGTTTGTGCGCATGCCCGAAAGTGCCCAGAGGGAAGGCACCCATAAAACTTAACTTTTCTTTGCGTAGGAGATAAGCTGTACCGAAAGGTAAATTGTCTATGGGTTTTAGGCTTTTCCCAGTGTCGAGATAAATACCTGATCGGGTTTGTTATAACGATTACTTAATTATTTTTTAACTGGTTGAAATATCTAAAGGATTTATTGGTTGGGGGTTAAAGGAGACATTTAATTTGGGGGATGCACATGTGTACTTATTGAGAAGCCGCCACTGTGTGTTATGTATTTCTTTGGATCATAAAGGTTTGGTAAGACAATGGCAAGTCATTGCCATTGTCTTATCAAAAAAATTATAAGGCTCTATTATTTCATTTGTTTTTACTAAGCTCTTTTTAAAGACATGTTTTGAAGGGCATAAAACTTATCTTTTATTATTAATATTAAAGCCATTGTAACTTTGCTAAAATAAACTTAACTTTTAAGCTTTAATCAAAATTCAGTACTTTTTCTTATCGAGCACTTACCGTCTTACAATGTCAACAGACGCGAGTAAATATTTCAAAACTTTCGCGTACCTATTTCGCTGCACTTCTGCTATTTAGTATTAATTTGGCAACTTTATCTTGAAGAAAACAGCCGTCAACTCCAGCCATCACACTTGACGTATTAACGCTCTTCCTCTTCGTTCCATTTCATTCCCTTTGCTCCCGTTTCTCTTCGGTTCCTATCTAGGAAGGGGCGCAGATCGATGAGAGGTAAATTTTTATTTATGTATTGCTGATAGATTGATACGAGACAATAATAGTTTTATAATAAATATTTATAAAATAATAAATTACATATTACAAAAAAGTTTTTGGCTCATCAGTAGGGATAGATGGGGGTTTCAACGCCAACCCCGGAGGTCCCTACTTTTTTGAGCTGTTTGTTGCTATTTTTGAGTTGTTTTTTGCTGTTTTTAAGAACAGCTCAAAAGATCATCTGCAATTTAAACCACGTGGTGCAGCTTCAAACTGGCCATGGGAAATACCACGTAAAAGTTTGCTGCCTTTAATTATTGGCTTACCTATTTTACATTAAAATTGTATTAGACTTTTTTGAAGGTCCTTGTATGTTGGCCATGCACACCGAATTTTATTATTTTGTAATAAACCAATTAAAACTTATTTAGAAGAAACTCTTCATAAAATTCTTAAGAATTAAATACAGCTGTGCTACATAATACAGTGTCACCAGTAAAGTCCGCATCATATGGGATTTTTTTTATTAATACCTTTATTCAAAATTTGACTTTGACATCAGATTCTGCTTCAATCGAGATGAAAATTAAGCAAAAAAAATAGTAGTCACGTGATTCGCATTATCTGTCAAATTTTAATTTTTTCCAAAAAACAATTCAAAAGTTATTTTTGAAAATATCGAAAAAAGTTGTTAGAAAGAGTTTTTTTAAATGCAGTTTCTAGCCCACATGCAAAATTTCAGCTGCAAGATAATTTTGATTTTTTACCTATATTTTGTAAATTGCACCACTTTTGCAAAATAAGACTCAACGCAACCTACATAAAACTTCTTAGTTTTGACAATGCTTTATTTCAGATACATTTTCTTTAAAGTAGCGCCATATTAAATGTGTGTTTTTCCACAAAATCAAAATTGGGCTATTAAAATTTGGTCGCATGTGATACAAAGTTTATTTGTTTTTGACCCTGTATAAGGAACAAACCCGAACAAACTAAAAAATGAAAAATAATTATAGTTTAAAAAAACTAAAAAACACGGTTTATTAGTTGATCAAACTAAAAGGCGGAAAATAAATATAGTTTAAAATAATTCTTGAAATTCTTAATATAGGCAGAAAATAATAATAAACGAAAAACATTAGTATTAAAAGGTTAAAAAAAAGCGTGGGGCGCATTGTGCTATATTTTTCGTATATCCAGCACCCCACGCTTTTTTTTACAATAATACTAATGTTTATCGTTCCTGATTATTTTCTGCCTATATTAAGAATTTCAAGAATAATTTTAAACTATATTTATTTTCCGCTTTTTAGTTTGATTAGTTATTAAAGCGTGGTTTTTAGTTTTTTTAAACTATAATTCTTTTTTTTTTTACATAATATACAAGGATAATCGAAAAGTTTTTTTCTTGTCTAGTGTCAAAACACCCTGTGGAATAATTAAGAAGCAAAATTACTTCTAAATACCAGTTTCCATTAAGCCGCAAATATTCTTTAAATTTTTTTTTTTTTTTATGTCAATACGTGCATTTGTTCTCACCCAAATGCAAAATGATCTTGATGATGTCAATAATTTAGGAAACGCAAAACTAAAGCTATTGATGACCGATTTCTTGTACTTAAAACTCTTCGGAATCGTCGTTTGACGTCAGTACAGGCGAAAAACCAACTTCGAGAGGTTCGAATTAAAAATGTCAGTTCTTGGACAGTTTGTCGAAAATTACACGAAGGTAATTTAAACTCATGCGGACCAGCAACTGGACCTAAATTACTACCGCGTCATAAGAGTCAAGAATGGAGGAATATTACCCAGGATGATATTTGCGGGCTAATTGATGGCATGAACCGACGTGTACAGGCAGTAGTAAGGGCTAGAGGAGGCAATAGAAATAAGAGAGATGTGTTTAACTGAAAAACTTTTTGTTGTTGGTACCTGTTAAGTTTGTTTTGCGAAAATGTTATTTTTTAAATCTTAGGTATACGCACCTTTTTCCGTAAATTTATTTGTTTATTAAAGCTTGATTATTACAATATCATTTGTTTTCTTACACTTTAATAGTAGGTATTGACATGAACCAAAAACCAAAATGCGAAGAATTCCGCCCCAATTAAAACTGATATTTTGCTTCTTAAATTATTCCACAGGGTTGTTTTGACACCAAGCAAAAAAAAACTTTTCGATTATCCATGTATAATATATGTAAAAAAAAACAACATCTCTTAACGTATAAGCATATTGAAACTATTATTAAGTGTATATATCTATAGCAATTTAACAATATTTGAAACTTTTAGATTACTAAAGTCAAAATGGTCTCTTGTCACTTTAATAATGACTGTTGGAATAGTTGAGAAAATAGGTTTTCTGCAAATAAGCTTTGATGCGTTAGAAATTGCGATAGGGTTGTAATTAGGACAAAAAATGTTTGATTTTTAATTCTGCATCGAATGACATAAAAAGATACAGGGGTTCCTATTTCCAATAAAAAAAAGAAATTGCTTTAAAGTTTGCCAAGTTTGACACTAAACTTTGGACGCCCTGTACAATTTGTAATAATCAAACTTGGTTAACGAGGCTGTTATACCTTATTTAAAAAGTACCTTTGTATAATTTTATTACCGAGGCATTATTTTTATTTTTTATTAATTTTTAAAACCAGTGGTGCAAAACTGATATTTTTTAGTTTTTATTTTTTTTCGCATATAATACGGAAACGATTTCAATAACATTTTAGGGGTATATAGGTAACTATTGGGGGCACTTAGATAAGTAAGAAAATATATGGCATGTAATCTAAAAAAATACATCCTTTTTTGGAACACCCTGTATGAAAAAAAATGTCCTAAAATGCGCCTCAAGATACAGGTAAGGTCTGCAAAATATCAAAATTCTAACTTAAATACTAAGTGACTTATAGAAGACGGAAGGTGAGGTGCAGGACCCTGTATATCACAGAGTTTTTCTAAATAACTTTTAATTGGCTTATTAGAAAATAATAAAATTTGATGTGAAAATCCATCATACAAGGACCTTTAAGAAAGTAAATTATTTTATTGTAAAATTATTAGGAATGCCAATATTTGAGTCCAGCAAAATTTACATAAGAGTCACCCATTACATCAATCATCAATTGCTAAAGGATGTTTATACGAATGAATCGACATTTTCAAACAACTCTCCGTCTCCATCTCTGTCTCCTCTTCCCCGGAATTAAATAAAACGCAAACTTTGAGAAATGAGTCGCACCCGTCTCCTTTATTCAATTGTAACTTTGAAAAAAGGAGAACAACTCCCTTCTATTTCTTATTTTGTTGGGTGTTGATTTTTGAATTTTTCCTTGTTTATTTAAAGTTCTGTGAATGAGTTATATATAATACAAGGTAAATGTAGTTTGGAAACTTCATGCGTTCTCGTAAAGTATTTTTTCTACGAACGTGTTAAAAATGCAATATTTAACACCTCCCAGTAGAATTAAAAATGTCACTTTAAGGCACTAGTGTTAAAAGGGAAACGTAAAATTTTAAAAGCAAATGTCAAAAATACATTTTTATTTTATTTATTAATATTAATATTTAATGGTACAATCTAAAGAACTTGAAAAATAAATTCCTTCCGCCAGTTCTAACACTCTCCGTGGTTGAGGAGCATTGAACAGAAGTAATGTGATAATTCTCGCATGATGCACAAAAGGAAAATGTTGAGATACGCTAGGTAACGTTACATTTTCTAATATATTTCTATAGTTCACTACAATTAATAGCCCAACATTGGTACTCCAAGTCCGTAAATATTTAACCATGCCCACACGTTCACTGAAAAGCATTCAGACCTGTCGTCGTTGGTTACATAATATTATCTATCGAATCTACTGTTACGGGGACGGTACAACCCTATAATATGTCCATTAAACGTAGACTGTAATACTTTTTTGTCTGTAAAGACTAATCTATCCCAATTTTATTGTATCATGTTGTTTAGGCAAAAAATAATTCTGGCCTGCTTATGTTCATCACTTAGTTTTATTTTGTTGGCTGCGACACAATTTTTTAAAGTAGAATTTTTTATTCTGCGGCATGCCGTAATTCTCGATCCAGGAAAATTAGTTTGCTCTATGGCAACCCGTGCTATTTGGGTTCTCTTATGAATATTGGATCAGAGCATATTCTTCGATTTCTGTTAAAAAATTTTTTCCCGTTGCCTTCTTTTTTCTTCTTTAATATCGTGTTTTTGCTTGTATGCATTGTACAGGGTGTTTCATTAAGGTCGAAGAGCGGCCATATCTCGGAATCTACTGGGCATAGAAACTCAGGAAAAAAAAATGATAATAAAAGTGGCCATGAGAAAATTCTGAAAATAATTTTCAAGTTCCGCATTTTGCCGCAAGAGGGCGTAATTGAAAAGTAAATTTTTAAATTTTACATAACTCCGAAAATTCCACATTAAGGTATATGTTTGATAACACCATTTTAAAGCTTGGACAATTATGCATCATTTTGGTCTTATGCTCATTGGCGTACCGACTTTAATAAGAGTGGGGGAAGCTGTTGAAAGTGTAATCATTTAAATCGCTGTAACTTATAAACGACTTATCCGATTTTAGCAAACTAAAGACTGTTTGGAAGAAAAATGTATGCACTTTCACCAATCGTACTTAGTTGTTCATAATAGTTCTAAAAAAAAATGCTAGAGGGCGCAATTTGCAATAACAATACATTTTTAGATTTTACTCCGAAAAAATAAATCATACGGTATAATTATGATACCATATTCGAAAAGTAGATGAAATTTGCTAGAAAAAATATTAAAACCGCAGCTCGATATCTCCGTTCGTTTCTGAGTTATTGCCAAAACAATAATTTTTAACACAAATTGCGCCCTCTAGCAATTTTATTAGAAACTATCTTGTACCATTAGATACGACAATTGAAGGTTCTTCCAAACAAACTTAAATTTAGTAAAATCGGATAAGTCGTTTAGAAGTTACAGCGATTTTAATGTTTAAACTTTCAATAGCTTCTCCCACTCTTATCAAGTGAAACTGTAAACATTAAAATCGCTGTAACTTCTAAACGACTTAACCAATTTTACTAAATTTAAGCTTGTTTGGAAGAGAAAGGTAAGTACCTTTAATTGTCGTATCCAATGTACAAGATAGTTTCTAATAAAATTGCTAGAGGGCGCAATTTGTCTTAAAAATTATTGTTTTGGCAATAACTCTGAAACGAACGGAGATATCGAGCTGCGGTTTTAATATTTTTTCTAGCAAATTTCATCTCCTTCTCGATTATGGTATCATAATTATACCGTAGGATTTATTTTTTCGGAGGATAATCAAAAAATGTATTGTTATTGCAAATTGCGCCCTCTAGCATTTTTTTTTGAGAACTATTATGGGTAACTAAATATGACTGGTGAAAGTGCATACATTTCTCTTCCAAACAGTCTTTAGTTTGCTAAAATCGGATAAGTCGTTTATAAGTTACAGCGATTTAAATGATTACACTTTCAACAGCTTCCCCCACTCTTATTAAAGTCGGTACGTCAATAAGCATAAGACCAAAATGATACATAATTGTCCAAGCTTTAAAATGGTGTTATCAAACATATACCTTAATGTGGAATTTTCGGAGTTATGTAAAATTTAAAAATTTACTTTTCAATTACCCCCTCTTGCGGCAAAATGCGGAACTTGAAAATTAATTCCAGAATTTTCTCATGGCCACTTTTATTATCATTTTTATTTTCCTGAGTTTCTATGCCTAGTAGTTTCCGAGATATGGCCGCTCTTCGACCTTAATGAAACACCCTGTATGAGCAACATCTATAATAGGTACCCCCCATCTTGTATAAAAGCAATATTTTTTGTTCTCTTAACTAAATTCATTTGAGGCATAGGTATTCCTTTCTATTATTATTTCGATTGATAGTCCATGAGCCTAATGAATAAAATATAAGCAATTACTTGAAGCAATTAATTTTTAGGAAAAGCAATTGCAAATCTGGGTATGAATAAAATTTTGAAGCAATTGCTGTTTTTCTTACACCTCTCTAGCAAATGCTTATTCAACACAAGTTCAGACGTGGCTTATCCACTTGTTCAGATTTTAGATTTCATGTTTTGATGCCTAATTTGCAAAAAAGTTGACGTAAATACAAACGTTGGTCTATTTATTTAGTACAATAGTAATCTGTTACGTTTTTGTGGAAAATAGGAAACTTATATTTGTGATATGGCTGATTTCACTCAAAATGAGGAAAGTGATAGTTGATGAAGAAATTAAAGACAAGCAATTGATATTTGTTCACAAATTAAAGGAACATAAATAAATCTCTCTGACCACAACCGTTTAGCTTCCACAACAGTTTCAGCACTTGTAGGAAGTTTAATAAAAATATTGGTCTTCTCCAAAACTGCATCCATTACAGAAGTGTATGTCTAACAGACAGTAGTTTGGTGAACACCGAGTTCTTCACCTACAAAATTTGGAAACCAGGATCCGACAATTTCCGCAGAAAGACTTTAATCTTATTTAAAGGCGAAAGTACCATTTACCAGTATCAGTCAAAAAATAATTTGCGAACCACTCAACATTTTCACAGTCAAATCGATATAACTTTCTGAAATCGTCATATCTGCAATTTTTACGTACACTGTAGATTTTTCTATTACGGACATTCATATACAGTGTGTGTATAAAGTCTGGAAACGGCTTAATAACATCACAATTTACTGGCCGATTTAAACCAAATTTGGTGTAAGAGGATCTAACGCACCGAATGACGATATTGGCGTTGTTGCCAGCTTTTTAGTTTGTCTGGAATTCGAACGAATTTTATATAACAGTACGTCTTAAAGCAAAACGGCTTACATGTCCCTATCTTCAATTTTTATTATCTTCACAAAAAAAAACAACTTCCGGTTAAACCGGATGTAACTCGAAAGCAGGAAATATAGTTGTTCCGGTTTAACTGGAAGTTGATTTTTTTGGGAAGATAATAAAAATTGAAGATAGGGATATGTAAGCCGTTTTGCTCTAAGACGTACTGTTAGAAAGTTATAAGCTGTCAAAGTTCAAAAATGTCACTTTTCGAGAGTCAATTTCTCGGAAACTATGAAGTATAGACTAATAATGCATTTAATAAAAAATAATTATAATTTTATGTGGAATTTGAAAATGTAAAAATATACTGGGTGTTATATTTAAAAATATAAAATTCGTTCGAATTCCAGACAAACTAAAAAGCTGGCAACAACGCCAATATCGTCATTCGGTGCGTTAGATAATCTTACACAACTGTACCAAATTTGGTTTAAATCGGCCAGTAAATTGTGATGTTATTAAGCCGTTTCCAGACTTTATACACACACTGTATTCAGCCATAATTAAAGACACAAATTAAGAGCAACGCACGTGTATGCCGCGGAGCACTAAAGTTGACTGCTATCAATCAAATGATGAAGGGGTCGACCTACCTTAAAAAGTTGAAAGCGATTGCTACACTAGAAAAACCAATTCCTTAATTTATTTATCACCTTTTAAGCAAACGATAGCATTTGCTTCTATTCTTTAAGAAAAATCATTGACTAGAAGCAATTCCTGCACTTTGAAGCAATTGCTGGACGCAAACGCATTTACTTTAGTTTTTATTCATTGGCTTTCAAGAAATTACTTCGATTTTATAAGAAAAAGTAATCGCTACATTTTGATTCATTAGGCTCATTGTCAATAAAATAAGTGAACCTATTTTAAAAAATCTTATTTACAAGATATTAGAATCGGTGTACAATAATTTATCGAACCTAACTGTAAATCAACGAAGTACTTTTAACACTTATATCATCAATAAATATTTTTCATTATATTTTATTACATAACAAACTGTCCTTTTAATAGCCGATTTGCCATAAATCAATCCTTAATGTGAACGAGCCCCACCTCCATTAATTAAACACGTTAATTTTATATACCCAATAACCTTAAAACAAGCCGTAATAATTCGAATTAAATAAACACCAATTAAATCTCCCGACAATACAAAGCGAAGCTTCTCTTCTCCAATTTAAACGGATTTAAACATAAGGAAAAACACAAACAGAATCGCACTTGGAAAGCCAACACACAACATTAAATTGACTCTTACCGGCAAATAAAATGGCCGCAAGGTAAACATCGGGTAGCGATAAAACTGCAAAAGTGCCACGAGTTAATCTTTATTTAATTTAAACTAATCAACGGGTTTTTCTGTTGTATTTCTGATGCGGAAATAGTATATTAACGTACACGTTTTATTAAGCATCATTTTATAGCACGCGTCCATGTTAAAAAACGAGCCGCTTGCGGCGAGTTTTATAACGGGACAAGTGCTTAAAACTGCTTTATATAACACGTACGTTATACTATTTTTTCTAATTTGTAGTTTTTTCAATAAAAAACACATATTTAAAAAGAAAATAAATCCTTCAAATTTTGTAAATTTTTATGTTTAAATTTTATGTTGGTAATACTATTTTTTATCATAGTAGCCTCTGGACAACAAAAATTATTTTGCGAACTGTAATTTTTTGATTTATTGACCCATTTTCACCACGAGATTCTAAAGTTATTTTAGCGATATGAGATTTGAAATTGGACGGAATACGTTGTGTGATCCTTGTACATTCGGTACATAGGTATACAGAGCGTTCGGAAATTCGGGAGATTTTGCTACTTTTTTCGAATTTCAAAAGACGTGATTTTACGTCACGGCATTGCAATTTAGTATAGGGAAGATGGAAAATTCAAATAAAGTTGAAAATCGACATTGGAAGGTCAGTATTATAGATTGAACTTTGGATAGGATTTGGCAGAAAATGATAGCTTGAAACATCTACAAAAGATTGATTTATAGATTTATGCAACCAACATACATGACTGTTATCCACACAGAATAAAAAATTAAGTTATCAAGCTATTTTTCCTCTGCGAAAAATGGGTTTTCTCGTAAATCACAAAGGCCGCGCAAGTCAATGAAATAAAACATTTAAATGTTACCAACATCAAATAAAGAAAAAACGCGTATCGAAATTGCTTCATTACGATACGCAAATGCGTATCGTACTGAGCTTATTATGAACGTGAAATAGAAAAAAAATTATTTTTATCTTGATACTTGGCACAAGTTTTGTTGTAGGCTGGACATTTTCTTACCTAATGTTTATAACCACATCTTTTGCATTCCATAGTCAGGAGAGTTGGATGTATAAACTCATCTTAGAAGAACACGTTAAAGGTTATTGCCCTAATATTAAGATTGCCTTAAGAATATTATTTTTAAAATCTCATTTATTTGCGTATTTAGAAACATAAAGTTGCTTATAGGAATGTTAATGAATCATGTTAAATACCATTAGATCACAGATCCTTAATAACAGATTTCAACAGGGTATCATAAATGACCATTGACATTGTTTAACTATAAATGTTTTGATTAGCAATATAATATGTAATGTTAAAAGGTCTATTAAAAAAATTATAGCAACAAAGATAGTCACCAACAGAAATCATCAGACACCATGGTTTAACAAAATTATTATAGAAGCGAAGAAAAAACGTGACAATATACAGGTTGTTATTTAATAAGTGTCCGATATTGTACAAGACGATTCCCCAGATATTTATAAGGTGCAAAGTTTATATAAGCATGCCTTCGCAAGGCCTTCATTTTTAAGATACAGGGTGTTAAAAATTTTATTTTATTTTTGTTATTCGTAAATAATTTTTGAAATAATGTCGATATTTGGAAGAAAATTAGTATTTGTGGATTTTTTACTATGAGAAATTCAAATTTGATCTTAGTTTGGCCCTTAATTGTATGGGGCGCCACACATTTTTATTATTAATTCATTATTTTTCATTTAAAAAATGTGATACATACACGCACAAGAAATTTGTGACTCCCAAAAAGAGAAATAGGCATGTGGTTTTGCAAAATTAAGCGATGCGTATAATTTTAAATGTGGATAAATATAAGAAAATAAATTTATTGTTAGAAAAATTTCAGTGGTTAAATGTTAAAAATTTTATATTTCTTTCGAGTGGTACTTTTATTTTAAAAATACAACCTAACCTATTGCCTTCTCATTTCAAATATTTTATAACTCAAAATTTTAAAAATCATAACTATTTAACCAGGTATAATAAAGATTTTTGTTAGGTAGGGTATCAAAACATTTGACATATTAATCGGTTTTCTTTAAAGGATTAAGTAAAATAACAACTTGGATATTTCAATTAAATCTCAAAGCTCTCAAAATTAAAAAAAAAAATCCTTAAGAAATTATTTATTTAAAAAACAGAATAATGACTTTTCTAATACTTCAAAGATGATATTGTTAAATTCGTTTTAATATTTTATGAAACTTGTTAAACTGTACCATATTGCTAAATAAACCTTATTACTACTAGGGTAAAGTGGGCAAATGGCGGTCACTTAAGAAAAATGTGTTATTCTTAGCACAAAAATTATACATAACGGTAAATGATTTTAAAATAGCAAGTCACTAGTGCACTCACTACCGTTTTTGATGCGAAAGAATCTGAAAATTATTTCTATAATTTTATCACAACAAAATATACAAAAATGTGCTTTTGACTGGCATTGCCATACACATGGGGGAATGCCGGTCACCTATCCGGGCAATGCCGGTCATGCAGAAAAATATTTTAGGAATAATGAAATAAGCTGGAAATACGTATTTTTTTATAAACAATACAAATTTATTGATATAAAAAACATATATATTTAAGAACAAAAGGTATATTTACTTGTTACAACGAAAAATGAAACAAAATTTGAATTTAAAATAGCTGAATATTTTAAATAGCTGAAAATTTTAAATAGCTATATAGAATAAATCTCCTTGAGTAACAGGCTGACACTCATCACAGATGTATCCCTCTGCTGTGTCCCATCCACTGCATTCAGAATACGCCCATCTTCCACATAGGGTGCACCTGACCGCCATTACCCATCTGTGACAATTTTTCTTTTGCCTCATTTTCCAAAAAAAAAAAATGTTTTGTTATTCTTTTTTATACAAGAAAAGAAAGAAAAATAGTCAATCTTTACGTAGTAACTGAGCTTTTATAAAACAATAGAAATATTTTATCTTCAAGTATTATTTCACTTACCGTAAATATTACATCAAAATTGTCGAAAACACGTGGTCCGCTGTACTAAACAGGGTATTAATGCAAACTGCTCACAAATTGGCTATCGAGAATCAGATGTCAGCTGGCACATGTGCACGCACATTGCATCGTTGCCAAAATTAACTATAAGTACTTTGACGCCCTGACCGGCATTGTCCACCTGACCGGGATTTGCCCACTTTACCCTACTACTACTACTACTACTACTACTACTACTACTACTACTACTACTACTACTACTACTACTACTACTACTACATGGTCACGATACTGCAAGATCTTATAATTTATTTATAAGGTAATATTAATTTAGCTGTACCTATACCTAATTTATTTTAAACAATTGTAATCCGGATTATCGTTCTATTTTTTAATATTAATTTATTACATAAAACCTCTTTGCTCTAAAAGAAAATTCGAAAATACTAAAAGGAATATAATCTATCGCATTTACTAACTGGAAGACTATTTTTCCGAATTCAATATAAGCGAAGGATAATCGAAAAATGCTTGAAATAATCAAGATAGCGCTGACAGGGCGAAGAAGATATAATTTCCTGCCAGCTTTACATTTTTTAGTTGTGTTTATTCGCATTTTTTTCTCGAAATCGTGTTCCTTAAAAAATCTCAACGCCGAGGAAATTTCCTGAAATGTTTTTCACGATGTAATTAATATCAGATCATGAAATATCACTTCGCAAAATTTCAAATCGGTCAGATTCCTTGGCGCCCAACAGGGATAGGCATGCGCCCAAACCGCTTGTTATTAGGATTTCCTTCCTAATCGACATTATATAAATACCGAGATAAATATAGTCCAGAACCGGCTCGGCGCCATTTTGTTATTACGTTTTCTCTGTGGATTTCTTGTATTCTTTGCTACTAGGTACTTTTGCAGTTTATTTTTTTAAACATCATAGCTAAGTAAAAATTTTTGCTAGCGTATTAGAAATATAGATGACTTCCCAAGTAGCAATTATAGACACAAACTGGACACAAATTCTTTGCTGAGAAACGTCTCGAAACATTTTCGATTAAAATTATTTAGATTGTGTGGAGACACATGTGTTTCGAAACTTTTGCGACACATTTTCGAATTAAGTTACTAGAAACGATTAAGAACTGTTAGTTTCAAAATACTTTCCAAACTACAGTGTCGATACATTTAGGAAACGCACAAAAGAAAATTTTTCGAAACATTTTTATATAATATTATGAAATTGTGTTTAGACACATGTGCACTACCGCACCCGGACAATTATTATAACCTCGATTATAACGATTATAACCTATAAATTGTACATTTTTGTTTTGTTAATATGGGAAGAAAACAACAGTTTAAACATTCTTCGAGGTTTTACAAGGCACTAAAAAGGAAAAAGTTCGAGGTTTTACAAGGCACTAAAAAGGAAAAAGAAAGAAATTGAAATTCAAAAGGAAAAAATTAATCCACAACCTGATTTTTAGGAATAATTTATAAGTAAGTTTTATTAAACGTTCAACAAAGTACAAACCAATTTTGTAGGTTATATGTCACAGAAAGTGTAAAGTGGTAGTGTATACCGTGACGGTATACAGAAGTTTTATGCTTCTAAGCTTAACCTTCCTCTTGACGGGACTGTGCATTTTTTACTTTAGCGACGTTTGTTTCGCATGGTTTCGATACAGTATCGAAACATTCTTCATGTTTCGACACATTTTCTATGAATTATAGCTACATGATTATCGAAACATTATAGAAACCAAATACTAGAAATTGTGTGTCGACTCCATTTTAGACCAGAATAATTCTCGCTTTCTGGCGGCCATTTTGACAAATTAATTTTTATATTATTAAAATGGACTTTAATTAACTTCCTGCGTCATTTGAAATGTAAAAAAGTGGTTACATTAGTTCCATTTTGCTAGCTTAATCAATTGAAAGAAGAATTAAGTAAAATTTTAAAAATATTTAAGATTTTATTTTTTGACAAAGTATTTATTTTGTGTGTAAATGTCAATATACCGGGAGCGTCTTAAGAATATAAAGCTAAATTACTAAATTGCACGATAAAATTTATTTCGTCAACGATTTTTGGATCTCCTCTGCAATAAACCATACGAAAAAAATGTATCACTTATAGAAAATACTCTGGTGACAAATTCATTATGGCGAAATTATGCTGTCATCATTGTTTACTTTCTTTTATTTTACAACCTGCAGAGAGATAGATATTACCTATATATCTAATTATTTGTTTCAATAATGTTTCCATTTTGACAATTTACAATTCCAACACTCAGCGCCCTCTTTGTAAAATGAACTCTCACTCGACACATTTATGGAAACATGTTCCAAACATTTCTGAAAAATTTTCGAAACATTTTCGATAAAAGTTTCGATTTTGCGTCGAAACAGCGAAAGTCACAGCCCGTACCAACCACTTGGAAACACGTGCTAATGCGCCATTTAAAATGTATACGTTTCGAAAATATTTCCATACATGTTGCCAACAATTTCTAATTTGTGTCGGAAACAGAAACAATAGTTTAGACACATTTACCGTAATGTGTCTAAAAATGCTACTTGGGTTACCCGCGGCAAGGCAGGAGGAAAAAATCTTTGCTGAGCAGAGTTACATTTTTAAAAGGAACGCTATTTAAAAGCAACTAAAAGGAGGGTTATTATTAATTGTGGATGTTTAATATTTTGGATTTCTGGTTTTTGTGTACTTGTGTATTTTGTAGTTAAGTGAATTATGTTTGTGCTATAAATAATGACTGGTACCAAAATTTTTTAAAAATTCTTGATCAGGAAATTGTGCTTGAAATGTCGTTGTACACGTACCCAAGTTTTTGACAAATTGTTACATGTTACCAATTAATATTTGACTCGAGGAGGTATGCGATAACATCGAAGATTATACTATGTGTTTGTTTTTTATTTTTGATTTGATAAGGTAAGTATAATTGACTTGTTCTCTTGCTGTTCGAACTAAAAACACAACGGCGAATCATTTTTAACCAAATTTCAAAATCTAATAGGTTGGCAGCCACTAAAAACAAAAATAACTACCTTTTCCCCCAACTTAAACAAAAAATTATAACAAGGGTGGCAAGAACTTGGGGGCAAATTGTATATGTTTACACGAGAAAATAAATTGGTTAAGGTCAACATTTCTTGAGCAAGAAGTTAAACTTTAAAGCCCGCATCTGTCTATTTTCCCATTCGTTAAATAATAATTTTCCAGTGCGCATGCTTATTCCTGCGTGGTTTTGTTTACATAAGGCCATAAATTGCCTGTTTCGTTTCGTGATTATTGTTGGCTTATCTAAACGTATATGTCTATGGGTTCTCCCTGTATGACAACCATAGACAAGCGAGTTGCGCGCTCTCAAGGATAGATAGGCAACTTAACATACTAAATTGGTTCCCTGATAGCGCCACATGTGACCGGGGGCGAAACTAAATATAGTCGGGGTGGGGGTAGGCGCCAAGCATAAAAATTTTAATTTTATTATTACTTTGAATTCAAATTTTCGCGCTTCTAACTTAACGGAAAAGTTTGAAGCGCGAAACATCTGATTCAAGTTAAAATAATTTGGGAGAACAAAAGGAAATTATAACAATGATATGGCGACCAGATTTATTAATATTAGATATTTACATAAATATGGTTTACATAAAAAAACAGCTTACATTATTATATTATTATTTTCTGTAGATTTTTCTAACAATTCCCTGTTATTTTCAAAGTTTTTATTTAATAAACTAGTTATTGTACCTTGTAGTTCATCAAGTTGTGAAGTAAAGTTTCTTTCTATATCTTTAATAGCTTTCGCTGTACTTTCCAATCGTTGGGCGACATTAATGAAGTCTTCAGGAGGTTCCACGCTTTTGTTAATGGCCTTGGTTTTTCTTCCCGATTTCTTTGGTCGCGACATATTAAATATATACCTATTTACGATTCTCAAACTACCGACTGCGCCATGTTAAGTTTATAAATTATATATGAATAATTATTTAATAATAACTTTATTTTTTTATATATTTGACAAATCAATCATAAAATGACAATGACAATCTTTCGCCAGTCCAGGTAAGACTTCAGGATCTGTCACAACAAGCCATATTTTTATCTTTCTCGCACATATTATGCAGGTACAGAGAGAGAGGTACAGAATGTTGGCCATGCTCATTCTAAATGAATATTCTGTTCCTACCAACGTTAGGAGATGAACAACCTTATAAAACAAAATTCCTACAATAGCGCCACTAGCGACCGGGGGATAAATTAAACGAACAGGGGACGACCTTCACCATTTAAGTTATCCTAGCCTGATGACAACACTATTCAACGCCTGACGTTTGGCGTCAGACTGGCAGATAGGAATGGGCACATCAAACGAAAACATCGATGTCTAACGTCGATAGTAACATTGAAAGTAGACATCGATGTTGGAAAAACATGAAACAAAAAAACATCGGTTAATGTCGAGAAACGTCAATTGTTTCAAAATTTTCTCTGATTTCTTAAAAAAATCTCAAACATCTGTGGTTTTTCCCCATCCCTATTCACAGGCATAAATATTGAAACATAACAATATTAATCGATAAAAATATACATTCTTATCTATTTGGTTCCTTTTTTGCATACTACATAATATTACATGCATGCATGATTGTTTATTAGATACTGATTAAGTGTTTTCACAAAAATAAACCCAAATGGCCATTGAATAGCTCCCCCCCCCATACACCAACATATAAGTTGGACCGATTTGATCCGTTCGGTTTGGTCTGACGTACCAAAACTCTCGTCATTTTTGCATTTTTGGGCAGCCGAATTTGGCTCGTCGACTTTAAAAAATGACTTTGACTTTCAGACATTTGTTAAGTATGGTTATATGCCTCATTTTTCAAATTTTTTTCATGTAAGCTTTGCATTTTACATGCCACAAACATTGATAACTTTGGTAAATGTTAATAAATTCCGTTATAAACTCTTTTAATAAGTAACGTGAATCGGCAGACATTATTTGTTGTTATTATTATTTTAATTTAACCTTAAACCAAGTTGGATGACTTTTTATGATGATGACAAATTAACCTAGCTAATCTATTAACGGGTTAAAACCGACTGATTTCATCCGTGGCAGATAAAACGCGGCCCGAGGAAGCTCGGCTCGCCACATACACGTAAAGTTTTATCGGCGTATTTGGCTCGTGCCATATCAAATTCGCTAAGTTATCCGCTGGTGTATGGGGGGCTCTTAACTTAAATTGCGTTGAACTAATCCTGCAACGTCGCATTAGGTACCTGTCATCAATTCCTCATTTAGAGTTTCGAATAGTAAGGTCAAATAAAACACACTTGTGGATATGATTTATAGAAGTAATTTTTTAAATTTCTTCATTGGCGTTTTGCAAAGTAGTACCTATAAAGTTGATGAATACATTTATTATGGGTACGAGATAAATAATAACATATTACTATTTTATTAAAGCTATTAGAATTGCCAAACTAGCATAGTTTGTGGGGGAATTTTGCAAGATATTTTCAACTAATATGTAAATCTGGCTACTGCACAATGAAATGGAAGAAAATGACATAATGATGAGGGGTCGGGTAAAAACTTAAATAATTTGGTCCCTACTACAGGTCCGTGGATTACTAATTTTTGTATATTTTGCCCATTCATTACCTTGTATATTATGATAGCTATCCTTTACAAAAAACTCAAATTGTCTTTTGTTGTTGTTTTATTCAGAGGGTGCAATTTAACAAAATATAGTTTCTCGAGTGAGTCAGGATCGTGTCTCCTTTAAAAATGTTTACATTCCCTGGGGGAATTTTCAAGTTTCATTGTTTTTCGGAGAAAGTTTACTTGTTAAAAGTTTGTTGCTATCTCGCAGAAAGGACTGGAATATACGGAAGTTTTTAGTAACGAAATTTCAGGTAAATGTTTAACATTGTATTTAAATTATTATAAAAAATAATATTTGTTATTTAAAGTTGGTATACATTTGTAGGATTTGTACCTGAGAGACGAGAGCGATTTCATCACTTTCCTTCAGTTCTTGATGTTTTTAATATTTATACTTATGTAATTTATTCAGTACTGTGGAGTGATGCTTTCCTGACGTTTGGCCAAGAAGCCTGGTGCTAATTACAATATTTTCTTCTACATGGACTCAAAGTTGAAATGAAAAAAATGAAATTACTTCAATTTTATTTCATTTAACTAAATTATCTCTAAAAACAGGTATATTTGATACTGATAAAAGATATAAATGCAGAAATTATCGCCCAATATCTGTTTTACCAATATTTTCAAAAATATTAGAAAAGATAATAAATAATAAATTATGCGACTTTCTAGAAAGCCAAAATTTACTTTTTGCTAACCAGTATGGTTTTCGCAGATCTAAGGATACAGAAATAGCTGTAGGAGATATCATAACAAATATTCAAGCTAATGTCGAAAGCAGTAAAAAATTCTGTTTACTATCCTTAGATCTGTGTGAGGCTTTTGACACCGTAAACCATGATATTTTATTAAGAAGAAGAAGAAGAAGATTATACAGTATTGGGATAAGTTATAAGATAAGATTAAGTTATTTAAGCTATCGTAAACAATTTGTTCAAATTGGGGAAAGAAAAAGTTCGGAAAAAGAAATAATATGTGGAGTTCCACAGGGATCATATTGGGTCCGTTATTATTCTTAATTTACATTAATTCCGTTTCCAAATTGAACTCAAAGGGCAATATAAAGCTATTGGCAGATGATACAACAATTATTCATTTTGCTGAAACTCTTGCAGAAATGTATTTTGATATTAATAATGATTTAAAAATACTTCTTTCTTGGCTTCAATCAAATAAACTTACGTTAAATTTAACAAAATCTTCTTTTATGTTTATAACTAAAAATAAAATAAATTCCATCATTAACCCCTTAACATTTAATAATGAAAATATTCAATATTCAAAAGCGACAAAATTTTTAGGATTAGTTTTAGACGAAAATTTAAATTGGAAAAGAGTATTATCAACTCGATATCTCATTTGGTATATGTTTTGTACAGAGCTAGATATTTCATTTCTTTGAAATACTTGAAAAAAATATATTTTTCATTAATATATTCAAAATTAAAATACTTAGCTTCTGCATGGGGATCTGCTTGTTTATCAAACTTAAAACCATTACAAAAATTACAAAGTGAAGTTATTAAATGTATATGTTACGGGTAAAGTTAGATAAGCAAGTAAACCTAGGTTTACCCGGGTAAACTGCGTAATACCCAAGACTCAGACAACTAATATTAGTTGAAAAAATTGAATAAAAAAAATGCTCTGGGTAAAACGAACAAACCGGTTGCCTGAGTTTACCCGGGTAAACCTAGGTTTACTCGATTATCTAACTTTACCCGTAACATAATATACACAAATTACCACATTTAGAAGCAAAAGTTAATCTATATCTACAGTGTCACCAATAAAGTCCGCATCATATGGGATTTTTTTTTATTAATAACTTTATTCGAAATTTGACTTTGGCATCAAGTTCTGCTTAGATCGAGATAAAAATTAAGCAAAAAAATAGTAGTCACGTGATTCGCATTATCTGTCAAATTTTAATTTTTTCCAAAAAACAATTCAAAAGTGGGGTTATTTCTGAAAATATCGAAAAAAGTTATTGGAAAAAGTTTTTTAAAATGCCTTTTTTAGCCCACATGCAAAATTTCAGCTGCATAAGATAATTTTGATTTTTTACCCATATTTTGTAAATTGCACCACTTTTGCAAAATAAAACTCAACGCAACCCACATAAAACTTCTTAATTTTGACAATGCTTTATTTCAGATACATTTTCTTAAAAGTAGCGCCATATTAAATGTGTGTTTTTCTACAAAATCAAAATTGGGCTATTAAAATTTGGTCGCATGTGATGCAAAGTTTATTTGTCTTTGACCCTGTATAAGGTAACTTCATAAAATAGGTATTTTTAAAAACGTAGTTTGTGTCTGAAAGTAATGCACTTTAATATTAAGACAAAAAGAACACAGTGCCATCAGTAAAGTGTTAATTAAGTGGAAAATAAATTTAAGTTTAACTTAGCGTAAAGTTTATCTATTTTCAACGATTTAATTTAAAACTTCTTTATTTTATTTTTATTTTTTTACTTTCAGACACAAACTACGTTTTCAAAAATACGTATTTTATGAAGTTACCTTATACAGGGTCAAAAACAAATGAACTTTGCATCACATGCGACCAAATTTTAATAGCCCAATTTTGATTTTGTAGAAAAACACACATTTAATATGGCGCTACTTTAAAGAAAATGTATTTGAAATAAAGCATTGTCAAAACTAAGAAGTTTTATGTAGGTTGCGTTGAGTCTTATTTTGCAAAAGTGGTGCAATTTACAAAATATAGGTAAAAAATCAAAATTATCTTATCCAGCTGAAATTTTGCACGTGGACTAGAAACTGCATTTAAAAAAACTTTTTCTAATAACTTTTTTCGATATTTTCAAAAATAACCCCACTTTTGAATTATTTTTTGAAAAAAATTCAAATTTGACAGATAATGCGAATCACGTGACTACTATTTTTTTGCTTAATTTTCATCTCGATCGAAGCAGAACTTGATGCCAAAGTCAAATTTCGAATAAAGCTATTAATAAAAAAAAATCCCATATGATGCGGACTTTACTGGTGACACTGTATATAGACCGAAAGGGTATTTACACGTTCAAAACATTTATGAATTAAAAATTTGTATTCTAATTCACTCTATCATTTTAAAAGAAAAAAATCAAACATAACTTCAGGAGAATAAGACATTACATGATCATAACACCAGACATTGTATAAACCATCAAACTATACCAATAAAAAGTAATTTCAGAAAAAAATCGCTTTTATATGACGGAATAATAAAATATAACAATATTCCGAAAAATATCAGAAAAATTAAAAAATTGGCAACTTTTAAAAAACAATTAAAGAGATATTTACTAAATTAAATTAATTATAATATTTTTTTAAAATTAATTTTATTAATGAATTAAATTGGATTAACTTCCGTTTTTTTATTGTTATTTTTTTAATGGTTATTATTTTCTATATTATTATGTTGTCACTTTCCATGTAATGAACTGTAAAAGTTAGTTTGGATTAAAGACATTTTGAAAGTTAAGTTCCATACTTCTGACAGATTTCAGTAGTATTGACACTATTTTAATTGAATTTTTAACAACCAAATTGCTATCGATCTGGTTTTTGGTATTTTTAATATTAATCAAAACTGAGTGCCCAAATCAGTTATATCGTCCATCACCGTCAACTCACCTAACTCCTTACTTCTACAGACTCCTGCGACCCAAATATAAGGGCTACTTAAAAATAATTATATTTATGAGTACCTACTAATTGAAGTCCTTATCAAATGTTTAATAAAATTACTAACCTTTATCAATAAAAACTGGTTGTCTGGAGCATCTACGAAAAGGTCATCGAAGGCCATGAGAACATTGCACTAATCCCAAAATCATATGAGTTCTTATCCTAAGAGTGAATATTTTAAGTTAAATTAATTTGCTTTGTCCTAAAGGAAAGAACCGTAAAATAAATAATTACAAATTTATACAAACAAAGCTCCTTTTTTTAACACGCTTTTATTAGCTTCACCTGTATGTTTGTATGTTTGTTTGTAACCGTAAACGTTTTTTATATCTTGCGAATAACTCCGTTATTGTAAGTTTGAGAGAAAAATGTTATATAACTATATTTATGGAACGTTCGAAGACGCGTTTTTTTTATTTTAAAAATTTTCGTCTAAGTATTATCAGTTTCGAGATATGAGGCAAAATATAGAAATCATATTTTGGCCGATATCTCGAAAACCGTAAGAGATACGAAAAAATAGTAACAAGCTGAGATGTAGATTTCTTCGAGATAAAACTTTTTAGTTATTTAGACTTTTTTCCTAAAATTGTACTTTCTGAGGAAAATGGCAATTTATAAATATTGCGAAATTTTCCTGAAAGTATGGAAAATGTCGAAACATTAAATTTTTTTAAAAATTTGCAAATATCGTTCTTTTCTTATAATTCGTCATAGACGATCGGGTTTGTTCGGGTGTGTTCGGGTGTGTTCGGGTTTGTATGTATGTTTCTTTGTAACCGACTTCTTTGAACCCGATTTTGACCCACTTTAAACGGTCAGATTTAATTTAAATTTTGTAGACTTATCAAGAACCGCTGACAATACAATAATCTACTAATCTAGCTCAATCTACACAAAAAAAAATGTTCTTAACAATAACTCAAACTAAAGAATGAAAAATAAATATAGTTTAGAAAAACTAAAAAACACAGTTTAATTAATCAAACTAAAAAGTGGAAAATAAATATAGTTTAAAATAATTCTTGAAATTCTTAATGTAGGCAGAAAATAATAATGAACGAGAAACATTAGTATTATTGTGAAAAAAAAGCGTGGGGCGCTTTGTGTTATATTTTTTGGTATGTCGAGCACCCCACGCTTTTTTTTTCACAATAATACTAATGTTTCTAGTTCATTATTATTTTCTGCCTATATTAAGAATTTCGAGAATTATTTTAAACTATATTTATTTTCCGCTTTTTAGTTTGATTAATTATTAAAGCGTGTTTTTTAGGTTTTTTAAACTATTTTTATTTAGTGTACAACTCATAAAGCATTTAGTAGTAGGGGAAAGGGGGGGACATTGGGACACGAGGCACATTTCAAATTTTAGCGCCACTAAGCGTAAAGTTTAATTGTACTGCTTATCGTTAGAGCGCAACACGTACTCATTATATTGTAGAAAAATTTCGACAGCGTCAAGCGACTCAGTAGCTAATTACAGTTTGTTGCATGCACGTGTCCGGCGTGGTAAATAAATCGGAAATCGTTTGAGATCGAATATTTTCCATGTGAATGCTAAAATTAACTCAGTTAAAATTCTAAAGGTAAGTGGACTTGTTTACGCTTACTATGTCTGTATGTGCTGATGTAATTGTTTATTTTAGTTATTTATATAACCCCACTTTGTTTATAAGCATGAATGGGGTAGATTGGGACATATAGTCGGGGCACATATGGACACTGTCCCAATCTGCCCCAGAGAAAAATGTGGAAAGTGACTGAAAAAATTTTTCAGGCATTAACATGGTAAGGACTTACAAGAGGAAGACCAATCGTTCAGCTATATCGGAGGAGAATATAATTGCCGCTGTTAAAGATGTTTTGCAAGGAAGACTTTCAATAAGAACAGCAGCCACAACCTACAACTTGACAAAATCGACCGTGGGTAACAGGGTAAAAAAAATAAATTGACGACGTCTGGAAGATCCTGACCGAGATCATGACGCTCCTGACAGACAAGATCCAGATGTTCTAATATCATTTTTATCACCATTCCAGTCAAAGTATTCGTCTCAACAAGTTTTCACATCTGCTTAAGAAGAACAACAACTGGCCAAATATTTTATCCAAAGTTCGAAAATAAATTATGGTCTCACATATACACAAGCTCAAAAACTGGCATATGATTATGCCAAAAAACTAAATGTAAAGTATCCGCCGAGCTGGAATAACTCGTTATCCGCTGGAAAGGATTGGATGGAATGCATTGGATAAATTTTCTCAGAAAGAAAGGAGCTGGATTTACCTGACCCCAAGTAACTGATAAGGACCTAATAGAATTGGAACAAGTGGAACTAAAACTACCTAAGCCAAGAACGTCTGAAACAACTGCAAGGTCTAGTTCAATAAAGCGGTTTCAAGTAGACTTCCGTGCCTATAATGTCAACTAAATGAAATGAAAATTTTGTGTTTAATATCTTTTTTATTTTTTTTACTGTTTATACGATTTATGTTAGATCGTACCACCTTTATTCACCAAATGAATATGACTAAAACTTTTTGAATAAAGCAATTTGTTTTTGTCCACATCTGCTCCTACACCGTCCAAATCTACCCCACATGGGGGCACATCGGGACAATTTGGATACTTGGGAAAATATCAAAATCTGATTCATTTATTAGTAGTAGATAAGCGCTAAGCCTATGGTAATAGACTTATCAATGTCAACAACATAACATTTTATGATCAATATATTGAAAGCCAAGCTATACACAGCTAATTATATTTGTAGCGTCCCAATGTCCCCCCCCCCCCCCCTCTCCCCTATAGGTATATTCCGAGAGGCGAAAAAATAAATTTTTAAATTATAAATTTAAACAATAATAATTCTATTTTATCCAACGACAAAAGCTGAAATATTTATCTCATATTTATATAAGCTCGGTAACAAAACGGTGTCAAACCCAGTATTGTTTGATTTTAGAACAAACCCTAAACTGGTGCTGTTTAAACAAGCCCCGGTGTCAAACGTGACGAAACTCCAAATAACCCCGTAAAGAAGTGCCGGCCTGGTTTTCCCCGGGGACTTGTTTTCCCTATGATAAAGGCCTATTAGTTTAAGGGGATAAACCCTCCTTAAGTATTATGGAAGAGATATGTGACTCGATAAATCCGACAGACTGACTAGTGACTGGTTAATTTCGGGTAAAAGTGTTTGGTTTAGATACGTTTAATTTTTTAGGAGGGGTCTTTTTTTTTAAATTTTGGTTGTAACGAGCACGTGGATAGCTTTTATTTGTTTGAGGGGGGTACTAGGAGGGTGGGCCTTCATCACTATTTACTCTATTAGGACATGAAATGCAATACACAGAATATTAACAGCAAGCAGAAGCGACAATACCTGTCGGTACCTTTGATATCGACTGGTCGTTTTTCAGTGACCTTCACACAACGATAACGGTCGATCCACAACTTAATACTCCGAGAAAACTTACTTATTTTCTACACTGAACGACATTACTTTTTAGTACAGGTGCAAATGTTATAACTTGATTTATTTTTCAAACATAAAAACTTAAAAAAAGTTTTAAATTTGTTAGTCTTGGGAATTAAGAATATTATTAAAGTAGAAAATGAAAAAAATTATTATATTAAAAAACTTTTAAATTGCTAACGCTTTTACAGATTTGTTTGAGGTTCCTTCGATTTGTGACGGGCAAAAATATGTACTTATATAATATTATAAACATATTATAACATAAATTATAGAACACTATTAGGTACGTCAAAATATATCGTGAGTAGGTATACGTAGATATGGGGTGGCGTGAGATAAATATCATTTTATTAAAACGTCAGTAATTTGTTACACAGTTTTTTGCGCTTTAAAAACTACAGTGACGTTTTTGACAATTGCTTTAGTGTCATAGTTACTTACCCATGGATAAAAAAAAATGTGGTCCTTCGGGGATTAAAAAAAAGATAATTTACCCTGAATAAGTAAAAAGCTGTTGTAAAAAAACAAAAATTTTATTCAGAAATACATGTTAATTCTGAAATTACTAGAGGAATAATAATTACATAATATTGTTTTATATTTGCCTATTTAAAAAAACTTATATATGTGATAAAATTCGTAGCTTTCGTATAACTTTTTAAGTTCTGCATGTCCCTAAACAAAAAAGAGCATAGGCAAAACTAGTAAATATTGCGCTGTATACAAGGGAGAGGTGAAAACATTAAATTCACTCAAGAATAAAGTGCCCTTATTTTTCACTGTAGAAAATTTTGTTATGAGGAAATGTTGTTTGCACTTAAAAGTTATCCATAGATGCCAAATTTCAGCTCGGTACCACAAAAAAAGTGTTTTTACTTTTTTTTACGCCCCCTCGTATAACGAATCGATAGAAGCTATGCAACCTATAAATTCAATTTTTTAACACCTCTTGGGCAATTAGACACATAACTTACTTAAATTTGTTTAAATACGCGAGAACTGAACGTTTAATAAAATAACGTCAAAAATAATTCAACTTTTCTGGTGTTTAAACCCTTACAATAAAATTCGTTTTCATTTAAATCTAGTAGCCATGAAAAATATTTATATTTGTGCTACCGAGCTAAAATTTGGTATATTTGGATAAGTTTTAAGTGCAAACAACATTTCCTAATAAAAAAAAATTTCCACAGTGAAAAATAGGGGCAATTTATTCTTGAGTGAATTTAACGTTTTCACCTCTTCCTCGTATACGGCGCAATAGTTACTAGTTTTGTCTATGCTCTTTTTTGCTTAAGGACATGCAGAACTTTTCAACCGCCAAAAAAATTTGGTAAGTTTTTAAATAAAAAAAAACCCTTTGGTGCGAACTTTCTGCCGGTCACTGTATAAAGCATACAAACCTGACAATATAATAATTTTTTTGGGAGGCTCTCCTAATAAAGGAAAAATTTCTTCAGGCATTTCTTCACATGTTGGCGAAAGGTTAGAAAACTTTGTGGGTACTGCTTGCGGAAATAAGGTTTTTTTTAATACTTGCACTTCTTGAAAAATATTTTTCTTCGAAATGGTTTTCACAAAGCCGATAATTTTTGTGTGCATTTATAATCTTTAGCAATAAATCTGGCCTACTGCAGGCGCCTATCCACAATTTTGCACTATAACAAAATATTGTATTTAAAGCAACATAATATCCATTATTTCTACCCCTTTTGAAATAAATCTACCCAAAAACTATTTTAACCAGACCTTTACAACTTATATCTTATTATTTTATTTTATCATATCAACAATTATTCGCGATTAAACATAAAAACATAAGGAAACTAATAAGCTCCATCTTTATTTATCAAGCCTGTTAAAAATATGTACCTACATCCCAAAAAACTTTAAGATTAAAAATTTTAAATCTATTATCCATATTATAATTAATTGATTATCATAATAATTACCGTTCGTACTCCTTTGGAAAACTAGATAAACTTAATCCTTGGCCGGTTTTGACTGAACAATACGGGTAGGCACAATAATATCCAGACCTTTTACAACACAGAACGAAAACAAAATAATATCACAATTAGCTAGGCGCAACGTCAGCTCGCGGACTAAACACAATTTAGACGAGCACATGTTTTTTAGCGATACACAACATCTTTGCGACATGCGCGTACCAAAACAGGACCCGCAAAACGCCCAGCTGTCGCTTCTCGTTGGCTGTGTGTTCTCTGATGCAATAGCTACACCGTTATTAAAAAAAGAAAACTCTGGATTAGTGTAAAATTACAGATAAAGTCCGTCCAGCGAATGAATTCACATATCGGATTAAGGTTGCATAAATTAAATAACCCCTGGCACCTGCAAATTCCAGTAACCCTCAATAAGAAATCTATTGTATCAATTAAATGCATAATGTACAGGTAGTGACTGGGACTGGGGATTTTTTTGTATTCTATTTGTCGCTTTGTCTTCAAAGAAAATGGAACACTTCATTTTGGGTAATTCTAATAAATATACTCGATAAGTATTTATTAGGTGTAATTAAATGTATTTATTAGGTGTAATTAAGATACACACTGCTGGTAAGGATAGGTCATACATAGTGGACTCCCTAGCGGGAAAATACTGTCACGGGGTGTTACGTTTGCCTCCATACCATTGTGATTTTAATGCTATTGAATTATTAGTGTGGGGAATTTGCAAAAACTACTATGACAAGCAGCGGCGCAACCAGGATTTCGTTCTAGGGGGGGCTAGCAGAGAGGATCATTCTTTCTTCCTTAAAAAAAGCGCCGCAGGCAAATTTTTTTTGGCTGCCACGCACTTTTTTGGTCTATTAAAGACAATCTAAAAAGGCTACCTTTAATTTTTTGGTAGCATAAAAAATTGTAGCAATAACAATTAGCCTCACGACTTTTTAAAATTTTTAACGTGCTTAAAATTTTTTTTTTGCACTTTCTAGGATAAGTAGAATATTAAAACATCGTTAAACACATACCTACATTAAATAATTATTTTAAATCTTCTTTACTATTTCGAAGAAAATATTTTTTTCCACGGCTGTTAAATAAAACACGCTACAATAAAAAAAGACTAGCCAAATACTACAAACTTTTATTTTAAACTAAGTGTAAACATAACGTATTTATTGAAACTTTTACAAATTGAACTGAAGTCTACGAGGTCCCAGATTTTGAAGTTATTTCATTACTTCATCAACCGATACTGGTATTTCTCGATGGATGTTTAAATGGGCTAGACCATTTAGTCTATTTTCTGTCATTGTATTGCGCAATAGTTATTTTTCTCCAAATGACATTAAAAGCGGTCTTTTAATGACACCTGACAGGCTCAAAAGGTGTATTTTTCTGCCTAGTCAGAAAAAGTGGACCTTTTATGCCTGTCAGGTGTCATTAAAAGACCGCTTTTAATGTCATTTGGAGAAAAATAACTATTGTTTCACTAGGCAGAAAAGCACAAGATTTAATGCCGCGGCTGGTGTTTCATAGACGAGGCGCAGAAACCAGCCAAGGCATTAAATCTGCTTTTCTGCCTAGTAAAACATATAATTTCTTCTCCAAATTTGTTCCAATTTCACGCAAAATCGTATTTTTAATATTTATGTATGTTATTTATGACATTTATTGAATTGTTGTGTTTACTTGTAATTTTAAATTTTAATTTTTAATGACACCTTTTGAGCCTGTCAGGTGTCATTAAAAGACCGCTTTTAATGTCATTTGGAGAAAAATAAGTTTTGAAGGAGCTTCAAAGGGGGGGCTTTAGCCCCCCTAGCCCCCCCCGTAGTTGCGCCACTGAAGACAAGCATGCATGTCAAACGACTAATGAAGAAAGCTTTTTAAATTTATGGAATGAAGCTTTAAAACAGATTAAACCAGAGACTTGGTCAAAATGTATTGACCACGTGGAAAAATTGATTCAAGATACTTTCGATTCTGATTGATGAAATAAGGCCAATTATTATAACTTCTAATAGTGACAGTGACAACAGTGATTATAGTGATAGTGAATATATTGATGATTGATAACCCCCTATAGGACGCAAAATAATATATAAATCGCCAAATGTTGTAGGTTTGAAAATGTTTAAGAGCCAGCTCCAGCTATTTTTGATTTCTAAATGTTATTATAGATTGAATAAATATGTGTCTATAGATGCCTAGATTTAAGTTCTAGTTTATAAGTATTGATTTGTCAAGCATTCCTATAGAATACAGACAGGAAAATTAGAAATAAATACATTTAAAATATAAATGTACCTACCTACTATGTAATAAAATTATTATTATTATTATTATAAAAATATTACATAATTCAATAACTACAAAATAAATAAATAATTGCAATGGAAATTTTAATTACGGCCCATGTAGCTAAAAGTAGTTAAAATTGTTTGAGGACCGCTGTCTATTTTATTGTAGACTAATTTTGACCATAATCGGTTTATGGCAAATATGAATTCACTCGCCGAACGGACTTTTTTTTTTTTTTAGTAATATTTTCCAAATTTTTGAAACGGTTTCGTAACTACCGTGCGAGCAAAAATTATTTACATCAAAGAAGGCGTGGATTAAAAAACGTAGGGCTTGGTTTAGATCACAATGATATGGGGACAATATATCTAACCAAATCTAGGTTAAAATTTTGTCAAATTCATATTATGACAATATATGCCAAACTAATGAGTAATAAAATAAGTAGACAAATACAAATTTATTTTTGTTGTTTACAAAATTAACAAAGTAAGAATATACAGAAAGAAAAAGAAAAATAATTACATAAATTGCTGAAATTGGCCACCGCCATGCTGCAAGCATAAATTCACACGTCTCTTCATATTTTCAAAAATGTTGACCAGCATCTCTGGAGAAATGTTGCCACATTTCTTGGAATACTTGCACTTTATAAGGAAAAAAATTTAGCTGCTTCTTAAGAATAGTTCTGCATGTTCCATAAAGTCTTCCCAGTTCTTGGGACAGTCGTCTTATACAATTTATTGGCGTATTTTGCATTATTTCATGAACGTTTGCAACAAGTTCTTTTGTTCTTACAGATGGTCTTCGTGCTCCTTTTTTGTGTTGTATAGAACCTGTTTCCCTAAACACAGCCACGGTTCTTTTCAGGCAATGATAAAAATCCCCAGCAATAAAAGCAACGTTAGGAAAATGTTTGTGAAAATCTTCCATGCACAAACCCGGATTGTATTGCCACTCACCATTTACTCCAACCCCGTTTCGAAAATACGCTTCAACCATGATTGTTTTGTGCTGTTCCGTAAAGCCCATTGTGTGAATTGTTCAAGAAATTGGAAAAATTAGCGATGAATCAAATTACTTGTAACGACTGTCAAAGATGACGGAATAACGGATTGATTGTTAATTCAGGTAGTTACTGACACCCAACAGGTATTAAGCTCTACGGCTAAGCATTATGTCCTTAGATGCAAGGCCCTCTTTGATGCAAATAATTTTTGCTCGCATGGTATGTTGAGACTAATAATTCATTTCGCTCTTCTCAGTGTCGGTTTACAAGCAAAAGATTGACACTCGGAGCCGTCCAAGAGGTTGTGCGAGTGACATAGTCGAAGGCTTGGAGCTTGGAGAGCTCACGTCAATAACTTTGTGCGATCTAACGAAAGCTTTCGACTGTGTTACAAACTCCTTTTGAAAATACTATGCCACTATGGCATAAGAGGTGTTCCCCTGAACCTTATGGAGTCTTATTTGTCTGATAGGCAGCAGTTTGTGAAGATTAAAGGTGTCAGATCTGATTTAGCATATGCGAAATAAGGATTGCCGCAGAGATCAGTCCGGGGACCCACTCCATTTATAATTTATTTAAATGATCTATTACATGAAACGGCTTTGCAATTTGACCATATTTCTTATAGCCATTATTGTTCTGAATGCTTACAGTAATTATTAAGTTCTATTAGGGGTGTAGTCTGGTTTTATATACTGTATTAGTTCCGACTATGGCAGTTTAGTGAAACTTGACATTAACCATAATAATATTTGCTTTTTACTACTAAAAATCAGTACCTACTATAGTTTTCCAAAACTTAAACAGCTTCTAGTTGATATTGTTCTTGTCGTTTAACATTGCATATTATGCAACATGGTTTACTGAAATGGTAAAATTGGTCCATACCTTATAAAGTCCAATACTAATGATGGGTTGTGCGAAATAAGAAATTGCTTTATCTGACATGCAAAGTTTAAAAAAAACTTAAATACAAAGTAAAAATTAATTAATTGAAACAGGTATTGGTACGATTAATATAATCCAATTTCAGACAGAACAGCTAGAAGACTCCGAACAACGATATGACCTGCGCAACAAATACGTTAAAACTAACATGGGACGCGCGGCGACTACCGATCGCTACGAACCCCCATCAACGTCTTGTGAATTATAGGTTCTAACGGATACAATTCGTTTTTGGGGACGCTGTTCTGCTTTCTTAATTGTAGAGAAAGCGCTTTACTGGGAACAAAATGCGTCGCTTTGAGAAGATATTTCTTAACAAAATTGCTGTAGTTCATTATTCAACAAGACTGTGCTGCTAATGGAACTGATTACTACCAATAAAAACACTATGTTCTAGCAAATCTGTGATTGGTATAACACTAAAGCGGGTTTGATCAGTGGCGGCGGTAAACATTTGGGGGCCCCCCGCAAGATTATGTGATAATAAACAGTGTCACCAGTAAAGTCCGCATCATATGGGATTTTTCTTTATATTAATAAAGAAGCTATTAAGCTTTATTCAAAATTTGACTTTGGCATCAAGTTCTGCTTCGATCGAGATGAAAATTAAACAAAAAATAGTAGTCACGTGATTCGCATTATCTGTCAAATTTTATTTTTTTCCAAAAAATAATTCAAAAGTGGGGTTATTTCTGAAAATATCGAAAAAAGTTATTAGAAAAGGTTTTTTTAAATGCAGTTTCTAGCCCACCTGCAAAATTTCAGCTGCATAAGATAATTTTGATTTTTTACCTATATTTTGTAAATTGCACCAGTTTTGCAGACTCAACGCAACCTATATAAAACTTCTCAGTTTTGACAATGCTTTATTTCAGATACATTTTCTTTAAAGTAGCGCCATATTAAATGTGTGTTTTTCTACAAAATCAAAACTACGTTTTCAAAAATACTTATTTAATGAAGTTACCTTGTACAGGGTCGAAAACAAATAAACTTTGCATCACATGCGACCAAATTTTAATAGCCCAATTTTGATTTAGTAGAAAAACACACATTTAATATGGCGCTACTTTAAAGAAAATGTATCTGAAATAAAGCATTGTCAAAACTGAGAAGTTTTATGTAGGTTGCGTTGAGTCTTATTTTGCAAAAGTGAAGCAATTTACAAAATATAGGTAAAAAATCAAAATTAACTGAAATTGCATCTGGGCCAGAAACTGTATTTAAAAAAACTTTTTCTAATAAGTTTTTCGATATTTTTTGGAAAAAACTTAAATTTGACAGATAATGCGAATCACGTGACTACTATTTTTTTGCTTAATTTTCATCTCGATCGAAGCAGAACTTGATGCCAAAGTCAAATTTTGAATAAAGTTATTGATAAAGAAAAATCCCATATGATGCGGACTTTACTGGTGACACTGTACATAAATACTAATTTTTATTGTTTGTTTTTTATGTTTTTTAAATATTAATCTAAAATTTATAAATACCTCAGCTAGGCAGGCGGAGTGGGGCCACCATGAAGCTGGGGCCCCCCCGCGTTGCGGGGCTTGCGGGGGCCTTATCGCCGCCACTGGGTTTGATACACTAGCAATTTATTTAATATGGGTTAATAAAAAATAAGCTATCAATACAAACCATGTTTTAGCAAACCTGTTGTATTAGATCTTCCTCAGTGTACAAACTATGAGTTGGAAAGAAATACTTCTAGCTACACCAGTGCTTACTAATTGCATTTACTTGCAATTTTAAATTGTACCCTTAACCACCCTTACTGAACCTTTTTAGGATCTATAAACATCAAAGTCCAAATACAGAAAATAACTATTTTTGGATTGCGGCTGAAAATTCCCTGATTTTCCCAAATTCGCACCAAACTTTGCTAATGATAATCCGTTTAATCTGTTTTTCGCAAACTTCTCCGGTGTAACAGAAATCAGGTTAGAAAACAATTCCAAGTTTCCTAATTAAAATCGTCTATAGGTGGCGTCACCTGACACATCCGACTGCAGCCTCTAAATTATCATCCTCTGCTCTCGATTTACGTGCCTCTCCATCTCAAGTTTTATTAAATTAGGCGATTGCGGCAACGTTGTTACTGGCATTATTTTAACTTAATATTAACAGTACCTACCTACCTATAACAGTAGCACTGTTTATGTGTAACTTTATATAATAACTAGCGGGCACCCTTTGCTAGCGCGCCATTGAATTGTTATAATTTCGCTAACGAAACAAAGCAGCTGGTAAAGTAAGTACAATGATATAAGCCCAAAATTTGTCGGTCCTTTGATAAAAAGTAATGGTATTTGTTTGTTTGAAGGTTGTAGACAATGATGTATCTTGAGTAATAGATGTGTTTTGGACTTCCATTGCCTTTAGTTTTTCATATCACAACGTTTCAACTGGTAAGTATCTCCAGTTGAAACGTTGTGATATGAAAAACTAAAGGCAATGGAAGTCCAAAACACATCTATTACTCAATGGTATTTGTATTGATGCTCATAAAAAAAATCTAAAATAATGTTTTAAAAAAATACAATATTTTACTACCAGAAGTTTTACATTTTTTTAATGTTTTAGATTCTTTCGATACTACACAATTAAGTCCTAAAATGACCCGGGAGGCAGCGTTGCGTTTTTGATGGTGATTTCAGGTCGCTTGATTTTGTGTGTATATTCGATATAGTCTAGAAAGTCTAGATATAGCTAGCAATCGAAACAAGAGCCAGCTGTCAGAGTCGCGGTGGACCTAGTCGTAAGAGAATGTCAATTTTGTCAAAAAAAAATAACTAAAAATTATTTCAGGTCGTTTGAAAAGTTGTACACCAAATGTTTATATAATGGCAATAAATTAAAAAAAAAAGTCAGCTGCAAAAATAGTGGGGGATTATGCGTTAGCTGCTTGTGCAGGGTCCTGCACCTCACTTCTATAGCTCACTTATTAATTAAGTTAAAATTCTGATATTTTGCAGACCTTACCTGTATCTTGGGGCGCATTTCAGAAAAATATTTTTTTTCATCCAGAGTGTTCCGAAAAGTGTGACGGCATAAGGATGTATTTTTTTAAATTACATGCCATATATTTTCTTACTTATTTGGGTGCCTCCTATAGTTACCTACATACCCCTAAAATTTTATTAAAGTCGATTCAGTATTAAGTATAGGGAAAAAAAATAAAACTAAAAAATATCAGTTTTGCACCACTGGTTTTAAAAAATAAATAGAATGCCTCGTTAATAAAATTATACAGTAGTACCTTTGTATATATAATAAACGAGGCTAGTCAGCCTATACATACTATGACCTTGAACATTAATTTGTTGGCTATACTGCTCAATAAACCGCTGCCTCTCTACCTTACCCCCAAATACCACGGTGACTGTTTTATTACGTTTTAATTTTAAACAATGCTTATTACTAAAATCAACAACATTTTCCAAATCAAAGTTTAAGGCGGCTACCGCTTGCGTAGCTTCGTCTGGATAAAAGGAGAAATGCATCTGAGTAACATCAGCGTAAAAGTGATCACTATACACGATAAAAACGACAAAGGAGAACGAAAAGTGTAAAATATAAATAACCTTGGTCCTAGGATGGTGCCTTGGGGGACACCATTGGACTTTAATCTAATAATTTTCAAATCGTAAATTAAGTCAGCCGTTGTGGCATAACCGAAGCTACAGCCTTTTAAGTAGTTTTAGTCGTTAGCCTTCTCCATGCTGTAACCATGGTAACGACAAAAAATTGTTATTACAAAATTTTTAGAGGATATTACAGACCATATAAAAACTGAATTTCTAACCTACATTGTATTGCAGTTATTAATAGAAATTAAGGACTGTTTATCATAGCATAGCGACTACGCACCCTAGCGGTAAATTTGGGAACCTAAAAATTATTTTCAGTGATTTCTTTTGCTCATATTTCATAATGAATTTTTACCCCAAAGTCGTAGCATGTGGAGGAAAGGAACCAAATTTGAGATACTTTAAAAAAAATAGAATACATTTTGTTACAAAGATTTATAATGTATTTCCTAAGAAGTACTGTCACAACCTTTATACAAGCTTTTGCAACAAAAAGAAACAAATTAACATTATTCTTAACTAAAATAAAGCCCTTTTTAAGAATTGGTGTATTTCTTTATAACAAAAAAGAGGATTCCTAATTTGAGACACAGAGACATTACTGAAAAAAAACCATTTCCCTCACAAAAAGAACAAACAAAAGTTTTACTTCGGATCTCTCCACAGTCTTCATGTGTCCATCTACCACACTGGACGCATTTAGCCCATTTTTCAACATGTTTATCTTCTGAGTACCGACTCATACAAAATAAGCACTCATCGTCGCTAGAGTCGATTCACTGAGTAAACCTGCAAGATGGCCGACATGTCATATGACAAAAGTCATATTCCAGCTAAATAAAATAAATTCTTGCATTTTCAATGACGTTTGTCATATGACATGTCGGCCATCTTGCAGGTTTACTGAGTGAATCGACTATACCACCGCTTTCGTCTGAGGAAGATTCGTTCAGTTTGACACTTTCATTACTGTCTGAGCTTGAACTGGAGGACGCACGCCTTGCTTTTCATTTCGGCCTTTTAATACCTGATGAAGATTGGTTAACCCTTGAGGAGTGACGTTGATAGTTATGACACGAACGGTGTCGTCGGTCTGGCAGACCGGAATATAATAATATTCATATTATAGGTGTAATATAAGACAAAATATTGTTATTATATTTGACACTACTATTGTACAAATTGGATGTCAAAATAAACATAGGATAAAACAAAGTTGTCAAGTAATAATCCAATAATAAGCTAGAAATAACGAAACCGTCGTCATAGACGACGACATAGACTGATTTTTCATTTACTACCTCATCCATAAGGCTTTGCAGCCATTTTTGTTTTTTTTCGTATTAACCCATCTTGCTACAATAAAATAAACTTTTTCTATTTCACGTTCATAATAAGCTCAGTGCGATACGCATTTGCGTATCGTAATGAAGCCATTTCGATACGCGTTTTTTCTTTATTTGATGTTGGTAATATTTTAAATGTTTTATTTCATTGACTTGCGCGGCCTTTGTGATTTACGAGAAAACCCATTTTTCGCAGAGGAAAAATAGCTTGATAACTTACTTTTTTATTCTGTGTGGATAACAGTCATGTATGTTGGTTGCATAAATCTATAAATCAATCTTTTGTAGATGCTTTAAGCTATCATTTTCTGCCAAATCCTATCCAAAATTCAATCTACTAACCTTCCAATGTCGATTTTAACTTCAACTTTATTTGAATTTTCCATCTTCCCTATACTAAATTGCAATGCCGTGACGTAAAATCACGTCTTTTGAAATTCGAAAAAAAGTAGCAAAATCTCCCGAATTTCCGAACGCTCTGTATATGTACCGAATGTACAAGGATCACACAACGTATTCCGTCCAATTTCAAATCTCATATCGCTAAAATAACTTTAGAATCTCGTGGTGAAAATGGGTCAATAAATCAAAAAATGACAGTTTGCAAAATAATTTTTGTTGTCGAGAGGCTACTATGATAAAAAATAGTATTACCAACATAAAATTTAGACATAAAAATTTACATTTGAAGGATTTATTTTCTTTTTAAAATGTATTTTTCTTGATTATAAAAGGTGAAATAGAAAAAAATGTATAAAGCACATGTTTCATAAGGCGTTTTAGCGCACGTGTCAATAAAAAAACTCGCCACATTGTGACTCGTTTTTTAAAATAGACGCGTGCGCTAAAACCGCTTCTTATAAAACGTGTACTTTAATATACTATAAAGACTCTACCATATTATAATAGTGGTATTTTATACTTTCTTACCAAAAACTTAATAAAACCGTTTATCATTCAATTATTTGTCAAAATCGCCCACTCCGTAGGAACACTTATAACAACTGGCAAGAAGGTATACGGGCCACAGGCGGCGGTCCAGAGCATCCGCCAATTTCAACATTATATTATTATGTAAAAGTTCTTGTCGGCCCATGAGACCAGGCGTCACCACTCAAGGGTTAATATTAGATTCAGTAGATTTTATTTTCTCCTTATTCGGGTTTGTTCGGGTTTGTCGGTTGAGTTTCATTGGGCTTCTTTTATAACTTTTTCTCTCTGTTTCGACGGCTTTGGTTCTAAAGCAGATTCTAGATTTTTTTTGGGTACTGGCTTATTCTTTTTTTTCTCTAAGCTTTCTTTTAGGTCATCTTTATAAGGTGTCAGGGTAATAACTGAGGTTTTTCCAGTTCTGGAATTTTCCTTGGTAGTGTCTTGTACGTAGTTAAACTAATTTCTGGGCTAGGTCTTGAACATAGAAGGAATTTGTGGTCAGAAAATAATAGTACCTAACATTACCTAAGCTATTATTCACCAAAACTCGCATTGCAATTAGCTTACGTTGTTTCTTTTGTCGATTTTACACTTTGATCAAAAAAACTCTAAACGTAAATAATTGAATACGTGCACCGGTTCACCAAACAACGTTCTATCGGAGACTAAGAATGCAACAGAGTAATGAATACCTTATTATAAGATAGTTTCTTCTATTTTTACGAGGTGGCAGCACATATATTAGAAGTTAGACAACTATCTTAAATTAGGTGCCTATCTCAAATTTGGTGCCATTCCTCTATGGTTTTCGAGATACAGCCGCTCGCCACCCGTCGTGGATCACCCTATATAGTGCAAAATATATATTTTTTAAAGTTTAATAAAACCTTGGAATAAAACTTAGGCCTAAATTATAATCGAAAATTGTAAGCCCGGCTCAACGTCTCGTCTTCGAGCTTTTTATACGAAAACTTATCTCTAAAGTTTAATTTGAGCTTGTAAACAAAAAAAGGTCCTTAGCGAACGCAAAATATCCCGCCATTACTCGCCCTTTAAAAGACATTGAGTTTCGCTTACGGCCCTTGGGGCATTATACGTTGACGAAGGACAACTGTGAAGTGAGAAAAACCTATTCAGTAACTCGGAAAAGCTCATTTGTAACATACCTTTGTGTATAGCTTAACTAAATACTTGATTTATAATAGAAATTCTTGGAGTTTTGGTCCCGAGTACACATTTTTAACTTTTCATGTAAAATTACATGGTTATCTACCACCTATTCTCTACACTGAGGAAAGTGATCTTATACAACAGATTTGTTAAGAGATAGTTTTTATTGATAGCTTATTTTGTATTAACCCATATTAAATAAATGGCTAGTGGACGAAATCCACTTTAGCGTTAAATCTATTCCAGATTTGCTAGAACAGTGTTTTTATTGATGCTAATCAGTTCGATTAGCAGCACAGTCTTGTTAAACAATGAAGTACTTTTAAGAGGTACAGCAATTTTGTTAAGAATGCTACGCATTTTGTTTCCAGTAAAGCGCTTTCTCTTCAATTAAGAAAGCATAACATTGTCCCCAAAAACGAATTGTATTCGTTAAAACCTATAATCCACAAGACGTAGGTTGGGGTTCGTAGCGATCGGCAATCGCCGCGCGCCGTAGTGTTAGTTTCAACGTATTTGTTGCGCAGGTCACATCGTTGTTCGGAGTCCTCTAACTGTCCTGTCTGAATTTAAATTCTATTGATCGTACCAATACCTCTCAATTAATTTATTTTTATTTTGGTATTTAAGTTTTTTTAAACTTTGCATGTCAGATAAAGTAATAGAAGATTCTTATTTTGCACAACCCAAACAAATTATGGGGTCGTATAATATTCGATGCGGAGACTTCGGGAAAAATAAGCAAAAAATTCTCCTGTCAAAATTTGACACCTGTCAATATGTTAGAATTATTACAATAACCGATAGTAATGAAACAAATGTGGGGTCGTATAATTGTCGCTAAGAATAGAGACAAATTTAAAAGAAAATTCTACCCGTCAAAATAAAATTTTGAGAATTTTTTTTTTTAATTTTGAAAATTTTTGTCGTTTGTTCGGGTTTGTTCGGGTTTGTATGTATGTTTGTTTATAACCGACTTCTTTGAAACCGATTTTGACCCACTTTAAACGGTTTGATTTAATTTAAATTTTGTAGAACAATAATGTACTAATCTAGCTCAATCTACTCAAAAAATTTTTTTTCTTAACAATAACTCAAACTAAAAAATGAAAAATATAGTTTAAAAAAACTAAAAAACACGCTTTAATAATTAATCAAACTAAAAAGCGGAAAATAAATATAGTTTAAAATAATTCTTGAAATTCTTAATATAGGAAGAAAATAATAATGAACGATAAATATTAGTATTATAGTGAAAAAAAAAGCGTGGGGCGCTTTGTGCTATATTTTTCGTATATCGAGCACCCTACGCTTTTTTCACAATAATACTAATGTTTATCGTTCATTATTGTTTTCTGCCTTTATTAAGAATTTCAAAAATTATTTTAAACTATATTTATTTTCCGCTTTTTAGTTTCATTAATTATTAAAGTTTAGTTTTTTTTAACTATATTTATTATGAGTAAAAAGTGATCCTTTACTAACTATACGGCGTCAGTTAATCACAAAATCATATTTTTTTTTTATAATAAATGATATTTTTTACCACTGCATCAATATATTCTTTTAGGGCTTAGGGCAATATAGTTGTCTTTTAGCACCAAAAAATAATCTTTAAAAAATATTAAGGTTAAAAAGTCATTTCAAAAAAATTAACCTATTAGCAGAAACAGAGTTGTTTTTTCGGCGCCTATTAAATGCCTATTTTTTGTTACTATTAATAAATTTCTAGCTCTGTCTATAATATAGTTTTCTCTCAGTGTAGTGGTGCTGGAAAATGGTAAAATTCATCCCTAACGTATTTACGACGGCGTATAGGTCTAGCGATATCTTGCCACGTCCCACGTCTAAACTACAAGGCAATAAACATCAGTTGAGTGAAAAGAAGTGCAAATTACCGTGAAAATGTTTGATTATAACCACGATTTTATCTTGGCGTTAAAATTTCTTACAATTAATATAACAACTCATCTATTAATCGTTATTATTGCGATGGATAATTTATGATATTATGTTATTTTAATTTGTTGAGAGAAGCAGTTACCAATAATTACGACTATTAGTCAGACATGAAGTGCGTAACTTTTTAATGTTTTTAATTGCGGAGAAGTAATTATTTTTTTTCTTGTGCAACTAGTCTGGGAGAAATTACCAACTTTTATGTACAGGGGCGTCTCTAAAGGGGGGTCCTTAGCCCCAATAATCAATTGAGTTGGCACATAACGAGTGGGATATATTTATATTTTAAAAAATTGAAATTTCCCCCAAATTTCATAATATTCTAGTTAAAGGTCCTAAAATTTAAACTTCTTAAAATAAAAAAAAACACCTTGAAGTAAATGGCATTTTCAGTGAATCATGTTGTTTTACCTACTCTTGAACGACTCACTATACCTACTATAGTATTAAATTTGTATTTACTATAAAATATTGACCAAATAAATTTGGGCCAAAATTTTGTCTCATTAATTTTGATATCGCTGAAAAGCGTTCTAGAGGGGTGTCACAAGTGAAGTAGTGCCATTTAAGATTTTAAAGTGGACAAGGGGAAGTGCTTCAGGGGTGGGTAAGGGTGGTCAGCAATATACTTCACTTTTATTCCCCGCGCTTTTGTAGAAATGGTATTTTAGGTTTTTTAATATCCTCTTTAGTCTAGCTAGATAATAGATAGATATAATAGATCAATTAACTCAGGAGTGTTGTAAGATCGGCCAAGCGGATGTTTTATTGACAGAGACTGACAATCTCGGCAAATGTTATTAGGAAGACGGTCAATTATCAGTGAAACTATCCCAAAAAACTCTAGTCTTTCGCCTCAACAAACAATCTTGATAACTTTTACTGTTCCATTGGAAAAAATCTGTCAGATGAAATTAAAACTAGTGGAGATCCATTGCAGTATCTGTCAGTAGTGTCTGTACCTGAAATTTTCTTTTACGCCCCACCGACGCTATTGAACTGAAGTCTGTGTTCTTAGATATAATATATCAATATTTGCTAGATTTGCTACAATAAACACATTTTTAATAAACTTTTTTGACAAATTTTTATAGAGTTATTCCTAAATTTTAAAACGCAATCTTATGTTAACAAAAACGGACAGAAAAGTCAAATATTTTGTAAATTGTATCAAATATTACGTATCATTTTGTTTTCTAATTAAATGTAATTTTAAAGTTTTTTTAAACAGTTTAATGATTTTTGAGATTTAATAGAATTTTCCAAATTATTATATTCTATCAAACCTTTATAAAAAATGGATTTATAAGCTAATGTTTTAGACACTCTATCCACCTAAAAATTTTGATTAGTTCTTGTTTTATAATAATTATGATGGTCATAATTAAAAGAACAACATTTTTTTAAACAATCAGGCAATAAATTATTTTTAATTTTAAGAAAAGGGTTTTCCAATAAGAACGATATGATTTCAAAATGAAATAAAATTAAAATAATTTCAGATACAACAAAACGTTTTATATTATCTTAAAGTATAGTCGATAATATTTATGTTTTGAATAACACATCGTTTAAATGTCCTCCGCGACTTCGTGTACACGAGCGAATTCGACGAACCCAATTTTCGATGACTTTATGCAATAAATCGGGCGTGATCTGACGAATGCAGGGTTCAATGTTCAACCTTAATGCATCGTGTTTGTGGTCTGTTTTCATTAGCCTTAGATTTCAAATAGCCCCACAAGAAGTAATCTAAAGGAGTTAAATCACAGCTTCTTGGAGGCCACTGAACAGTAGCATTCCTTGAAATTATCCTTTCGATTAACATCTGTCGATATCGTTCACCATTCACTGTAACTGCATCTCCTGCCTCATTTTGGAAAAAAAATGGTCCGATGATGCCAACATACCATAAACCACACCATACAGTTACCTTTAGCGGATACAAAGGCTTCTCATGAATCTGTTGTGGATTGTTTTCACACCAAAAACGGCAATTTTGCTTGTTAACGTATCCACTTAACCAAAAATGAGCTTCATCTGAAAAGATAATTTTTTTGGCAAAATTAGGATCCCTTTCAAGTTGTTCTAAACTCCAAGCAGAAAATTCTCTGCGCCGACGATGGTCCAGTGGCTTAAGTTCTTGGGTCAAAACAATCTTATACGGGTGTAAATTCAAGTCTTCTTTCAAAATACGCCAAGTTGTCGTTTTTTTAATCCTTAACTCTTGAGCACTACGAGGAATTGATAAATTTAGATCCACTGCAACACTAGCTCTTACAGCAGCAATATTCTCAACAGTTCTTGCGTTTCGATGTCATCTTGGTGTTTTTACATCGTGAAGAGTAAAATTATTTTCAAATTTCTCAACGATGCGACGAATGGCAAGCAAAGGGAGACGATTATTTACACCAAAGTTTTCGCGAAGTGCGCGATAAGTGTTCACAAAAGATCGTCTATTTTCGTAAAATTTTTTGATAATAACCAAACGTTCTTGAAGCGCGTATTTAGGCATAATAAATTGTTATAGTTTACTGACAATAACTGACAACTGGTGACAGGTATAACTTTATTACCATGGTTACCATATCGTTTCAAAATCATATCGTTCTTATTGGAAAACCCTTTATAAAGATACATACTAAATAAAAAATTAAATTTCTGACATTCAACCCATCTAAATTTTTCAACATAAAATTAATTTTTGTATATTTGTCACAATTTAAAATAATCTGCATTGCCTTATTATGTAAAATTTGTAATTTATTAAATATTTCCTCACTAGCACCATATAAAATGAAAGAACAATAAAGAAAATGTGGTGTATTAAATACAGTTTTTTTAGAAAACAAACTTAAATTAGAAGTGATTCTTTTAAAATAACCTACTTTTCCGGCAATCTTCGATAATATGATACTTTCAAAATAATTAAAAAATTTTAATTTTAAATCAATTATTATCCCTAAATATTTAAAACTGTTTACTAATTCCAATTTTTCACCATCAATTACAACATTTATATTTTGTATAGTAACAGTAAATCTCTGACCGTTTTCGAGATCCTTATGTATATGCTCACGAATTTGTCGTACCCGGTATTAAACCTCATTAATCGCCAAAAGGAGAATATAACGCTCAATCTCTTGGGAAAATTTAAGCGAACGTTACGAGAAGTAAACATGTTTTAGAAGTTATATGTTAAATTTGCATGTCTAAGATTTTATCGCTATAACTCTCAGTGGCGGTGCGTAGTAGCGTTAATAAACAGCGATATCACTTAACTTGACCTGTAATTGGTCGGTTAAAGTATTCGAGTGACGAACAGCAAACCCCTGCCGATTTATAGGATTACTTAAAAATACTATACGAATAAGATTTCTAATTTCTATTATTCGCGATATCTCTACGGAAACGAAGGTGAGATAACCGAGGATGACACTGGAGGTCTTTTTAAGCACTACGTGACAAAAGTATCGTTGCATCCTTGTGTTTCCTTCGGATTGTTTCCTTAAGAATGCAAAATAAACCCATTTTTTTTTACCCTCCGTTGTCACCGAATTTCTTCGAAACCGCACAACATACGATTTACCTTAATTTAAAAATATTGATAGACCCATCCTTAAACTCTGTATCTTATGTAGTAGATTTCCCGATTACTTTTTCGTTTTCAAAATATACTATACTGAGGAAAATGATCTAATACAACAGGTTTGCTAAGGATAGTTTGTATCGATAGCCTATTTTTTATTAACACATATCATTGAATATCAAACTATACAGTGTGTGTATAAAGTCTGGAAACGGCTTAATAACATCACAATTTACTGGCCGATTTAAACCAAATTTGGTACAGTTGTGTAAGAGGATCTAACGCACCGAATGACGATATTGGGGTTGTTGCCAGCTTTTTAGTTTGTCTGGAATTCGAACGAATTTTATATTTTTAAATATAACACCCAGTATATTTTTACATTTTTAAATTCCATATAAAATTATAATTATTTTTTATTAAATGCATTATTAGTCTATACTTTATAGTTTCCGAGATATTGACTCTCGAAAAGTGACATTTTTGAACTTTGACAGCTTATAACTTTCTAACAGTACGTCTTAGAGCAAAACGGCTTACATGTCCCTATCTTCAATTTTTATTATCTTCCCAAAAAATCAACTTCCAGTTAAACCGGAACAACTATATTTCCTGCTTTCGAGTTACATCCGGTTTAACCGGAAGTTGATTTTTTTGGGAAGATAATAAAAATTGAAGATAGGGACATGTAAGCCGTTTTGCTCTAAGACGTACTGTTACAAAGTTATAAGCTGTCAAAGTTCAAAAATGTCACTTTTCGAGAGTCAATATCTCGGAAACTATGAAGTATAGACTAATAATGCATTTAATAAAAAATAATTATAATTTTATGTGGAATTTAAAAATGTAAAAATATACTGGGTGTTATATTTAAAAATATAAAATTCGTTCGAATTCCAGACAAACTAAAAAGCTGGCAACAACGCCAATAACGTTATTCGGTGCGTTAGATCCTCTTACACAACTGTACCAAATTTGGTTTAAATCGGCCAGTAAATTGTGATGTTATTAATCCGTTTCCAGACTTTATACACACACTGTATAAGAATGACGGATGTCCGAGAAAAGTTGACAACCCATTTTTTGACGTATTGGAGCTGGTTTGGCCGCCATTGTGGAGCTGATCGTAACTCTAACCTTAAATCTGTCGCCTGTCTGTCGTTATAATGCAGCGCCTCGGCAACAGATGTCTCAAATTCACTGATGTGATGTCGTGGTGTTGCCGCATATCGTATTTTATTGGAATTTTTAAGAATTCAAGCATTTTTAACAGACAATAAAATAGGAGGTTCTCAATTCCAGCCGAATGTATGTTTTTCATAATAATATGTACGCTGATTACTCCGGGGTAATTGAACCGACTTTCATAATGATTTTACCGTTGCATTAGGTGTTAAATGTTAAACAAATAAAAGTAGATAAAAAGCGACAGCAAGCATAACTAAAATAGGTTTTATTTCGTCGAAAAATAGCAAAATACTTAATACACTAATACAAACAAACTGAATGTTTCTTAAGTAAGAAAGTAAAACCTACTTATTTTAACCATTTTGAAAAGTAGTAATAATTGCAAATAAAAACCAAGTTATACAAACCGCACATCATTCATATTTTACCCAACATATACGTTGTAGCCTAGGTAGGTATTGAATAGTGAGAGTCGTCATTTAGTTCTGTTAGAAATAGAAAACATGGCGGTCAATATGTTTTCATGTAATTAATGCTGGGACGTCAAAAGGTTGAAAATATGATATGCTACAAAGCAATTAAAAATAGGTAAATTTTTAGGTCTAGACGTGGATAGGTGTAGGTACTTATGTGAAATCAAGTTTTACCATAAGCTATAAAAATAAATTTAAAAAAATCATGCATCAAGTCAACAGACAGGCGGCAACAATGTTTTAATTTAGCAGTGAAAAGGTTAGTCGCTTTCTTGTTGGTGAACTCATTGTGCCATCTATGAATTTGACGTAGCAGATTTAGGAAATCGGCTCATATGGCCTTCTTATAGTTTGATATGCAATGCACATAATAAATAAATTGCTAGTGTATCAAACCCGCTTTAGTATTAATAATAATTCCAGACTTGCTAGAACAGTGTTTATATTTAAAGTAAGCAGTTCCATTAGCAGCACAATTTTGTTGAATAATGAACTACTTTTAATAGGTACACCAATTTTGTTAAGAAATAAATTGTATTTTCTCAATGCGACGCATTTTGTGTCAGTCAGTAAAGCGCTTTTTCTACAATTAAGCAGAACAGCGTCGCCAAAAACGAATTGTATTTGTTAGAACCTATAATCCACAAGATGTTGGTGGGGGTTCGTAGCGATCGGCAATCGCCGCGCGCCGTAGTATTAGTTTTAACGTATTTGTTGCGAAGGTCACATCGTTGTTCGGAGTCTTCTAGCTGTCCTGTCTAAATTTGAATGTTTTTTAAACTGTGGATGTCAGATGAACATAGGCGTAGTTAGGGGGGTACTTGGGGGTGCTAGGCACCCCCGGAATCTAAATTAGCACCCCCAAAAAAAATTTACAATATATAGGCTAATTTTAGAACTAACCTATTTTTATAATATACATTATGTTATGAATTTTTCATATTAATATTTCAAGCATTCGAATTCTGGTACAAATTCAAGTATATTTAGGTAGTTGCGGATTCTGTTCAAAATTTCTCTCCGTGTACCGTGTAGTTCACGCCCAGTTTACTTGTCAGAGCGGGTCTATGATCATTAAAATCTCGTAAAATACGAGAGCGGCATAATAGCTTCTGTATATCATGTTCTGCAATTCTGCATTAATTTGGTAATTTAATTTTAACCAGTCATAGTCGTTCAAATTCGCGGAAATTTTTAGCCGGTATTTTGACTATTTTTTTTGTTTATTAAGGTTTAATATGGTTTTATTGAATTCAGTTAAAGGTTAAAGTTAAATAAACACGAAAAATCAATGAGTGCGTCGTCGGATATAAAATATGCCGTGGAATTTTTGAAAAATTTTTTTAGCAAGTTACCGATGGAGGAGAAAGTGATTGTCAAGAACATTGAAAGATCTAAACCTGCTATTAACATCACATTAAAATATTTACTAAAAATTATTGACCATATTTGAGCGTGGGCTTTTTGTGCACCCCCACGTTAACATGTCACGAGCCGCCACTGGACTTCAGCACCCCCAGTGTTGACCATCTAACTATGCCTATGCAGATGAAGCGGTAGAAGATTCTAATTTCGCACAACCCATCATTAGTATTGGATTTTATAAGCTATGGACGAATTGTACCATCTCAGTAAACCATGTTGCATAATAGATAATCATATGCGATGTTAAACGACAATAAAAAATCGAACTAGAAACTATTTAAATTTTTGAGAACTACAGGGCTGATTTTTAGTTGTAAATATATGCTTTATTAACCGTAGCAATCAAATACTATTATGATTAATTCAAGTTTCATTACAACTGCCAGCCGGAACTAACACAGCATATAAAACCATATTACTCCCCCATAAAATTTAATAATTACTGTGAGTATTCAGAGCAATAAAGGCTATAAACCATTCTATGGTAGCAATAACTCCTTTTTTCTATTGGCTAAATTACCGTGATATTATCACTACACAAACGGTCTAGTAATTATCGGTGTCTTACAGTAGGAAAGCGCGTTGCTGTCACATACAGTATTAAACAGTTATATTAAGAGTATCTATGTGAATTCTTATAAGGAATAAAATACATTTTTCTCAGTGTATAACTTGTGTTAGGTGGTACAAATAGCCCAACTTAAAAAAATATTTTCTCCGAAAGAAGGCCTAAATTAAAAATGTGTGTATTTGAACCTTTAGCTACCCACTGATACAAAATTTGTAATGTTTAATTACATTTTACTCGTGATATTTAGTGGCAGCCGAACTCCCCGCAACTATTTTTGAAAAATTTATCTCGGCGATCGTTTCTATTAGTATAGAAATGTAAAAAAATACTTTATTTCTTCAAAATAAACAAATATATTATCTTGAAATAAATTCGATAAGTCTAGAGGGTTTCGAGTAAATGGTACCGTGCGAGCAAAAATTATTTGCATCAAAGAGGGCTTGGATTAAAAAACGTGTGGTTTGGTTTAGATCACAATGATATGGGGACGATATATCTAACCAAATCTAGGTTAAAATTTTGTCAAATTCATATTATGACATGATATGCCAAACTAATGAGTAATAAAATAAGTAGACAACTACAAATTTATTTTTGTTGTTTACAAAATTAACAAAGTAAGAATATACAGAAAGAAAAAGTAAAATAATTACCTAAATTGCTGAAATTGGCCACCGCCATGCTCCAAGCATAAATTCACACATTTTCAAAATCTGTGGCTTGTATTTCTTAGAATACTTGCACTTTATGAGGAAATAAATTTAGCTGCTTCTTAAGAATAGTCCTGGATGTTCCATAAGATCTTCCCGCTTATTGGGACAGGTTCTTTTCAGGCAATGATAAAAATTCCGAGCAATAAAAGCAACGTTATAGGAAAATGTTCGTGAAAATCGTCCATGCACAAACCCGGATTGTATTGCCACTCACCATTTACTCTAACCCCGTTTCGAAAATACGTTTCAACCATGAGTGTTTTGTGCTGTTCCGTAAAGCCCATTGTGTGAATTGTTCAAGAAATTGGAAAAATTAGCGATGAATCAAATTACTTGTAACGACTCTCAAAGATGACGGAATAACTGATTGATTGTTAATTCAGGTAGTTACTGACACCCAACAGATATTAAGCTCTACGGCTAAGCATTACGTCCTTAGATGCAAGGCCCTCTTTGATGCAAATAATTTTTGCTCGCACGGTATAAATGCATGTCACTAGTAAAAGCGATGGTAGACTTAAAATTTAATTCTTTTACCGTGTAGTTTACTCACCGAGACGTCACTGGTAAATTTGTAATATCACATTTGTGGCTCGGGCTTGGTTATTAAAATTTATATTTTAAGTACTTTGCTAATTTATTTTCCCGCGTATACGGTTTATTATGTCAAGGTACAAAGCGGACGCTTTTCTTTCGAAATTAGTTTTATAGGTAATTTTCCACACGACAAAGGAAGTGTAAAATATTTAACCCATTAAAGTTTTTTTTGTTAAGAGTTAGGGCGTGCGTAACCCACTCGCCATTTCGTTTTTGGATCAATATTTAGTTGTATCCAAAAATCGGCCGAATGACCGTCTTCGCATTAAAGCCGGCCACTCACGTTCCGGGCGGGTACACCCGTGCAGGTGAAACTGTGCAGGTATACCGGAGACCTGAAAAGTCCACACGCGCTAAGGTCAAATTCTAGATTTTATTTAGTTTGATAAAGATGGCATCGAAAGATGACGACGCATTGGTAGTTCTGGGCCTCTTATTAGTTATAAATAAACGTGCGAAACCCAAAAAAAACCGGGAAAAATGGTGCAAAGATTGGTTACTAAAGCGAAAAAGTTACAGTCATATTAATTTAGCATTGGTAGTTCTGGGCCTCTTATTAGTTATAAATAAACGTGCGAAACCCAAAAAAAACGGGAAAAATGGTGCAAAGATTGGTTACTAAAGCGAAAAAGTTACAGTCATATTAATTTATTGAACAAGTTGAGATTTACAGCCAAAGATTTCAAAAACTATTTACGAATGGACAAGGAAACTTACTTAAAATTGCTTTCTATGGTTGGTCCTTTTATTGCAAAGAAGGATACAGTAATGAGAAATTGCATTTCGCCTCATCAGAGATTAAGTGTAACTTTAAGATTCCTAGCCACAGTTCAAGTTATAAAATACTCTGCAATTATTTCACCTCAAGCTCTTGGTAAAATAATTCCCGAAACATTCGGCTATTACTCTACGTTGCTCTTCAGTACTTAACACCATTTTATAACAAAATCTATGTACAAACACGTGCTTTTAGTACAAAATTGTGATAGAGAACTAAGACCTGTGCAGGCTTGTCGGAACACACATTCCGGTCCAACGTACGACAGCAGTCTGGCGCAGGTCGACCGCATATATTTTCAATACTGCTCCGGTCGCCTGCACAGGTCCTTTGAACTGTACAGGTTTGCTCACACACACGTTGCCATATACCTGCAAGGGTGTACCTGTACAGGTCTACCTCACAGGTCTACCGGAACGTGAGTGGCCGGCTTACCATTAAAAACGTTTGTATTAATAGAGTACTTTGTTTGAAGGTGGTAGACAATGAAGTATTAACAAAAAAATTACCTTGTCGGACTTCCATTGTCTTTATTTTGTTACGTAACACAACGTTTCAGTTAGTTAGCATCTCTAACGTTTTCAAGTGTAAATTAAATTATAATTATAAGGCTACTGTCTTAAATACTATCCATGTGCAATGAAGCTTGATGACTCGGCCAACGTGCTTATTGGAGTGTGAAGTTTGAGCTATTTATTTCGGACAAGGAGAGGCTTTCAGATATTAGGAATATCTATACTTGGTTTACTAGATATATGGGTATTTTGATTCATAAAAGCTGATTCTTTGAGTTTTTGTTTTTTCCAGTGCTGTTCCGTGTCCAAAACCTTGGCTTGTGACCACTGTTGGTTGGTCCATACATGTTCCGCTATACGCTATACCTGACCTCAAAGTTTCACCTCTTTGGGTATGTTTCAGATGTTCTTTAACTCGTACGGAAAGAGGTCTTTTTGTTTCTTCAATATAAGATTCGTTACACTCGCGAGGGATTTGATAGCGTATTTTCGGATTTGAAGGCTGTTTTGATATTATAGTTTTTGGTTTTTCTTCTTATCTTTTCAGAAATTCCCTTAGCATAAGGTATTGTAAGAAATGCTTGCTCCTGTTTTGTTTCTGTTCTAGTTTTGACGATTTTTAAGTTTTGAGCTGGTATTACTTACAAAGGTTTCAGTGTAACCATTCTGCTTTAAATCTTTGTAATATTTTTTTTATATGTTCTGTTTCCATGGTGAATCTAATAGATTGTCTTGTAGGTACTATTAATATTGAGTAATAGATGTGTTTTGGACTTCCATTGCCTTTAGTTTTTCATATCACAACGTTTCAACTGGTGAGTATCTCCAGTCGTCTTCAGGTGAATACTACATTGTCTATACATTGTCTACAACCTACAAACAAATACTATTAATATGTTCCAAGAGCCGTATGAGCTCTTCGCTGCTGTCTGTCCAGATAATAAAGATATCTTCAAAATATCTAAGTTAAAGTTCAGGTTTAATCTTGGCAGTGTCAATAGCATGTGGCTCAACCAATTTTATGTACACCTTGGCCACCACCGGAGAGAGAGGTGACCGATTAGAAGACCTTCATCCTAAGCATAAGAACCTATCTTTTATTTGAAAGTAGGAACTACATAGACAACACACCAATAGTTCCATCACCCCATTATCCAGCCGCAAACTAGTTTGTTCTGAAAGGGTTGAGTCTTCTGGTAACTTCTGCTTTTTGCTCACGGAATAGCACTAGCGAAAACTAAAATTCAAAGGAGCAGCTTTCATGAATCCAAATACCCAAGCAACAATACGACGTTGTTACAACGTTGCTTTCGACCCGACGTTGGAGCGCGACGTCAAATCGACTTTGCCACGACCCACATTTGCACCAAATCGGTCACACAAGTTTGTGTCGCTACGACGTCGGGTCCGACTATATATAGTCCGATTAAATTAACCAACCTTGGAGTCGTGACAACGTTGGTATTACCGACTATGATTCACCTAGTTAGTAGTTAGGGCAAACCTGGTAGGATATGCGCCAATTATTTACACAAAACTTTCTTGTTGTAGATAGTTTGGTGAAAATAAAATACCTGTTATTGGAGTACTTATGTACTGTGGAATTAAACCTTTAAACCGATGATAAATATGGCTTACAAGAATGGCGCAAACTTTAATAACTATAGATATTTCGAAATTAGTTTTCGGGCCATCTCTGGGTCTAAATACTAAACGCAATCCAGTTTTTTGATAAGCATGCATATGAGAGCTATAAAAATAAAAGGGGCCACAAAAAGAATAAGCTAATAAAAAATATTAGTTTTTATTCATCATACCAGATTTTTTAATTATTAATATATTTTGCCGTAAAAATACGAAACATACATATATTTGTTTTAAAAAATTATTGTAGGGTATTTTATTGTGTTTTTGCGAAAAAAAAAAAACAAGTAAATTTGTAACGAAAAAGGAATTGCAACAAAATGGATGCCGTCATGGCCCTATTGTAAACAGCTAAAAATGGTGGCGTCGGGAAAATGACTAAAACACTCCTTTTTTGCCGTAAAATTGCAACTAGTTTAACTAAATGTACTACTTATGTCCATACCTTACAAAAATTTTACCCACATTTTACTCCTTTCAACTTCGGTTGGAGATACTACGTATATTTATACCATCGCCGATCGGTTGTCGAAAAGAATGCACTGTTTTTATATCGCAACCGACTTTACGATCGGTAAAACAGTTGCCTACGCTGTCATTTTTCGACAGCTTCGCGAGTTGTCTCTTACATGTCATTTATTTATTTTTGTCATCAACATTCGGTTCGTTTGCAAACGTTGCAACGCGTAATTTTCAGAGTTGTTTTCTGTTAGCCACATTTCTGGATCACTATCGGTGAATCGGTGTTGTAATCATCAGATGGGGTGTGCTGACGAGATGTAGATTGACCGGCTTCATCTGATGTATTGTATGATAATGTGCTGTTACAGGTACTGCTTTTAAACTTTTTATTTTTGTGCCTTTGTATTTTCAGTCTTCTATAAAAAGTAGCTGAATATTTAAAGGGCCGACGAGGCGACAGCTGTTTTTTTCCATATCAAATTTACAAATAAAAAAACATAAGACTCCCTAACCTCACTTTCAGGTAAAACCTTTACGATCTTGTACTGAAATCTGTCAAAGTATAGAGTAGTAAAAAAAATACCAATACCAACGTTGTGTTTTAGGACTATAGGCAACTTTTAGATAGTAGTCATCTCCGACGGCGGTACAACGTTGTGCATGCACCCAATATCAAACTTGTTGCACGCGATGAGTTGTGAAATCGTCGATCCGCCTCCAGATTTCTGGTAACAGCTAAACAACGTTGAAACGACGTTGAATTGACGCCGGTTTACATCCTGTACAAATACTGACTACTATATGGACACATTGCAACGTCGGGGTTGATAAAAAATTAGTTGGAAGTCAGAAAAATGCTGCTTGGGTACCCATATATTTTTAGTAAACCAAGTATAGATATCCCTAATATCTGGACGTCCCTCCTTGTCCAAAACCAACAGCTCAAACTTCACACTACAATAAGCACGTAGGCGGAGTCATCAAGGTTCATTGCACATGGATAGTATTTAAGATAGCCTTAGAATTTAGAATTCTAATTTAGTTTACACTTGAAAACGGTTAGAGATACTAACTAACCGAAACGTTGTGTTAAATAACAAAATAAAGACAATAGAAGTCCTACAAGGTTATTTTTTTTTAATGAGTACTTAATAATATTGACAAATCTTTTAAAGAAGTAACAGCTACCTGATTTTCCTCATTTAGTGCCGTCTTTGTTCTTTCTTCTTTTTCGATTTAACACAGCGCTCAAGACATCTACTAGAAAGCTTCTGGATGTCGCCTTTCAGGAAACCGAGTCGCAATAATTCTACCGACAAAAAAACACGGTTTCTCACTCTCGCCCAATACAAAAACCATATCAATGAGCTTTCTTTAAATAAATCATTTTTGAACAAATGATTATCCGTTTAAATACTTATTTCTGGCAAATAATGTCAAAATGTATTTATCTGGTCCATTCGATTGATTTTCCATGGCTGCCTAGCTATTTTGTTCATAAAATTTTGTGGATAGATAGCGGCATTTATGTTTTTTGATAAATATTTTGAAAACGGTGTGGAAATTTAAATAAATTGCAAATACAAAATTCTTGGTTTTAAAATTATTCATCAAATAATAAAATGGGGTGTTAGATAAACTTGAAAAAAATAGTTTAAAAAGTGTCATTTTTGAAACCTTATTTTAAACACCCTGTATATACGTTTTCACAACTTCTTGGGTCACCTTGTATATGTAAAAATATTTTTAGTCAGTAATTTCCATACCACCCTATATATACCTAAATAAGTTTAGACCTTTTGACCCAATTTTCAAATATTCTAAAATATCCCCAACAAACTCGAAGGGAATTAACTCTATTTAAATAGTCAGTTGGCCATGTCCCATATCCTTTTTGTTATGAACCCATTTCTGGATTACACCGGCCGACACAGACATAAATGTAATCCCTGCCAGACAAGGGAAAATTTGCACTTAGCGGTCGAGTGTATTCCAGAGTCCAGGTCCAGTATTATGAAGTGGACGTATCTCATTAGTTACGGGGCTGGCATAAAAGTCTGTCATAGATGTCGTATGGAATGTTTCACAAACACTTTTGGTTAGACAGTGGGATGTTATTGGAAGAAGTGTAAGAAGTAGGAAGAAAGTAAACTCCCGGATTAAAAAAAAAACGCCACTCTGGATGTTTTGATAAAGTTGATCCTTCATAATTTCATTGCTTACGAATGACAGAGGAGTTTGGAACTTGCATCTTCCTTATTCGTTTTAAATCACAACGTTTCAACTGGTATGTATCTCCAGTCGTCTTCACGTAAATACTAAATAAGTAGAGTAACTATAAATCTATTTATACTAGCTAGTCACACTGGCGCATAACTGAGATAGAGCCATTACAATCTGTAACTCGAAAGAAGCTCCCAGCCTATGGAATGAATAAAAATCTTTAAGAAACCATATTAATATGGCAGGCAAGTCAGAAAAAAAAGGCATTTTTGCAACAATCCTTTAATTCTAATCCTAAATTATTCTGGAAAACCGTAAAATATTTAAATCTTACATCTAACCCTATTCTTGAGCCAGAGGCGTCTTATACAATTTGTTGGCGTGTTTTCCATTATTTCACGAACGTTTGTAACAAGTTCTTCTATTCTTCCAGATGGTCTTCCTGCTCCTTTTTTGTGTTGTATAGAACCTGTTTCCCTAAACACAGCCACTGTTCAGGCAATGATAAAAATCCCCAGCAATAAAAGCAACGTTAGGAAAATGTTCGTGAAAATCGTTCATGCACAAACCCAGATTGTATTGCCACTCACCATTTACTCTAACCCCGTTTCGAAAATACGCTTCAACCATGAATGTTTTGTGCTGTTATGTAAAGCCTATTGTGTGAATTGTTCAAGAAATTGGAAAAATTAGCGATGAATCAAATTACTATTAACAACTGTCCAAGATGACGGATTAACTGATTAATTGTTAATTCAGGTAGTTACTGACACCCAACAGGTATTAAGCTCTACGGCTAAGCATTACGTCCTTAGATGCAAGGCCCTCTTTGATGAAAATAATTTTTGCTCGCACGAACTACAAGAGTTTTACAGGCCATATCTCTGGAACCGTTTGTCGCAAACATTTTTCCTAACGTTGCCTTTATTGCTGGGGATTTTTATCATTGCCTGAAAAGAACCGTGGCTGTGTTTAGGGAAACAGGTTCTATACAACACAAAAAAGGAGCACGAAGACCATCTGTAAGAACAGAAGAACTTGTTGCAAACGTTCGTGAAATAATGCAAAATACGGCAACAAATTGTATAAGACGCCGCCTGTCCCAAGAAGTGGGAAGATCTTATGGAACATGCAGGACTATTCTTAAGAAGAAGCTAAATTTATTTCCTTATAAAGTGCAAGTATTCCAAGAAATACAAGCCGCAAATTGTGAATGACTCAGGAATTACTCTTAATGGTTTACCCAAAATTTATTGAAAAGAAATGATTTATTAGACCTGACATTTTTTTTTGGATGAAGCCTGGTTCCACCTCTCCGGTTATGTGAATTCTCAGAATACACGCATGTGGAGTAGTGAAAATCCCCATTTTTTTGTAGAGTCCACATTGCACCTTCAAAAAATTGGTGTCTGGTTAGCTGTTTCCCAAAGAAGAATTGTTGGTTCTATTTTTTTCCATGACACAGTTACAGCACAGCGGTATAGAGACAATATTTTGAATCCATTTGTGGAGCAATTACTTGACGACGAACTACGTTTTGGATATTTTCAACAGGACGGTGCAACCGCCCATACAGCCGCCGAAACTATTAACTACTTACGCAATTTTTTCGACGACAGATTGATCAGTTTTCGATCAGACATTGAATTCCCACCTAGATCACCTTGTTTAACGGTTATGAATTACTTCGTTTTTCCTCATTTAAAGAACACTATTTTTAAAATACCCAGTTGCAAATTTAGAACAATTACAAGAAAGGATTATCCAAGAATGTGGTAACATTTCTCCAGAGATGCTGGTCAACACTTTCGAAAATATGAAGAGACGTGTGAATTTATGCTTGGAGCATGGCGGTGGCCAATTTGAGCAATTTATGTAATTATTTTTCTTTTTCTTTCTGTATATTCTTACTTTGTTAATTTTGTAAACAACAAAAATTAATTTAATTCGAAAAGGTTTTGTCTGTTTCCTTCCGCCAAACCCATCCCCAGACGCGTTTCGCCGTTATTACGGCTCATCAGTGAGGCTCAGTTTGGCAGAAGGAAACAGGGCTCAAAGACAAATCACTTGTCAGGATCGATCATCAACGGGATTTATAAAACCCAGTGCGACATCTTGCGTCCCAGTACGGTACCTTAGAAAAGGTCAGTCGCAAAGGGTTATTCTGTAAAAACAGAAAATTTTGCAAGATGCCCTCAAAACCGGTATAAGTGCCGGACCACAGATATTAATTCGAAAAGGTTTTGTCTGTTTCCTTCCGCCAAACCCATCCCCAGACGCGTTTCGCCGTTATTACGGCTCATCAGTGAGGCTCAGTTTGGCAGAAGGAAACAGGGCTCAAAGACAAATCACTTGTCAGGATCGATCATCAACGGGATTTATAAAACCCAGTGCGACATCTTGCGTCCCAGTACGGTACCTTAGAAAAGGTCAGTCGCAAAGGGTTATTCTGTAAAAACAGAAAATTTTGCAAGATGCCCTCAAAACCGGTATAAGTGCCGGACCACAGATATTAATTCGAAAAGGTTTTGTCTGTTTCCTTCCGCCAAACCCATCCCCAGACGCGTTTCGCCGTTATTACGGCTCATCAGTGAGGCTCAGTTTGGCAGAAGGAAACAGGGCTCAAAGACAAATCACTTGTCAGGATCGATCATCAACGGGATTTATAAAACCCAGTGCGACATCTTGCGTCCCAGTACGGTACCTTAGAAAAGGTCAGTCGCAAAGGGTTATTCTGTAAAAACAGAAAATTTTGCAAGATGCCCTCAAAACCGGTATAAGTGCCGGACCACAGATATTAATTCGAAAAGGTTTTGTCTGTTTCCTTCCGCCAAACCCATCCCCAGACGCGTTTCGCCGTTATTACGGCTCATCAGTGAGGCTCAGTTTGGCAGAAGGAAACAGGGCTCAAAGACAAATCACTTGTCAGGATCGATCATCAACGGGATTTATAAAACCCAGTGCGACATCTTGCGTCCCAGTACGGTACCTTAGAAAAGGTCAGTCGCAAAGGGTTATTCTGTAAAAACAGAAAATTTTGCAAGATGCCCTCAAAACCGGTATAAGTGCCGGACCACAGATATTAATTCGAAAAGGTTTTGTCTGTTTCCTTCCGCCAAACCCATCCCCAGATAAATCCCGTTGATGATCGATCCTGACAAGTGATTTGTCTTTGAGCCCTGTTTCCTTCTGCCAAACTGAGCCTCACTGATGAGCCGTAATAACGGCGAAACGCGTCTGGGGATGGGTTTGGCGGAAGGAAACAGACAAAACCTTTTCGAATTAATATCTGTGGTCCGGCACTTATACCGGTTTTGAGGGCATCTTGCAAAATTTTCTGTTTTTACAGAATAACCCTTTGCGACTGACCTTTTCTAAGGTACCGTACTGGGACGCAAGATGTCGCACTGGGTTTTATAAATCCCGTTGATGATCGATCCTGACAAGTGATTTGTCTTTGAGCCCTGTTTCCTTCTGCCAAACTGAGCCTCACTGATGAGCCGTAATAACGGCGAAACGCGTCTGGGGATGGGTTTGGCGGAAGGAAACAGACAAAACCTTTTCGAATTAATATCTGTGGTCCGGCACTTATACCGGTTTTGAGGGCATCTTGCAAAATTTTCTGTTTTTACAGAATAACCCTTTGCGACTGACCTTTTCTAAGGTACCGTACTGGGACGCAAGATGTCGCACTGGGTTTTATAAATCCCGTTGATGAAAAATTAATTTGTATTTGTCTACCTATTTTATTACTCATTAGTTTGTGTTTGCATGTCATAATAAGAATTTGACAAAAATTTAACCTAGATTTGGTTAGATATATCGTCCCTATATCATTGTGATCTAAACCAGGCTCTACGTTTTTTAATCCAAGCCCTCTTTGATGCAAATAATATTTGCTCGCACGGTAGTTCGTGCGGTTGCTGCTTCACCAGCTTCAATAGTTGCGTAATTAAAAAGTTGCGTGCTGGCTCGTCTCCTATTTCCACGCGTATACCAATCTCGAAACCTATTTTAAAAAAGCGGCGAGATGCAACATTTTCAGGGATTTACCGACATCCCAGGGCGTATATATATATGACGGGGCCGAAATGAATATTCCAGCCGAAATTCCGGCAAATCCGCATCTTTATGAAGCCGGCTCTCCAGCCTATAATATGTGCCTCTATAGACGGAGTCGAGAGGGAATGAATATTTATTATTTGCTTAACTTCTGCAGAATTTAATGAGAGGATAATAAATAAAAGCTGAAATATTGCATGGATTTTTAATGTTTTAGTTTTGTTTGGGTAAAAGTAAACCTTCTATAAAAACACAAAATAAATGCTTTCCTAAATGAACGTCATATTTTATGACATTATGACATACTAAAGTCAAATTTCTCTAAGAACACGAATCATCGTGGCTAAGACATTTATGGCACCCCGTTGATTGAAGTCCGGTCTATTTTACGTTAAGATGTTGGCGACAGAGACTGGACCGGGTTAAGTTCTTTTACCATCGCATTCACCATATTTTCATTATTATTATTAAATTACATTTAAAATATCGAAGTGAACGTGCCAGTGGCGGATTTACAAATTTGCCGCTAGTAGGCTATTCAATGTTTGCCGCCCCTATACCAGTGACGGCTCGTGAGTTGTGAAACAGGTGAAGTGTTCGGGAAAGAAAAATCCTGCTGCAGGCGAAATGCGCCCAAATTTGGTCAATAATTTTTAGTAAATATTTTAAAAATTTATGATTACCTACTTATTTTTTTGAAAATGAAATTTATTTCTGCAAAGCCAGTAAAGTTCCAACTACCTTTTTTTATCCCGATTAACAGACACGGCCAACAATAAAGTTTATTTAAAAAAATACTACCCGTCGACCATGAATAAAGATTGTACCATTTATTTCTGTAAGACAAAAAAAAGTTTTTGGGCCAAATTTGCCGCCCCCTAAAACCCACCGCCCTAGGCTCCAGCCTACTCAGCCTAATGGTAAATCCAGCACTGGAACGTGCGATAGAATAAAAGTTATGGTGCTATTCATTGGCAAACCATAGAAATATATTTGACATGCACTAAACTTACCAATGGAAAACGCTATGAACAACCCTAGCAACATGCAAAAATTTCGTCGCCTAAATATTTTAGCTACAAGCCAATCAAGCGGTAAACGGCGCCCCTGCGCATGTTTCGCGTTTAATGCTGCGTTGCCATATTATAATTTACGTTCGCGGCGTAGTACAAAGCCGCCAAAATGCCATATGTTTTTAAATACAACCAGCTCGATTGGTTCTCGGTGAGCGCAAATAAAATGGATAAACTAACAATATTACATTTATAATAGCAAATGAAGATAAATAGTTTTTTTTTTATTTTCCCCTTTATACGTTTATATTATGTCCTCGCAATTTATAATCGTCATACCCAAATACGTCTCTGGAATGTCATAAACTTTCCGCGCTCTAGCCATTACAGGTGCTTATAAGATAATAAAATTATTAGAGACCGACCGAAGGTTCGGTTTCGGCTAGTTTCGGCCAAAAAATCTAGTTTCGGTTTCGGCCAGTGTTGTCTATATAAATAAAGTTTTCCTTTGTCGACTTTTTTTTTCTTGTGGGAAGAGTTCAATCCGTTCCCAAGATCGATCTCGTCCTATATAAAATAAATTAGATTTCAGTATACCTATAATCAAATTTTTAACATGCATGTAAGTATAAATAAGTTTCGGTTTCGGCCGAAACAGAGACCAAGGCCGAAGATTCAGTTTCGGTTTCGGCTGAAAATCTTGTTTCGGTCGGACACTAAAAATTATAGTTGAGGTGCAGGTATGCTCTGTAGGTTATTTAAGATCAACACTACTAGATGTCGCTTCGGGTTGCGTCTTGCTGGCTGTTTACACCTTTTACTAGATATTAGTGGTACTCTACTTTCGTTGGCCATTTATTTTGTCAGATCCTATAGCTTTAGTCATGAGCAGTCTCGAGCTATCGACTTTAGGTATCGATACCAAATATTTAGTGTTGGGAAAAATCGACTTATTTTAATAATCGACTACCGAGAATTCGAGTGATTTCAATAATCGAATGATAATCGATTTTTTTTCACTCAAATACTAATATTAATTATTAATATTGGCGGTTCATCGTTCATGTTGATATACAGCATTTGTATTGGGAATAACTGACTCGGTGTTGTTAATCGATTGATTTTTTGCGGATTATTAAATGTGGCGGAGATATTTGTGGATTTTTTGGCATGGTTCCCAGATCTTACAACTTACAATTTAATTTAACTAACCACTTGACTACTTGACCTTGAGATGTCACGATATTGCATAACTCATGATATTTATGAATACTGAATACTCACCACTATAATAAATCCTATTATCCTACGCAGGCAACCCGTAATGCAGTATTTAAATCTAAATAAATCATATTTATTATCTTACGCAGGCAACCCGTAATGCAGTATTTAATATGAATAATATCGCCAATAATAACCGAAAACCACTCGGTGTAGCCGCTCGCTACGAGATGGCTCTGGCCGCAGTGAGTGATTGACAGGCGGGCAGCAACTTTGGAGACGCGTTGAAAAATAAAAACCATATGTTCGTCACTCATTTTGTCACTCGAGTTATTTCCGAAGATAATCGAATTATTCAAGTGATTGAAAAAATCGAGTGATCGATTATTTTTCACTCGAGTGATCCCATCACTACAAATATTAGTATTGCCATGGTATGGTATTCCACAATGGTATCGATCCTTAAAAAGTTTTGTTCTAAAAGTATCGATATTACTCAATATCGACTGTTTTATCTATGAAGTTGTAAGATTAGAATTTAAACTGACGTAAACAAAAAAAAAAATTACAAAAATTTCATTGAAATAACGGCGACAGAAAAAACATTTTAAAAAATTTTAAGGGGGGGAACCCCCGAACCAAAATAATAAGCTACAGTTATCTGATTTACCCAACTGGATTCTGCATGTTTAACGTAAATTTTTAATGCAGTTTTTAACAGCCACTTCCTAAAATCAAAAATTCTCATGTCGAAAAAATATTTAGACAAAAAATAACAAAATTATGAAACCTACTATAGGTATTATCGTTTGTTGCCAAATGTAAATGATTTGCTTTGATATCGAGTAAACAAGAATCGGGTATCGACTTTCAAATATCGATACTTGGTATCGAAACTATCGTTCGAACTAGTGTTTCACTCTCGTCTCGCTTTTTCGCGTTTATTGTCGTTCTCTCGAAACGAGACGAGTCGAGAACGAGACGAGAGTGGTCCGATCTCCTGCGACACGAGAGGAGATATTTTTCTACGAGAATCTCGTGAGACGAGACCAAAAATATGCGAGAATGAGATATCTCGCAAAATCTTAAGATTTTGATTAGGTGCATGTTGCCATAAATTTTAAAAATAATCATGTTAGTATCACTCGAAAAGAATAAGCTATCTTTGGTACCGATATTACAAGGTGGCCAGGAAAAAATCGGGACACGTTGCCGAAAAACAATAGAAACTAAGACCAAGAGAAAAATGAACTTTTTTTTTATAAAGTATGTCATAATTATGTCAAGGAGGTTATTCGTGGAAAATTGGCAAAAATCAAGATATTATATAGGCTAATATAGCAGTAAGCTAAGTGTCAAATTAGTGACATCGCACCATAAGTGTGAGGAGAGAAGAAAATTTAAAATTGGAGTGGTAAATGTTGTTAGAAGTTTTATAAACAGATGAGGAGTAACTAAAAAGTCACATTTTGGAGAACCAGTGACGTAAGTGTGAGGAGAGAAGCATATTTGAAATTGGAGTGGTAAAAGTTGTTTAAATTTGGTGCGATGTCATTAATTTGACACTTAGCTTACTGCTAATATCTTGGTTTTTGCCAATTTTCCACGAATGACCTCTTGCTAGGTAACTATACCATTACGGTGGACGTTTTTCCAATTACTTTATTTGTCCTTTCCATCATCTTTTAGCTCCGTTTGGGCTGTTTGCACCTGTTTTATTTCTTATTTTCCTTATTCGATTCCCCTGATGATGAATGTATATACATTCGAAACATGTAGAGAATTTATCCTTAATTAAAACTTATTTTTTTCTTAATATACCAGTGGAGGAAGACTTAAAGTGTCTTATTTCTTTCCCTTTTAAACATACACTCCACTTAAAGTATGGACAAGTTCTTCAAGTATTATTGAAATGTTTACGGTAGCATCACAGAAGCTGTGGTAGCATAATCGGGGCTTGGGGGTCAAATTTTTAAGGAAATCTTCTGGAAGTATCCTACCCTGTCTACTCTAAAACCTGTACCTAGCTTTATTAATAATAATAATAATTATTATTATTATTATGTAAGGAGGATCCACAATCAGTATTGTCAATAGTTGGCGTTCATTGGGTAAAATCATCAAAATGACAAAAAAATTGTTAAACCGGCAAACCTGTAACCAACATAACTATACGCCGAGACTGTCGCGAGACGAGAAAACTTCATGCGAGATGTTAGCGAGGCGAGAATTGGAAAAAATCTCGTCTCGATTTGCGAGATAAGACGAAATTTTTTTAAAAAAGTTCGAGATTTCTCGTCTCGTGAAACACTAGTTCGAACCCTACATGAACAGCGTTCAGCGTTCTATGGCGAAACGCTCTTCCTTAAATGTGAAGGCACCCTTAATATTGAATAGTGCCTAAAATATTCTTAATAATGAGCATTTTGGTGAAACTTTGTGCTTAATCGACGGCCAACGGTCAACACTGCTAAAGCTAAAATATTTACTTTTAATCAACTGAGCAATGTTATAGTTTACAACAACATAAAAGTTGTCCACCAAATTATAAAATAAAGCCGTTAAATTTAACTGCCCCATCACGAAACGAAAAGCACAGACACAAACGACAAACAGTCTATAAAATAAAGTAGAAAAACATGGCTGACCCGAGTGGCATTATCTGTCCCATCAGTGTGACACTTTTAAGCTTATTTCATTAACTTTAATACTTTGATGAGAGCAAACTATCACATTATATTTTGGAACGAATGAAGCTTATCTGGTAAATAAAGTGCACCGTTTAGTCTTTGTGCATTTGCCTGGTCCTGCTCCCAGTTGATCGGTGTCGAGCCCAACGGGATTAAAACACTGTGTACAACACACAACGAAATACGTGCCTTAAAAGCAAGCACTAGTGACCCATAACAATACATTTTTTAAATCAATATTTCGTTTTCTCCAAAAACCGGTCATTCACCCATCCAGTGGCGGCTCGTGACTAGTAAGTCAGGGGGGGCGCTGACTTTAAATTAAAAAGTCTATTATTTTCGAAAGTACGTGTCTGTTTTTTCTAACTTTCTCGTTGTGAATTTTAATTTCATCCGCATAAGCACTACAAGTTACAATATTAGTTTGTCCTAACCTCTCAAAACTTACCACATTATAACGATGTCTTGCAATATTTTCATGTTTTTTATTTTCTCTGAAAGATGTTTTAAGTCCTGCACCCCATTTATAGTCCAATTATTATCCCCGTCAAAAAGAAGACACACGAAACAAAAAAAAATATTTTTGTCCGGGTTTGTTCGGATCGAATCGCAAGTCGCGAACAGCTGTTGGGCGGAAAATTTTGAGCTCCTCGTTGTGCAATATGTAGGTGATGTCACACCTCCGTAGTCATAACGAGAAGTCGCGTCGAATCGGGACGAATAATCGGTCGCCCGCGCCAACGAACATTATTGTTAATGTTCGTTGTCCGCGCTTAGTATAATCTTGAGAGCGCGCAACTCGCTTGTCTATGAGTATAGCCTGCCCGCTGGAATAGGGCTATGTTTGGTTTGAATTTTATTATGCCGCGCTTAGTATAACCTACCCGCTGGAATAGGACTATGTTTGGTTTGAATTATTTTAATAGATTGCTCACATACATTGCTTTATTGTTTTTTTTAAGTAAAGTATTTTTGGATTCTGTTTGAAATAATTGCAGGGAGGGCGGCGCCCCAGAGCCCTTCATTAACGAGCCGCCACTGCACCCATCTTTGGATAGCAATTACCTACAGTTTTAAGTAAAAAATTTAATTAAAAAATTCACATATTTAATTTTTATCCAATAAGAAGCTTTCATTTCAGCTCGATACTACACTGAGAAAAACCTTCTATTCCTTATAAGAATTCACATACCCTTTATACACCTATTTAATACTATACAGGGTGTTATTTAAGTATGTGGCCAAACTCCAGGGGTGCTTCTTTAAGTGATTTTAAGAAGAAAAGTTCACATAATCATGGGTCCGAAAATGCATAGTTTTTACGATACAGGGTGTTAAACTTTTAAAAAAAATCGGATGTTCGTGAATATCTCAATACTCTTTTATTCGATTTTGTTGAAATCCGGCAATTCTGTTTGTTTAAAATTATTAAGTCCAGTGGCGTCCCGGAAGACAGTCCAACTAATATTTTTGGCAAAAAAATTGCGCGCCACTGACTTTTTTAAAATTATGTATTTTCTCGAATTAAGCAACTACAAATACAACTATTTATTAATAATTTATATATTTTATTATTTATATAATTTTCTAGGTAATGTAGGTATTTGCAGTCTTGTTTCTAGCCACGGTTGTATTAATTCCTCGTAAAGCTTTATCATGTAATTTAAACGGGATTCCGATTTTTTTTAGCAAATGTCATATTATGATTGTAAATGATGTATGAATTTATACCGGCTGTATTTAACATATTATAGAAAATACAAAGAGGCCAGCGTCTTATCTTTCTATTACAGCACATATTGGAAGTCATTTAATCAAAAACGTCCACTGCTCCTTTAGTACCATTGTACACATGGATTATTTCTGGTTTTAACGTGGAAGCGTTTAACACATTTGTGTTATGCATTGATGACAATAACAGGACGTTCTTGTTTGCCTTTGGTTTATATTATATTATTATTATACAAATTCTGCAATATCTTCATGACAGGGCCATTTTTTTCATTTTGTAATATTTATATGGAGTCCTAGGACTTTAGTAGTAAGAAAGAAACATGTGTTCATCAGAAATAATTTACTCTTATTAGTTATCAATTACTCATTTGCTAGAAGAGTGTTTTTATTTGCATATTGTTGAACAATAAACTACTTTTAATACAGCATTTTTTTAAAGAAATAAATCTTCTGAATGCGACTCATTTTGTTCCCATCAGTAAAGCGCTTTCTCTACAATTAAGAAAGCAGAATAGCGTCCCCAAAACGAATTGTACCCGTTAGAATCTATAATCCCCCAAGACGTTGGTGGCGGTTCGTAGCGATCGGCAATGACCGCGCGCGCCGTATTAACGTATTTGTTGCGCAGGTCACATCGTTGTTCAGAGTCTTTTAGCTGTCCTGTCTGAATTTGAATTCTATTGATCGTACCAATACCTGTTTCAATTATTTTTACTTTTTTAAGTTTTTTTAAACTTTGCATGTCAGATAAAGCAATAGAAGATTCTTATTTCGCACAACCCATCATTAGTACTGGACTTTATAAGCTACTAGCTATACCCCGCGCGCGTTGCTACGCTACTTACTAAAATAAATTTGAAGGAAAGACATTTCACAAATATCCGGCATCCCGATATCCCGGCATCCCGGCATGCGTTGCGTCACTTTTTTTTATGCTAAAATTTTCCTCGGCCTGTACACAACAACTCACCAAATCCCGGCATCCCGCCATCCGGGCATGCGTTGCGCCACTTTTTTTATGCCAAAAATTTCCTCGGCCTGCACACAACAACTCACCAAATTTTCATCGTAATCGGATAAATGGTATAGGAACGCATACGGGATAATATACAGACAGACAGACGGACAAACATTCATTTTTATATATATAGATAGTAGAATTTTACCATCTCAGTAAAGCATGTTACATAATATCATATGCAATCTTAAACGACAAGAACAATATATCACACTAGAAGCTATTTACATTTTTGAGAACTACAGTACTGATTTTTAGTGGTAAACATATGACATATTATGCTTAATTAATCGTAGCAAGCAAATATTATTTAGATTAATGTCAAGTTTCATTACAACTGCCAGTCGGAACTAATACAGTATATAAAACCAGATTACACTCTCAATAGAACTTGATAATTACTGTGAGTATTCAGAGCAATAATGGCTATAAACCATCCTATGGTAGCAATAATTCCTATATTTGCTATTATTGGCTGAATTATGGTGATATTATCACTACACGCAACGGTCTAGTAATTTTCGGTGTGGAAAGCGCGTCAGCAGTCACATCTAGTATTAAACATTTGTATAAAGAATATATAAATTCTTATGAGGAATAGAATGGTTTTTTCTCAGTGTACACATTGACGAAGCTTTTTATGGTAGAAATTAATGGAATTTTATTAAATAGTAAGTGATCAAAAACCAAAAATAAATTTACTGTGAAAAACACGAGGAGGAAATAATTGACAGGTTGGCACAGTGGTTTGATCACATTAATGACTGGCACAATTTGGATTAGGTTAAAGGAGCCCAGACTATGACTGTCCTTCTCTGTTATACCTTAAAGTTATGAGAAGAAACCTGATGCGCCGACAGCGCCAATTTTCCCCTGATGGTCAGTTGTCGGTAGCTTTATTCAAAAATAACCTTGTGATGCAAGATCGCCCATTACAGTTTCACCGGGGGGTGCTTTCTATGATCAATTTAATTTAATGTTAACTTACAACTATAGCAACAAAATCGAGTCAATTAAAACGTCTTGAACTAATCCAATATAAAACATTGGCAATGCCCATAATCGGAAATAACTACTACCCGAGAATTAAACAGATCGATCGAAACATGTTCTAAAGCGTCTACGCCATCACAGTCACAATCTTGCACGTTGCCAAGTTGTGATAAAAATAACGCTATAGCGAGGTTAAGAAACCAAGTGGTTTAACCCAGGTAGCACATGGCTCAAGGAAGTGTCCAATATTATTTATTTTATACATTAGCGATATGCCTTTAGTTTTTAAAATGAGTAAGTTGCAAATGTTGGCTGATGACACCTTAATTTACGTTAAAGTTTTAAATATTTTTGTTGGTCTATACGCTCTAAATAGTCTAAATTCTGAGATAAATGTATTATTAAATTGGCTAAAAGTAAATAAATTAAAATTAAATATTTCAAAAACCAAATGTATGATTATGGGAATATTAAATTGTCAGAATATAAATGTTATGATTGACTGTGAACAATTGGAATTAGTAAACAGTTTTAAATATTTAAGGGATAATAATTGATTCAAAATTAAAGTTTTTATTTTAATTATTTTGAAAGTATCATATCGAAGATTGCCGGAAAAGTAGGTTATTTTAAAAGAATCAGTTCTAATTTAAGTTTGTTTTCCAAAAAAACTGTATTTAATATTATTATATTACCACATTTTCTTTATTGTTCTTTTATTTTATATTGTGCTAGTGAGGAAATATTTGATAAATTACAAATTTTACAAAATAAGGCCATGAGGATTATTTTAAATTGTGACAAATATACAAAAATTCATTTTATGTTAAAAAATTTAGATTGGTTGACTGTCAGAAATTAAGTTTTTATTTAGTATGTATCTTTATACATAAAATTAAAAATAATTTATTGCCTGATTGTTTAAAAAATTTTTGTTCTTTTAATTATGACCATCATAATTATAAAACAAGAACTAATCAAAAATGTGCATAGTGTCAAAAACATTAGCCTATAAGTCTATTTTTAATAAAGGTTTGATAGAATATAATAATTTGTAAAATTCTATTAAATCTCAATTATCATTAAAACTATTTAAAAAACTTTAAAATTTTAATTAAAAAACAAAATGATACATAATATTTGATACAATTTGCAAATTATTTAACTTTTCTGTCTATTTTTGTTAAGAGAGGATTGCGTTTTAAAATTTAAAAATAAATCTATAAAAATGTGTTAAAAAGGTTTAATAAAAAAAATGTACTTGTAGCTTTTTGCTAAATAAAACATGTTACTATAGTATTCCTATGACGTCAAAATGATCTCTAAAAGACATCATCAAACAACAAATTGAACTTGGACAGTTTGTATCTCCGAAATCATCCGCTTTTGGACTGACGTGCTAGATCATCATATTTTCGCCTCAGAAATTTGTGGTAGCATATTTTCCGCGCCTTTTAGAGTATAATGAGCTTTTACTTTACTTTTCCTATTTCGCTACTGTCAGTAGCCAAAGTGGCAACGTAGCATAGGACTATAGTTTGTGACTGTCATACTTTAGACAAAGGTAACATGTTGTTCAATGTGCACCGGCGCCTATTATTTCGCAATCAAGTCACGTTGCGATGACATACACTTGCTTAAACCGAGTTTAAAACTATTTATAGTGTTTTTGTTGCTTTTTAACGTTGATTACAGGTTTTATCAAGTTCGTGTTTAGGGAAGTGATAAAGAAAATTTACTTTAAAATGGAAATTGCTAATAAAACTTGACTTAGAAAAGAAAATTACCTCGGTGGAAGTATAGATTTATAAATTTTGTGTTTGTCATGTAATAGTTTTTTAATTTAGTAACTTGATTTTTAGAAAATCATTTCAAACGGTGGAGTATTTTACTGTTAATAAAGTGATATCGGCAAAATATCTCATGGAAAAATGTTTTCGGTAAATGTTTATTAACTCCCCACGGTTCCCCATTTCGTTTCAAATTTTCTTGCATGTCGTTTCTAAGGGGTCAACAATTTAAATTAATAACACTTTATTCAAATATTCCCCTCAATAATTTTATTAATACACAATCCATTCGCATGCTCGTACACATTAATTTAGCAAATCCAAAAGGACCATAATTTATTCCCTGCCAGAAATTAATGCAGAATTTAATCGGAAAACGGGTCACGAGTCTCGCTTCTCGTCCAGCAGCGTATGTTGACGATGACGACCAAAATCCGACGTCTGCATGTTTCAAACGCGCGACATTTTGACTAGTCTTGACGTCCAATAACGACTGATTTGTTATCGTCATGTTATCAATTCTGCCAATGACCGGTCATTCTTGTGAAACATATACAGTGTGTCCAAGAAAGTATGCAACATATGGGAAAGTTTTTTTTATCACCGATTTCTCAGAAAATTTTATTCTTTATAAAAGTTGCTGCATCCCTTAAAATTATAAATGCATATTTCATATTTCACCTGCGGCTAATAGTAAGGGAGTAAATGCCATTTTTTCGAAATTGCCTTAAGAGTAAAGTACCTTAATTATTAGAAATACAGCAAAATTTTATATGGAAATATTCTTGCAAATTAGTAAGTTGGTCCAAATACGAAATTTGAGTTAGGTGTCACAATTTTAATTTTTTTGGCTAATCTCTATTTTTCCCTAAACGGTACACCTCTGGTCGATTTTTTGTTTACGCAATTTTAATATATTTAATAAATAACTTAAACGTGGGTTTATAATAAAAATGGATTAAGTAGATGCAAACTTTTTAAAACTTTTCAATGTTACGAGTTGGTTCAGATATTAGCGTGTTGCACGCCTATTTAAACACATTTTAGCCAACTTATGTTCTAAACAAAATTATGATATAATCCAACTCTATTCATATTACTGGAAATAATTAATTATTTACTTGTCATTTTCATCCAGTACGCTGAAGTCCAAAAATCTATTTTAAAGAAATGCATATTAAAAAAAATAAAAATTGACACACCTAACTGAAATTTCGTATTTGGACTAAGTTTTTAATTTGCAAAAACATTTCCATATAAAATTTTGCTGTATTTCCAATAATTAAGGTAACATACTTTAGTCTTAAGGCAATTTCGAAAAAATGGCATTTGCTTCCATACTATTAGCCGCAGGTGAAATATGAAATATGCATTTATAGTTTTAAGGAATGCACCAACTTTTATAAAGAATAAAATTTTCTGAGAAATTGGTGATAAAAAAAACTTTACCATATCGTCGGTCTTATGGCATAAGGCCCTATCTCGTTTTTTGCAAGTTTTCAGGAGAGCAATTTAAAGAAAACTAATATCTTTACGCCAACAGAATACAAAGAACTATACCGATTTTTGCTATCTTTTTTTTGGAATTATGAAGAACAAGCCATGTAAGTTTTTTGTGAAATACCACATTTTAAAATAGAAATTAACATTTGGTTGTAATAATGGTTTATGTGAGATAGGGCCTTTTGTAAAGACACTAAAAATGTTATTGGTATATTTTGGTCGAGATAGGCTCTTCGAAGTAGAAATAAAATGACCGATTTTAAGCATGTTTTTTTATAATAAGTAAAACACAAAACAGTAAAAAATAACAAAAATAAAGAAAAACTAAATTTCATATTTAAAAAACATGAATAAAAATATTATTTTTTAACGAAAACAGAATAAACTCGGGAACAAATCGAAATTATAGTCATTATTTTAACATATAAAACGAAAAATGTATCTCTACAAAATTTAAATCTTTATTATTACAGCCTAATACTATAAACAGTAAAAAAATACGACAAAAAACTTTTATTTTATTTTTGAGTATGTGATAATGAGCGGTAAAATAATTTATCTTCAGGCGAAGAAATAACAGGCTTAATGCCAGAACAAAGGGACATTAGATTTTCATACTTTAACATAGATATAGGCCTCTGCTCTTTATATAATTTTTTGACCATTAAACAATGTAGCATTTGCCTTTTCAAAGACATTGAACGTTATTGCTTGTCTACGTGACTAGTTTTAAAAAATATTTTATTAGGATCTTCCTTTTTTACAAAAAACTCAAATACATCCGACTATTTACATTAATTTCCGATGTCATACGTTTTTATAGATTTGATTCTTAGATCTTCGCTTAATTTTTTATAATCTAAAAAGTCATTATAATTTAGATGGTAAACCTTATAAGGGTTGTTTTGCCTTGCCAAGCGAAATACTGGAAACAACTGGCTGGGAGTAAACAAATCTCCAGCTTTTTTCATGGCGTACGTAATTGCACTATGGGCAGAGTCTCCTTCACTCTGCCCATGGTTGGGCGAAAAAAATCTAAGACTTATTTTCTTTAAGTGTTTTGATTGTAAAACCGTATACAAAAGAGCAGTTGTCATAATTGAGTTTTTTTATTATATTGTATTTTGCCCGCCACAACCATCTGCACCTACAACAGTGACGGGCCTAAGTCAAGATTATATCGAAAATTGTCACCAAAAAAAGCCCTATCTCAAGATTCGCCTTTATGCTGTAATAAAACTGTTCATATTTCGAGATAGGGCCAAGTGTTTTGTCGCTTTTATAAAGAATTAAAATGATTTCAAGATAGGACCCTTGGCTAAAAACAAGTATACATTAAAACAACTTATTCTGTGACCTTAACCCATTTTGGCCCTATCTCGAGATAGGGCCTTATGTCATAAGACCGACGATATGTTGCATACTTTTTTGGACACACTGTATATTTCTTGAATAAAATCAGATTTTTTTTAAACGTCTGGATAGGTCCTTATAGTATTTACCTTGTCTTTTGTTGGTTGGCCAAATTGAAGCGGCTTCATCCTCCTGATAATTAAACACCATCAGCGATCTAACAGGAACAGCGCTTCAAAAACTTTAACGCTGGGCTTCGAAAGGTGGTTTAAAAATTAACCATGAAAAAATGGAGAAAGTTCTTTTCACACCAAAAAAGATGATAAAACACTTCAGGCTCCCAGTTCTGGACAAAAGTACTTCAGTACTGAAAGTAAAAGCAATGTATCTAGGATTAATATTTGACTCCAACCCAATCTGGGTCATCAACTTACATTATTAGAGTCAGTTGCAGCAAAAAAAACTATTTGTAGAAAGTGGGAATTGAAACCTCCATATATAGTACATAGGATTTATACGTATACATTTTTTCCGCACCTTTTAGAGACACCCTGTATAATATGTAGAGATACATTGTCTATAGAAAATTATAAAATGCCAAAACTAATTTACTCTGGCAGGCAGAACGATCATAGAGATAAACCTGCCATTAAATAAAGTAGTAAAACATGCATGGCAGTACTATTCGCTCTATCAGTGCGACACTGTTAAGCTTAATGACTCCAAATTATCACATATTACGCAACACATAGAGCTTGTCCAGTGGAGCATATAGATAGAGTTGACGGTGGATATTTCTCTGAAGCACAATAATTATTATTCACGTCCTACATTATACCTTAAAATAAGTAATAACAAGAAATATATTTATGAAAGACATTGAGAGCAAACCGTTATTTAGTATATTTAGTAAGTGCAACCAGATAATTTTGATTGTATTAGTACACTGAACGAAATAATATAAAATAAATAATTAATAATATTTAAAAAAAAGTACATCAAATCAGTAAACGTCAACATTAATTTTCAGCCGATGACGGGTGTCATTGAAACAAGGATAAGGTGTATGTAAATTTTCTTATTTATCAAGTTATGATGGTTGTATGTTGAATCATTGAACAGTGAACATGGATCTATGATCACCGCTTATTAATATTACGAGCGATGGACATTGGTTTAATGGTTGCTGTACGTTGAATCAAGAATCAATGAACAGTGAACATGGATCCATGATCACCGTTTATAAATATTACGAACGATGGACATTGGTTTAATGGTTGCTGTACGTTGAATCAATGAACAGTGAATAATAATATTACGAACGATGGACATTGGTTTAGGGGTTGCTGTTCGTTGAATCAATGAACAGTGAACATGGATCCATGATCGCAGTTTATTAATATTACGAACGATGGACATTGATTTAATGATTGCTGTACGTTGAATCAATGAATAGTGAATAATAATATTACGAACGATGGACATTGGTTTTTAGGGGTTCCTGTACGTTGAATCAATGAACAGTAAACATGGATCCATGATCGCCGTTTATAAATATTACGAACGATGGACTTTGGTTTAATGGTTGCTGTATGTTGAATCAGTTAACAATGAACAGGGGTCCATGATCGCCTTTTATAAATATTACGAATGATGGACATTGGTTTAATGGTTGCTGTACGTTGAATCAGTTAACAGTGAACATGGATCCATGATCGCCGTTTATTAATATTACGAACGATGGACATTGATTTAATGATTGCTGTACGTTGAATCAATGAACAGTGAATAATAATATTACGAACGATTGACATTGGTTTAGGGGTTGCTGTACGTTGAATCAATGAACAGTGAACATGGATCCATGATCGCCGTTTATAAATATTACGAACGATGGACATTGGTTTAATGGTTGCTGTATGTTGAATCAGTTAACAGTGAACAGGGGTCCATGATCGCATTTTATAAATATTACGAATGATGGACATTGGTTTAATGGTTGCTGTACGTTTAATCAGTTAACAGTGAACAGGGATCCATGATCGCAGTTTATTAATATTACGAACTATGGACATTGGTTATTGGTTTAATAGTTGCTGTACATTAAATCAATAAACAGTAAATATTAATATTGCGAACAATTGACATTGGGTTAATGGTTGCTGTACATTGAATCAATTAACAGTAAATATTAATATTGCGAACAATTGACATTGGTTTAATAGTTGCTGTACATTGAATCAATTAACAGTGAACATGGATCTATGATCGCTGGTTATAAATATTACAGTCTCAGTTAATGATAATATAATGAGCAGTAGTATAGTCTGTTTTAAAAATAAGGAATAAAGACGTGTTCAGTGGATATTTTTTTTTATTGTAAAGGGGCTTCACAAATCATATGAACCTTCGGAATCTTCAGGAAAATCTTCTGTTTACAAAAAGCCCGTTCCAAGAAGTTCCAAAACATCTTAGTTTCCTGGAGAAAATCTAAATTAAAAATATAAATAATAATTTTGAAACATATAATTATATCCAAATGTAGTCAAAGTAGAGGCATAATATGTTGGATACGTATGAAATATCAACGCTAAGCCATAATATGAAAGGCTAAATTGCCGACTTTCTTGCCTTAAGATTTATAATGTGCTCTGCCATTTCTTGTAGTGTTCTGGCACAAAATAAAAATGATTCTTCGGAGTCTTTGATAGTGTACTTTGTATGCATTATCTTGCCAGAAATTGTGTTTGAACAAAATTTTGCTGCTGGCACTAAATAGTTTCGCCCATAAAATTGCAGCATTTTTTCCATGTGAAAAATAAAATATAAAAAAGGTAATAATAGTATCTAAACTTAAAAACAAAAAATGAAAAGTGCAATTTTTCTATATGAATTAGATTTATGCCTGCTTGTGCGGTTGTTATGAATATGTTTAAAAACTGGCTACAGGGTTATTATTTTTGTACTGAAATTATGTTTCATTCCACACGGTATAGATAAGTTTTAGATATTTCAGACAATTTAACGAAAAAGCTGGGAAATGACAATAAATTTTAAAATTCCAATTTTCACCCAAAAATGTGCAATTTTAAAACATATGTTTAATAAGTAATATCCAGAACTTTGCATTAAAGAAAGTACAAAACGATTTTTTAGAGATCTTCTATAGATTAGGTTCTATAGGAGTAAGGTTATATTTTGTGCAATATTTTTCACAATAAGCGGCCATGCTACGCCGCAGTAGTGCTCCCAGGATTTTGTTTCCGGAGGTAGGGGCATTGCACAAAACTGCCGTGCTAAGACAAAAGGTCGTAACTGATAAAAAATAAAATTCGGAGATATTTTCGTTTTATCAATGACAATTCGAATCTTTGAATATTTCAGTTATAATGCAAAATGTTTTTGGACTAAACGGAAAAGTGAAATATATCTGATCTATCGTATGAGTTGATTGATATCCCAAATAATTCTTTAGTCGAGATAATTGAAGTTTTGAAAGTTACGACATTTCGACTTAGAAAATATGCAGATTTTTTGCATTGGCAATGATCTATCTTTTTGACAGTTGGGACTTTTGGACTTTGGATTATCAAGATACGACATATCCTCTTAGTGTTATAAAATTGTGGATAAATATGATAACAACTTACGACATACTGTCTTAAGAATATTTTGGAATATATCGTGTGAATTACAATGTAATGTTACAAACATTGTTATCATGAGTTGGGATAGGAAAATATCATTCTTCAGTATAAAATAAAACAATGAAATGAAAACACTGCAAATATAATATTAATTCATTATTAACTCAAATGCAAAATAAAGATTAATATCAAAAATACTAACATTAACGTTAAAATAAATATTTTAGTCATCAAGACTTGTATCTTTATGATTTTCGGGCAAGCTTTGCCAAAACATAATTCTACTCTGTGAAATACTGCTGCTACTGCTGTCAGTTTTTTGATCAGATTCTGTTTTCTAATTTATACTGATGCCTCTAGGAGATTATTTTTTTCTGGCGCAGCAACACCTTCCTTTAATGCTTTGGAAGTCCTAGTCCTAAGTCCAGTTCAATCGGAGCGCTCTCGAAATTTGTCTTATAGAATAATGTTCTACCTGACAAAATTTACCTCGCAAATATTAGAAAGGTAAGGTCTTGGTTGAGTTTTATTTAATTTGAATCGGGAAGAAAAATCTTTTACGTTCGGAAAATCATTGTAGCTAATTTCTATAAAAACTAATCTATCCTTAACCTTACCTGCTAAATTCCCTCTAAATCTCCATACACGATTTTATTAAAACAATAAGGCAGTTCTGATCAAGAATAACACATGAATGTATTCGGAATACTAAAACACTGGTCAACGATTATTATAATAACAAACAAATCAAAATACTTTTACAATTAAAATACTGAGGAAGTAACAACATAATCACACTTTTGCTTTATTTCTTGGACTAACTGCTGACCGCCCGCCTGTGTACGCAAGTCGTAACTAACTAATTTAATGCACATCATACTTGGTCCAAAAGTCGTATGAGAGAAAAACATACGACAATTTGACTTTGTATGTGATAGATAAGTCATTTTCACCTTGTACTGTTGTATTTTTTTTTCTAATAATCCAAATCAATATGTATTAAGTGACACATAGGACATTTTGTTTTTGTACAAATTAAATAAGACATTTCCACCTAGTATTTACTTGATATTTGGCATATACGACAAAATCGTTACATTATTTCGAGTATTTCTACTATAGATAGGTACGACTTTTCGACTTGGTATACTGACCGAACTGACTATATACATTCCAAATATACCAAAATCTGAAAATCACACATTTTGTCAGTTACGACCTTTTGTCTTAGCACGGCAGAAAAACATCGCTTACAGAAGTATATTTTTTCAAATATTCACCTCCTGGTAATATAACTAATAATAGTTGTATTATTAATATTAATTTTCATACAAAGTAATAATACTAATAATTAAACATGTCTCTATTTTTTTCTGTGCTATTATATAGCATTATAAATTACAAAATAAGCAGGTATACGCGACAAAAAACGCTAATTCTAGTTTCCTTTTTTACTGAAATAGATTGATATTAATTACTAATGACTTTATTAGATAATTAGCGGCTGCGAGCTTCTTGAAGGACTAAAGCTTTCCGTACACTTCGAAACAAGTCTTGACTGGTGGCAAAAAATGTATTGTCGTAGAGAGGTGGGCGGATCGGATCTGAGCCGATTCAAAAGGTCGCGGTGGCGACTGCGCATGTGCATGTAAACCCCTAAATTTAAATGTCTCTTCTAACCCCCAACCAATATATTCTCTAGTCTAGATATTTCAACCCTTTAAAATATAATTAACAGAAATTACATTGACACGATCCACTTTTTATCTTGACACTGGAAAAGGCCTAAAACCCTGCGAAGCGTAAAACTGCTTTTAAGATGCATCGTCCGCTAAAAAAAATGGCGAGCCAATACCTTTATTCTTCGAACACTGCTTGGCAACCTCCAAATTTCTAATTGGGGACACTGGCCAGCTACTCCTTGTTCCTCGCCAATTCCCTGTGACTGTCCACATGCATACATCATGTCGTGTGCATCCAAAACGATTGCACATAATATGCATTTTACGCCGGTTAGCAATGTTGCCAGATGTAACAGAATTATCGAATTATAACATACATTTTCTAAGAAAAAGGTAGAACAATAAGGTGTACCTACCTACCATTTTAATAAATTTTAAAATTTTCATATATATGTAAACTTAGTGTTATGTTATTGTTATTTTAGAAATCATTTAATATCCCTTTCTATTCGTATTGGAACACTACACCCATTTTTTTTTTTATTTTAGGAAAGATTCATAATTTAACTTAGTAATTCTGATACTCTTTATACACGGATCCCAAGCCAATATGCGCTAATTTTGCATTCCGAATTCGATCAATCAAGATCAGCGACCCGGTTCAGTGAGTCAGCTTTTTGTACTGAACTGGATCCGGTGGTCCAGGTCCCATGAAATCCCATTGCCCTCTGTTGTCTATGTTGATTACCGCTACTCACAAATAGCCAAACTTGTGTCTTTCTACACTGAGAAAAAGCATTCTATTTCTAATAACAATTCACATAGTCTTTATACAACTGTTTAATACTATATGTGACAGCAACGCGCTTTCCAAATGTGAGACAACGAAAAATGCTAGATTGTTGTGTAGTGATAATATCACAGTAATTTAGCCAATAGGAAATAGGAGTTATCGCTACCATAGAATGGTTTATAGCCATTATTGCTCTGAATACTCACAGTAATTATCAAGTTCTATTGGGGGTGTAGTCTGGTTTTATACACTGTATTACTTTCGACCGGCAGTCGTAAAGAAACTTGACACTAATCATGAAAATATTTGTTTGCTACGGTTAATAAAGCATATACTTATGTGATATTGTTCTTGTTATTTAGCATTGCATATCGTCGGTCTTATGACATAAGGCCCTATCTCGAGATAGGGCCAAAATGCGTTAAGGTCATAGAATATGTTGTTTTATTGTATACTTGTTTTTAGCCAAGGGTCCTATCTTGAAATCATTTTAATTCTTTATAAAAGCGACAAAACACTTGGCCCTATCTCGAAATATGAACAGCTTTATTACAGCATAAAGGCGAATCTTGAGATAGGGCTTTTTGTCTTGACAATTTTCGATAGAATCTTGACTTAGGCCCGTCACTGTGTGAGCAAAGGCCTATATCTATGTTAAAGTATGAAAATCTAAAGTCCCTTTGTTCTGGCATTAAGCCTGTTATTTCTTCGCCTGAAAATAATCGGACGAGTCTGAAATTATGAGATGAGCGAGAGAAGCGAGCGAGGCGAATAACAGGCGAGTCGATAAAGACACTTTACTGACGTGGTGCATATGTCGTAGGCTGATAGTGAAATCCGTCATTTCATGAAAAGCCTAGTCACTTCATGAAGCGTCGGCAGATTGTGTAAAAACATGAAATTACACGATCTGCCGCGTCACTTCATGAAGAGACCTTGACGTTTCGGCGTATTATGTATAACACAATCTGTCTAATTTTAAATATCGTCACTTCATGAAATGCCAGAAAAACAAGGCATGTTGTGTAATTCCGTCTAAAAGGTATATTGGCAACTGGTTTATTCGGGTTTGTCAGAGCATTTTTTTTATTTTTATAAAATAATATTAGTTGAAAAAATTTAATTAAAAAAAAAATGCTCTGGGGAACAACGAACAAACCAGTTGCCAATATACCTTTTAGACGTAATTACACAATCTGCCGACTGACATGACATCGTTAGGTAATACATGAAGTGACCATATTTAAAATTAGGCAGATTGTGTTATACATAATACGCCGAAACGTCAAGGTCTCTTCATGAAGTGACGCGGCAGATCGTGTAATTTCATGTTTTTACACAATCTGCCGACGTTTCATGAAGTGACTAGGCTTTTCATGAAATGACGGATTTCACTATCAGCCTACGACACATACAAAGTTTTATCGCCAACCGTTCAGAATTTATAATATAAAAAATTGAGGTATAACTCATCGCAATAAATCGCGAGAAAACTATTATCGAGCTGTCATAGGGAAAGGCGTGACAGTGACAGACGATTTTTGATTAATAAATGTCAAAGTCACTAATTTGCGAAGGGTAAAAGTATTGATCTGCCGCATATGCGGCAGGTAAAGTATTTTATTTTACAATAAAATAAAGTGTTCGTTTACTTCCGGAAATCACTCTGATATTAAACGGTTAACCATAACGAATACGAATACGAAGCCGCTATTTGACAGATCGTAAAAATAGTTTTCGTTCAATTCGCTTAACGTTAACGTTAAGTCGAATTCGACAGTAAACATGAGAAATATAACATAACCTATCTTTAATGGTTTGTGTTCATATTTTCATATACGTTTTGTGCTATCTTTTTTGATTGATTTTAATTTCCTATAGTACCCAAAATTCTAAAACATCATGATAGACGAAAGGTTGCTTTTATTGGACTCTTCCAGTGATTCGGATTTGGATGATGCCCTTCTCTTGGAGGTGCTTGATCGCCAGGACATTCAGTATCGAGCACAGTTGTATGGAAATTTCAATTAAGAAAACTATAATAATGCTGAATGCAAACTTTATTTCCGATTTGAAAAAAATCACTTAAAAGGACTGGCTGAAGCACTTTGGATTCCCAATAATGTAATAACAGGAAGCAACCATAATGTTTCTGGCGTGGAAGGTGTTTGCATTTTGTTAAGAAATGGTCATTACGCATGCGTTCCGTTTTGGCTATGGCTTTGTCTTCCGTCCGTTAGCTCCCGCCACTTATCCGTAACGATAACGATAAATGACAGCTCAAATGTCAAAGTTGTCAAATAGCGGCTATCGGAATCGCTTTTAAAAGATAACGAAAACTGTCTAATGTACGGCTTTACTGACGGTTGACGATAAAAGTTTTTTGTCGTATTTTTTTACTGTTTATAGTATTAGGCTGTAATAATAAAGATTTAAAATTTGTAGAGATACATTTTTCGTTTTTTATGTTAAAATAATGACTATAAATTCGATTTGTTCCCGAGTTTATTCTGTTTTCGTTTTAAACTAATATTTTTAATCATGTTTTTTAAATATGAAATTTAGTTTTTCTTTATTTTTTACTGTTTTGTGTTTTACTTATTATAAAAAAATGCGTAAAATCGGTCATTTTATTTCTACTCGAAGGGCCTATCTCGACTAAAATATACCAATAACATTTTTAGTGTCTTTACAAAAGGCCCTATCTCACATAAACCATTATTACAACCAAATGTTAATTTCTATTTTGAAATGTGGTATTTCACAAAAAACTTACATGGTTTGTTCTTCATAATTCCAAAAAAAGATAGCAAAAATCGGTATAGTTCATTGTATTCTGTTGGCGTAAAGATAGTAGTTTTCTTTAAATTGCTCTCCTGAAAACTGCAAAAAACGAGATAGGGCCTTATGCCATAAGACCGACGATATGGTAAAGTTTCAATATGATTATCTACTATGCAATATGGTTTGCTGAGACCGTAATATTCGTACATAGATTATAAAATCCAATACTTATGGTGGGTTGTGCATGCAAAGTTTAAAAAAACTTATATACGAACTAAAAATAATGATAGTAAAAATGATCTGTATTCATACACTGTATAAAATGCGTGTTTGACTAAAAATTACTTTATTTTATTAATTTTAAAATACTTACTATTTAATAATTTAATATTATTAGGCAAAACATTATATAATTCAACATCTAGTAAACTTATTTTTTAAGTTCAAGTCTAAATTTGGGCGGCCTAATTAACTCAGCCGATCTTGTGCTATATTCATGAAATTTTGAATTAATCTGAAAATAATTTTTTTTGTATGAATCTCTAAAAGTTGATTTAAAATGTAAAGACACGGCAGTGTTAGTATTTTTAATTCTTTAAAAATTGGTCTACAGTGCTTTCTATAATGCGCTTGAACAATAATTCATAATGCTTTTTTTTGTAACCTAAATACTTTGACCGACCTTGGCGAATTACCCCAAATATGAACTCCGTACGCTACATGAAAGTTAAAAGGAGAATAGTATACCGTTAAAAGGGTAGCTTTATCCAGAAGTGATCTTAATCTTCTAAGTGTAAAAATTGCAGAGGCTACGTTGTCCAAGTCTCCGATATTACCAAAAACTCATTGTAGAAGTTCCCAACAGCTTCTTAGTTATTGCATACGCCTTTTAAAAGAAGCGCTCGACAAGGGTTTCAAGCCCTCGAAGAGTTCTTCTTAATATAAACCCCCGAAAGTCTAGTATATATGTACGAAAATTTATCTTTTGCTTCTAAGCTCCCAGATAAATCGTCGCGTATAGGGCCACCTTTATAATTACTTCAAGTTAAACAGCCAAATGGATGTCACATTATAGTCGTTTATTTGCAAAGGGGCCCTTGACAGAAAGACGATGGGTTCGGGTCGAACGGCCTTTATCAGTGCCGTTACTAATGCATTAATACAATCATTGACCTTTTAAAGTTAGTTAAGAATATAAATAATTTCAAATGCGTACATTTAATACATTGCATATAGGTAGCAATTTTTTAAAATTCCCCTCGCCATTGGCGTACTTACGATATTTTTCTAGGGGGGGCGCAACGCAAAAATGATATTTTTTTTTTAACATTTTATATTTTATGTTCTTCTAGCATCTCGTGCGCAAACAAAAGTTCAGTTTTATGGGTGAAAAAATACATTCGTACGCACAGCTCTCCGCTCAGATCCCTTATCGCCCAACATGTATGGGCATGCGCACAACCCTCTGGGTATTAGGTTTTTCTTGTTTATCGACACAATATAAACACACCACAGAACCGGCTCGGCGCCATTCTTGTTTGCTGCATAGCTAAGTTGTTAAAGAAACCCTTTGCGAACAAATCGTATATTTGTATGAGGAATATCGATGGACATATTTAACCGCGACAAGGGAGGAGAAAAAATTCACAGATCTTGCACCTTACGCAAGCATCCTATGTATTGAAAATACCTGACACAGCTTTAAAATAAACCGCATTATTTCGCCTTAAGAAGCCTACTGTTGCTCTGTGTCCCATTACGTTTGGGACACCCTGTATATTAATTAAAACATATTATAAATAATCCCAAAAAAACGAAAACAAAAATAATAGTTTGACACCCTTTATCTTGGTTGTTATCAATTTTGGGATAATGCAAGTTTAAATAAATCGCATTATTTCGCCTTAAGGAGCCTGCTGTTGCTCTGTGTCCCATTACGTTTGGGACACCCTGTATATTAACTAAAACATATTATATTAAATGTATGGTTTTATTTCTAAGAATAATTAATATTAATTTGTTTATAAACAATAATATTCACATAGCAGACCAACCAAGGTGAACAATTGCCTTATATTCAATCGGTCATATTGTCTAAGCCTACTTATGCTATACTAAATATCACGAATAGTCTCGTTTTAAAACAGATGACAGCGGTTATTTGTCATGGATCAGCTGATATTGGGACATAATAATATCCCTAGATTTGTAGCGGACCGTAATGAGCCCAAACACCGAGTTATGAATTGCGTTTTTGTTACATTTAATTGTAAGTACCTACAATTATTCATTTGACCAAAAATTTAGATACAGGTTAAAAAATTTTAATTATTTTTCATTAGGGATCATAATTATTAATGTGTGCCTTGCTCGTTAGTTGATTTCATCGATAAGTAATAAGTTTTACTTCATCTGAACGCCGTTTTTGTCGAAAAGTTAGTTTGTAAAATTTTTATTCTTAAAATGTTTGTTCGTTTCTAATGTATAATTTTTGCATTTTACATTATCTAGGTATAAGAAAAATAAGTAGAAAGTAAGTATTTCCCTCACTTAGGTAGGTAAAACCGGTTGATAAAACCGGGTATCGCCTAGTTCTACCAAATGCCAAAACAGCTTTCCATATTATTAACCTTTAAAAAGCAGCTATTTGATTTTGAAGGAATTATTTTTATTATTGTTATTAGTAAATATTATTATTGTTTGGTAATAGTAAGGTAATAGTAAGTAACATTGTTACTATAGTAGTTAAAATAGCTAACCATATTAGTATGTAATAGGATAGCGAACAAATATATAATTCTATTTTCTGTGTCTACGTACCTTACATAAGTGAAATTATTATTTTATATTACTATTGTTTGTATGACAATAAAATAAAGTTTTTAACATAAAGTTAGCCTACATACAAGTTTAGAAATGTAACTGTATCAATAAATTGCATTTTAACAAACAAATTCCATAAAAACCACTTTTGGGTCTACGTACCTTACGTAAGTCAAAAACTGTTAAAGTAGGGTTTCCACTGACAGAAAAATTTAATCCCTGGCTAAACTAAAGCTTTTAACTTTATGTTAGCCTACATACAAGTTTAGGAATGTAACTGTATCATAACCAACAAATTTTATAAAAACCGTATTTGGGTCTTCGTACCTTACGTTTTACGTTAAGTAAAAAACTGTTAAATTAGGGTTTCCATTGACAGAAAAATTAAATCCCTAGCTATATTGAAGCTTTTAACTTTATGTTAGCCCACATACAGGTTTAGAAATAATGTAATTGTAACAACCAACAAATTTCATAAAAACCACTTTTGGGTCTACGTACCTTATGTAAGTCAAAAACTCTTAAAGTAGGGTTTCCACCAGAAAAATTAAATCCCTGGCTATATTGAAACTTTTAACTTTATGTTAGCCCACATACAAGTTTAGAAATGTAACCGTACCATAGCCAACAAATTCTATAAAAACCATATTTGGGTCTACGTAGGTACCTTACGTAAGTCATATATGGGGATTTTCTTGACAGTGAATGTAATAACTTAAATTCAATTAGTTTATGTTGAACCTCAGACCAAGCACTAGTGCTTGGTCTGAGTGTTGAACTGTAGGTATTTTACCTATAGGTATAATCTGAACAAATAAAACAAAAAAAAATCTGTTCAAATTAATATTATGAGTGACAGAATCCTATTTTAAATTGTGTTTTAGTTAGTTTAGTATTTTTAAGGTTTGGGTATTTATAATATTAAAAACTTTTTAGATCTATTTTGACACTTTATCTTTCTACCATATAGAATTGCATGCTTATTATTACCTACCATAAATTATAATACTATAAAACAAAACTTTCAAAATAAATTATTAGGTTCCTATTACTTATTATTTGGCAATATTAGAGCGGTAGAACCGATGAGGCTATTGCAGAAATTGTTTTAGAAGGTATCACATGTATAATTTTCAAGTCCGGTCCTGTAATTCATGCCAACTTATAAAAATTTAATGGACCAAAATTGACAGAGTGTCACGTGACTTTGCCCCCATCTTGCGAGAGTATTCAAGATTTTTACTATATGTTTTTAAATTATACTTATTTACCCAACGGTACAATAACATTTTCTGAGAAATCAATAATAAAAAAATTATCCCATTTGTTAACCAAATTTGGGCGGACCCTGTAATATGCAATTATTGTGCTCCAACTTTTTGCCTCCCGCTTTTTTTTTTCGATATAATATTCCGATTTAAATAACGTGAACTTACCTTAGTTATAACTTATCTCAATAAAACACTTTTTAACAAAGTTACTATGGCGTTCTTTAAAACACAAACTAAACTAAACATTATTCATTATTTACTTGCCGACTTTACGCTGATTCATATTTATATTTCTACCAAGTATTATCAGAGTATTATGTTACAAGACCGATCTAGATATTGCGCTGTTGGCCGCGACAGACGGCAGAGCGACATCGACATGAGCGACATCGACATGAGCGACATCGACATGCAATGCAAAGTTTGCGTAAACACGATCCCAATAGTATTTTCAATACTAAAAATCTTTGCTGAGCCGAGTTAAATTTTTAAAAGGAACGCTCAACTTAGCCGTTGGCTATGCTATTTAAAAGCAACTAAAAGGAACTCGGTTATTGTGGATTTATGGTGTTTAATATTTTGGATTTCTAGTTTTTGTGTAGATACTTGTGTAGTTAAGTGAACTGTTTTGTGCTATTAATAATGACTAGTACCCAAAACTTTTTCAAATTCTTGATCAGGAAATTGTGATTAAAAATGTGGTTTTACACGTACCCAAGTTTTTGGCAAATTGTTAAATGTTACCAGCTAATATTCGGCTTGAGTTTAGGTACGCGATAACATAGAAAATTTCATAAATTTATTTTCAACCAATTAGAAGGCTCCTTTTTGTTTACGTTGCCTATAGCAACGGGAGACTATCGCGATAGTGTATAGCCTATTAACCTAATGAAAATAATAAGTGATAATTTTTCTTAGGTATACTACTACGACTTAATTTTAATTCAAAAATATTTACATTTATTTACAATTATACATTTTCTGTCAAAAATGAAGTGCTTTTTTTTATGGCAAACGTCACTCAGAATAAAATCAAAATTCATTTTGTTGCTAACTTATCATTTTTCTTGAGAATAGGTCGTAGGTCTCATCATCTCATCATATTAAAAGAAACTCCAATTTATGAAATTTTCTTACCGAATCTCCGACGAAGCAGAATTAATTCCCGATATTTTTTTTTGTTTCACTCATGTTTTTGTTGATAGAAAATTTTCTATCAACAAAACCATTCATGACCTTAAAAAAAATTATCGGTAATAATTCTGCTTCTAGGGAGATTAGAAGTGAAAATTTTGTGTTTTAAATATTATATTTTAAGGGTAATATTTAAATATTTTCAAAAACAGAACGCTGCAGAGCATTTTTAAAACTTTTATCTTTACCTCGTATACTAACGTATAGCCAGGTGGAATCATAGACCTTCTCCAAAGGTTTTCACAATAGTCTGAGAGCAACATATTTGGATATTTTTCTTGTTCCAGTATTTTTTGACGCAATAGTATGTACATGTAGTATGTTTTCCAGTTTTCCCACAAGAAATATATATTAATAAAACCAATATGATAAGGTTATCAAATCTATCATGTCACCACCTGCCACTTTTCGGTTATCTTCCTAAAGGACCGCATTAGTATCGTGCCATTAATCTCCTAATCAACATAATGCACACCAGTTTAATGGCATTTCAATTGGCCCCTGGAGAACAATACCTACAGACCATTAATAATTAGACCAAATTCAACTGGTTTTGTTGCTGACGTCACAGGTTGCATTGTTGTTACCAAACGGTGCAATTTATATTCGAATAGTTAATCCGTCTTTAATTGATGAGTTTTAGATATTAATTAATTAAATAATTAAATGGGTCCTCAAAGGTATTAATAATAATTGGTTCCGTATTTACTTTTTACTGAAAAATTAACAATGATTACTGTACAGGGTTTTGATAAAGAAATGGATTAGCCTTTTATATATATGTTGAAAATGTCCTCCACCAACTCAGATCAATTATTATTGATCTAAATATTCCTGTTCAACATTTTGTACTACTTGTGGAGAAGTTTCTCGTATATCGTCGAATGGACTCCTTAAATTTTTGTCGTAGCCCGACAAAAATAATGTCGAGTGGGTTTATATCGGATGATCTATGTGGCCTTTCTATTGACCACCGCCTCGAAGAAATTATATTTAAGTACTACCTTACATTAGCAGCATAATGCCCCATCCTGTTAAAACCATAAGGTCACACTTGGTAAACCATCATCATTATCATCTGGAAATTGAGTGGCAAGTGCTGGAACCAAATTATTTCGAAGGAAATTTCTCCATTGGAGCTGTCATCAAAGAAAACTGCTCCCATTAACCTATTTTCATAAGACTTTAATATTTTTATTATTCTGGGTGTGATTTTTATGAATCAGTGAGAATTTTTCTGTGCCCAATACATGTAGTTTTATCTAATTACCTGAAAATTTAAAGAAGACGTAGCTTCATCCAAATGCTTTGAACAATTCGTGTATGATTATCTGTTAGCCCGTTCATTATTTGACAATAATGCTTTCGCCCATCAGGATTATCGTCCAATAACTCTTATACAATTAGTGTTTTGTGTTGATGAAACTTCCCTTTTCAAATAACGTATATACGGTGATTTAGTAAGTATCGTAGTTAAATGCTTGAGCTATGAGAATCTTCCAGTAGTGGTAATAATATGTTTATTTTATCTCCTCGTGTATACCAGGACGACCACTTTTAACACTACCCTTAACAGTACGGGAAGTTCTCCACTTAATTGCTACAATAAGCACTGTCGATTGGCTAATAGGCGGACGATTTGGGTATTTTTCACTGAACACATCACGGACTTCCCAATGACTTCTAATTTTATCTCCACAACTCATGAGAATCAACATTTCTGTGCGTCTGGGATGTAATATCAGTAGAGTAATATTCAAATTTGATTAACATTTGCTGACGACATTTATTGATGTCTCAAACTTAAACAGCAAATTATCATTTTCAATGCCTTAAATATTGTGACTTGAGTTCAGAACGCTGCAAGTCGAGAAACATATCAATGGTGTATATAGTGAATTTCACCTTAGTTTTTAATGGCCGCCGCTGACACATGTCATTTATAACATTTCTTTTCACAGAACATAAGGATTGGCCAGGGCCGGACTTAAAAATTATGTGTGAACATGGGTCAATTTATTTGTAGTTGTAATTATGGATGGAAACGAGAATTACCTAAGCAATTTTCTAAGATATTTAAAAAAAAACACTGAAGGGGAATGGAAATAGGATAGAATATCAGAAAAACAATTTCATTTCATTTTTATTCATAATATAATAAAGTGCTGTTATTTTGGTAAAAACACACACTTAATTTAGTACAATAAAAAATATACAAGGGGCAGTCCTGAATCTAGTATCATCAATAATTAACTACGTTTTTTATTAAAGAATTATTTTGTTTTTTAATTTGATTTTAGACCATGCAGTGTTAAGTTGAAAAAATCTATATATATTATATTTAATAGCTTATTGTTTACTTTTTTATTTTCTTATTCACGGGTAGATATTTTTTTCTTTAGACTAGGTTCTAAAGAGTTTGAAGTTTACAATAGGTATAACTTTTCGGTTTATAATAAAACAACAAAAGTTTGTAATGTTATCGAATAATTTTTTTTAATGAATAAAGAAAAAATAATGTAAGTAGATACTACAAAAAAAGATTTTTGTCCATGCGTTTGCAGAACAGATACCTTAAGCACTCTTCAATATAACTGTATGTAAAACTTATTTTAGCATAATGGTTCACTGTGGTTTTCAAATTTAATTTTGTTGCAAGTTCCCTATTATTTTTGGTCTTCATCTGACAAGCTGTCGATGTCGTCGTCACCGTCCGAGACATTAATAATTATTTACTTACTTTTGCATAAAAAGAAACACGTAACAGATACACACAGTCCGGCAGTTTAAAACCAATAAATCTAATACGCACAAAATATAAGCAAAATGCTGTCTGAAAAATACCAAAAACAATAACACGAACGATCAAGAATTAACAGCAGAAAGCACGCGGTGCGCGGTGTGTCCCAATGCGGCTCTGTGATATTTAAAGAACGCGACGAGACAATCGAATTAATGAAGTACGAAAAGAGATATGCTAGAGCAAATGCGTAAGACAAAGATGCACATACTAACGGCATATACGAGCGATGCTGTGCTTTTGACGAGTTTGAGCTCATTGAAGGGCAACGTATTGAACTGTGTAGTGTGCATCTTCGTCATGTACATGTAACTATACGGTCAGTTATATATCCATCTCTTGTTAATCTAGCCAATGCCGGTGCCTGAAAGCCGTTTATAGAATTAGGGATTTTAAAATCACATGTTGGCTAATATGTTTGACAAGAGAGACGTCAAAGCATTAAAAACTAAGGTGAAAGCCACTATACCCAGCATTTAAGTGTTAATATTTGGTAAACGGTTGAATATAGGTTTTATGTAAAATATCTAGAATTATTGATTGTTGAATTTAGAAATATAAAATATGTTTCATTAAAAAATCAAATTAGATACACAAGGTATTGTTATGATATCTTTTTGGCAAAAATAAAATACATTTCAAAAAAGTGGCAACCCTACATTACAGTCAATTAAATTTTACATAATTTTTTTTTTATTTGCCAATAATATTTAATAAAATACTTACAATATTAAAGGCTATTTTCTTTTGTTTCAGGTCAGTATACCCTGTAATGGAGTCAGCTATGGTTACAAACAATTACCAGCCCATGGACGTTCTTTCATTGTTTGATTCACATCAGTTAAAAGGTGTTTTAGTATTTAAAGAAGTTCTAATTTACAGGAACCTAACATTAAGTTACCCAATGATCTGGTAGCTATAGATAGCACATGCACAAGAATAAATAACAATCATATATTTTTTATCTGTCAAATTTTATTTGAAAAGTTATTAGAAAAAGTTTTTTTAAATGCAGTTTCTAGCCTACATGCAAAATTTCAGCTGCATTAGATAACTTTGATTTTTTACCCATATTTTGTAAATTGCACCACTTTTGACAAATACGACGCAACGCAACCTACATAAAACTTCTTAGTTTTGACAATGCTTAATTTCAGATACATTTTCTTTAAAGTAGCGCCATATTAAATGTATGTTTTTTTACAAAATCAAAATTGGGCTATTAAAATTTGGTCGCATGTGATGCAAAGTTTATTTGTTTTTGACCCTGTATAAGGTAACTTCATAAAATAAGTATTTTTGAATACGTAGTTTGTGTCTGAAAGTAATACACCTTAATATTAAAACAAAAAAGAACACAGTGTCATCAGTAAACTGATCATTAGTGGAATAGTATATTATTAACCAAGGTTTAGACAGCCATCATTATTGCCCGAGCGTCAAGTTTAAATCACGAGGAGCGGAGCGACGAGGGATTTAGGGTGCGAGGGCTATAGGCTGTCTAAACCGTGGTTAATATAATTTTTTTTCCACTACTAACACTTTTATTTTGTACAGTATTAATAAATTATAAAAAATCCTATTAGGTAGGTATAAATATATATTTTAATCAAGTTACCTGCTTTGGCATATTGGCAAGATAATTTGTTTTCTTGTCAGTTGGCTTGGCGTCACCTTTCATGTTATTTGTTGGGGAATTAACAAATCAAGTTACCTGATTTTAAATAGATCGGTCAATAATGGATTTCAATGCTTTATTATTGACCGTTGTCAATAGCAACTGAGAAGGGAGAGAAAAACGATTTCTGGCGTTAATTAATCGGTCAATTATGGCGATGTTATAGGTTAGTAGTGGAAAAAATAAGTTTTAGTGGTGGGCAAAAAATCAAAATTATCTTCTGCAGCTAAAATTTTGCATGTGGGCTAGAAACTGCATTCTAAAAAACTTTTTCCAATAACTTTTTTCGATACTTTCAGAAATAACCCCACTTTTGAATTATTTTCTGGAAAAAATTAAAATTTGACAGATAATGCGAATGACGTGGCTACTATTTTTTTGCTTAATTTTCATCTCGATCGAAGCAGAACTTGATGCCAAAGTCAAATTTCGAATAAAGCTATTAATAAAAAAAATCCCATATGATGCGGACTTTACTGGTCACACTGTAAATGACATGTAGCTGTATACTACGCAGCTGTGCAAAAAGCTTTGTCACACTCAAATAATCGAAGCTTCAATTTATTATTTAGAACAAAAATCGATTCGAAACAATTGCATCTTATTAGGAGCTAAATAATATCGAACTTCAAAAGCGAGAACTTTAATAAATTACAAACACCGTTATCGTCTAGAGCTCGACGGTAAGAAATTTTGCTGCTATGTTAAAAGCAGCGTTGCCAGATATTCTTTTAAAAGATTTTCAAATAGAACAATAGAGTCCCAAATGGAGATGTCAGCGCAATTAATTGTCAGTGACAATTAACTGAGCACGGAAATTTCGTGAGCATTTGACGTCAAAGTGTTTATCCCAAGAAATTGGTAAGTTAATTATTAGTGTTTAGAATCTATTATGTTTTCATGTGTATCTACCATTAGTATTTCATAGGACGAGAAAACTCGCACTTTCTAAAAAACTCTCGCTTTTAACTCAGTGCCCCAAACCTCCATACCTAAAGGATCGTTTATTCTGAATTCACGATACTTTCTTATACATGTCTTATACAGGGTGTCCCGAAATTAGCGTGCAATATTTCCAAGGCGTAAACTATATCCAAAAATATGACAAAAATGTCCTATAAACATACCCCGAGAAATGCTCCTTTAGGGGGCTAGAGCCCCTTAAAGATGGTCCGGAAGGAAGTCTTTTTTTATAATAGTATGGAAACCCTTAAAGATAATGACATGAAAATTGGTACGTGCCTTCCAACCGATAAACTGTACATAACAGTTAGTTTAGAATAAAAATATTTCTTCCAGTGGCGTCGCACGGAGTGGGGCCGAGTGTAAATATTATCCTATATTTTTTATTTCTAGGATTTTTAATTTTACGTACAATATTTTAAGATCCTCGAGTTTTTTCTTTAAAAAAGTACCCCTTGTTTTATTTCGATAGGAGGCACCGTTTTCAAGTAAAATTAATTTTAAAATAAAACGTATTTTTCAAAAGAAAGGTTAGTCCATATGAGTTCAGGTAAATCCGAAAGTTAGCGTGCAATATTCCTAGGGCGTAAAGTACATCCAAAATGATTACAAAAATGTTCTATAAACATACCCTCAGAAATGCTCCTTTAGGGGACTAGAGCCTCTCAAAAGGGAGCAACAGAGCTAGAACTCACAGATGTTCATTTTGTGTATGGATTTTGTAATGGTAGTTCTACTGCCGCTGTAATAGAGTACAGGAGACGATTTCCGCATAGAAGAATACCTAGCCGTAGAAGATTTGCTACGGTCCATCGAAATTTAATAGAAAATGGATCATTTCAAAGACTTCATGCTATTACGAAAAAAAAATTTGCCCCCCTTTGAGAGGCTCTAGTCCCCTAAAGGAGCATTTCTGAGGGTATGTTTATAGAACATGTTTGTAATATTTTTTGATGTACTTTACGGCCTAGGAATATTGCACGCTAACTTTCGGATTTATTTGAACTCATATGGACTAACCTTTCTTTTGAAAAATACGTTTTATTTTAAAATTAATTTTACTTGAAAACGGTGCCTCCTATCGAAATAAAACAAGGGGTATTTTTTTAAAGAAAAAACTCGAGGTTCTTAAAATTTAAAAATCCTAGAAATAAAAAATATAGGATAATATTTACACTCAGCCCCACTCCGTGCGACGCCACTGGAAGAAATATTTTCACTCTAAACTAACTGTTATGTACATCTTATCGGTTGTAAGGCACGTACCAATTTTCATGTCATATTATTATAAAAAAAAGGCTTCCTTCCCGACCCTCTTTGAGGAGCTCTAGCCCCCTAAAGGAGCATTTCTGAGGGTATGTTTATAGAACATTTTTGTAATATTTTTGGATATACTTTACGCCCTAGGAATATTGCACGATAACTTTCGGATTTACCTGAACTCATATGGACTAACCTTTCTTTTGAAAAATACGTTTTATTTTAAAATTAGTTTTACTTGAAAACGGTGCCTCCTATCGAAATAAAACAAGGGGTACTTTTTCAAAGAAAAAACTCGAGGTTCTTAAAATATTGTACTTAAAATTTAAAAATCCTAGAAATAAAAAATATAGGATAATATTTACACTCAGCCCCACTCCGTGCGACGCCACTGGAAGAGATATTTTCACTCTAAAGTAACTGTTATGTACAACTTATCGGTTGGAAGGCACGTACCAATTTTCATGTTATTATCTTAAAGGGTTTCCATACTATTATAAAAAAATACTTCCTTCCCGACCCTCTTTGAGGGGCCCTAGCCCCCTAAAGGAGCATTTCTCGGGGTATGTGTATTGGACATTTTTGTCATATTTTTGGATATAGTTTACGCCCTAGAAATATTGCACGCTAATTTCGGGACACCCTGTATACATGACAAATTTTAAATTTTAACAAAGTCTTATAGACATACCTACTCTTAAAAATACTATTTTAACCTCTTCTTTTCTTTTTAGAAATTATTTTTTCTTCTTCCCCTGGTTTATTTGGTCGTTCTGGACCCTTTTAATTAACCTTTCCACATACTCTGTAGGTTTTAATCTATTTTTTCCTCACATTATGGCATCTCGACACACCAATTTTTAATTCCATAAAAGCTCCATTAAGGTTTTATACCACTTATCTTTTTCTTTTCTGCTAAAACCATCAGCAATACATTTTTCTGTCTCCTGATGATGAACGTTTTTACGTTTGAAACATATAGATACTTCTGAGCAAAAATTTTTTTTGTTCTATTAAATTTTGTGAAGGAAGACTTTTAGTTTTTTATTTCCTTTCCATTATATAGTTTAATGTTGTTTTAACTGAATAATTAATAAACCAGGACGTTTCCCTGCTTTTTTTCCATAAACCATTGTGGAAATATAAGTTTTTATTGCTCATTAAAATCTTTGTTTCGTATTTTTGTGTGTAAAAACCTTACAGCAAAAAACAATATCGGTGTTATAATATTGTTGTTTGCGATACTATTATTCTCTGTATGTAAATAGTGAAAAGGAAGCAAGATTGTTTTGATTGACAATTTTAAAATAATCATACCGAAAATAAATCTTGCAGTGTTCTAGGGTGCAAATCAAATTGCCATAGCTCCTTAAAACAAGGTAAGAAACTTTATCTACCTTAAAATTTCCGGCCAGTTATAATAATTTGTAGAAAAAAGGATGATTAAAAAGCAATTTCCAGAGACAGTTGGACACCATTAAAATAGTATGTAGTTACTCCCTACATTTTGCTGAAAGTGGCAAAATATTATACTTAATTCGTGAAAACGATTATCGATTATCCAACAGTGTTCTCTGTATCAAACATTTCGACAAAAACTATTAAACGTTATAAAAAAAGGTTTTTTTTTTTGGTCCTTTTTTTGTATTGTTTTTCGGCAACGTATCCCGATTTTTCCCTGGTCACCTTGCAATATTGGCGATAATAAAAGTTTTTTTTTATCGAGTGATACTAACTGGACTCTTTTTAAAGTTTCTCGCAAATCCTAAAAAAACTAGATTTTGCGAGATTTCTCGTTCGCGCATATCTTTGTCTCGTCTCGTTCTCTCGTTCTCGCGAGAGGAGAGTGAATCGCTAAATAACATTATGCTATTTTATACTTTTCAGGACGTTCTTAAAGAAACTTTATTTTTCATTCCAATTTTTTTATGCCATTTTTGATGTTTTTTGTAATTAGGTATGCTATAAAATTTGACGTTATTTCCATTCCACGGGCTTCGATTTTTAAAACTTTTTTAATAAATACTCTAATATTGGGTTTGTATCCCACAGACGGCGACATTGCTTCCTATACTGTGAAACAGGCACTATTCGTTTTTTTTTGTTCGAATAGAATGTTCGTCGAGCCGCTCGTTGAGCAAAGCTACCAACAAGACCGAGCTCCTTATTAATACAGCGAAAGCGACATACCACTTAACATTTTTGCAACACTTTTGTCGGGTTGCTTTTAATAATAATTAAGCAACCAGCAACTTTGACGGTGACAGCAGTGACATTGGCAGGCATTTTTTACTCACAATCAAAACGCCCCGCACTGAGAAAAAAGCCTTCTATTACTTATAAGAATTCACGGCAATAGGAAATAAGATGCTATCATAGAATGGTTTATAGCCATTATTGCTCTAAATACTCACACTAATTATCAAGTTCTATTGGAGGTTTAATGTGGTTTTATATGCTGTATTAGTCATTTTTCATAATAATATTTGCTTGCTACGGTTAATAAAGCATATATACTTACCACTAAAAATCAGTACTGTAGTCCTCAAAAATTTAAATAGCTTTTAGTGTGATATTGTTCTTGTCGTTTTTTAACATTACATCTATAATGCAACATGGTTTACTGAGATGGTAAAATTCGTCCATATATTATAAAGTCCAATACTAATGACGGGTTGAGCAAAATAAGGATCTTCTATTGCTTTATCTGACATGCAAAGTTTAAAAAAACTTAAATACAAGGACAGCTAGAAGACTTCGAACCACGATGTGACACGCGCTACAAATACGTTAAAACTAATATAGCGGCGCGCGGCGATTGCCGATCGCGGGTTATTGGTTCTAAAGGATACAAGTCGTTTTTGGGGACGCTGTTTTGCTTTCTTAATTGTAGAGAGAGCGCTTTACTGATGGAAACAAAATGCATCGCACTAAGAAGATTTATTTCTTAACAAAATTGCTGTATTAAAAGTAGTTCATTATTCAGCAAGACTGTGCTACTAATAAAACTGATTACTACCAATAAAAACACTGTTCTAGCAAATCTGGAATTGATATAACACTAAAGCGGGTTTGATACACTAGCAATTTAATTAATATGGGTTAATAAAAAATAAGCTATATGTCTCAGCAAACCTGTAAAACCTGTTGTATTAGATCATTTTCATCAGTACGGTTAACATAATTTTTGACTGGCTAATCAGGCGCTTTAATTGAATTTGTAATCTATTGTATTTTTTTTTAAAAGTCTTTTCACCCACATTACAGTTATATGGGTATTTCAACAGCACTTTGGCAACACGCCAAATTGTGACCTATACGACCTAGGTCGTAGAGTCGTAGACTCTATTACAAATGCCGTCAAGCTGTCATTTCGCATGCTTAATTATTTATGCACTGAACTGTGCCTTTTCAGGATGGAAACGAATTAACTTCTACGGGTCCGTACAGTGCGTTTAACTTCAATTAATTAATAATGGAAGGTAAGTATTTTAAACTGACGTTAAGATTATAACGTCCAAAATTTAATTTCTTTTTGTAGTTAATTTATCTTTGGTAAGCGACAAGACTTTTTTTGTATACTTTTCTAAGTTATATTCAAATTCAAATTCAAAAATATATGTATTTTCATTAAACAATAAATACATAAATTACAATAAGTAAATAACATAAACAAAGAAATTAAAATTTATGATCATCAATAAAAAAAAGTGATAAGTAAAAGCACACAGCAGATTTGCAAAGCGTAATGCTTGACTGCTAGCCTGTTTCGCTTTAAACGTGCATCATCAGAAATTTTTTTATAAACAGTATAAAACACGAGAAACTTTACTAGTACATTACTTACTGGACTTTTCTGTTAAGCACTAAACTTATAAGGCGGGAGTCAGGGCCGGATCTACACTGAGGAAAATGATCTAATACAACAGGTTTGCTGAGACACAGTTTGAATTAATAGCTTATTTTTCATTTTTCCATATTAAATAAATTGCTAGTGTATCAAACCCGCTTTAGTGTTATTTCAATTCCAGATTTGCTAGAACAGTGTTTTTATTGTTAGTAATCAGTTCCATTGGCAGCACAGTCTAGTTGAATAATGAACTACTTTTAATACAGCAATTTTGTTAAGAAATAAATTGTATCTTCTCAATGCGATGCATTTTGTTTCCAGTAAAACGCTTTCTCTACAATTAAGAAAGCAGAATAGCGTCCCCAAAAAAGAATTGTATCCGTTAGAACCTATATTCCACAAGCCGTTGGTTAGGGTTCGTAGCGATTGGCAGTCGCCTCGCGCCGTATTATTAGTTTTAACGTAGGTCACATCGTTGTTCGGAGTCTTTTAGCTGTCCTGTCTGAATTTAAATTTTATTGATCGTACCAATACCTGTTTCAATCATTTTATTTTTACTTTGCATGTCAGATGAAGCAATACAAGATTCTTCTTTCGCATAACCCATCATTAGTAGGTATCTATATATATTGGACTTTATAATCTGTGGATGAATTTTACCGTCTCAGTAAATCATGTTGCACACTAGATAGTCATAATAGACAATGTTAAACGACAAGAACAATATCACACTAGAAACTATTTACATTTTTGAGAACTAGAGTACTTACTTTAGAGGTAAGTAATATATTATGATGATTAATATCAAATTTCATTACAACTGCCAATCGGAACTGATACAGTATGTAAAACCATATTATAACACCCCCCAATGGAACTTGATAATTGCTGTGAGTATTCAGAGCAATAATGGCTATAAACAGTTCTACGGTAGCAATAACTGCTATTTCCTATTTGCTAAATTACCGTGATATTATCACTAAACAACGGTCTAGCAATTTTCTTTGTCTTACAGTACTATTTATTTTTTAAAGAAAATCAAGGAAACTTAAAACTTTTATACATAGCGCCCTCTGTAAAACAAAATACAAATTAGCAACCATCACATTACTTTTTTATTAAGTATGAAATTATCTTTCAAACGAGCTTAAATTTGTTCAAATTGCATGAAATATGTGAAAGATACAGTACTTTTAGCAATAACTAATGTACCAGCTTCCCCAACCATTATTTTTGGAGATACGGCAAAAATCCTTACGCCTTACGGCCAAACTGCCGCAAGAATGGACAAGAGCTTGCCATTACCGATATCAAAACAGTACTATAACGGGGCTATTTTTAGAATAACCTGAATTTTCTATTTTGTCCTGTGAGGTCAAGCGCCAATCAGACATCTTTAATAATAATTTCCAGTGTTTTCTTTTTGCCATTTTTCACACAACCACTTTTTAAGGTGGTTGTGGTTTACATATACATTTCCTTTCCCGAAAACTTATGACCAATACTTTCCGAGATACAGCCGCTGGTCAACGTTAACGGGACACCCTGTACCTTTATATTTACGATGAAAGTATTTTTTCTTTAGTGATTGACACAGGCGTATATTATGTCGTAGGCTGATAGTGAAATCCGTCATTTCATGAAAAGCCTAGTCATATCATGCTGCACGCTAAAAGGTATATTTGCAACTGGTTTGTTCGTTGTCCCCCAGAGCATTTTTTTCAATTTTTTTTAAATTTAATTTAAATTTTATTTTTATAAAATAATATTAGTTGAAAAAATTGAAAAAAAATGCTCTGGGGAACAACGAACAAACCAGTTGCAATATACCTTTTAGCCACGCTTCATGATATGACTAGGCGTTTCATGAAATGACGGATTTCACTATCAGCCTACGACATATACATTAATTCAAGAAACGAGTAAAAAGTCCTTTTACCTAGTCGCTAAAAAAATATTCGCAGAACTTGACGCATTTGAGTTGGTTAATAGATAATAGAAGATAAGTTTTTTTTTAGTAAAAAAAATGTATCCCCTCCCTATAGTTTGGGGCTGTATGCGCGCCTTAATAGACAATGCATATTTACAGAGATTTTAATGAGATTAACGTAGTAATTTTAATCATTCATCCTGCAATTTCTAGCTACCTCACACAGTGAAAATAACAAAATGCATATTGTTTATAAAAACAAACATACGTGCACATGCATAACCAAAACTATTACATATTTAAACACATGCAAATATTAAACAACCAACACTAAAATTTGTAACAATAAGCAGCATGCCTAATAAACTAATAATCGTTGTAGAACGGTTTAATTTCTATGTAATAAGTCAGTTTCTCATTATAATTTAACCTCTCGACTATAGAAACTTACACAATAAGTCACACAATTCAGGGTGAATACGTGAATAGCGCCACCTGGGAGAGGAGGAAACATTACAATCGTAAAGTTTGCCCTTGTGGCAAAGTCTTACAAGATCAACAGGGACGTACCAAACTAAATGTTTACATGGTCTCCATCATTTTATATCATTTGATAAGGTTTTTATTTTTATAAATTGTGGTCGTGAGCTATGACCAACAACAAAAATAGCAAAGATGGACAAATCATTTTATTCATAAACGTACTTTTTCGCCGAGAAGGCATCTCACTGTTTATAGATGATATTCTATCCAACGACGACAGATCAAGATAGACATCATCCTTATCATAACAAGCCGACAAGAGTTCAAATGCAAAGGTCCAACAGGTTCCTTACGAGTTCCACAATAAAACCACGTGAAAATATACAATAATTTTTACTCTAGAATAATACGCTGCTGTCGAAGCACCGAAAGAGTCACTCCTTTTGCGTGTTATTCAGGGACGTATCTAGGAATTTTGGCGCCCCGGGCGAATAGCAGTTTTGCGCCCTACCAGACAATCTTAAATCTAAAATTATACATCTATAAATTTTAGTTTAAAAAAATATGTTAATAACAGTGGCGGCTCGTCATTTGTTAACTATAGGCGCAATTTTTTTAAGACCACGCCCAAATTTGGTCAATAATTTTTAGTAAATATTTTTAAAATTTATGGTTACCTACTTATTTTATTGAAAATAAAATAAGATAAAAAAAAATAAAAAAGGGCAATTTATTTTTCATTAGTGGGTACATTGTATAGTAAGTAAAGTCCAATATTCTGTTTTTATTTGCAGCTAACTTATCCTGAATAACAGCTTTATGAAAGTTAGGAATACCTGTATTATATTTTTTCTCAAATATTCCACATTCATAGTCGTTTTGGCATCAAAACCGTTCATTTTTATTTTAAAAAGTCTTTACTACCCCAAAATAATAACAAAAATATTAAGAAAAACTCCAAATAATAAATGTATACAGCAATTAAGACGCAATGAACTCAACGGCGCACATTTAATTTGTGCTATTAGAATCGTGCTTTCCCCCACTACACCTGCTAGTACAAGATGCACAGGGAAACAGCAGAAACCCCGCCCCCTTTAACGCATGCGCGACTTATGATTTTCTACGCGCCACACGATTGCTCTTGGCAACCGGCTTAGCGAGAGCTATTACACCACGTTTCGTTCGATTGTTTGACGGTACGTTAAAATAGGAGGGTTCTAACTTAGATTACGGTATCATATTATTATATAAGAAGATAAATTTAAATGAACATTATTTTTTCTTTATGGGGGGATTCTTTATGGACAATGAGGGTACAAGTGCTCCTGTGGAAAAACCGCCACTGATTAACAGACTTAAACTTAACATTCTTGAAAAGAAAAATTGTTTGTTCGGACTTTTTTTTATAACCGACCAGAAAATATACACTTTCTGGACAATTTTTCGTCTAGAAAATAACCTTTTTCCGATCGCAAGACCGGAAAAGTGACGTTAGAGACAGGAAAAGATTTTTCCGGTCCCTGTTTTTTGTTTCCCCAATCGCTCTTCGATAATATCAAGCTACCTTGATTTCGTTACTATGACAACAACATTTCGATGTATTGTCGAGTGACAGTTCGTTGATTTTTAATTTGTTGTCTATGTCAAACTTGTTTTGCGAGTGCGCAAATTTATAAATATGAATACAGATTTTGAATTATCGGACACGGAAAATGAGATTCCAGAAGAAATTTTGGAAGCAGCAAGGAAAGCGACTTACGATATATTACCAGTAAAATCAAAATCCCGTTACGAGAAGTCATACGACGCATTTAAAAATAATATAAAATAATTTAATGTAAGTATATCGAAGTGTCGGTCTTAAAAAAAAATATTGTACGTCACGCAACCGAAAATTAGTGTTTTTCAGGTCTCTCCAAGCTTGCTGCTGCTTGTCTGGACCTGAAAAAGACTACTTTCTGGTCTTGTAACGTAAATTACTATTGTCGTGGCAACTGACAACTCACGTAGCAACGCAATGGAATCGCGCGCGGCGCATTTTCTTTAAATATCGGCGTTGCCAAATGTCAAAAACAATCCGGACCGTAATTGTATTAGTAAATTTTTATATTATTTCTAATGACCATTTTGGCACCTTGTTAATATGGCGCCCCGGGCGGTTGCCCCCATTCGCCCCCCCCCCCCTTGCTACGTCACTAAATCATATGAATTATGACCAAAAAAAATTGCTGAAATTAAACTTTAAGTTCCTAATTCTACGGCTAGGGGCTGTACTTGCTATGCTATGATACTAAGGGCCGTTTGCAAAGGTTCCACTTACATCTTATTCATACGTAAGTGGCACCTAAATCTAAGATGCACCTTAATGTTTATTTGATTTGCTAAGGTTTCACTTACCGAAAGTTTAGCTAAGTTATAGGTAAAAGCGGCAACGTTGGAAAATATAGTAACTAACTAGGGATATTTTAACCTTTATGGTAATTTTTATGTCATAAGTCAAGGGGAATCGAAAGTTTGTTTACTTTGTTTATTATTCTTGATATTAAAGGTTTTATTTATGTATTAATACTTACTAATCATAGGGATACTCTACTTCGGCTTCAATTTCAACTAAAATTAATACTGCTGTGTTTTTTGTAAAGCGAAATTTTTGAAAAAAAGTAAGTTGATCAAAGGAATGAAAATATTCACTCCGATTATAGATCCTCCTAGGAACTCCAAATATTACTTAATTTATTTCATCAAGCTCATCATCTTCAACTATTAATAAATTCCTTTCAAATAAAGCCTTTTTCAGCAGAAAATTCTTTAAAAATGAGAAAATGGGGTTAGAATCAGTTAAGGTGCGGTTTAAGCCGTAAAAATCTTCGGCTTAATATTATGTCTATTTAAGCCCAGCTTATGTGCCGGATGATCGACTGTGGGCCGTTTGCAAAGGTTCCACTTACATCTTATTCATACGTAAGTGGCACCTAAATCTAAGATGCACCTTAATGTTTATTTGATTTGCTAAGGGTTCACTTACCGAAAGTTTAGCTAAGTTATAGGTAAAAGCGGCAACGTTGGAAAATATAGTAACTAACTAGGGATATTTTAACCTTTATGGTAATTTTTATGTCATTAGTCAAGGGGAATCGAAAGTTTGTTTACTTTGTTTATTATTCTTGATATTAAAGGTTTTATTTATGTATTAATACTTACTAATCATAGGGATACTCTACTTCAGCTTCAATTTCAACTAAAATTAATACTGCTGTGTTTTTTGTAACGCGAAATTTTTGAAAAAAGTAAGTTGATCAAAGGAATGAAAATATTCACTCCTAGGAATTCCAAATATTACTTAATTTATTCCATCAAGCTCATCATCTTCAACTATTAATAAATTCCTTTCAAATAAAGCAATTTTCAGCAGAAAATTCTTTAAAAATGAGAAAATGGGGTTAGAATCAGTTAAGGTGCGGTTTAAGCCGTAAAAATCTTCGGCTTAATATTATGTCTATTTAAGCCCAGCTTATGTGCCGGATGATCGACTGTGCAACGGAAAATAATAGTTTAAGTGACACTTAAAGTTTAGCCCAACCTAAAACGTCTTAAGTGGAACCTTTGCAAACGGCCATAAGTCCTCAATTTCTACAATACCTTCAATACGACGTAGGTCATTAATTAAGTTTCTATAATCTCAGTAATATCCTGTATACATTTTGTAATAACATTTTTTTCGTAGTTACGGTGTGGAGAAGGGTAACGACTGAAAGTACTAAAAATTCTGTTACTTTGGTCTGCGTTAACCGAATTTAACAAACTATGGCTTATTTTAAAGAACGTTTGATCCTGATTGAACTTTTAAATAAATGTTAATAAAATTACTTCGTGTGGTTAATAATAGAGGACTCTTTTAATAGTATATTATTTAACTAGCGTATAATATAGCCATTATACGCGAGTCAAATACTATACTTTATCTACGACTATTCAGTATTCAAAAAATTAGAAAATGCATTCAGAGCAACACATTTTATTAGAATAGGATATTTTTACATAAAAAGGTAGGCAATTAATGGTATTTCTTAACTAAAAAATACAATTCACCAATGTTAACAATATAGGAACGAAAGAAAAACTCAGTCTTCCTCCACAAAGTTTAATGATAAAATTATTTATCAAAAGTCTCTACATGTTTCGAACGTAGTGACGTTCATTATCAGGAGACAGAAAATAAAACTTAGTGCTGATGGTTTTAGCAGGAGAGAAAATGGTGTCGAACCTTAATGGAGCTTTTTTGGAATTAAAAATTTGATATGTAAATCAAACTTAATATGATGAAAATAATGAAATTTAAAAACATACTGAGTATATGAGAAGTCAGTAACTGAGGTCTAAATCAACCAAATAAACTAGGGGGGAAAGAAAACATTTTTTTCTAAAAAAGTGTCGAGAAAATTTAAATTTTTTTAAATTAGGTAGGAAATTGTCATTGTGAGGACAAAATTAGAATTACATGTAGGTTATGAAAGTTTCATTCAAGAAATTTGTTTAGTGGGGTACTGAGGTTTCAAACTCAGTAACCCCGCATTTAAAATTAGCCTGCGAACACTAATGTCCCAGTTAATAGAAATCATGACTAGGGCACTCAGTCTTTCATCTGCCATTAAATTAGGAGGCAAAGTTTTTACTCTTTTCATTGTCGAAAAAGGTAACGTTGCCAAAACTGACAGTAGAGGGTTTATTCCTGGATAATAAATATTATTACATTTTTCTAACACTTTAAAGACTTCGGTGCCAGGATCAATGTTAGCAACTTCTCTACACCAAATTTCGTACTCAGCCTTAACTGCAGAAATAGACATATTAACATTTGACATAGTTTTTCCAATTTTCGTAGTTCATCAATTGAAGCAAAGCCGGAGAAGTGCGCGTGACTGTATTTCAGCAATTTGCAGAGTTTCCAAACTGTTACGTAGAAAATTTAATAGTGTAGGAAAGATGTTTAATGTGTCCTATATTGTCGAAATCAGAGCTCTAATAATATATGGATATTTCGCATAATACATAGGCATGGGGAATAAGCATTCTATACTTTTTTTATAAGCCTGTGCTTGATCCTCATTGATTTTGAGGTCGTAAGATTTTGACAAGATGTCTGATTTATTTTCAAAATATTTTTTTTTTGTGATGTTTATTTTTTATTAAAATGAAATAGAACAACTGTTTGTGTATTAACAAAAACAGGTTCCTTTTGTCCTAGTTTAAGAATTTTCTTAGTAAATCTTTTCATACCTATATTGGCAGATTTAATATTTTCAAGTATATATGAATCGTCAAAGTACGTATCTACACCTTTTATTACACCTTTGGTTTCAAGAATATGATTCGGAATTAGGCTTGCCAGAAGTACCCCTTTTGGGGGTACAATACCCCTTTTTATAATTATATTTTTTAAAGTACCCCTTTTTGAAAAACCTAAAAGGGGTACCGAAAATACCCCATTTTATGTTTTTATTGTTTCTTCCAATTAAAGTTGAATTTTTTTAAAGCATTTTTATAGTTTGTTACACTGTTTTTGTGGTTTTCTTGAGGATTCTGTGTTGTGTATTTTATTTTCCTAATGAAAACTCAAGCACAAACATTGAAAAAAGGGCGTGGCTCCCAAAAAAGTTTCGCCTGCGGCGCTATTTTTTAAGTGTCTTCTTTAATTACCCCCCCTCGCCCCCCCAACTAAGAGTATACGCGCCTGCCTGCATGTAGATAAGTACCCCTTTTTCCAAATTTATATCTGGCAAGCATATTCGGAATAAATGCACGCAGTTCTACTTGTTCCAGACCTGGAGATTTAATTAAATTATTGGCATCTTGAAGAGAGCGAAATTGTGCTCTTACTCGATTTTTTCCGACTGATTTTAACAGTTCTTTTAACTTTTGAGGGTAACATTTTACCATTATGACAGTGTTATTTTTCCCGTTAATGCATATCATGGTAGGGTAACACAGTGTTATAAATGCCTGAAATATGTACATATTTCAAAACAATGTAAAGCCAATGTTGAGCTTTGTATTTCATGTGGAAAAAATAAAATCGAAGATAATGAACACCTGTGTAATACAACAGACATGCGCTGTGTACATTGTAAAGTAGGTACTCATAAATCCAATTCTAAAACCTGCCCATTTTTTATCAAACAACAAAATATCAAAAAAGTTATGATTGACAATAAGATAACCTTTCGGGAAGCTGAAAACCTTTATGATAATTCATATGCAAATATTACAGTTAGTAACAGATTCAATCTACTAAAAGATAATGATGACTATAGCGCAAACTTTCCACCATTATCGAATAATAAACAGACATATAGTCAATAGCCTAGACAAATACCAAAAAGAATACCACTAACTTTTTCGCAACCCATGGCCAGTACTAGTAAAAATGATTTATCTAATAATAAGAAAAGGAAGCACACTTCGCCTAATTCTCCTAGTTCAATGTTTCCTTTTGTCTTTTGTCCAACTACCCAACTTCCCCCTAATAATAATATAAATATTAATTCTAAAAAATATGACATGGAAAAAATGATCACTGAACAAAATCAGCTGATCGATATTTTTGCTGGGTACTTTGTTAAGCTTATGGGAAATTTTAATTCTTTAGATGAACTTAAAAATGTGCAAATAGATATTTTAAAAAAAGATTTGGTAGAAATTGTTAAATCTTCGACACATAATGAATCCAACAAATAAAGTAAATAAAATAAGAATTTTGCAGTGGAATTAGCAATCTGCTGTAGCCAAAAAACGTAGCCTTGAAATATTTTTATATCAAAACAACATTAATATTGTCTTGTTAAGTGAAACCTGGTTTCGTCCTGGTAAAAATGTCTCTTTCTCAGGATATAACATTCATCGTGAATGGTAAAGCTGGTGTTGCTATTTTCATTTCAAAAAAACGATCTTATTGTCCAATAACCTTTGTACGCAATTTTAATCCTGGTGTAATGGTTTGCAGTATAGAGATTACTGTTGATAATAAACCAATTTCCCTAATTTCGATTTATCGGCCACCTAATATTAGAACAAATAAAGGTGATTGGCAGAATATTTTTTCGCAAATAACAACCCCTTATCTTATAGGTGGGGGCTTAAATGCGCATAGTGGAGCGTGGGGCTCCTATAAAAACGACTCTATGGGAAAACAGATTCTAAATATTATAGAAGATCTTGACTTAGTAATTTTAAATAATGGTTCTGGTACCAGACGGGTCCAGCCTGGAGCTGGAAAGTCAGCTGTCTATCTAACTCTTTGTTCTCCCGTTATATCTACCAAATTTAACTGGACGACCGATTCTGATTCACTTGGATCAGATCATTTTCCAATTTTAATAAATCTGGATTTGTCTACAACAACACAAGGTAAAATTCACCCTAAAATCAAAGGGAATACGAGAAAAGCTGACTGGAAAACGTATACCAGTACTATCGATATGAAATTTAAAAAAGCTCCTTTACTTAAAGACATTAAAGAAAAGTACAATTATTTGGTAAACTGTATAAATGATGCTACGCAAATAAGCATATCGATAAATAGGCCTTACTCCATGCACCGCCGCCCGCCTCCACCTTGGTGGGATCCAGTAGATTGTGATGAGGTTATTCGCAAAAGAAAAGATGCACTAAATGAATATAAAAACCATTCCACTCTAGAAAATTATCTAAAATGCAAAAAAATCGAGGCGGAAACAAAAAAGATTCTTAAAAAGAAAGCCAGGGACAGTTGGATTTCATGGTGTTCCAAACTAAATAAAAATACTCCTTCTCAACTATTATGGTCTCAGGCAAAAAAAATTACTAGAAAAAATATATTTCAAAAACCCTCTAGCAGTCAATGGTTCGAAGAATTATTTCACAAGGTTGCACCTCCGACGGTACTAAATAACCCGGACGGAGATCTGGATGACCTCCCAAATAATCACTTTCTTTGTAGATGCTTTTCTATAAACGAATTAGATTGTGCTTTAAAAAACACAGAAAACACGGCTCCTGGCTACGATGATATACTGTATTGTATGTTGTCACATCTACCTTTTAATGCAAAAAACTTACTGCTAGATATTTTTAATAGTATATATCTTTATGGTACAAAAATCGAGGATTTTGAAAAAGTTGTAGTGATACCTATACAAAAACCAGGCAAAGATCTTAATTTGTGCACCTCCTATCGTCCTATTTCATTGCTATCTTGTATTCAAAAAACATTAGAAAGGCTTATTAAATATAGTTTGGAATATTGGCTTAATAACCAAAATCTTCTGCCGGAATGGATATAAAAAAGGTTTTGCCAACTTGCCAAATGCCAATTAAACAAAAAAAAAAAAAAAAAAATTAACGAAACACGGTTTATCTTACCTAAAAAAAGAAAAACATGAAACCAATCAGTATTACTTTATAGCGTAAAACTTTGCTGATATATCCACGTGGTTTCATTCATGAACTCGCGATGAACCTGGTGGACTTTAGCAATATAAGTCTTGTCGGCTTTTTGTGAAAAAGAGAATGCAATATCTATTGCTCGATCATTGTTGGTTATGACAGTCCTTTATTTTTTTACATTAGATCCCAAGTTGCTGCATGGACATTGGACAGCTCTATACTTTCTTATTTCAGATGCAAATTAACTAAATACATGCCATGCATGGGCCTATCCGTACGCCACTGGCAATCCCCATTTGCAAATGGAGGTGAGAACTTGGAAACGAAATTACAAGTTGTAATTGCCAACACCAAGACCGCAACTCGGGCAACGGCCTTTACTGGCCTGGACAAAGTTCGGAGTTTCTGGATATTTGCGAATAAGATAACGATACGTGGGAAGACTTTAACAATGCGGAAGAGATAATTAAGAAAATTGGTGACCTTTACCTTGACACTATGTAATCTTGTGGTTTTCAATGTTGTCATTTTTCGTGCATCTGAACGTTATTAAGAGCAATCTATACCAGTGGCGGCTCGTGACTAGCAAGTCGGGGGGGGGGGGGGGGGGCGCTGGCTTTAAATAATGCGGATAACTATAATCAAATCGTTTATTTTTGTTAAACATACCAAATAACAAATAACACTAACAAATTAAATTATTTTTTGAAGTGAAAGTCAAATCTTCGTTTTTTTTTCGGAAATAAACTTCTCGGTGACTTTGTTATTAAAATTATCTATATCCCGAACCATCGCTTTTTCGATTGACAGCATTGCTAAAGCTGCATATTAGACGAAATTTTCCAACTTTATAACATAACTAATAAATTAGTCAAAACAAAACATCAGCGGCATCGACAGGTCGCGTCGCGTCGAAACGCGAACATCTGTTTTTGGACCGAAATTTTGGAGCCCCATCCGTGCAGCTCGTTGTGTAGGTGACGTCACGCCTCCGTAGTCATCCTATCTATTTTTTCGAGGACAATCTTCTCAAAAAACCGTGTGAGGCGAGGTACTGTCGGATTTAATCCCCTAATGGGGGGGCAGCCTACCGACTAAACTCCCCGTGTTCCGCGCCATAGCCGTATAAACCTTTAGACCACACGTCTTAGTATTTCAGCTCTGCACGCCTAATGCGTAAGTTCTTGTGTGGTAGGTAATTTTTTTTTTGGAGACTTTTTGTAGGCTTTTTTGTTTACTAACTACTTAAACTAGATATGGCAGCGTCTAGTTTAACGACTCCTTGCTTGGTATAATACTTCTTGTTGCCTTCTTCTTTCTATGTTCCAGCAGCAATTTCCGACATGATTATGATAAAGAATACGTGCTTCGTGCTTCACCGTTATTTTTTTTTTAATGAAACGCATTGTATATTTTTACATTTTAAGGTTCTGCGATTAATTTCGGACATTTTTTTATAAAATATGTGCTATAACTTTAACTGTTGTCGAAATATCAGCATTTCATGTTTCAAAATAGATAACTTATCTACCTGCATTTATCGTCATCTAAAATGTTTCTAATTTTGAAATTAATATTCAACCAGTAAACGTTAAATATATGTCAATAAATTGTACTTAAATATAATTTTTCCATATCGGCGGCTAGTTAGGATGAAGGGCTATTGAGTGGCCACCTAGATCGCCCCATCTCAACCCGCTGGACTTTTTTTTTGTAGGGTTATGCTGAAAAGGGCGATGGTAAACTCGGCCGCTTTAAGAGATTATGTACTAATCCCACAGGTAAACTCGGCCTGCTAGAAATTTTATGCCTTAATCTTCATAGGTAAACTCGGCCGGTAGGTGCCCCTTATTATGATTTACGCCCTCTCCAATCGGTTCTAAAAGGTGTATTGGCAACCGGTTTGTTCGTTGTTATCAGACCATTTTTTAAATTTTAAATATTTGTTATACTGAACTGGTCGCAAATAACCATAGTTATCATATTAAAATTAAAGAAGAAGTACTAACAGTAAACATTTTCGTTACCCTAACACAATTAGTACAGTTGAAGTAATCTCGGCCGCTTTTGATACGTGTGCTAATGGCCACAACTTATATACCTGGGCGACCAGGCCGAGTTTACCTGTACAGCTTAAGACCTTATTTTGACCGCGAGGATTAAAATATCTTAAGCGGCCGAGTTTACCTCTGCCCAAGATGCCCGCTGAAAATTTAGTTTACAAATCTAAGCCCGGTTCGGTAGATACGTTTAAGGAGTCTAATTGACGAATAATGTTTGAAATTTCTTCACAAGTGGTACAAAATATACAACAGGAGTTTTTAGATCCATTGATCTATTAGTGGAAGACATTTTCAACATCTTATAAAATAATTTATTTTCATATTGTGTGGGTCGCCTAATTTGGTTTAAACGTTAAAAAAATGCCCAGAATTGACCGCAGAATCTGAAAAACCCTGTATAAAAAATTGCATCAATCCCGTTTATACATTTGTCTTGCATATTATGATACGAACTGTTTGAAGGACACTGTGTACTTACTGATATTCTGTAATATGATTTTTTAAACTAAGCTGTGATAAAACTTACCACATACAGAACTTCTTAATCGACACCCTTAACATAACCATTTAGCGAGCGTAAGAATCCCCCCAAAGAAAGTAGGGCTCCAAAGCAACTATATATTTTGCTAATTTATTACTTTTCCGCTCCGACATCTTAACATCCTTATAAAAGCTGCTCCAATTTTCAAAATTAAATTCCCTAAATCTACAAGCGTTCAACCAAATTTTCCTTCCAGGATTGGGCTGGTGAAATTTTTTCTTCGTTGTTTAGAAAATATCGTTTTGTTTGCAAAACTTAAAATATTATTTTTGAAGAAGTAGTCCATACTCAAAGTGGAGTTAAATGATATAGAAAAAAGAAAAGCACAAAGTCTTTCTCCACAATTTTTTATTCGAATAACTAGGCGAACCTAGAATGATTCATAATAAATTAAATCGACATGTTTCGAGTGTACAAACACTCATCATCAGGAAAACGAAGTAAATGGTACAATGCTGATGTTGTTAGCAGTAGAGAAAATAACAAGTGAGACTAAGCCGTAATGGAGCTTTTAATGGTACATACGAGGAGTGAAAACATTTTGAATAGTCAAAAGACAGAAAAGATTTCAGCATACTGAAAAGTCAAGGACTAGTGCAAAGCCACTGTCTTGGGTGGGAAATGAAGAGAAAAAAATAAGGAAGTTTTAAAAAGACTTTGTAAAAATCATTTTTAAGTGTAAGTGATGAAAAATCTTTAGTTTAATTCAACTATGTCGGAGACATGTGAAAGTGGTAAAATAAGAGGGAAAGAAAAAAGAAAATATTGTTTTTCGTAAAAGTCATGCAGATGTTTTCTGTAAAAGATAAAAAAAAGGGAATGTAATAAATGAAATGTAATAAAATGAGGTAGATTGGCTTACCATTTAGCTTGATACTGAGGTTTAAAGCTCAACAAGCAACACTTTTGTTGAATGCAATTTCATTGTGATATCTTGATAATATTATGACTAATTTTACCCTCACAATGTCTTACAGACATATACTTAAAAATGTTTTATAAAATTTTTTAAATAATCTTCGACACTTTCTTTCTAGAAAGGGTTTTTCTTCTTTCCCAGTTTATTTGGTTGGTTTAGACCCCCTTTACTGACTTCTCACATACTCAGTATGTTTTAACTTTCATCAATTTCTTTATATTGTGTCTCTTCTACACATCATTTTTTAATTCCATAAAAGCTTCATTAAGGTTCTTCACCATTTTTTCTTCTGCTAAAACCATCAGTACTAAATATATTTTCTGTCTCCTGATGATGAACGTTTCTACGTTCGAAACATGTAGAGACCCTTGAGAATCATTCTATTAAACTTTGTGGAGGAAGACTCTTTGTTTTTTCTTTCTTTCCCATACTTTCAACTCCACTTTAGGCATGGACTATTTCTTCAAATTAAATTATATAAGCCCAGAATAATAGTTGGCGTTATCCATGATAATAGGCGACGGTTCTTCCATGTTTGGTAACAATTTTTCTTCAAACTATTTCTAAAAGTTTTCACTATTTATCGAATCATGATCACCAGATTTCAGGCCAGACTTGGAAATTAAATTTGCATTATTCAAATCCATTTTCTGAACTAGCATATAGAATAATATACCGTACACCCTCTGACGATATTTTTTAACTGTATATTCAGGTTTCATCCAGAAAAACAGGTTTTAAGGGAAATTGAGAGTTGCCGTTACTCTTAAATTCTCTTAAAAATTCTACTCGTTTTTGGGTTACATGGGGGTTGCTATTAAAAAACGCCTGTTTGATATACCTAGTACATTTACGCCATTTAAATTAACATTTTTTTAAACAGTCCGCTAATGAACCGGTGGACATTTCAACACCATCAATGATTACTTTAAGGTTTAGTTGTATTGAGCGAATGGTAACGTGTTCACCTGCTCTACACATCCTACAAAGACGCTCTCTTATGATATGTTCATGGCAATCTGTGTCCATCTTTTCAGAGTACGCCTGTATGTGTAGAACACTGAGGAGTTTTTTTTCTAATGCTTTTTTCGTCTATGTCGGTTATATTTTTAATTTTTTTAAAATTTTCCATACAGGTCGTGAAAATTTCAAAAAATATATAAATTAACCTTTTATTTTGAAAGTATGAGAGATAGGGCAAACATTTATACAGTGTCCGCAAGAAAGTCCGCATCAAATGGGATTTTTTTTATTATTAGGTATAGGTAAAAATTGAAAAAGCAGTTAGTTTTTGCTTACCTAAAAACCAAAAATGACATATACTGAACCAGCTGCACGACTTGCGTTACCTGTCAAATTTGACATTTTTAATAAAATAGGTTCAAAAATGCCCTTATTTATAAAAATATCGAAAAACTTTATTCGAGAAAGTTGTTTATTTAGGCACTTTTAGCATCTGTACGAAATGTTGACAGTCTAATACAATTTTTATTTTTTGCTAGATTCTTGAAAATTTTGATCAACCCTCGTAGATTAACTTTTATACATCGATGTAAAACTATTTGCCTTTACTTCATTTGTAATCTTAATGCAATTTTGTGTAAAATTTTTTTGCTTCAAAAACTGAAATTGTTATTGATCAGTATGTAATGTTTGATGCAAAGTTTATCTAATTACATCATTTTTGTCAAAACCAACATTTCTCATTTTTCTTAAGTTATTAAACAGATGTACAAAAAGAAAATATTAGGAAGCTTTCGTTGAAATTTTAGTTAATTATTACTATTAAATTAAATTAATTATATTAAACTATATTTTTGTTGAATAAAATATTTCGAGCGATTAATATTTCTTCTTTTTGATCCAATATTAATTAAGTAAAATTTCAACGAAAGCTTCCTAATATTTTTTTTTGTACTTTTGTTTACTAACTTAAGAAAAATGAGAAACGTCGGTTTTGGCAAAACTGATGTAATTAGATAAACTTTGCATCAAACATTACATACTGGTCAATAACAATTTCAGTTTTTAAAGCAAAATAAATAATTGGAAACAAAAATTTTACACAAAATTGCATTAAGATTACAAATGAAGTAAAGGCAAATGGTTTTACGTCGATGTATAAAAGTTAATCTACGAGGGTTGATTAAAATTTTCAAGAACCTGGCAAAAAATAAAAATTGGTTTAGACTGTCAAAATTTCGTACAAAGGCTAAAAATGCCTAAATAAACAACTTTCTCGAATAAAGTTTTTCGATATTTTGATAAATAAGGGCATTTTTGAACCTATTTTATTAAAAATGTCAAATTTGACAAGTAACGCAAGTCGTGCAGCTGCTTCAGTATACGTCATTTTTGGTTTTTAGGTAAGCAAATACTAACTGCTTTTTCAATTTTTACCTATACCTAATAATAAAAAAAAATCCCATTTGATGTGGACTTTCTTGCGGACATTGTATAACTAAAGTGGCACATTAATGAGGACATTAAATGTCGAAATATCAAAATATTTAAAAAACTGAGATACGGTTAGGACGTGCTTTACGAAAGGTGAAAAGTTTATGACGAGCTATAAGATTATAGAAAAATATATAGGTTGTTCCATTTAATAAAAGTGATATTTTTCAATTAGAAGTTTTCTGACTTTGGTCCTAGAAAGTAAACACCTTGTAAATGAGACGTCAAATATTTAATAGTGAATATGTATTTTTGACTTTATTTAGTAAGTATAAAAATTATAAATCGCTTAATGTCAAAATTTAAGTAGCATTTTCACAACAACGAGATGCTTGCAAATGCAAAATTTCCCTTATAAGTCGAACGAATAAAGTGGCACATTAATAGGATCTACAAAATATCTTCTTACTAATTTTTCGTATCTCTTATAGTTTTTGAGATATCTAATGAAATGTGGTTTTTATCTTTTTGTCAATATCTCGGAATCCATATAAATTTAAACTAACTGACTACCTGAATTAACAATCAATCAGTTATTCCGTCGTTACAAGTAATTTGATTCATTGCTAATTTTTCCAATTTATTGAACAATTCACACAATGGGCTTTACGGAACAGCACAAAACATTCATGGTTGAAGCTTATTTTCGAGACGGGGTTAGAGAAAATGGTGAGTGCAATACAATCCGGGTTTGTGCATGGACGATTTTCAGGAACATTTTCCTAACGTTGCTTTTATTGCTGGGGATTTTTATCATTGCCTGAAAATAACCGTGGCTGTGTTTAGGGAAACAGGTTCTATACAACACAAAAAAGGAGCAGGAATACCATCTGTAAGAACAGAAGAAATTGTTGCAAACGTTCGTGAAATAATTCATAATACGTCAACAAATTTTATAAGACGCCTGTCCCAAGAAGTGGGAAGATCAATGGCCAATTTCAGCAATTTATATAATTATTTTTCTTTTTCTTTCTGTATATTCTTACTTTGTTAATTTTGTAAACAACAAAAATAAATTTGTATTTGTCTACTTATTTTATTACTCCTTAGTTTGGCATATCATGTTATAATATGAATTTGACAAAATTTTAACCTAGATTGGGTTAGATATATCGTCCCCATATCATTGTGATCTAAACCAAGCCCTACGTTTTTTAATCCAAGCCCTCTTTGATGCAAACAATTTTTGCTTGCACGGTATAACAAGAGAAAAGGTAATGTTATTACTAGAAATCCAAACTATTTAATTTGATGGAATTGAAATGTATGCTTGTGCAAGGGGACACTGAGAGGAATTTTGACTCAAAAACTGTGCTCCAAACATTACGTTCAAGTTTATAAGGGTTTATAATTGAGAATTACATGTTTTACAATACTATACAGTATAGAATTCCAAAATTTCAAACAAATTACAAGACAGTGTCAGAGGGGTATGTGATATTTTTTTTATATTTGAGAATCACATGTTTTACAATAGTATATGGGTATTGCGAATAGAAATACAAAATTTCCCAGTACAATTCTGTTTTTCGAAACAAATAAAAGTCCTCGCACCCTCCAAAAACAAATAACACTGGCAGACGTAACAAAATCATTAGGAGCATCACTGAAAGCAGCAACATAACTTAACCGAATTAATATGCACGAGGGGATGAGACAGTTTGGATTGGCATAAACTCCGGGATTTGGTAAATATTTTATTATTACGGTTGAATAATGCCGAATTTTAAGTGTCTGAATAATTATGATTATTTCCGAAGAAATGAATGATTTGTATGGATTCATTTAGATATGAAAGGCCTCTGCCGCTTTATATTTGAATTTAGGAAAGCTCCGGAGTGATTTACATTATTGCCGCCTAATATTTTAAACTCTGGGCAGTACTTTATTTTTAAAGGATAACTTAAATCTGGCTATGGCGCGATGAAATGGAAAAAAAGGACAGAATAAACAGGGAAAAATGTACACCATTGCGTCTCTACTTTAAAATGTTTTGTGAGGAAGCCGAGTAAAGCTGCCGAAAAGTTTCCTATAGGCAGAAGTGGCTTAAGGCCCGGGCGACTGCCCAGTATATTTATAAAATAATGTTCTCATTACAACGATCATTACCTAGTATTAAGAACTGTTACGGTGATCAAAATTAATTTTGTTTATTGTTTGTTGTTTTTGATAATAATGTATGTAAGTTACGTTATCAATACATTTTAGGATTGTATTGTTATTTTTTTCTAATATATTCTCCATATTTTTGGCAGATTGACAGGTTGCCTCGTTATTGGTTGTTTTTTAAATATTATTTTTTGGCTGCTGAAAGACAACTCCGTTGCCCTAAAAAAATATATAATGCAGTCGTAAAAAATATCTTTTATTTATAAATATAATTTTAAAAAAATGATTTTGTAATTAATTGAGGTCATGTAGTTAAAAAAGTAATGCTTTTTAATGCTAAAAATAGTTTCCCAACTAAAAAAAAAAGTATTTTTATCATTTGTAGTCTACCTAGCTACTAATAAATTACTCATCCTTTCTTTTAGGATTAGCCCTCAGCGACGTATTCGCCATTTTATTAATTTTTTTATTGGATTTCTTCACCCAAATTAAATTTCTATAGTGACAGTGACGTTTTGAGCCAGTTACCTATATATATGTACCTAGTTTTAAAGAATAAAAGGAAAAATTAATATGGCCAGTTGATGGCCTTATCTTATAATATACAGTGTGTGTATAAAGTCTGGAAACGGCTTAATAACATCACAATTTACTGGCCGATTTAAACCAAATTTGGTACAGTTGTGTAAGAGGATCTAACGCACCGAATGACGATATTGGCGTTGTTGCAAGCTTTTTAGTTTGTCTGGAATTCGAACGAATTTTATGTTTTTAAATATAACACCCAGTATATTTTTACATTTTTAAATTCCACATAAAATTATAATTATTTTTTGTTTAATGCATTATTAGTCTATACTTCATAGTTTCCGAGATATTGACTCTCGAAAAGTGACATTTTTGAACTTTGACAGCTTATAACTTTCTAACAGTACGTCTTAGAGCAAAACGGCTTACATGTCCCTATCTTCAATTTTTATTATCTTCCCAAAAAAATCAATTTCCGGTTAAACCGGATGTAACTCGAAAGCAGGAAATATAGTTGTTCCGGTTTAACTGGAAGTTGATTTTTTTGGGAAGATAATAAAAATTGAAGATAGGGACATGTAAGCCGTTTTGCTCTAAGACGTACTGTTAGAAAGTTATAAGCTGTCAAAGTTCAAAAATGTCACTTTTCGAGAGTCAATATCTCGGAAACTATGAAGTATAGACTAATAATGCATTTAATAAAAAATAATTATAATTTCATGTGGAATTTAAAAATGAAAAAATATACTGGGTGTTATATTTAAAAATATAAAATTCGTTCGAATTCCAGACAAACTAAAACGCTGGCAACAACGCCAATATCGTCATTCGGTGCGTTAGATCCGCTTACACAACTGTACCAAATTTGGTTTAAATCGGCCAGTAAATTGTGATGTTATTAAGCCGTTTCCAGACTTTATACACACACTGTATAATAATTATTAGTGTCCGACAGAAATAAGATTTTCAGCCGAAACCGAAACTTATTTATTCATGTTAAAAATTCGATTGTATACTGAAATATAAGGTATTTTTTACACATATATACGGACAGTGAACTCGTGTTAAATGAAGTAAAAAACAATAATTGAAATATGTAACAAAGATATCTATTTAAGTATATAGACAACACTGCCTACGAACTCACCCAAAGTTAGCAGAACGGTGCGCGACAATTCACAAACACTGAGTTTCGGCGCACCAGAAGTTTCCACCAATTTTTGGACGAACACTGAAACTAGATTTTTTTGTCCGAAACTAGCCGAAACCGAAACTAAATCTTCGGTCGGTCTCTTTATATAATAGTTATTTTGCCGCAGAGACTATCATCAGTGATGCTTATTTTGAGAAAATAAAGTAAGGAAATCATAATTAGAAAATAAAATGGCGTAGAAGTTCTTACCTAAAGAAACATATCAGTTGCGATAAAGCTTAATAAAACACAAAAATTAACGACAATGTTTCCTACCAAGGTTATCTAATTATCACAAAAAATAAACCCCATTTTAATAACTAAAATATACTTTTTAGGAACTAAATAGTTCCTTTTTAAAATATGGAGAAATTGTTCAGGTAACTTTCAGCGAGTGCTATATATTCTATCCCTTACTAAAACGTTACTGATCTCTGATGGTATGGTGTACTTTTAGTGCAAGTGCCAGGTGCATGACAGCAAAGCTAATTTTATGTTCCGTGATATAATTGTATATTGTAATATTAAACAAACAAAAAAATAATTTGCTTGAAAAATAGAAAAAACCTTCTATCCATCTTTAATACTTTTTGTCAATTAATGCTCAAATTGTTGTCCATTCTCTATTTGGCAATATCCTAAACGCAGGTCAAACTAGTTTTGAACATTTCAAATTACTTCGGGAGAAATTAACCTACACTCAAGTCGTATTCGTGCTTTAAACTCCTCAACAATTGACAACGAATAAAAATTTGACATTTGGTACTTATGTTCCTGTATAAGTTAATATGCACTTTAAAAAATAAATATATATAATGTAAAAAGTAAGGTTGTCATTTACAAAAATTATGGATATCGTCATATCTCTAATTTGGGACACACTGTATCAATATTGTTTTTAAATACTACAACTTAAAATGTTAATACCCTATCATATAAAGCATTTTTCCAAAAACAAAACACTGTACCTACTGGATATACAGAACTTATTCCAAGTTACAAACTGACACTGTACCGTGCGAGCAAAAATTATTTGCATCAAAGAGGGCCTTGCATCTACGGACGTAATGCTTAGCCGTAGAGCTTAATACCTTTTGGGTGTCAGTAACTACCATAGACAATTTACCTTAGGTTACCTTAAGGTAAATTGTCTATGGTAACTACCTGAATTAACAATCAATCAGTTATTCCGTCATCTTTGACAGTCGTTACAAGTAATTTGATTCATCGCTAATTTATCCAATTTCTTGAACAATTCACACAATGGGCTTTACGAAACAGCACAAAACATTCATGGTTGAAGCGTATTTTCGAAACGGGGTTAGAGTAAATGGTGAGTGGCAATACAATCCGGGTTTGTGCATGGACGATTTTCACGAACATTTTCCTAACGTTTCTTTTATTGCTGGGGATTTTTATCATTGCCTGAAAAGAACCGTGGCTGTTTTTAGGGAAATAGGTTCTATACAACACAAAAAAGGAGCAGGAAGACCATCTGTAAGAACAGAAGAACTTGTTGCAAACGTTCGTGAAAAAATGCAAAATACGCCAACAAATTGTATAAGACGCCTGTCCCAAGAAGTGGGAAGATCTTATGGAACATGCAGGACTATTCTTAAGAAGCAACTAAATTTATTTCTTTATAAAGTGCAAGTATTTGTAAACAACAAAAATAAATTTGTATTTGTCTATTTATTTTATTACTCATTAGTTTGGCATATTATGTCATAATATGAATTTGACAAAATTTTAACCTAGATTTGGTTAGATATATCGTCCCCATATCATTGTGATCTAAACCAAGCCCTACGTTTTTCAATCCAAGCCTTCTTTGATGCAAATAATTTTTGCTCGCACGGTATAAAAACAAAGGAAGAGTCGGGCAAATGTATTGCCGACAGGCACGTAGATAGATCTTCTTCCTGAGGGGGGTACTCCCACGGAAAAAGTGCTTTTTTTTTAATGCATTTAAAAAGTTAGTATAGTGTTAATGGGTGTGTTGTATTATTGATAACTTAAACTAGCTCCGGGGGGGTCCCCCCTCCCAGTACTCCCCTTACCCCCTTATCAACGTGCCTAATTGCCGATTTTTTAAATTCTCTCCATGCATGTAACAGAATTCGGTGTAATTAAAAATACCGCCAAAGCGCTTCGAGAAGTCGCTATAATGCTGCCACCCAAGTGCCCGATGCAGTGGCGTAGCAAGGCAAGCATTATCGCCCCCGGTCAATAATGAAATTTAAAAGAAGCGCCGCAGGCGAATATTTTTTGGGTGCAACGCCCAACCTAACCATTTGGCTTGTTTTTGGCTGCAAAACTGGCTGATGTTGGTTTACACAAAGGTTTTTACCGCAATAACTAGCTAACCGGACCCATAACATGGTATTCCCTATATCGTCTGGGTACTGTTAGCCAGGCGGAACCTATATACAGTTTCGCGTGAAATTCGAACCACGCGTGTATTTTGTGTATGCAGTAGTGGTCAGTGCTCTAACCTTTTTAGTCCGCCCATTATCCCCTCCAGGTCTCGATATAAGGAATGACCAGTGGCAACTTGGACTGTGACATTGACCAACATTATTTACTCACAATCAAAATTGTCTGATTAGTATAAAACAATAATTAATCTATCCGGGTCACTCTGGTTGTGAGGAAATAATTTCTGCCAGAATGAATTTTACTTTACAGTGTCACCAGTAAAGTCCGCATTATATGGGATTTTTTTTAATCAATAGCTTTATTCGAAATTTGACTTTAACAAGTTCTGCTTCGATCGAGATGAAAATTAAGTAAAAAAATACCTAGTAGACAATTATTATCTGTCAAATTTTAATTTTTTCCAAAAAATAATTCAAAAGTGGGGTTATTTCAGAAAATATCGAAAAAGTTATTAGAAAAAGTTTTTTTAAATGCAGTTTCTAGCCCATTTGCAAAATTTCAGCTGCATAAGATAATTTTGATTTTTTACCTATATTTTGTAAATTGCACCACTTTTGCAAAATAAGACTCGACGCAACCTACATAAAAATTCTTAGTTTTAACAATGCTTTATTTCAGATACATTTTCTTAAAAGCAGCGCTATATTAAATGTGTGTTTTTCTACAAAATCAAAATTGGGCTATTAAAATTTGGTCGCATGTGATACAAAGTTTATTTGTTTTTGACCCTGTATAAGGTAACTTCATAAAATAAGTATTTTTGAAAACGTACCTACTTTGTGTCTGAAAGTAATACACCTTAATATTAACACAAAAAAGAACACAGTGTCTTCAGTAAAGTGTTTTTTAACTGGAAAATAAATTTTATTTTAACAACCTAAAGCTTATCTATTTTCAACGATTTAATTTTAAACCCCTATATTATAATTTATTATTAAGCTATGTCATAATAATAACGTTAACGTGTATTACTTTCAGACACAAACTACGTTTTCAAAAATACTTATTTTATGAAGTTACCTTATACAGGGTCAAAAACAAATAAACTTTTCACCACATGCGACCAAATATGCCGCTACTTTAAAGAAAATGTATCTGAAATAAAGCATTGTCAAAACTAACAAGTTTTATGTAGGTTGCATTGAGTCTTATTTTGCAAAAGTGGTGCAATTTACAAAATATGGGTAAAAAATCAAAATTATCTTATGCAGCTGAAATTTTGCAAGTGGGCTAAAAACTGCATTTAAAAAAACTTTTTCTAATAACTTTTTTCGATATTTTCAGAAATAACCCCACTTTTGAATTATTTTTTGGAAAAAATTAAAATTTGGCAGATAATGCGAATCATATGAATACTATTTTTTTGCTTAATTTTTATCTCGATCGAAGCAGAACTTGATGCCGAAGTCAAATTTTGAATAAAGCTATTAATAAAAAAAAATCCCATATGATGCGGACTTTACTGGTGACACTGTACATTAGGGGTTTGCTAAGAAAAATATTCCAATCCAACAAGTTTTACAATAAAACAAATTGCGTCTAAATTACCGACATGCAAAAGTACAACATAACGGGTCGTATTCCCTTTTTTATGCCCTTTCCAATGAGCTGGGGGCGGTTTCTACCCCAAAAAGAGGAGTAAATTTTATGAAGACAGGAGAAAAGCATGCCAAACTAAGAAATAAAAGCATTTTTTTAGCAAATAAAGAGAATACTGAATTATTCCAGTTAACAGTTCTCAAGCCTAATGCCGATTGCACCCCAGCGGTATGGTACCCGGGAATTACCTCTCCCTTGTTACGCCGCTGGCACGATGTATGCACGTTTGCGGCATTCATTAGATGCATAATATGCAATTTATTGGTGTATGAATAATGCATATTACACCAACTACATATTAATTTAATATCGGGGCACGCTAGTCTAGTATGGCAGAAACATCTTATTACGCATTCAGACTGTATTAATTTTATTGTGGATTACTGCTGTTTTCAAACGCGACTTGTTCCTTGTTTAATTTGTAGATTTGTGCGATGGTATATTGTTAAATTTCAGTTTGTGAAAATCTGTTTGCCGTTTTACTACACAACAAAATTTTTATGAACATATACCTTAATTACAGATAGATACCTACCTATTTTAATATTATGTACAAGTACCTTTACCTCATTTTACCACTATGTGGCCTTTGCTTGCCAAAAGGTTGCCGATCGCTGATATACAAGATTCTCCAATTTTCATTTACCCATTTTATAATGCAGTGCGAATTAGGGCTGGGCGATATTGAAATTCCAATATCGAATATCGATATTTAAAAAATATCGATATAGGCGATATATCGATAATATCGATAAATATCGATATTCGATTGTAATTTCAATATCGCCCTTAAAACACATTTAAGGACCAATATTTAATTCAATCTTCTTTCTTCATGTTTTCATAATTAGAGTCTCCCCTTGAAATGAAGGTACGGAGTTTTAAAGGGCACATAAGAGAATATTGATAATACAGTGTCACCAGTAAAGTCCGCATCATATTATTATGGGATTTTTTTTCTTAATAGCTTTATTCAAAATTTGACTTTGGCATCAAGTTCTGCTTCGATCGAGATGAAAATTAAGCAAAAAAATAGTAGACAATGCGAATCACGCATTATCTGTCAAATTTTTATTTTTTCCAAAAAATAATTCAAAAGTGGGGTTATTTCTGAAAAAATCGAAAAACGTTATTAGAAAAAGTTTTTTTAAATGCAGTTTCTAGCCCACGTGCAACATTTCAGCTGCATAAGATAATTTTGATTTTTACCTATATTTATTGTACCACATTTGCAAAATAAGACTCAACGCAACCTACATAAAACTTCTTAGTTTTGACAATGCTTTATTTCAGATACATTTTCTTTAAAGTAGCGCCATATTAAAAGTGTGTTTTTCTACAAAAACGTTATTATGGCATAGCTTAATAATAAATTATAATATAGGGGTTTTAAATTAAATCGTTGAAAATAGAAGCTTTACGTTGTTAAACTAAAATTTATTTTCCACTTAAAAAACACTTTACTGAAGACACTGTGTTCTTTTTTGTCTTAATATTAAGGTGTATTACTTTTAGACACAAACCACGTTTTCAAAAATACTTATTTTATGAAGTTACCTTATACAGGGTCAAAAAAACATAAACTTTGCATCACATGCGACCAAATTTTAATAGCCCAATTTTGATTTTGTAAATAAAGCTATTAATAAAAAAAATCCCATATGATGCGGTCTTTACTGGTGACACTGTATTATCAATATTGTCTTATGTGCCCTGTAAAACTCCGTACCTTCATTTCAAGGGGAGACTCTAATTATGAAAACATGAAGAAAAAAGATTAAATTAAATATTGGTACTTAAATGTGTAATACGGACGATATTGAAATTCCAATCAAATATCGATAATATCGATATATCGATATATCGATATTTTATTTTTTAGATATCGTTTATCGATATATCGATAAAAATATCGATATATCGATTTTTTGCCCAGGCCTAGTGTGTATCAGTCAAATGGAATAAATTCGATAATAAATACATAGGGGCGTGTCCGAAAAAACGCTCGAACACGTCGATTGGTATTTCTAGTTGCGCATTTTCTTCAATAAAAACTGTTTAACAGGATGTGTAATCTAACAGTAGCCAATACCAACTTTCTTATTTTAAATTCAATACCCAGTATATTATTCAATTTTTGGATTCTTCAAAAAATTCTAGACATATTTCATGTACAATATCCTATACCTATCTTCAACTGTTTCGGAAATATTAAGTGTTTTCAGATTTATTGTATTTTAGCGTTTCTTTTTACTGATATCAAATAAAAAAAGGGCATAAATGGTTTTGTTTACTCCTGTTTAAAACTCCCGATCTTAGCAAATTGTTGTCTGTCTGCTTGACAGTGTAGTTGACATGAGTCGTTTGAATTTCGTTAACTGCATATCAGAAAAATGGTTTATTTAACAGAAATGCACAAAACAACAATTCTGTAGACGATTGGTTATGGAGATTAAACACAGACACAAATGGAAGTTGCTCGCTTATTTCATGAAAAATTTCCAAATTTGCCGCCTGTATCTCAAGGGAAAATTAGTAAAATAGAAAAGCAGTTTCGCCAGCTTGGACATGTAAAGCAGATAAAAAAGTCAACTTTGACAAACTTATATTCTAATCCAGCAAGCCCACAACTTCCAGCGAATATGATATGAAGAAATAGTCCATGCTTAAAGTGGGTTGAAAATATGGGAAAGAAAGAAAAAACCTAAAGTCTGCCTCCACAAAATTTAATAGAATAAAAATTCTCTACATGTTTCGAACGTAGAAACGTTCATCATCAGGAGACAGAAAATTTATTTAGTGCTGATGGTTTTAGCAGAAGAGAAAATGGTGTTGAACCTTAATGGAGCTTTTATGGAATAAAAAAATTGATTTGTAGAAGAGACATAATATGAAGAAAATTGATAAAGGTTAAACCATACGTATACATAAGTATGTTAAAAAAGTTATTAAAGGCGGTCTAAACCAACCAAATAAACTGAAGAAGAAAACACCTTCCCGAAAATAAGGTGTCGAAGATTATTTAAAATGTTTTTATAAAACTTCAAGTTTGTGTCAGTAAGACATTGTAAGGATAAAGTTGTCATATCACAATAAAATTACATTGAAAAAAGTGTCCGAGGTTACTGAGCTTTAATCCTCATTACCCCACAATATAATTTAATGTAAGTATATCGAAGTGTCGGTCTTAAAAAAAATATTGTACGTCACGCAACCGAAAATTAGTGTTGTGCAGCCTACGGCTCGCCCTGGAAATGTTTGTCTCGACCAACCTGAAAAACACTACTTTCCGGTCTTGTAACGTAATAGTAAGGGCTAGCCATAGGCGAGTCCTGGAAGCTTGGAGAGACCTAGAAAACACTCATTTTCGGTTGCGTGACGTACAATATTTTCTTTAAGACCGACACTTCGATATATTTTATAATCTACGCGAAACAAGTTTGACATAAAGAACAAAATTAAAAATCAACGAACTGTCACTCGACAATACATCGAAATGTTGTTGTCATAATAACGAAATCAAGGTATCTTGTATTATCAAAGAGCGATTGGAAAAACAAAAAACAGGGTGACAGTGACATTAGAGACCGGAAAAGTGACATTAGAGTCCGGAAAAGATTTTTTCTGTCTCTAATGTCACTTTTCCGGTCTTGCGATCGGAAAAACGTTATTTTCTAGACGAAAAATTGTCCAGAAAGTGTAAATTTTCTGGTCGGTAAAAAAACACTTTTTTTTAAAACCCACCAGAAACTATACACTTTCTGGACAATTTTTCGTCCAGAAAATAACGTTTTGTCGATTAAGACCGGAAAATTGACGTTAGAGACCGGTAAAGATTTTTCCGGTCCCTGTTTTTTGTTTTTCCAATCGCTCTTTGATAATACAAGCTACCTTGATTTCGTTACTATGACAACAACATTTCGATGTATTGTCGAGTGACAGTTCGTTGATTTTTAATTTGTTGTTTATGTCAAACTTATTTCGCGAGTGCGCAAATTTAACAATATGAATTCAGATTTTGAATTATCCGACACGGAACATGAGATTTCAGAAGAAATTTTGGAAGCAGCAAGGAAAGCGACTTACGATATATTGCCAATAAAATCAAAATCCCGTTACGAGAAGTCATACGACGCATTTAAAAATAATATAAAATAAAATAATTTAATGTAAGTATATCGAAGTGTCGGTCTTAAAAAAAATATTGTACGTTACGCAACCGAAAATTAGTGTTGTGCAGCCTACGGCTCGCCCTGGAAATGCTTGTCTCAAACTGAAAAACACTACTTTCCGGTCTTGTAACGTAAATTATTATTACGTTACAAGACCGGAAAGTAGTGTTTTTCAGGTTGGTCGAGACAAACATTTCCAGGGCGAGCCGTAGGCTGCACAACACTAATTTTCGGTTGCGTGACGTACAATATTTTTTTTAAGACCGACACTTCGATATATTTTATAATCTACGCGAAACAAGTTTGACATAAAGAACAAAATTAAAAATCAACGAACTGTCACTCGACAATACATCGAAATGTTGTTGTCATAATAACGAAATCAAGGTATCTTGTATTATCAAAGAGCGATTGGAAAAACAAAAAACAGGGACCGGAAAAATCTTTTCCGGTCTCTAACGTCAATTTTCCGGTCTTGATCGACAAAACGTTATTTTCTGGGCGAAAAATTGTCCAGAAAGTGTATATTTTCTGGTGGGTTTTAAAAAAAAATGTGTTGTGTAGGGTAATGAGGATTAAAGCTCAGTGACATTAGAGACCGGAAAAACGTTATTTTTTAGACGAAAAATTGTCCAGAAAGTGTAAATTTTCTGGTCGGTTTTAAAAAAATTACTATTCTTGAACAAATATTAAGATCTCTGCTTTTCGCCACTATATTTATTATAATTTTTTTGAAACTGTCTGGACTCTGGAGCCTAAAATGTAGCTAAGCGCAAAATTTGTCGTTGCATTGATAGGTAATTATGGTAAATAAAGCATTGATACCACTTATTTTGGACCATACTTTAATTCATTAAATTGTAATGCTAGTCTGGTTTTCCTGCAAATAAGGAAATGACTGACACTAGAGAACTGTATTTCGAACTGTGTTACTTCTGTTTTTTAATAAAATTATTTCTCATACAAATGGATAAAAAGAAGTAGGTACAGGGTCTTCCAACGAGGACTGAACAGGGGCTCATTTTTGAGCTTCCTTGTATTTAAAGAAAAATCCAAAATAGCCAATCGATGTACTTTTTCCTGCAGAATTCAAAAATGAAACCAAAAATTTATTTGAACCAGAAACAAAAGAGTTACGATATGGATAAGGTGTTTCTTAAATGGAACATAGCTTTCTTTATACGATTTTTGGAACGAGTGTTTTTTTTTTGTCCGTTTTGATTAAAATATTTAATAGCTGTCACAATATTAAATATTTTAATCAGAACGGACTTTTTGTAAAAAAAGTTATGTTCCATTTAAAAAACACCTTATCCATAGCGTAACTCTTTTGTTTCTGGTTCAAATAAATTTTTGGTTTCATTTTTGAATTCTGCAGGAAAAAGTACATCGATTGGCTATTTTGGATTTTTCTTTAAATACAAGGAAGCTCAAAAATGAGCCCCTGTTCAGTCCTCGTTGGAAGACCCTGTACCCCTATAATTAATAGTAATATTACGAGATTCTTTTTTGCAACAAGGCAATGCATATTTTAGTAGGATATACAGATGGTAGGTAAAGTTATCATTAAATGGTTTCCAAATTTGGGACTGTTCTACGAAGATTCAAAAGGTCTCCAGATATTTGCCATGATTATAGATTCAGATTGCACGGTATAAAATAAACAAAAAGTGATAAGTTCTACAGACAAAGTCAAAACTATCAAACAGAATTAGGTAGGTTCGTAGTTACCTATATACCAACCTACCATTTTACAAATACAATAAAAAAGCTACGCGAATTAACACTACTAATATTTTAACTCAGACATCAATTAAACCAATTTACCAACTACAAAAGGCAACAACATAAAAAACCACAAATACTACTCTGGAAGTCTACGTTGTCCAGCACTGTTTCTTTTATATCTCAGTATTCAAATTCTTATTGGCCAAATGACCTCACTTTTCAGAACTGATTGGTTAAATCGCAGTAAAATTAGGTTCTGACCACAACACTTTACTAATTTAGCCCTCTCGGAACATTACCAAATTTTACGGCAGCTAAGCATTGTCCGTATCCTCGTTTCTCTATAACAAGAAAAACGAAACAGATACGATCACGCATGTCGCGTATTATACCCTGTCTGGTCGACGCGCGTGCCGGATAATCCAAGGTAACGTAATTTAAAAAAGTATTGAGTCATTTTAGGACTAAATTATGTAGTATAGAAAGGATCTAGAAAAAAAAATTTAAATAAATGTCAAACTTTTGGTAGTCAAATAAAAATATAATTTTTTTATAAAAATATTTCATTTTTTTTATGAGCATAAATACAAATACCGTTACTCTTTGTTTTAATAATGCTTATCAAAGGATCGACAAATGGTTATATTATACTTACTTTACGCCAATGAAGGGCAGAATAGTGTTCATTTCGCACGCCTGTATAAACTTATAATTTTAATAACTTATTTACTAATTAATAGATTCTACCCACCCCCTACCCCCTACCCCTACGCAATCAGCCATGCTTTAAATGAAATGAAGTAGTAAGTTTAAATTAACAACGAGCTTGCGAATTCCGATTCGGGGAAGAAATATAATTAAACTCAAAATAGATTCATAGATAATGCTTACACAATTGAGGAGTAATTTAATGGAGTGCCAAGAAAAACGCCTTTGCTGACTTTGAGTAAAATTGTTTCACTAACGAACAATGAGTATTAATGGGTTCAGTTTGATTCGGTGTCGCGATAGGAGAAGTTTATTAATATTAACAATAGTCGTATAGTCTGTCTCGGGTTTGTTCATAATCGAATTTACTTTTATTCCAATTCATATTACATTGATTGATAGTAAATTGTAATTATACTTTAGGACAGTAGCTGCTCGTGGCCATTTAAAGGCGTAGTAAAAAGGGGGGGGGGGAGATGGGGGGTAAAAACTGCTTTGTAAACAAGACTCAAGGTTTAAAATAAATAGTTAAACTTTAAAGTAATCATTAACACAGCGTTGCATCAGATATAATATTATTTTGTATCGAAATAACTAAAGGCAATTAGCAAAAGATTAAACTCTTTTGCGCATCTCATTCACATCATATACACGTACTTTTGCGCCAAGCCGACATCTCACGGTTTATAGAGGACATTCTACCCTATGTCCATGAACACTTACTTGTAAAATAAAAATCCTGGCACTAAACTAGTTACTTTACACACATCTGGTACTGCAGTCTGATTTATTTGAAAATTTGCAATTCTATTCGCAGTATACTGTATCACAACCACCTTGAAAAGAAGCCATAAAGTGACATCGGGCAACGCCGCATCAGCTGGGAGTTGAGGATCCACAAGCTATTATTATGACGCGCGGCAACGGGCGAGTTTTTTATTCTTTCTGATATTTTTTGTGTTTTTTTTTTGCCACTATATTGATATTGAAAAATGTACAAAAGAGTAATAAATAGTTTTGGATAACAAGAACAACATTAAATAATAGTAATATTGCGTTGAGAAGCTGTTTTTGTTTCACCACGAGTAGATTTATTTGATTGATCAAAAGTGATATTCTATTATACAAATTATTATTATCTTCTGCGTTTAAATTACAGGATTAACTATCGACTTCTGAAGTCTCAAAATTTAAGAGGCTTAAGGCTTTGTTTAAGAAATCTACGCTTCACTTAAGAAAGTCATCTACTATCTGGGTAACTTCGTTACTTTCACAATGTATGAATTGGTACCGAGACAATAGGTTTTCAAGCTGAGACCACCTGCTTAGTTTCATTTCAAAGGGTAAAATCCATTTCAAATCATTGTAAGCCAAATCATTACCTTTTAAAAAAAACCTTTACCTTCATATCAATGTCCACTGAAACCTGATTAACAATATTTATACAGTCATTGGTCAAATCTAAACTATAAAAATATATTACACTCTCTTCACCTGCTTTTAAAACACTTTTATAGTTAGAGTTACACCCAGGAATACAGCAGGGGCTTGGCATGTTGATAAATAAACAAACTAAAAGAAAAAATAGTACTTACCTAAGTACCTAGGTATCTAGAGGTATCCCACGTACTTATGAACTATCTCTACTACATAGTGATATTTTTAAACTAATTCACATATACCTTCAAGTTAAATAAACATATTTACCAAATTAACTGTAGCCACAAAACAATAATCCCAAAGAGCTAACTAGAATACAAAAACACAACTTTTAAATTAAAACAAATAAAATTCTGCCGCCATTTATAAGACCAGTAAACAAACCGCCAGGCCGGTCAGGCTGTTGGATTTTTCACTTTATTAATGCTATTAGAGCAAACCGCACCAAAATTTTTTATCAGTATTTTGTAGAGGTTCTTAGCAATCATGTCACTTAAATTTTTATTAGATATGAATCGAAAACCGGGTAAAAATACAAATTCATACGACACCTACACCTAGTTCGCGCGTAAATTACATACTAAACCATGGCTAACCTAAAAAAAGTCACGTGACACATGGATCTTTAAGCAGTGTTGTCGATGTTTCTGTTTCATGGCTTATTTCAAGGTGGTTTTGACTGTATATACTAATGTGATTCTCAAATATAAACCCTTATAACTCAATGTTCCGAGAAAAGCTTTTGAGTTAAAATTACCCCTAGTGTCCCATTGCACAAGCATACATTTCAATTCCATCAAATTAAACAGTCTGGATTTCTAGTAATAACATTACCTTTTCTCTTGTAATATTGTTTAAAACAGTTTTCCATATGCAATAATTCTGCCGGTCAATGTATGTATAATATATTAAGTTTGATGTTTCACCAATAATTTACTGATAGTGTTAACTTTTTTTTAAAACAAAGCGTTTCGACAGAAGACAACGACATTTGACATTAACAGCTGATCTGGTTTCGTCGTTAAAGTTCTCAGATCAGCAGTGGGTCGTATAGCAAGCTTACGCGTCAGTTTGTGTCACATTACATTTTTCTTCCGGTTCTGGTATTTTTTTAGCTGATTTTTTGTGTAGTATGTGTTTTAAACATTTTACTTTTGAATTTTATATATTTCAGAGACAGATTTTCTTGGTTTTTATTATTTAAGTTTAACAGTAAGTACAAACACCATTTTGGTAAATTCATCTATTATCAAATTAATAAAGTGCCTAGTTAAAAAATTTATTCATCGTCATATACAGGATGTCTTATAACTAATGGGCAAATACAGCAACAGTAAATTTTCGATAATGTTTCGTTAGGAAAGGTGTTTATTTAAATGTTTCTTGCCATCTAGCATTTAAACGCAATTATCTCAAAAACTAATTGAAATATCGAGATTAATAAAGTACAACTTTTTTACTTATTCCCTATTTCATAATTTGAGATAAAGCGGTCAGAAATCTGAGAGACAAAAAATATATGCGAGAATTTATCAATCTCAAATTGTGTACCTGGCATTCTCTAGAAGGTATCTTAAAACTCATTATAAAATTCTCTTTCTTGCCCTCAAAAACACAACTACACCAAATTTAATTCATATTCGCTTAACATCAAATCATCGCCCATTTTATAAAGTAAATATTTATTTGGATCACCCTGTATCTCTTTAACCGTATAAAAACGAAATTAAATTACATATTTTTAAGACCACGATCTCCTGTTGCTGTATAACCCTTTTGTTACGGGACACCCTATACCGGGTGTCCACTGAAGGTGGTTCGCCCCTCTAACTTTTTTGTTTTTCAAGATAATGGAATACAATTTAGGGGATTTGTATACGACATAAAACTGCATTTTTTGACAGGTGACTCAACATTATGGAACTTCCGGTTTAACCGGAAGGGACATAAACTTTCGATTTTTAAATGGGACACCTTGTATATTTTTCCATTCTAAATATAATGATGTGTCACTTGTCACTTTTTGTCACCAAGAACATATTTTTTTTTTCAAATTTATTGTTTTATCTATAGGAGTATGAATTCCTTAAAATCACTTATTTCATTTCTTTAATCTTGGGAAAAATACAATTTTACTGTTTTTGTCCAATGCAATGTGCTGTGTAAAGTTTAATCTTTAAAGTTGTATAACTCATTTTTTTTTTAAAGGCAACATAGTGGGTCGTCGGGTTAAGAAAAAAGAGGATTTTATTACGATTATTTTGATACACACTATTAGGTTTTAGAAAAGCTGCCATTAAAAAACTTTAAAAAGTTAACTTAGAACTTTCCTAAAATGAAGCATCTTTTGAAAATAAATTTAGATTTAAATGCATCAAGTAGCCTGTGACCAGCAAAACTGATAAATCAAAATCATGCCTTGAAGAAAATTGACATGCCGACAGCTTCTGCCCATGTAAATTAGTTTTTTGTTTAAAAAACATTAAAAATAATAGTTTTACAAGGAGTGAAAAAGTTGATGTTGTTTGGTTTTTGGAGAATGTAGAAAGAATTCATTTTCAATTTTTATTTTCAGTTATCATCAGTTTTGCTGGTCACACATGCTTGATGCATTTAAGTCTAAATTTATTCTCATTTTAGGAAAGTTCCAAGTTAACTTTTTAAAGTTTTTTGATGGCAGCTTTTCTAAAAACTAATAGTGTGTGGTATCAAAATAATCGTAATAAAATCCTCTTTTGTCTTAACCCGACGAGTCACCATGTTGCCGTTTAAAAAAAATGAGTTATAGTAGAACTTTAAAAATTAAATTTTACACAGCACATGGCATTGTACCCAAAATAATAAAATTGTATTTTTCCCAAGATTAAAGAACTGAAATAAGTGATTTTAAGGTATTCATAGCCCTCTAGATAAAACAATAAATTTGGAAAAAAAATATTTTCTTGGTGACAAATGACACATCGTTATATTTAGAACGTCACATGAAGTCAAAAAAAGGAAAAACATACCAGGTGTCCTATTTAAAAACCGAAAGTTTATGTCACTTCCGGTTAAACCGGAAGTTCCATAATGTGGAGTCATCTATCAAAAAATGCAGTTTTATGTCGTATACAAATACCTTAAATTTTATTCAATTATCTTGAAAAACAAAAAAGTTAAAGGGGGCGAACCACCTTCCGTGGACACCCGGTATATATCCATATATAAAATTCCCACAAAAGTTACAATACAAAAAGGGTTCCCAATATGGTGTTTTCTTTAGACGAGCACCACAAAGCTTACGCTTCGCAAAAAATGTATTACTTTTTTCCTTGTGTAATAAATACATAAATATCTATTTTTTCTTTTTTTAAATAAATACTAAAAGAAATAAATGCTGTTTTTTTCTTTTGTTTTATAATGTTTTCACGTACTTACTTTGGTAGGTACGGGTCTGTCAATGTTTTATTTTATAAATAATAAAATTAGTATCTACGCTATATATTTACAAAATATTCAGACTCCCTTACAAAATTTAATAGATGGCGAAGGCGAAAGTAAAAAAACTTAGTCCGGTTCTGTTTCTGTATCCAACCGCTTAACGTAAAGTATACGAAACTTTAACAGTGTGCCAATAATGATGAGGAGATGCGGCGAGTTCTTAGATTAATTTGACATTAGGTATTAATTATTACTCCATGACGTAGAATAATTAAATATATTATTACCTAGTTTTTTTGCATTATACCGTGCGAGCAAAAATTATTTGCATCAAAGAGGGCCTTGCTTCTAAGGACGTAATGCTTAGCTGTAGAGCTTAATACCTGTTGGGTGTCAGTAATTACCTAAATTAACAATAAATCAGTTATTTCGTCCTCTTTGACAGTCGTTACAAGTAATTTGATTCATCGCTAATTTTTCCAATTTCTTGAACAATTCACACAATGGGCTTTACGGAACAGCACAAAACATTTATGGTTGAAGCGTATTTTCGAAACGGGGTTAGAGTAAATGGTGAGTGGTAATACAATCCGGGTTTGTGCATGGACGATTTTTACGAACATTTTCCTAACGTAGCTTAACGGTTATGGATTACTTCGTTTTTCCTTATTTAAAGAACACTATTTTTAAAACACCAGTTGCAAATTTAGAACAATTACAAGAAAGGATTATCCAAATTTCATTATGGCGGTGGCCAATTTCAGCAATTTATGTAATTATTTTTCTTTTTCTTCCTGTACAGGTATTCTTACTTTGTTAATTTTGTAAACAACAAAAATAAATTTGTGTTTGTCTACTTATTTTATTACTCATTAGGTTGGCATATTGAATTTGACAAAATTTTAACCTAGATTTGGTTAGATATATCGTCCCCATATCATTGTGATCTAAACCAAGCCCTACATTTTTTAATCCAAGCCCTCTTTGATGCAAAAAATTTTCCCAGTAAACATTGTAAAACGAATAGTCGGTGGAAGGAATAATCCAAGACCACGTCACCGCACATTTTTATCCCCATTTAATTACACCTGTCCCACCCACATACACCAGTACATGCCTCTATAGCCGCTCTATTTTCTCTTATCGAACAAAATAGATCTCACAAGCAAAGCGCGTAATAGGCGTACGTCACCGCGGGTGTTCCTTATCTTTCGCCTTATTCCACTGCGAATTTGCATTCAGTGGTCGTGTGAATCTTACCGGTTGATAAGACGAAGATATAGGGAAAGTTATAGAGATAATAAAGCAGAGCTCTTATGTAAAAGTGGGATAGATGTTTGGCCGATAAAAGGTATTCATTTAGATGTAGTATACATAATGTGTCACTGGTTGCCATGTGTATTTAATTAAGTTGGCAAACTGGATTCCTTTAATTTTGTCAGATCCATACTTAGACGTGCATCGCCTTACCATGGTTCATCAGTAAGGTATCGTGCGAGCAAAAATTATTTGCATCAAAGAGGGCTTGGATTAAAAAACGTGGGGCTTGGTTTAGATCACAATGATATGGGGACGAGATATCTAACCAAATCTAGGTTAACATTTTGTCAAATTTATATTATGACATGATATGCCAAACTAATGAGTAATAAAATAAGTAGACAAATACAAATTTATTTTTGTTGTTTACAAAATTAACAAAGTAGGAATATACAGAAAGAAAAAGAAAAATAATTACATAAATTGCTGTAATTGGCCACCGCCATAATGAAATTTGGATAATCCTTGCTCCAAGCATAAATTCACACGTCTCTTCGTATTTTCGAAAGTGTTGACCAGCATCTCTGGAGAAATGTTACCACATTCTTGGATAATCCTTTCTTGTAATTGTTCTAAATTTGCAACTGGTGTTTTAAAAATAGTTTTTTATAAATGAGGAGAAACGAAGTAATCCATAACGGTTAAACAAGGTGATCTAGGTGGGAATTCAATGTCTGATCGAAATCTGATCAATCTGTCGTCGAAAAAATTGCGTAAGTAGTTAATAGTTTCGGCGGCTGTATGGGCGGTTGCACCGTCCTGTTGAAAATATCCAAAACGTAGTTTGTCGTCAAGTAATTGCTCCACAAATGGATTCAACGTGCGTAACTGTGTCATGGAAAAAGATAGGACCAACAATTCTTCTTCGGGAAACAGCTAACCAGATACCAATTTTTTGAGGGTGCAATGTGGACTCTACAAAAAAATGGAGATTTCCACTACTCCACATGCGTGTATTCTGATAATTCACATAACTGGAGAGGTGGAACCAGGCTTCATCCGAAAAAAATGTCAGGTCTAATAAATCATTTATTTCCAATAAATTTTGGGTAAACCATTGAGAGTAATTCCTGCATCTTTCAAAATCTGCGGCTTGTATTTCTTGGAATACTTGCACTTTATAAGGAAATAAATTTAGCTGCTTCTTAAGAATAGTCCTGCATGTTCCATAAGATCTTCCCACTTCTTGGGACAGGCGTCTTATACAATTTGTTGGCGTATTTTGCATTATTTCACAAATGTTTGCAACAAGTTCTTCTGTTCTTACAGATGGTCTTCTTGCTCCTTTTTTGTGTTGTATAGAACCTGTTTCTCTAAACGCAGCCACGGTTCTTTTCAGGCAATGATAAAAATCCCCAGCAATAAGAGCAACGTTAGGAAAATGTTCGTGAAAATCGTCCATGCACAAACCCGGATTGTATTGCTACTCACCATTTACTCTAACCCCATTTCGAAAATACGCTTCATCCATGAATGTTTTGTGCTGTTCCGTAAAGCATATTGTGTGAATTGTTCAAGAAATTGGAAAAATTAGCGATGAATCAAATTACTTGTAACGACTGTCAAAGATGACGGTATAACTGATTGATTGTTAATTCAGGTAGTTACTGATACCAAACCGGAATTAAGTTCTACGGCTAAGCATTACATCCTTAGATGCAAGACCCTCTTTAATGCAAATAATTTTTGCTCGCACAGTAGTATACATAATGTGTCACTGGTTTCCATGATGTATTTAATTAAGTTGGCAAACTGAATTCCTTTAATTTTGTCAGATCCATACTTAGACGTGCATCGCCTTACCATGGCTCATCAGTAAGATATTGGTGTACCTACTAGCCCTACTACTGTATTATGTTAAATAAGTCTAGAATAATGTGGCCTGTTGTGTTTTGGTTTGTCAAAATCTCCCAAACGTAAAGTTAACCTAAATTTTCATGCTAAATAACTGTAATAATTGCATATCTATGTAAATATAACTTTTAATTCAAGATAACTTTTCTTCATAACATTCTTCCGTATTGTCAAAAATAAAGGTACTTTACTCTTGAGCAAAATTCGTTATTTCTGATATACCTCGTACATGACTGGGAAATTTTGATAACTGAAAATTGCATTTTGAGTTTTAGACCATGCAGAACTTTTTATGAAGAATAATTTTTTTCCATAAAACCAATAATAAAAAAGTTTTCCATATGGTTCCAAGTGGTCCAACTTAAGTAGACACACTGTATATTTATAAAATAAATAATTATTTCTTTTCTTTCAGAGGAGGCAGTCTCCCCTCGTGCCTCCCTTGTCGGCCTTTATTTATAATGTTTATTTAAAATTAATTCAAGCTTAGACTTAGGAATGGTATTATAAAAAAGGCAAGGTTACCTTTGATTTAAAAATTTCGCTACAAAAAATTATAGTTTTATTAATTTCCTATTAACCGTTAACAGTAAAAGGAAGTAAAGAACAAATTTTAACAACCTAACTAGTAACCTGTCGCCAATACTTTATAATTCAATAAATAAAAACGAACATTATAAACGAAAACAAAAGTATATATTACGTCAATAGAAGTCTTAAAAACCGACCAAAAACTGTAATTTCTGTACATCAGTTAACTTTAATTCACACCTGCTCCAACCAATAAAGGAACAGTCAAAACATTAATCAAAGTTCATCAATATCAAATTGGTTAATTATGTGTCGACAGTACCAGCACCTAATTGTTTATTGGCACTAAGTTAAACAGTTCATAACCGGACTGATATGTCTTTGATATAAACTGTTGATATATTAATCAAAGTTCATCAATATCAAATTGGTTAATTATGAGTCGACAGTACCAGCATTTAATCGTTAATCGGTAGTAAGATAAACCGTTCATAACTGCACTGATATGTCTTTGATATGAACTGTTGATATAATAATCAAAGTTCATCAATATTAAATTGGTTAATTATGTGTCGACAGTACCAACACTTAATCGTTAATTGGCAGTAAGTTAAATAGTTCATAACCGCACTGATATATCTTTGATATAAACTGTTGATACATTAATCAAAGTTTATCAATATCAACTTCGACAGTACCAGCACTTAATCGTTAATCGGTAGTAAGATAAACCGTTCATAACTGCACTGATATGTCTTTAATATGAACTGTTGATATATTAGTCAAAGTTCATCAATATCAAATTGGTTAATTATGTGTCGACAGTACCAGCACTTAATCGTTAATTGGTAGTAAGTTAAACAGTTCATAACCGCACTTATATGTGTCTGATATAAACTGTTAATACATTTTGTAAAAATTTAAAAATTACGAAACAAATAAAAACACAATAAGAGAAAAAACGACCCAATTTCCAAATAATTCGTAATAAGGGGCAAATAAATTTAATTGTATATAAGAAAAGAAACTGGCATTGTGTATATATTATGTATATTTTCTTAAAATAAAATCTCCATTTTTTGGAGCGAATAAAAAAAGTTTTGTTTTATACAACACAATCAGGAAAGTTTGTTTCAAAGCTTTTTTATCCTTCGAAATCTTGGGTAAAGCACTAACGTCTGCATCCTGACCATCACAATCTTGCGCCTTGCCAAATTTTGTAAAAATTCCCCAGAAATAATTCAGAGAGTATGTGTGTCTACATATACATTAAAATAGATAGCTTACTTACTTAGTAGGCCTGGCTCTGAATCTGCCAGCATAAATTCTTCTTCTTCCTTGTTGTGTTTTTGAGCTAACTAAAAGAAATTCAGACATAAAAAAGGTAAAAAAAAATAATTTCTGATGGAATTGATATTTGAACTACCGCATAAAGATAGGTTCAGTGGGTAAACTCAAAATATGAATGGAGTTAATTGAATTAAAATAATAATTCTCTTGAAACTGAAATTATTGTTTTTTTACCAAAAAAAAAATGTATAACGTGCGTTGGCTAACTTGGCCAATTATAATGAAGCAAGATAGACAATTAATTTCATTCATAAATGTACTTTTGCGCGGAGCCGATATTTATGTAGTTTAAATTAAAACAAATATTTTTAATCAGAACCTATTGAAAATACATCCAAATAATAAAAATCTTCCTAGAGGGTCACAAACCTTTCCTAGAGACAATTAGAAAGACGCCGCGACAGCAGAAAGTTTGAAAACATGAGATCAAAACGTTATTACGTCATACCATTATCCGCGTAATTCTTTTATTTGTCAGCCTCAACGGATTATATTGCTATCTTTGTTTTGATAAACTGAACAGACAAGAACAGCTTAAAAATAGCCAACAACAACCCGCCCGATATACAGGTAGACGCGGCGTCCGACCTTCAGCTGAATAACTAGGACCCATAGGTCGAGGCAGATGTGACGTCAGTAAGTTTATTCCCGTGTTTCAATTAAAGAGCATAATATCTTTATTTTCTCAGTAAATAAATCAAAATTTTAAAAACTGAAACCGTAGGAAATTTTATTTTTTCTTTCTCTATGCGATAAGGTAAAACTTAAAATTTAGTGAAGTAAAAAAGCCCATTGTAATAGTAACAAAGTTGGCAACATGGCGTGGCTCAAAACACGGCTGTAAAATTTGTGACCGTCGCGCCCTAGACGATGACGAGTAAAGCGGCCTAGAGACTCAATTAAACTCTTTTGAAATTTAGAATTTCAATTTTCGCGTTATCGTCCCGAAACACGCATTCCCCTCCGATCTTGCCCGAACAAAAACAGTTAATCATTTATTTTGAGCCGAGAACTTTAGGTGTAAGTCTCGTAAAAAGTTTCGCAAACAAATCTCAGTTTAGTTTCTACGGGCTTTTTTCCCTTAAAAAGTTAAATATTTAAGGCTGTTGAGAACACAAAAGGTATGTTTACAATATAAAACAAACAATAAAAGAAAAATACATTTTTTCATACATTTAATACCAGAATTATTTTTCAAGATAAATTGATCTGTTGCTTTTCATCACCACACAATAATATCTGGCATTATTCAACAGTTAATTTTGAAGCGTTGGTTAAATTGCCATTTCGCTTTTTATCTTGTAGCTTAGAATAGTATATTAAAGTACACGTTTCATAACAAGCGGTTTTAGCGCACGGTCTATTTTAAAAAACGAGCCACAAAGTGGCGAGTTTTTTATTGACACGTGCGCTAAAACTCCTTATGAAACATGTGATTTATACATTTTTTTCTATTTCACCTTTTATAATCAAGAAAAATACATTTTAAAAAGAAAATAAATCCTTCAAATTTTGTAAATTTTCATGTCTAAATTTTATGTTGGTAATACTATTTTTTTATCATAGTAGCCTCTGGACAACAAAAATTATTTTGTAAATTGTCATTTTTTGATTTATTTACCCATTTTCACCACGAGATTCTAAAGTTATTTAAGCGATATGAGATTTGAAATTGGACGGAATACGTTGTGTGATCCTTGTACATTCGGTACATATACAGAGCGTTCGGAAATTCGGCCGATTTCACAACTTTTTTCGAATTTCAAAAGACGTGATTTTACGTCACGGCATTGCAATTTAGTATAGGGAAGATGGAAAATTCAAATAAAGTTGAAGTTAAAATCGACATTGGAAGGTTAGTAGATTGAATTTTGGATAGGATTTCGCAGAAAATGATAGCTTGAAGCATCTACAAAAGATTGATTTATAGAATTATGCAACCAACATACATTACTGTTATCCACACAGAATAAAAAAGTAAGTTATCAAGCTATTTTTCCTCTGCGAAAAATGTGTTTTCTCGTAAATCACAAAAGCCGCGCAAGACAATGAAATAAAACATTTAAATGTTACCAACATCAAATAGAGAAAAAACGCGTATCGAAATAGCTTCATTACGATACGCAAATGCGTATCGTACTGAGCTTATTATGAATGTGAACTAGAAAAAGATAATTATGGGAATCCAATAAACTAATACATTTATTTATAGCAACTGGCACATTTTTTAAAGCTTTTTACACCTCTGGCTTTTTACCACAAATCCGGCAACATAAGAAACAATATCTTTAATACAAGAAGGACACTTCTTATTTCACGCCCAGGGATATCCTACGGCGAGGCGGCGCCGGCGGCTCATTTATAGCATGGAAGACAACAAACAACAAAATATGGATCTTAATAGGGTAATAAAAATAAAACTAAACTTTTTCACGCAGATTTTAAAACAAAGTATTTTTTTTTTGGCCTTGAGCGTAGCTCATTTAGCCACCGCAGAGTATATTAATTAAATAAATTATAGTTTAAATAGTTTTTTACAATTTAATGAATTTAATGATAGGGATATAGGCATGTAACATAGGGATCTGCACAGGGTCACTTGTTTCACGCCACTGGGGCCTATCAGGGCGATTTGAATTTATACATAGGACAGTGAAGGCCACTAACAATAACAAATTAAGATTCTTCTTGAATGTAAGAAATTCCAATTTTTTGGAAAGACTTTGTGGTAACTTTTAGTTGTTTACACGTAAAAATAAATTAAAGGTCAACTTTTACAATTTTTTGATCAAAAATTTATATTTTAAAGCCCGGACCTGTCTTTTTTTCCATTCGTCAAATGATAATGTTGCAGTGCACATGCCTATTCCTGTGTGGTTTTGTTTACATGTGTAAGGCCATAAATTCGCCACTTTCGTGACGATTGTTTGCTGGTGTCGACAAAAGCGTGTGTGTCGGGATAAGCTAATTAAAATATACAACGATGACAAGTTGCTGACAACAAATAAAATCTTATCGACCTGCAACTTAATATGTTACCCAGATTAGTCCACAGGAGATTAAGGCAAGTTTTTTTGCCCAGTATTTTTTGCCTGCAATGACGATACGATACAGGTGTATCGTCCTGGGCAAACAGGACAGTAGAGAATCCTAAACTATAGAGACACCATAATATTGGTACAGGTACATATTGGTTCTGACGAATTCTTTAAAAGTTCCGAACGCACCCTCTTTTTATAAATTCACGCTCCCGAAAGGGGAGAAAATACAAGAATCCTTAGTTTTGCCTACCAATTACAAATCCCTGATTCGTATTCAGACCCGTTCGTCCATTTACATAGACGGGTATCGGATTTGCCGAAAATGGGCCACGTTTTCACTGAAAACAATAAATATTTCATGGCTAAATTGATATAGGTGTTTAGGAGGCGCTCTCGATTTTCCAAATTGTAAACAACATTATACCTAAATAATATTTTTAGAACGGTGAAAATTTTATTATTTCCTTCTTTTTGTTTCGTAGAATACATTGTTATAAAGAACCGGGATATTACGGATTTATTTTGAATAAAGGTTTAATTTACCACTAAAAAAATTGTTAAATTGTTTTAAGAATTTCAGTAAAATGCCGACCTATTTGCGAATAATATTAATAATACAGTAATCTTTGTACATATATGGCTTCTTTGCTATTGTTGATCGCCAAGATAAATATAATAAATAATAAATAAAAATTTCAAAAATGGTTGCAGATTTTGACAATATAGAAAATTGTTATTAAAATAGTTGATCACTACTAAAAACCTCGTTCAAATATATAATTACACCAATTTACGATGAAAAAATAGGTTTTGTTATTTTTTAATAATTTGTCTGCATTATTAATTAATTATGAATGAACATTTATCCCTTGTAATTATTATTAAAAATATGATAACCTTTTCGTTTCTTAAATTTATCTAACAATGTTGCAATTTAAACACACCCGTAATGAATGTATATGCATTTATATTGCAAATAAGAAAACACATACAAATAATAAATTGTGTAACTAACACAATAATAATACTAGAAATAGTAGAAATAAATAGAAATTTAATTTTCACTCATTCCACTAATGCCTCAACATATCCACCCTCTCGTTCAATAGATTTCATCGTTCTATTGGCAAATTTCCTTAATACCTACTTTCCTTATCATTTCTGGAGAAATTTCCCGGCATGATTGTGTAATTATCCTCTCCAAATGATGAAAAGGCCCTTGCTGGTCAACTTTTTGTCTTAAGTAACCCCCATAAGAAGTAATCTAGAGGGGTTAGGTTAGGGGATCTAGCAGGCCAAAAAATATCTGAATATCTGTGCATGACTTTTCCATTGAACAAATGTTCAAGATATGCCCTAACATTTAATGTACTGTGGCATGTTGCACCGTCTTGTCGGAACGAATTGGAATACATTGACGTTCTTGTAAAGGTAGTGCATCCATGAAGTCACGAATATGATTTTGCAAAAATTGTAAATAACGTTCGGCATTCATAGATTGGTGAAAAAAATACGGTCCTATTAATCTGTCCTTGTAAATACCACACCACACGTTCGTTTTAACTGAATATTGGTCACGAGACTTTATTGTAAAATTGGGACTTTCCTGAGACCACCAGCGACAATGTTGTGAAGAGACAGTTCCATTAGAAGAAAATGTTGCCTCATCGGAAAAAAGTATACGCCGCGGAAAAAAACGGTCCTTTTCTAATTCCTAATTCTCCTTGGATAAGAAAGCAAAAATCAAAGCGCCTATCATAATCCTTTCTTTCAATGTGTGAACGATTTTTGGTTTGAATGGTCTGAATTTATTTCGTTTTAAAATTCTTCCCACTATATCTTTACTTACATTCTGTTGTATGAACGACTTCCTTTTGCGCAATGACACTTTTGGATGTTCTAAAACAGACAGCATTACTTCTAACTGCGTGTTCTCATTGGCAACCAGTTTTCGGCGTTTTCCATTAAAGTTATTGTTTAAACTTCCACTAGTGTAATTTTTGTAACAGTTAAATGATTAATATTTTTATTGGGATGTCTATCATTAAAAATAATTGCTGCTCCTCTATGCGTTTTATAGTTTTCTCCCACAATCAAAACAATTTCAATTTTTTCTTCACAACTTAATAACACCATTTTTATGTACTTTATAAATTTTAACGCGTTTTGACGGTCGCTGTCAAACATTTTTTTATCAACAATTCATTTGTATATCAGAGCATCCTAGATTACATGTAACTACAGTTAAATTTGCATTGTTATTGTACGCATACGTTTCAAAAAAGAAAAAAATATTTTTTCATCGTAAATGGGTGTAATTATATATTTTAACGAGGTTTTTAGTTCTGATCAACTTTTTTTAATAGCAGTTTCCGATATTGTCAAAAATAAAGGTACTTTGCTCTTGGGTAAAACTCATATTTTTTGACAAACCTCGTATACGCCTAGAATACTTTAATAGCTGATAGTTGCATTTTAGGTTTTAGACCATGCAGAACTTTTTATGAGAAATCACTTTTTTTCGTAAAATTAATAATAAAAAGTTTTCCATATGGTTCAAACTTACGGCGACATACTGTATATAAATGGCCTAACCACAATGAAAATAGTATTTTCTTAAAATTTATTGTTTTTTTAGAGTTTTCATAATAAAACCGATAAACAGACATACAGATGGACAGACAGATAGACAGGCAGATAGATAGATAGACAGATAGACGGATAGGCAGATAAATAGACAGATAGACGGATAGACGGATATACAGATAGACAGATAGACAGATAGACAGATAGGCAGATAGACAGATAGACAGATATACAGATAGACAGATAGACATATAGACATATAGACAGGTAGACAGATAGACAGATAAACAAATAGACAACAGGTCATCGGAAATTGCAAACATCAACTGATAATAACTTAAAACATTTTATTTCTTTTCCAATTATTAGAATACTTTTCTTTGCCAAGAAAGTAAACCAGCATTTATCCTGGCAGCAAATTCTGCATTATACCTACATGCCATTATATTAAATCTTAGTTTTCTGATGGTTCTATGCTAAATCTCGTATATTATATCAATTTAATAACCCTAAAAATACACTATTTTAACCGAAAAACAATAACACTAAATTATTTTTATGGGAGCATCTCGATTTCATCCACGGCAAATGTCTGGAAAGTGTTTTAAATCCAGAAAAGCGCGATCGGTTTAGCTAAACTTGGTTACATAAGGGTATTTCCATATTATTTATGACCGAACATAAAATAATAAAATATTTTTACGTTGTAAATATGAAATACGTCCTCGGAACGTTTAAATTGAAATATACGTTCAGTCTTTTGTACTATATTAAACAGTGGCCACGTTAAAAAAAGACATTTGTGTCGCGTGATGTATGGTTAGGACCGGCATCGACCAGGGAACGAACATACACGAACACTACATAACATTTTCGGGCATAAAATCGAAATTATATGCAACAATGGCGGCTAGTTTTATTATTTCTTGTGGGTCGCATTTTAGTTATTTAAGGAAACCCTATAATGTCGGATATGGATTGGACATCGCATACTTCGCTGTGGACTCATATTGGGTGTTAAACTTGATAAAAAGAGGTGTAGTGGAAAGATAGTGTATAAAACGAGGACAAGGACATTTCTAATTTCGTAGGAGGAGTCAGTAGACGAATGTTGATAAGAAATAATTGTTTGTAATTGGTAGGAATAAAGGGTTCCACTTCTAATAGTTCATCCAGGGAAATCCCCTCTTTTATTAACGTGCAAAATTATTGCTAACATAGCAAAACGGAACCATTTCTTCCAGTTGATAAGGGTTGCAAAACGGTATAAAAACTCGAAAGATCACTTACTCAGAGAGTTGTAACCATTATTCAAGTGTAAGGGTAACCTCTGCCCGTTGGTCTATTCAGTTTGAAGTCAATATTAAATTCCATAATTGCTGAAGTCATGAAGAGTTCTGTAACTGTTTATTGTATACATTTTGTATAATTCTCATTTTGGTCAGAGTTATCTATTAAGTGGAAATTGTTTCTTTAAGCTTACTGGAACACCTTCCTAAAGTTAGATAAAAGGGGCAATCTCTCTTCTTATTAGAGAACTATTTAATTTGTATTTTATTCGCAACACTTATTGTAATTGTTCATTATCTCATTGCTTTGCTGTTCATCAAATAAATCTCCTAAAAAATCATTAGTATTTCAGTAATTAAATAGCGCACCATAAGGGCACAGTAAATAATAAGCGTAAATCAAAACCATCTAAGCTACACAACCCAGTCGCCTACCATTTTGAAACGTTGAATGCATTAGGGACGGCTTAGATTTGCAGGGTTGCTTAACCCCAAAGAAATACAAGAAATGTGAAATAAACTTCTATTTATACAGTATGCCCAAGGCAAAATTAAATTCCTCACGTTAACCATTGCCGCGTAAAGTAGCCCATAGACTCTACCCCTTTTTTGACAACTTTGTTCGACGAGCCGCTCGACAAACAAAATGGCGAACGCTAGACTGGGGTTTTGTTCACCCGTTTTACAAAAACTACATAATTATAAAGCCCATGTGCAATGGCGGCAGCATTAGCCATAAAAACAAAAAAGAAAAGGACAAAGTGTGCAAAGACACTGGTCTGGAGAGATTGGTTTAATTATTTGCAAATGGATCACTAAACCTATTGTGCTATTTTTATACTAGTAATCCCTCTTATCATCGAATAAGATACGCTGTTAAGACAAGCTATTACACCACATAAGCGACTTGCGGCAGCGTTAAGATTCCTTGCTTTCAGCTAGAAGCTGCGAAGATTTAACATTTTCCATTTTGGGTAAGATTATATCAGAGACCTGTAACACAATTTATTATGTTTTAAAGGAGTCTTTAAAGTTAAGGGCAAACTAACACAATGTCGCCAACCTTTAAAAAACACAGTTTTATTTTTTATTTTCGTCTCGATTCAAATTAAATGAGCGGTCAAAATTAGGAAAAATTGGTGTATTTCGTCTTCAGTTCAAGTTACTTTAGACCTTAAGTTTCTATTTTAACCAAAAAAACCTAATTATAGGTATGTTCGTAAGTGGTATGCAATTTTCTTACCTGTGAAAATTTGTTGAAAGTTACGAAGCGACGTTTTGAATAGTGCGCTGTGCACAAAGCGACAGATGGAAATTTAATTATTATTATGTGTCAAAATAAGGTAAAATTGCATTTTTTGTCGTTATAATTTTAATGAGATTTTAGCGTGCTTTGAAATGTGGCCATTATTAAAAATTGGATACTAGTTTCTAGTAAGATATCACCAATGATTTGGTACCTATAGATGGCACATCATTCATAAACGGTATTAAAATATATTGAAAACATCGTTTGTAGGAGATGCAACCTATACTCCAAAATTATTTAGAGTAAACTCGAAGGATGTAATTAAATATGTTAAATTACTTGACTGTTTAGACACATTCTGAGGTAATACTACTATACAGGGTACAGAGTGTCTTCATTTGTATTGTAATATTTAGAGGGCGCCACCTGCGGTACCTTGCACACATTTAAAACGAAATACCATTTTTGAGTCAATCTGTATTAAACATTTAAATAATAGTATATTAAAGTACACGTTTCATAAGAAGCGGTTTTAGCGCACGCGTCTATTTTAAAAAACGAGCCACAAAGTGGCGAGTTTTTTTATTGACGCGTGCGCCAATGAAACATGTGCTTTATACATTTTTTTCTATTTCACCTTTTATAATCAAGAAAAATACATTTTAAAAAGAAAATAAATCCTTCAAATTTTGTAAATTTTTATGTCTAAATTTTATGTTGGTAATACTATTTTTATTATAGTAGCCTCTGGACAACAAAAATTATTTTGCAAACTGTAATTTTTTTATTTATTGACCCATTTTCACCAGGAGATTCTAAAGTTATTTTAGCGATATGAGATTTGAAATTGGACGGAATACGTGTGTGATCCTTGTACATTCGGTACATATACAGAGCGTTCGGAAATTCGGCCGATTTCACAACTTTTTTCGAATTTCAAAAGACGTGATTTTACGTCACGGCATTGCAATTTAGTATAGGGAAGATGGAAAATTCAAATAAAGTTGAAGTTAAAATCGACATTGGAAGGTTAGTAGATCGAATTTTGGATAGGATTTGGCAGAAAATGATAGCTTGAAGCATCTACAAAAGATTGATTTATAGATCTATGCAACCAACATACATAACTGTTATCCACGCAGAATAAAAAAGTAGGTTATCAAGCTATTTTTCCTCTGCAAAAAAAGGGGTTTTCTCGTAAATCACAAAGGCCGCGCACGTCTCAATGAAATAAAACATTTAAATGTTACCAACATCAAATAAAGAAAAAACGCGTATCGAAATAGCTTCATTACGATACGCAAATGCGTATCGTACTGAGCTTATTATGAACGTGAAATAGAAAAAATAATTTAAGCATACATTTGAATGGTCAAACAATTTTCACATTTCTTTTCCTCATGGCCGTACATTATACCTACCAACAAAGAAATGACCGATATGGTATTGGTTTTTGGATATTGCCAAGGAAATGGTTTAGAATCCAGCAGAGTTTACAGTGAAAGATTTCCGAATCGTCGCTTACCAAACCATAAAACATTCGCGGCAGTTGAAAGACGCTTGGGCCAATTTCTATTAATTATGGTCGTTCACGCAAGGTAAGAACTACAGAGGTTGAATAAGATATTCTAAATTGGATTGAAGAAAATCCTAAACTCAGCAGCGATTAGGCTTAGAGCTAGGGGTATGCAAAGATACTGTTAATGATACTGTAGGGTGACCAGAGAACAACTACTGCACCCATTTCATGGTCAACGGGTAGGTACCTACAAGATTTTTTACCCCATGATTTTGAACCATGCCTATTTTTCTTCTCGTTTATCCGAAAACACAGAAATTAAGATAGGAAAATGTGCGGGCAGGAATCATAGATACTTTCATAATTGGTCCTGTCAGTTTACCACCTCGAGTAAATGGCAAGAATTATTTGGAACATCTGCGAAACGAATCACCGAACTTATTAGATCCCCTGCCCTTGGAATTTCGAAGAGAAATATAGTTTATTCATACCGGTGCTCCTCCACATTTTTCTTACGTAACTCTTTAAATTAACAGTATCCAAATAAAAGGATAGGTAGAGGCAATGATGCACCTGCAAATTGGCCAGCCCGATGCCCTGATATCGCTCCGATGGATTACTTTTTATGGGGAACTTTGAAAACTTTTGCGTGTTCTAAGTCAGTAGATACAGAAGATAAATTAAGGAGACGTATTCTAACTGGAATTGACGCTTTGAGAAATGATGACGAAATGCTCCAAGAAGTTCAATTTAATTGTCACGTTCAACATTTGTTAAAAGCATTTTTTTAAATTACATTTTTGTTGTTGATAAATCTCTTATTGACTGGTTTTACTCGAAAATAAAATTAACAACACATTTATGTTATTATTATTTTTTATGTTTTTAGTAACAGTTATCGCTTCAAATAGTGTTCAATTAGACCTGGCCATACACAAAGTGCATTTTTTAAATCCAGATGTCTCAAAAACGGCTGCTCATATCAACTCTTACCACGTATACCTTTTTTAGGTAAAATACGTTGGAGAATAAGAATGTTTATTTAAAAGTTCAGTACAGAGTGGCTAAAAAAAGTTATTTTGTTTAAAATTTGTGCAAGGTACCACACACAGGTGGCGCTATCTAAATTTCACATTAAAAATGAGAGCAAATTTTAATTTGTCACCCCACAAACCACCCCTAGCCGATTATTGTGACAATACACCAATTATTAAAAAAATTATTTTTGAAAAACTAAAACCAAATTGAACTTTTGACACTGTGTATCTCCGAAAACATCTACTTTTAGAATAAGGAGAGTTGGGTCAGATGCGGCTTTATACCGGGTGTTTCTTAAAAGACGTTTACCCCTATAACTTTTCTGTATTTATATACAGGGTGTTAATTAATGTCATGCAGATATTTTAGGGGTTGATCGTACTCGTCAAAATAAGAAAAAAATGCAAATATATGCATGGTCTAAAACGCGTTATTTTCGTTATACAGGGTGGCAAAGTTTCAATTTTTTTTTTCGTATTTTGCGTTTTCTTTCTTATATCCTGCGATAATTGTTTCAAATTTGAAACATCAACCCTTTTTTAAAATTTCTACAATAAAGTATCAAAATTATCGGTCTCAGTATACAGGGTGTTACATTTTCTTGAATCGGCTACAATTTTAGCTTTCAGAACTTTTTTTTGGCTCCCTGTATGAATTCCGGTATGAAATTTGAACTCTCTGTTCCTTTGTTTAGCGTTCTGGTCTCCTGCACTATTATCGTATCTGTGACCGTTTTCGATTTATTTGCAAAAATAGCCATCGAGTGTAGGCGAAATAACGCAGTAAAAAGCTGTGTAACAAAACAATTTATTAGTTAATCAAATAAAAATAAAACAAAATTATAAAAACTGTTGAAAATGTCCGCCTCTTGCTAAAATGCACGAATCAAGTCTTCGTCTCACGCATGGACTGACGGCCAAATATTCCAGAAGTATTGCGAATGATGTCGCATGAACCTATTATTCTATTTCTTAAATACTCTTCTGTCTGGACTGGGGTCTGATACACTAATGCTTTCAGGTGTCCTCAGAAAAAGTAATCCAGGCTATTCAGGTCTCGGGATCCAGGGGGCCATGGCTGAGGTCCTCCTCGACCTATCCATCCAACGGTTGTTAAAAAATTGATTGAGAAAGTTTCTCACCTCTATGCTGAAGTGCGGTGGTGCACCATCGTGCATGAACCACATTTGGTTTCTGACAAGATTTGGTACCTCTTCTAGCAGCCCTGGGAGTTCCTCTTCAACAAATTGACGATAATATTGTCCGTTTAGCCTTGCTGGTAGGAAAAATGTGTTCTTTTACTCTGCGTTATTTCGCCTACACTTAATTTCCATCGATGGCTATTTTTGCAAATAAATCGAAAACGGTCACAGATACGAGAATAGTGCAATAGACCAGAACGCTAAAGAAATGAACAGAGAGTTTAAATTTCATACCGGAATTCATACAGGGAGCCAAAAAAAAAAGTTCTGAAAAATAAAATTGTAGCCGATTCAAGAAAATGTAACACCCTGTATACTGAGACCGACAATTTTGATACTATATTGTAGAGATTTAAAAAAAAGGTTGATGTTCCAAATTTGAAACAATTATCGCAGAATATAAGAGAGAAAACGCAAAATACGAGAAAAAAAATTGAAACTTTGCCACCCTGTATAACGAAAATAACGCGTTTTAGACCATGCATATATTTGCATTTTTTTCTTATTTCGACGAGTACTATCACCCTCTGAAATATCTGCATGACATTAATTAACACCCTGTATATTAAAATGAAATTTTGAAATTAATAGATGAGTCTGCATTTATTGGCATAATTTTTAATTTGTTAGCACTTCCGGTTTGACCGGAAGTGACCTTGACGTTGGTATTTTAAATGGGACATCTTATATATTTTTACTTATTTGGGTTCAACATAACATTATGAGTGAAATGACACCTTACTTGTCATTTTTTGACGTGTTATAACATTTTTATGTTTATTTTTTATTTTCAATCTAGAGTGCTATAAATTAATTAAATCTATTAATTCATAGTCAAGTAGAATATGAAAATTAAAATTATGTCATAATCATTGACTTTCTAAGTTTCACAAGCTCTTGACGTTTAATCCATCTTTCCAAATGGAACGATGGTAGTTCACTATGATATTTAAAACGAGCGTTTTTTTCCCAACACTTTGATACCATACACTTCTATGCTATTTTAAAATTGACACTGTAAAATTGGCCTTAAATCACAATCGCAAATTTAAAAGCGTTTTGCATTATTATTGCCGCCCTCTCTTTTCTAAAGAAATATAAAGGCGGCTTTGAAAAACAATGGAATAGTTTTAAAAAGCAATGTGGCTTTAATTTAAAGTTGTAATGTCATTAGTTTATAAAAAATACAATACATACAATCTTGAGGCTTCAGAAGAATTTTTCTGGTCACTCCAAAAATTAAGAGCATATTAATTTGTTCATTTCTACTAAAACTAACCATTTTATTTGATTTACAATGTAAGTTTAATAAACGAATGACATTACAATTATTTTAATTTAAAACCATACTGGTTTTCAAAACCATTCCGTTGTTTTTCAAAGCCGCCTTTATATTTCTTTAGAAAAGAGAGCTATAATGCATAACGCTCTTAAATTAGCGATTGGGACTTAAGGCAAATTTTTGCGTGTCAATTTTAAAATAGCATAGGAGTGTATGGTATCGAATTTTAGAAAAAAAATGCTCGTTTTAAATATCCTAGTGAACTACCATCGTTCCATTTGGAAAAATGGAATAGACGTCAAGAAAACAAAATTTTACGTTAAAAAAAGGTAAAAGATTACTGGTATTGAATCCCCTTAAACCAATTAACGTATTTCTACCGTATTTTCTATCGCATAAATAGCAAACAAAGAAGCAACTGTAAATTTGAAAATAAGTATTTCGCATTCTTGGCGACCGTCCATCGTTTGAGCTTCCGCGTCGCGCCGTCCTTCCTACGTGGAAAGAAATAATTATAAACTAATTGATTTGTTTCTTAGTGACGTTTCCCCAGATAATTACTACGTAGTGAATGTGACATGTTTTCCAAAGCGGCCGCTTAATATTTATAGTCGCTCGTGTAATTTGTCAAATGAATAATGTTTTAATGTTCGCTGTCGGTTTGTTTAACTTTGTGGTAATAGTAATTTTTGTTTGCTCGCACGCATGTGAAAGTATGTCGCGTAACGCGGACAAAAAATATTAATAATGATTATTTTGAACTTACCAAGGTAGTTTATTTATTTCTTCACAACGGGGCCAAGAAAAAATGCTATTTAATACATTCACTTGGTGAAAAATAGAAAAAAACAGTACTTACCGTACTTTGGCAGATTTTGGAATATTTTGGCAAATAACTATAAAACAGTCGCTCGTGTTTATTAACTAAAGTTGCCATCGTAACAAACGTCCTCAAGGCTATAAGTGTTCCAAAATTTAGTTAAAAATATCAAAAGATAACCGAGAAATTTTTTTTCTTGGGTTGCCAAAGTAGGCAGGTGTTTGGGGTTACTTTGGCAGGCTATATTAATTTGGCGTAAAACATTAAAGTAGACAGTGTTAGTGTCTTCATTGGCACCTAAAGGACTAAAAATCGGGTTTAGTTTTTACCACATATTTTTTTTAACCTTCTAGACGCATTTTTTCATCAAAAACAATGACGAGTTTGAACTTTTTATTTATAAAATATTAAACTGAGCTCTTGAAATGAGCATAAACACAAACATGTTATGTTGTGTAGTATAATTGGCGTATGAACGCCCTCCTAACTTTTTTCTGTAATGACGTGGCATCTTTTTAGTGCGTTATATCTGTAACAATGAGAATCCCATAATTAAATTTAAAAAAAAGAATCAAACAAAAAAAAACAGAAAAAAAAGGTAGCATAATGACGTATATGCCAAAGTTACCCCGGGTGCCAAAGAAACCCTGTTTTACGGTACCTAAGAATACTACTGTGCGAACAAAAATTATTTACATCAAAGAGGGCTTGGATTAAAACACGTGGGGCTTGGTTTAGATCACAATGATATGGGGACGATATCTATATCTAACCAAATCTAGGTTAAAATTTTGTCAAATTCATATTATGACATGATATGCCAAACTAATGAGTAATAAAATAAGTGGACAAACACAAATTTATTATTGTTGTTTACAAAATTGACAAAGTAAGAATATACAGAAAGAAAAAGAAAAATAATTACATGTATGTTGAGAATTCACATAACCGGAGAGGTGGAACCAGGCTTCATCTTAAAAAATGTCGGGACTAATAAATCACTTCTTTCCAATAAATTTTGGGTAAAATTGAGAGTAATTCCTGCGTCTTTCAAAATCTGCGGCTTGTATTTCTTGGAATACTTGCACTTTATAAGGAAAAAAATTTAGCTGCTTCTTAAGAATAGTCCTGCATGTTCCATAAGATCTTCCCACTTCTTGGGACAGGCGTCTTATACAATTTGTTGGCGTATTTTGCATTATTTCACGAACGTTTGCAACAAGTTCTTCTGTTCTTACAAATGGTCTTCCTGCTCCTTTTTTGTGTTGTATAGAACCTATTTCCCTAAACACAGCCACGGTTCTTTTCAGGCAATGATGAAAATCCCCAGCAATAAAAGCAACGTTAGGAAAATGTTCGTGAAAATCGTCCATGCACAAACCCGGATTGTATTGCCACTCACCGTTTACTCTAACCCCGTCTCGAAAATACGCTTCAACCATGAATGTTCTGTGCTGTTCCGTAAAGCCCATTGTGTGAATTGTTCAAGAAATTGGAAAAATTAGCAATGAATCAAATTACTTATATCGACTGTCAAATATGACGGAATAACTGATTGATTGTTAATTCAGGCAGTTACTGACACCCAACAGGTATTAAGCTCTACGGCTAAGCATTACGTCCTTAGATGCAAGGCCCTCTTTGATGCAAATAATTTTTGCTCGCACGGTACATGCATCTTTAACATACTACAAAAGAAGGATTAATTCGACATGCATTGTCGTTTTCCTGCTTTGCCAATTTCAATTTTTCGAATACTGCTTGTGCTATGAAAACCATATTATACAGGGTGTCCAGAAAAAGGAGGTCAATCCGTGAACCATACAGGGTGTCCCAAAAGTAATGGGACACAGAGCAACAGCAGACTTCTTAAGGCGAAATAATGCGATTTATTTAACCTTGCCTTATCCCAAAATTGATAACAACCATGATACACACTGTCAAAGTTTTAATTTTGTTTTCGTTTTTTTTGCGATTATTTCCTAACGAAACGACATAGCAGCATAAAATTAAGGGTTTTGGGGATTTTTTAAGTGAGGAATTCAAAAGTATCCATAGTTTTTGTGTAACTAGTATAGAGGGCGCTGCCTGCTGCATGGCCCACTCCTTTTAAATGGCATAACTTTGTTTAGGATTTTTATATTGATCCGACTATTAAAAAACAAGTTACTTTACTTCTTTTACATCAAAAACGTATAACTTATTAAAGTCGCTAGAAGCAACCATTTTTAAGATAATCGCATTCGATATTTTTAATGCCAGAGTGCTAAAATATTTAAAATAATTGTGTATTCGTATTAGTATTATTTATTACAGCTCGCCTTGATTAGAGTCAACGACGTTTCTATTGCAACAAATAAATACATAATTTAACTGTGAAAGTTTAAGTCTGTTAATACATTTTTTTAAACTAAAATGTATAATTTTAGTTTCAAGATAGTCTGGTAGGGCGCAGAACTACTATTAGCTCGGGGCGCCAAAATTGTCTGGTAGGGCGCAGAACTACTATTCGTCCGGGGCGCCAAAATTCCTAGATACGTCCCTGGGTAGCAGTGGCATTGTAGCCCACAGACTGCAGGTTTAAATTAGCAAGTCGCCCAAACGTACCGTCTGGTATGCCTCAGGGCTAGTGATGCCGCCGAGACGAGAAATTCTCGTGTCTCGTCTCGTCTCGTCTCATCTCGTCTCATCTCGACGAGACGAGAGTGAAATTTTTTTCTCGAGAGAAGTCACGAGACGAGACGAGAGAAGACCGTTTCTCGTCGAGAAATTTCTCGTTTTTTCTCGTTTTTTCTCGAATTTTCTCGTTTGTTAGAACACTGAATTTTAGGTATCTCCTAATATATAGACAGAAAAATAATGTGTTTAACGTTCTCACTCTATCGTATTGTGAAGGCATTTACCTTAAAACAGATATTCAAGAGAACAGAATCAAACTGTCTAGGGTTACAGTCAAATTTCATTCACAAGGCGAAAGGCGATAGATTTTGACTAAATTTAACAATTTTGAATTAAAAATTCGAAATTCGCCAAAAATTTCTCACACAAAAATCATAAATAAAAGTGTGAATTTCATTTCATATCTCTCTTACCAGTTTTAATATTTGACATTACTTTCATAACACCCTGTATATCAACCAAAACTTTATTAGGAAATCACAGATAAAGACAACGGAGGGCCATGAAACTAGTGTTATTAAAACAATAGCATTAAGTTAATAGTCTCAATTATGACATTAGTAAATAAATTAAAAATAAAAAGTCTAATATAATAGTTAAAGTGACATTCAGTACGAATGATTCAAGTGTATGCCTTATTTTGCCTCATTTTATTACACAGGTCTCAGACATAAATTTTGCTATTGAAAATAATTATTAAGTGCGGTAAATGATACTTTTCCGCACGAGGTGACAGTTGCACGAACGGCTCGAAGCAAGTCCGGGCATACCACTAAGTGAGTGTGGAAACGGAACTTTTCGCACATGTTACTTACAATATTTTTCCTAATTGCGTAAAATTAAGCTTGTTCGTAATAAATTTTTGTATTTTTTGGGTAAAAGGAGCAAAAAATAAAGTGAATTTTTAAATTTTGATATGTCAAATAGAGCATTTTCGGAAATACTTCTTTAAGTTCTTTCTCTTGCACTTTCTATTAATGTAATAAAAAAATTAAGGTTTTTCCCCGGATGACATTCTAGGCTGATCCCTTTATTTAGTCGAATATTTTCCAAACTATTGCAGTTAATTATGCCCCGAATTATGCCAAAAAATAAATAATAAAATAAGGGTAGTTCCATTATGAATCAATTATTATTATTATAAATCGTTCTCTATTCTGTATCTTTTACCACCCCGTATATTTTGGACTGAAAATACCTCGGTGCCAAGCCTATTACATTACGTGAATTATGTCTTATGGCCGCTTGCAATATTTTGTTGATCTAAGAAAAATAGTTTCTAAGTCACATGACTAACAAACCGACTTATATTAAACCCTTCTGCGAGACGACCAGATACTTTTAAATGTTTACCCCCTGTAAGATTCGTATAAAAAAATATTTTTTATGATTCCCTACTCACGAGAAAAAACGAGACGAGACGGGACGAGACGAGACAATGGCACTCTCGAGCGAGAAAAACGCGTTTCTCGTCGAGACGAGATAAAAAAAAATTCTCGCCTCACGAGACGAGACGAGAATGGGCCAATTCTCGTCTCGTCTCGTCTCGTCTCGCGGCATCACTACTCAGGGCAGTCACCTCGGTCACTTGATTTTTATAATTTACATTAAAAACCTACAACAATGCTTTAAATTTTCCAAATTTAATTGATCCCAGTGGTCTAGCCACAGTATTCTCTGCTAGTTTGACAGACGCCCTTCCTGGCTAGCGCATCAGCAGTCTCGTTGCCATATCTATTGCTGAGCTGTGGCCAGGAACCCAACACAAGATGACTCGATGCTGAGCACCAAGTCTGCCAGGTCTAAATTACTGTAATAATTGAACAGAATTTAAAGCAAAGGCGATAAATTAAAATACCATGAAGGGAATTTTTTGATTCCAGATATCTAAAAAACGGCTGCTCAAATCAACTTTTACCACGTATACCTTTTTTAGGTAAAAGACGTTGGAGAATAAGAACCCCCCACAAAACCCCCGTAGCCGAATATTGTGACAATACACCAATTTATTAAAAAAATTATTTATCTAAAAACTAAAACCAAATTGCACTTTTGACACTCTGTATCTCTTAAATCATACTTTTGGACTGAGATAAGTTGGGTTATATTGTCGTCCTCAGGATTTTGTGGAAGCATTTTTTCCGTATCTTTTAGAGACACTTTGTATAACAAATAATTTAATTTCTAGGGGCTGCTTTTACCTCTTTAGGGGGCGAGTTGCGCAATACCTTTTACATATCCTTTCTCGGTGAGGGTCTGAGGACCAAAGGTTTTTATCCACTAGGGGTTATGTGTAATGTGTATTGTTTTCTGATAATTTTTTCCTTGAAAATCGAAGGCGTTATATACCGATGAAGATCTTGGCAATTTCACATTAAAATTCGACATTTAATGTTCAAACTGTGTTCTACTTTCAAACAAACGAAATACCTTTACCTACCTTTAGAACTGAATATCCTTTAGATTAAAACAAATAATTTATAAAATAGAAAGTAGGGCGTCTCAATTTATTACTTTCGCAAACTCTCTAACTGTACTCAATTATATCATAAATCAAAAATCGATTCCGAACTCCTTAAATTTTGACGAGTTTCCCAAATCCCCTCACTTTATAATAGGAGCAGCGTCTGAAGAGCGTCAGCTGTTCGAGTTTCGGACGGAAAGAGAGGTGAGAACCAATCATAAACTTCTTAAAGTTGAGTAACACGCGGCAAAACGACATATTAAATGGAGTTTTCGTCTTGGAAAAGCATAATCCTTTGCAGATCGGAAATTTACCAACTTTAACCCTTTTTTCGTCGTCCAGGCTTTTAAGGCACGTGTGAAAACTTTATAAGGGTGTTGCACGTGCGAGGCGCATGAACTTGTGTAGTAGGGTGGAGCGATAATTTTTTTTTCTGAAAATTAGCACGCCTGACAAATAGAAAGTTGTGTAAGGCAAAAATAAGTAATTACCCAAAAAAAAAAATTTTTTATAGCTCAAGTCCTTCCACCGCCCCACCACTTTTATTCTACTTTCTCGAATATGGCCATTGGGGCGGTGGAAAGACTAACATAATAAATTTTGTTTATTAAAAAAAAGTATTTTTATTGTTGTCATAAATCTTTTAGACCGTCAGCATTTGTTAAAAAAATAAATAATAATATCCAACATCATTTGGCACACGGCATGAGACCTCACTAATCGGCCACTTGCCTCTAAATTAGCTGCTCTTTGTCAGGTCAGACGTGCAAGGCAGAAAAAAAGACAGCAACTACAACAACAACAACAGTCTTCAAAGGTATCCTTGTTGCGTGGTTTGTACTTCGATGTCCGTAAAGACAATACATTGACATTTACTAATAATAGTCGAAAAACATATAACTTTATTAGAACAACCAGGTTCAAGTTATATTGGTTATCTGTCCCCTGTTTCTGGAACTGCCTCAAGTATTTTGGGTTCTTTAACTGCATTTTTAGACAGCTCTTCAATGTCGTTTGACAGTTTAGAAGTAGTTGGTTGCGACGGAACAAACAGTAATGTAGGAGCCAAGGGAGGAATTATTTCATTACTGGAAATAAAAATTTAGCGACCCCTGCAATGGTTTATCTGTCAGTTGGATGCGAATGAGCTTCCTCTGCGACATTTACTTCCACACCTCGACGGTGAAACAAGTGGTCCTCGAGCATTTCGTGGGTTTATTGTAAACCTCTTATTCAATTGCAAAAAGCTACCAATCGTAGATTTTTCTATAATAGCGTGTAAATTACCTGACATTGATACTAACTTCGAATTAAGTACAGATCAAAAATATCTTTACGAAATGTGTTTAGCAATTAAAAACGGTTACTGCCCCGAAGCTCTCTCAAAACGTGACCCAGTACGACTGGTCCATTCCCGGTGGTTAACTACTGGAAACAGACTATTACGTTTATATATTAGCACTGCCAATCCAATTCAAAATTTAATTGCGTTAGTAACATTTATTATAATTAAAGTTTATAGCCCTATGTTGTTTTCCATTTAAAAAATGCCTTCATGTATTTATGGCGCAAAACATATTTTCAAAATTATTGAGCTATGCGATTATTTGTCAGATGATTAAAAACATATCGTTTACAAAGCGATTAATAGAAATGGTTTTTTTGGATACCCGAAAAATATTATATTGTCTATGTTGTGGGATGACCGCTGGTATGTAAGGCCTATTGGATAATTTTAAAGGCCAGGGCTAAAACCGATCTTAATCAACTAAAACTTCGAAATTTTACCGTTCCGATCTTTAATTTTAAAACTTACGATTACTACGAGCTAGTAGACTGCCAAAATGTATTTTGGACCGAACCACCAATAACAACTGAGTTAGCGGAAGTCCAGCTACGAGAAATCATAGGACCCAGAACATTCAGCGATTTCATATATAAAAGATTACCCTTGCCACACACAGGCTGTGGAAAAAGTCGTCAAAATGGTGACTGAGGCATCTGCTATAGTTTGTGGTTATGAAAGACGAGATGGGACAATAAAAAATAAATTAGAGTCACGATCCATAATGCCAAAATTTAACACTACATAATAAAACGTCAAAATTCAAAATTATTATATATTTTTTTTTACTTTAGGCTTTAAATTGTATTTTTTCCATTTCAAGTAATAATAAACGCGCGCTTGCTTTAAAAAACCATATATTTTAATAATTTATTTATGATGCTTTTTGGTGTTTTTTTTTTGACTGATAGTATCCCCCTTACCGCCACAAGGTCTCAAAAAATAGCATAAAATGTATGTATTTTAAAATAAGAATAATAATAATAATAATTTTGTATTATGAGTGGCAATCATAAAACAAAATTATTAATATTTTCTTCAAATAAATACTATTTATGTTTTTTTTAGACCCTGTGGCGGTGGAGGAGATGTTACTAAAAAAAAATAAAAACACCAAAAATCTTTTTATTCCCAAACACATCTTTCCCAAAGTCAGGCATCTTGATTTTCAAAAAAAAAAAATCCTCCTATACTGTCGCTCTACCCTATTGTGTAGGGCAGCGAACACGTAGAGTACACAGGTCCGTAAACATCAATTTTGCAATTAAAAAAAAATTAATAGAAATTAATAGTTTTATTATTTCAAATGATAACCACATTACTTAGTTACTTATGATTGATCCGATTCCAATTAAATTATTATAGACGGTAGTTATTTAAATGGGTTTCCAATAAGTTGTTATTTAAATTAGCTAAACATAGGGAACGATTACAATTTTTAAAATAGCCATTTATCATGTTTGAGTTTAAAATCAGACCCTTTCACAATTTATCGGCAATGATAGATAATAGTTTGTTGATTCGAGATCAACAAACTATCGATATGTTTCATTTGTTCCATTTTCATTATCGATCTTTTTAAAATTATTCGATAAACTAGAATTCAATATGTTCCAAAGCAAATAAAAAATACATAAAAAATATTTTGCAGGGAGGAATTTTTAACTCAAGTAAATAGAGTATTAGGGAGCCCCTTTATTTGCTGAAAAAATACAGGACTATGGCATAACACAACATAACACTCTTAGTACTGCAAATAATTAAAAAAAAAACCTACAAATTTATCCCCGGCCGCATCTAGACATTCCGCTATAGGATTCGGCACCCGTCTCTATTCTGATTGGATGATTTCAAACGTTCCGTCTAAAAGGTATATTGGCAACTGGTTTGTTCGTTGTTACCCAGAGGATTTTTTAAAAATTTAATTAAAATTTTATAAAATAATATTAGTTGAAAATATTGAATAAAAAAATGCTCTGGGTAACAACGAACAAACCGGTTGCCAATATACCTTTTAGACGGAACGTTTGAAATCATCCAATCAGAATAGAGACGGGTGCCGAATCCTATAGCGAAATGTCTAGATGCAGCCCGGCCGGCACCCGTACGTAATTCAATAATTAAAAATTAAATGTAAACAAATAATTACAAACTGACAATGAATATTTTAATATACATTATACAACTCTCCCTACTGTAGAAATCGGATCAGCGCTTGAGCCCATAAAGGATGTAAACTAAGAACTGCTCCCGCAATGTAACTCCGCTCTTCTTCCCACACGTTTCTGGAAAATGCCAACGTTCATCGGAACCTCATCGAACTTTTATTTGGCTTTTAGCCCGAAATTATTCTTTTTCTTTGTCTTTCCTTTCAGTAATACCATACGTTTATTTATTTCTTGCACGCTTGCGCATTAAAATTTGTCTGGTAAAGGACTGCGAGGACGTACGATAAGTGGCGTAAAGTGTAGTTTACTTGGCTGAGCGTGGTTGGATCATAAAAGTTTTATAAAATGCTAGAAATATTTTAAATGAAATAATATTGAAACAAACGAAGTTTAGCTGATAGGATAAATTTTAAACTTAATTTAAACTTAATAAATATTAAGTTATATAAGAAAAGAATAATTAAGGGAGGTCTACCACATTTATTGGACAAAATTGGATATTCTCACCCCAAAAACGAGATACCATTTAACCTTTTTTTAAACAAGTTTTATTTCTCTCCTCTTCTTAAACTTTTTTTAACAAATAGAACACAAAGTTGGTTTCCCCACCTAAAAGCTTACACCTTAGCTCATAAATTTAGACCACTATTAAATTGAAACAAAACTAAAAAATTCGTTTCAATCAGGGAGCATAAAGTTTCATGTAACTGCTGATCCTTTTCGAAAGGTCAGCGACTAGCAAGCTTCAATTATCTACAAGGCTTTACTTGTAATATAGCCAGGGAAAACGTCAAGTAAAACCTGAAGTTAGAAAGAACATCTGCATACTATCCCATGCCCTACTTGTGTTGCACTATTTGGCTTTAAAATATGTAATAACACATAGGCGTAGCTTGGTGAGTTTTATTTTACTTGCCATTAAATTTTCTACCACCGGATTTTTAACACTTTATATTAATAAAAAAAAAACTCATTTATTCCGAGTTGCCACAGACAATTGTTAAAAGTTCAAGGTGTTTCGTTGTCAAGTATCATGGCCTTCTGAGATTTAAGAAGGAGTAAGTAAAACAGAATATAGGCTTGTTCATTAAAAAAAAAAGATATGTTGAGAGCCCGGGGATAAGCTAGTGTAGAAATATACTGGCCACAAACTTTTTCTTTTGGATGATCCAATAATATAGGTAAAATAATGTTTGTTAATACAATTTCATTCAAATTACACCCCAAAACAGAAAATGTATAATGAATCCTATTGAGTATTTTGTTAATATTCTGTATGGTATTTAATCAGTTTAAAAATCTTCCTAGGGGCCTAAGGGCCTCTACCCTATAAACTATGTTTGACGGATATCCAAATTATTTCATAGCCTACTTTTCTGTAATTTATATAAGTATTTACTTGCTTTTTCGAAAGTTAAAACAGAAATATTTTGACCGGTATTTATAGTTGGACTTGAATCCCCAAGAAGGCGATATGGCATTTTCCCTAAGAAATTTGAAAATCTTAACCAGGAATTAAAATAGACAAGGGAGATGCACTTTTTATTTAATATAAATAAAATGAATGTGATGTAAATCTTAACATAGTATAAAACAAACTCGCTGTCGCCCGTCTGTCCCTATATGTGCTTAAATCTTTAAAACTACGCAACGGGTTTTGAAGCGGTTTTTTTAAATAGATAGAGTGATTCAAGAGAAAGGTTTTTATGTACAATACATGCATAATATTGTAGAGAAACACTGATAAATTTAGAGGTTTGTTCGGGTTTGTATTTATAAATCTTAACGTGATGGTGAACTCGCCTTATTATCTCGGAAAAAGCTACGCCGTATAATGCCGGGCTGCAACGCAGGCCGGGTACACGCTAGTGAATGAATAAAAGAAAAAAAAATGCAAAACCAACATCAAATAAATCCAGCTGATGTCGTAAGGTCACGCGCCACAGAATTTATGGAGACGAAATGAGACGAACCGGCAGTGCTATGAGTCACTTAAAAATATACCTATTTACCTGGGTTACCGTTGATTATATCTTCTCATTATATATGTAATAGCTTTTCTAGTTTGGGCAATTAGTTTCAACGTACCTTCATAGGATTTCAAATATACTACAACTCCCTAAGTTTACGATTTTTATAAGGGAATAAGGTAGGGCTCGAAATTGTATTCGAATAATTCGAATATTCGACTATTCTAAATTAAAATTTTTTGTTAGTTAAAAAATTCTACTATTCAAATATTCGACTATTCGAAATTCGAATATTTGACTATTCGACTATTCAAGTATCTATTCGACTATTCGAATTATTCGACTATATTCGACTATTCGAATTATTCGACTATTCGAATAACATACCAAACGCCTATTCGAATACTTATATTTTTTGTCTAGCATAATATTTTTCCTAACAATGATACTTGATTTGCATTGACGCTTTGCTCTTTTTGCAAATAACTAAAAAACGATGATAGATATGATAAAATTGTAGAAACCAAAAAGAATGAGAAGAGAATGGGGAGCCAAATTATCATATCATTATAAACACAGGGTATTTCAAAAAAAAGTACAGGAGAGTGAAATTGTCGGTAGCTCAAAAAAATATAATACCCTGTATACACATTATATGGTCTTTATATCTATGAATGTTTAATGTTTTTCTTGAAAAACAAACAAATGTTCAATTCTCAGATCTCACATGGCTATAATACTAGAACAAGAAACATTGACTATCCAATACACAGACTGGCACTCACAGAGAAAAGTCCCAAGTACATGTGCCTAAAGTTATTTAATAATATGCTGGATGATTTCAAAAGCATAAACAGTGTTAAGCAATTTAAGGTTAAAATAAAAAAAGTATTTGATTGAGCTGGAGCCATATTCCATGCAGGATTACCTAAGGTATTAAGCACACTTATTTCAATGTACATATTATTATTCTGTCCCCTTTTTTTTCGACGCTGTTTCTTTTTGTGTTTGTGTGTTTCGCTTCTCTATTTTTAGGGAATTGTAATTTACTATAACATAATCAGAAATAAAGGAATTTATTATTATTATTATTATACTGCATTCGACAATTCTGACATTTTTTTTGTAGAGAATCCCAAAACTAATAAGTAAATAGAAATTGAAATTAATTATTATGAATAATGGGTAGGAAAAACAAAAAAAAAATTAAAACTTTCACATGTTGTATACCAAAAATGTAGTCTTCTTGACTGCATGTTTAGTAGCAATTATATTTTTTCTACTTTGAGGAGCATTATCACTCCATTAAATATCTACGTGACATTCATTAACACCCTGTATAGTGGTAGATTTGGTGATTATAACATAATGATCACCTAGTTGAAGTAGCGGTATCAAGTTTTCGTCACTATAAATGCTAGTTGGGAAAAATATTTAACGGTTTTTCATTAAAATTGAACAATTCTTTAACGAGCTGCCACTGGACCAAAACATATAAGAAACTCCATAATGGAGTATGACATGACCAGCTGACATGACTTTGTAGTATTTTTGGTTTCGATTGCATTTGTTTTTGTTACTCTAATATTGGTTCGGATTTGAATTGATGTTTTGTTTAATTTATTGAGGCTTCACCGGGAAATTGCTTCGAATCATGGTATACATATGTTGTTTTCGTGATACTTTTTAATGCCATTATGTTTCGGTGCATGCAAAGTGCAGCTGTAAAAGTATACACTAATACACTGGTTCTAGATGTATTCGTACGATTTTTGGGGTTATCGTTACAGAGAAAGGGTGTGTTTGTTATTTGCATCTACTAAATACATAATATAAATTTTTTAATATAATAAATTAAATTTATATTTAATAATAAATTAAATTTATCATAATCCTACAATGCTGTTCAGGGTGATTTACGTTCACAGGATTTCGGAAACGAGTGAAGTTATCTTTTTGAAAAATTTGTAGCAGGCGCGGTTAACTTTGAACTTTTAAAATATTATATTTTCACGTTTGAATCACTTCCGGTTATACCGAAATTTATGGCCAAGTTTGTTATTTCAAGTAGATTACCCTGTATATTTTAGCATTTTAGCCGATATAGCAGGATCGCTGGGTGGGATTTTTCATTTCTCTGCCGCGAGAACTGATATAGAGAGGTCACCTTCGTGACTTTAATTCGTTTTTTTGGGGTACCTACTATTTTAAGCACTAATTTCTACCATAGTATTTGTTAAGTAATGAATTATCGACCTTACTAGATGCCCTTTATACCTCTTGCTCCTGTTGTCCTCTTGTGGTGGAATAAGCCCCGAGCTGTTTGTACGTAATACATAGCCATGTATACGTAGTCATGGTGAATTCCCTCAAGCTAAAATTGTTTTCATGGTTTTCCAAACGGTTTTTTATCACTACTAGGACGTCCCATTGGTTCCCACTGGATGCTCCGGTTGGCTCCTGGATCTAAGGCCAGTTTGTTCATTCATTTAATCAAATAATAGTACTTATATAAGAATTGTTATTAAATAACTTAAACATTATTGCATAGTTTAAGCATTTCATTTATAAAACACTAAAGGTTACACAAAAAATTATGCTGCCGACAAGCTCGCTAAGGGAGGTGCAGCACTAAAATTCACAGGACCGGAGCCGGTAATACCTAAGTATATCTCATGCTAATAATTTTGCCTGCCACGGTTCATAAAACTTATACTTACCACTAAAAATCAGTACTGTAGTTCTCAAAAATGTAAATAGCTTCTAGTGTGATATTGTCATTGTCGTTTAACTTTGCATATGATTATCTATTATGCAACATGGTTTACTCAGATGGTGAAACTCGTCAATAGCTTATTCAAATTCAGACAAGACAGCTAGAAGACTCCGAACAACGCTGTGACCTGCTCAACGAACTCCCACTAACATCTTGTGGATTATAGGTTCTAACGGATACAATTTGTTTTTGGAGACGTTTTTCTGCTAGGGAAAGCGCTTTACGGGGAACAAAATGCGTCGCATTGAGAAGATACACTTTATTTCTTAACAAAATTGCTGTATTAAAAGTAGTTCATTATTAAAAAAGACTGTGCTGCTAATGGAACTGATTACTACCAATTAAAATACTGTTCTAGCAAATCTGGAATTGATATAAAAACTTGGTTTGATACACTAACAGTTTATTTCATACACTGTTAAAAGAAAAGAATCAAATTTAACTTTTTTTTTATGTCCCAGAAAGTCCACTCCCGTTTTTTTGTCAATTTAACTAAAACCGCTTCAGTCAATCAGTAACTCATAAAATATGTTATTACTATTTTGACATTAATCTGATTTTATTGTGCAGTAAAAATTACAACTTAATTAGTTAATTTGACACATTCTTTATGTTAGTATTAACTTCTTTTAAAATTGTAACTAAAAAAGATATTGATAATGATTATAAACTTTATCAAAGTTACTAGTATTTGATTTATTTGAACCGTAAAAGAATTGCATGTTAATTTTAGTTACCTGTTATGTTAAAACGACTTCCAGAAAAGTTAGTTCTTAAAATCTGATTTTTACTAAACACAAAAGAGTTAAAATAACTATACATTTTAAGTTAAATTTGATTTATTTTAATTGATTATAAATTTTTTTGATTCTCAAGTCCAGGATTTCTAACAGTGTATGGATTAATAAAAAATAAGCCATCAATACAAACTATGTCTTGTCTTAGAAAACCTGTTGTATTAGATTACTTTCCTCAGTGCGATGCCTGCATTGGTGCATACCAGCATCAAAGTGTTAATATTTCGAAACGGTTGAAGATAGGCGTAGGGCATGATTTATGAAAAATGTCTAGAATTGATAGATTGTAAAAATGTAGAATATGTTTCATTAAAAAAATTTAAGTTGATACGCGTAACATTTTTATGATCCACCTTGTATAATATGTTTTTCATGCATTTCAAAAAAATAATTTGACGGGTCCGAGTGATTCTTGATTAAGTGGACGGTATTCTATATAAAAGACTGATTCGTTTTCTTATTATAGCATAATTCTGTATATGATCAATGATGACAATGCCGGGCAAAGGTATTTGCCAATTTTTTTCTACTTAACGATGGCTTGGCGTGTCTTAAAAATCGATTTTATTTTGCCAGACAGACGATCCACCAGAGACTTTTCTTATTGCGCTTTATTTCTTTTCATTGCGTTTTATGTGCCGCATTGAACAGATACTTTCTCTCCGAGAAAAGTCTCTCGACCATTTGTTACTTATCCGGATTGGATATCTCAATATATATCTTTTCAGTGCAGCTGGCATTAACACATGTATGCTCTTTTTAATGGCGAATGATCCTTTTAAAAGTGCAAGAGTTCTTGTTGAGGTATTTTATTGTCTGCAAATTGACTAAAACTCCCAAGGTGCGGAAAACATTATAATGGCTCTCTTTCTTGTGATAGTGCGAAAACTTACTTTGTCTATTAGGGGAAGGTGGCTTATATTGGACCAGTTTGAAGTTTTCTCGCTGTTGATTCTAGAAACAGCTTTGTAGCGATTTTAGAATTACATCAAAAATACGTTGATATGTTGCCCACCCTTTTGCATGAGGTTCAATAAAAAAATTGGGCACAAAAAAAAGCAATTAAAAGTTTTATTGTAACATTTATTAATAAAATAAAAACGCAATTGTTGTAATTACAAAATACGAAACAAAAACAAACCTCGAAGGAAAAATATAAAAATTCTATTGCAGTCAGCTTATTTTTCCTATTCATGTAACGTTTTGGTTTTGTTTTGACAATTTTTATAATCTCAGGGTGGCGCCCAATGCGCCCCGTCCCCTGGATCCACCACTGCCAGTTATTTGAGGGCATTGGGTTGTACAAGTCTGGGTTCATTTCATGTACTCCAATATCTACAATTTTAAACATTTGGTTCATTGTTTAATGTGAAAGTGCATTCGTGTGTAAAACAAACATTGCGTAATATTGGTGCTAATTCCAATATTTTCTTCTACATGATGTAAATGTTCTAAATCTGCATTATTTTCTTGTGCTCTGCCATCCAGTATATCATTATTTTACTCTAAGGAGTTACATTTATTAATTACAGTAATACCTTTACTCTCAAAATTGGATTGGTTTGTCTGTTCGGAGTCTGTCTCGGTTGTGGATTGCGGGGTCGTTGATAGCCTAAGTATTCCTACAGATAATTGTCTTATTAATCTTAATGTTGCTACTGATGCGCACATGGAGACTGAGACACTGATAAGTCATCAAAGGCTCTGTATCGTAAACTAAAAACGTTAAATATTTATTCCAAAAACTCTAGTGGAGATTTGCCAGATGTCCTGGCTGATGTAGAGCAGCTTAATGATTATTTTATTAGTGCTTCCGAAACAAATGGTACACCTTGTGACGATACTTTAAGTTTTCTTTTGTCCAACAAAATGCCGGGTATTAATGATTTTAATTTTTCTTTTGTGGAAGAGGATCTGGTTTATAAGACGCTCCTATCAGTGAAATCTCATGCTCAAGGTAATGACGAAATAAATCTATGGATGTTACTGCTCTGTTGTCCCTTTATAATTCCCTATATTACGCATATAATTAACTTCTCAATAGAACAAAACATATTTCCTGAGTGCTGGAAGACCGCAGCAGTTCTACCTCTGGCGAAGAAAAAAGCCGACTGATTTGAAAGATGTAAGACCGATCAGTATTCTCCCAACTCTCTCAAAAATATTAAAAAAAATAATTTTTACTCAAATGAAAAAACACGTGGATTTGTACAACGTATTACCTGAAAAGCAGTCGGGTTTTAGACCTATGTATAGCTGTGCAACGGCTTTGTTGTCAGTGACCGACGATATCCTGACAGCAACAGATAATAACGAACTCCCTCTGCTAGTATTACTCGATTACACGAAAGCGTTTGATAGGATAAATCATCGGCTACTGTTGGCTACTTTAAGTCACATCAATTTTAGTGAAGGTGTGCTGCGTTTAATTGAAAGTTATTTGTCTTGACAGTCAGCAGTATGTCTCTTATAGGGATAATAAATCAAGAATGCGCACAGTCCGCAATGGGGTACCTCAAGGTTCCATCTTGGGCCCACTTCTTTTTTCTATCTACGTTTCATCTTTTCAAAAATTTATTAAATACTGCAACAGTCACTTTTATGCAGATGATACGAAACTTTATATTTATTTTCTTGAATTGAACCTTATTAACGCAGTAACTTTGTTGAATAACGATCTGCAATCTCTTGTCTGTCTCAAATCTCAATTGTCCCTGAACCCATCCAAGTCTCAGATTATGCTTTTTGGGTCGAGGCAGGCTCGAGTAAGGTTTAAAAATATAATCAATGTACAGCTTAATAATCAGCCACTGCTCTTGACTGACTCGGCTCGCGATGTTGGTCTGTTTCTTGATCCGGACCTGCGCTTTGACAAACAGGTATTAGAAATTAATAAAAGGGCTTTTTCTAACCTAAGATTACTTTATAATCATCGTGATATCCTGAACAAGCAAGCTAAAAAAATCCTATGTGAATCCCTTGTACTGTCACACCTTAATTATGGAGACGTTGTCTATGGACCTTGCCTAACGCCAGTATAACCATCGACGTCTGCAAAAAATTCAAAACTGCTGCGTGCGTTATATACTTAACCTAAGGGGGCAGGCATATGTGTCTGATAGATTAAGTGAGCTATCCTGGCTAAATGTTTCTAAAAGGCGATTCCTACATTGCTGCACCCTGTTTTACAAAGTCGTTAAATATGGTAAACCAAGTTATCTGCATCGTAGGGTTCTGTTTCGTTCAGACGTACATAATATAAACATTCGTAGGAATGATCAGCTTACTATTCCTCAGCATCGCACATCACAGTTTCAGAGGGCTTTTTCTTATACCATTTGCAAATGTCTTAATGTTAATGTCTTACCGACTGATCTAAAAAAGCTTGAGCCAAACAATTTTAAGCGTACCTTAAAAAAAACAGCTGATGGATAATAGAATTATGGCTAACTTTAATATTTAGCTTTAATGTAATACGAAGTGAATTAATAGATTAATTGAAATTGGTTAATTATAAATATTTTAATATTGATTATATTTTATTATTATTAATTATTTGTATATTGCTAAGATAGTAACTTAGATGTTGTTCATTTTGTTTAAGATATAGTTTCTATAGGGCTACATGGAAGAGTGAGCTCTGTGTTTATGCAAATACACCTTTGCTTAAATGTAGTCCTTTTTTTTCAACTAACAGTAAGTTCATTTATGTGTTTTCTTTTAGATTTATATGTTCATCCTTATAGATTCTGTTTTGTTGAAAATAAATAAATAAAAAAAAAATCAGAAAAATTAAAAAATTGGCAGCTTTTAAAAAACAATTAGAGATATTTACTAAATTAAATTATTTACACTATTTTTTAAAAATTTATTTTATTAATATTATTATTATTATTATTATTATTATGTTTTGTTATCGCATAGCTTCTGTGCCATGATTTCAAGTGTTAGAAACACCGGGTGTACACCGTACTTCTGGGATGTTTCTTGCTATTATTATTATTAGGGATTACCATGTTGGTCCAATTTAGGAGGCGAAGCGATAAAGGCAACTTTCCCCTATAAGTATACAAACAATCCATTTCCTGCTTTTCTATTCAAGTGGTTTTAATTAAGCTAAAAATATAATCGAGTAGCAGGTAAAAACTAAACAAATCACCACACACAGGGTGTAAGAAGGACGAAAATTAATTACGCCGCAGGACTCTAAAGGAGTGGTTAATTAGATAAGAATGGACTGACGTATAGAGGTTTCTATTTTCTAAGTTGAAAAGGACTTTTCTAATTTTAAAGCTAAAGCTCCTGCTGTTTCGTTTGGATAACAGGAAGAGAACGATTTTGATTAATTATTTTTGGAAAAAGGGGGTTATTATTAAAAGCCACCAGGGCAGGAAAGTTATAATAATAAACGGGAAAAATATACAACGTATATTAATAGTATATTAAAGTACACGTTTCATAAGAAGCGGTTTTAGCGCACGCGTCTATTTTAAAAAACGAGCCACAAAGTGGCGAGTTTTTTTATTGACACGTGCGCTAAAACGCCTTATGAAACATGTGCTTTATACATTTTTTTCTATTTCACCTTTTATAATCAAGAAAAATACATTTTTAAAAGAAAATAAATCCTTCAAATTTTGTAAATTTTTATGTCTAAATTTTATGTTGATAATACTATTTTTTATCATAGTAGCCTCTGGACAACAAAAATTATTTTGCAAACTGTCATTTTTTGATTTATTGACCCATTTTCACCACGAGATTCTAAAGTTATTTTAGCGATATGAGATTTAAAATTGGACGGAATACGTTGTGTGATCCTTGTACATTCGGTACATATACAGAGCGTTCGGAAATTCGGGAGATTTTGCTACTTTTTTTCGAAGTTCAAAAGGCGTGATTTTACGTCACGGCATTGCAATTTAGTATAGGGAAGATGGAAAATTCAAATAAAGTTGAAGTTAAAATCGACATTGGAAGGTTAGTAGATTGAATTTTGGATTGGATTTGGCAGAAAATGATAGCTAGAAGCATCTACAAAAGATTGATTTATAGATGCAACCAACATACATGACTGTTATCCACACAGAATACAAAAGTAGGTTATCAATCTATTTTTCCTCTGCGAAAAATGGGTTTTCTCGTAAATCACAAACGCCGCGCAAGTCAATGAAATAAAAAATGTTACCAACATCAAATAAAGAAAAAACGCGTATCGAAATAGCTTCATTACGATACGCAAACGCGTATCGTACTGTTATTATGAACGCCATTTCATTTTCTTATCAATATTTCGTTACTTCGTGTTCTTTAAAAAGCGGCCAAAAACCCTTATTTAGGTGGCAATTACCTACAGTTTTAACTGTTTTAAGTTATAAAACAATTTGTTTATAAATTAATAAAAGCAAAAAACGAAATTATTTCAATTACGCATGCACTAGCTACTACGTCACAAATCACATAACCTCACTTTCGATGGGGGTACAAACAAACGGTTTTTACATTTATCTACGTACTGTTTTAATCAGCAAAATCATAATAAATTATAGTTTTGAAGTTTGAAGTTTGAAGATAACATTGCATATGAATATCTATTATACAACATGCTTAACTAAGATAGTAAAATTCGTCCATATAATATTATAAAGTACAATACTAATGGTGGGTTGTGCGAATTAAGAATCTTCTATTGCTTTATCTGACATGCAAAGTTTAAAAAAACTTATATACAAAGTAAAAATAAATAAATTGGAACAGGTATTGGTACGATCAATAAAATTCAAATTCAGACAGGTTTGCACATATTTATATTGCTTTGTTATATCTGAGAAACCAGTAAAACCGATTAAGAATTAAAAACCACGATGGAAATGTGCAAACCGTTTTTCTTTAAGGTGTATATATTATTATGTACTGTTCAATTGTTGCTCTACAACAAACAATTAATGTAATACTAACGCAAATGGAATACAAAATAAAGTTTAGAATGGAACAGCTGTACCCCAACAAAGTACATATTTAAATGGTCCAAAATGTTGAAATTTAATATTCAGCCAAAATTTAGAGATTTCTGTTTGTCTAAACGAAAGATTTAATTCGAAGCCAACCTGCTGTGAGAGAATCAAAACAAAATTAACATATTAATTGTTCGCTCTCCAGGTAACTTTTCGTGTTAAATTTATCCTGGGGGATTTTTATCCCCGTTTTCCCCATTCAACGGGTAAGAGTTAATCGCTTTAACACGCACCTTTTAGATATGTAACTATTATGCCTTGGGGATGGCTGTTCTAGATATTATTCTGTATTTATTACGAGTACTCATGCAATGATTGTGATATTATGTTTATGGGGAAATGATTTCAAAGAAGAGGGGGGGGGGGGGAGAATTGCACCCAACTTCTACCTCTTATTCGAACTAAAAATTGGGCATGAAAACTTGCCAATTTCTTTTATAATTAATAAAATATGGTAAAAAATAAAAGCTGAGTACCTAAAACGCGATTGTTTTTAGGCAGTAAACCTGCCAAATGGCCGACATGTCACCTGACAAAAACTATACAGGGTGAAATTTTTAACTGGAACTTCAGTATTATATTATTATATGTTCATTTGAAAACTTCCCACCTCGATTTTCCTGCTTTAAAATGAAAATGTGGAAAATCGCTCGGACCCGTCAATTTGTATTTCTCGAGGGGGACATCTTTTGCGTATATTATCAATCTTGTTACTTCAAGCCCCTAAGAGGGAGGGGGGGAGGGTGGTAAGATCTAAATCTTAAATGGATACCCCTATTTTATATAATTTTTTTGAATTTTGCATAAAATTCTGAACATTTTTTAATAAAAGCATTATTAGTCTATACTTAACAGTTTCCGAGATATTTACTCTTGAAAAATTACATTTTTGAACTTTGACAGCGTCTAGCTTTCTAACTGTACGTCTTAGAGCAAAACGGTCCCTATCTTCGATTTTTATTATCTTTCCAATAGTGTGAACTTTCGGTTAAACCGGATGTAAGAAATATAGTACTTCCGGTTTGACCAGAAGTTGACACTATTGGAAAGATAATAAAAATCGAAGATAGGGACATGTAAGCCGTTTTGCTCTAAGACGTACAGTTACAAAGCTAGACGCTGTCAAAGTTCAAAAATGCAATTTTTCAAGAGTCAATATCTCGAAAAGTGTTAAGTATAGACTAATAATGCTTTCATTAAAAAATGTTCAGAATTTTATGCAGAATCCAAAAAAATTATATAAAATAGGGGTATCCATTTAAAATTTAGATCTTACCCCCCCCCCCCCCTCCCTCCTAGGGGCTTGAAGTAACAAGATTGACAATATACGCAAAAGATGTCCCCCTCGAAATAAAAATCGACGGGTCCGAGCGATTTTCCACATTTTCATTTTAAAGCAGGAAAATCGAGGTGGGAAGTTTTCAAATGAACGCCCTGTATATATATTAGGAAGCCTCTGCGTTTATTTGGCATACTTTTTTGTGTCTTCATGAAGTTAACCACCCCTAACTTTTTTTTTGTAAAGGTATGTAGTGTGTGTCGGAAATGGCATAAAAATGTAATACGATCCATTATTTACTCTCGCATTTCGATAATCTAGAAAGCCAGAAAAATAAACTGGCCTTTTTAGCAACAATTAATACCACAATTTATGTTTTGTCAGCGCAGACGGTTTAAAAAAAATTATGTTATTAATAGGGTTGTTTGTTTACTTGAGGCAGCATTCCAATGGTCACTTTATTTTCGAAGGGAAAGAAATAAGACACTTTAAGTCTTCCTCCACTGGCATATTAAAAGGATATATGTTTATTAATACAGGGTAAATTCTCTACATGTTTCGAATGCAGTAGCATTCATTATCAGGAGAATAGAATAAGGAAATTTGGAAATGTAGCAGGTGCAAACAGTCCTAACGGAGCTACAAGTGGGTGGAAAAAAACAAGCAAATTGTATTGAAAAAACTTTCAACGTAATGGTAAACCTACCGAGAGGCCATACGTGAAATAATTGAAGAAATTAAGTAAAGTAAGATAATTGTCGCATTAATGAGACAACACCATAGTGTAAGAATATTTAAAATTGGAATGTCAGATGTAGCAAAAAGTATATTATAAATAAATTGAGGAGTAGTTGAAAGATCACATATCAGTGAAACAGAGATTTAAGTAAATGTGAGGAGAAGAGTGTAGAAATGAGGAGTAGCTGAAAGGTCACATACTAGAGAACCAGTTACGTAAGTGTGAGGAGAAGAAAATCCAGCAGTGGAGAAGTGAATTTTAATAATATTGAAAAGTGACTGAAGTCACAAAATAAGTAAAATCACATTAGTGTGAAGAGTATTTAAAAAATTTGTTTAAAATGGAAGGAGCAACTGCAATCAGTCGGAACTAATAGTATATAAAACCAGATTACACCCCCAATAGAACTTCATAACTTCAACATAAACTGTGCGTATTTAGAGCAATATTGGCTATAAACCATTCTATGGTAGCATTAACTCCTAATTCTTATTGGCTAAATTACCGTGATATTATCACTACACAAAGGTCTAGTAATTTTCATTGTCTTTCAGTAGAAAAGCGCGTTGCTGTCACATAATATAGTAATAAACAGTTGTTGTATAAAGAGTATGTGAATTCTTATAAGAAATAGAAGGCTTTTTTCAATGTGACAATGACAATTTGCTATTTAAATTTGAGACGTCAAAAAAAGTTAGTGAATGTTTATCAAATTTGAATTTTGCCATGCTGATATTACATCCAAAATGCGCCTCGCTGAAGATGAACCCACAGATATATGGATTATGTTGGGTTGTCGAGATAAAAGTAGAAGTCATAGGAAAATCCGTGAAATGTTCAATAAAAAATACCCAAATCGCACTTCTATTGACCAATGGACAGTGTCTATTCGTGCGTGATTATATGTTAGCTAAATCATTATTTCACAAAATTGCTCTCTCCTATCAGGATCATCGTCCAATAAACCTTGTCCACTTACCCGTTTGTAGGGATAAAACTTCTCTTCTTTTAATATTTATACGGTGGTTTGGTGAGTTTCGTAGTCACGCGTTGTGTTATGAACCATGCTTCCTCAGACGTCGCTGTTCAAAATAGTGCTTCAAACATTAGTAGCACCTTATTTTTCACCGTAGGCTAATAAGAACAAATAATTTAAATAATTAATTGTCGCATTTTTAAAAGCAATAATTAATACATTTTGAAGAAGTAGTCCATACTCAAAGTGGAGTTAAATGATATAGAAAAAAAAAGCACAAAGTATTTTTCCACAATTTTTTATTCGAATAACTAGGCGAACCTAGAGTGATTCATAATAAATTGAATCGACATGTTTCGAGTGTAGAAACACTCATCATTAAGAAAACGAAGTAAATGGTACAATGCTGATGTTGTTAGCAGTAGAGAAAATAACAAGAGCTTTCAATGGTACATACGAGGAGTGAAAAAAATTTAAGTCAAGTCAAGTCAAGGACCAGTGCAAAGTCACTGTCTTGGGTGGGAAATGAAGAGAAAAAAGAAAAATGAGGGAGTTTTAAAAAAAACTTTGTAAAAATCATTTTTAAGTGTAAGGAAGCTTTTCAGTATGCTGAAATCTTTTCTGTCTTTTGATAATTCAAATTTTTTCACTCCTCGTATGTACCATTGAAAGCTCCATTACGACTTAGTCTCACTTGTTATTTTCTCTACTGCTAACAACATCAGCATTGTACCATTTACTTCGTTTTCCTGATGATGAGTGTTTCAACACTCGAAACATGTCGATTCAATGTATTAGGAATCATTCTAGGTTCGCCTAGTTATTCGAATAAAAAATTGTGGAGAAAGACTTTGTGCTTTTCTTTTTTCTAAATAATTAATTAGTTAATTAGAAAACTACAACCCAAACGAAGTTTCAAATATTACTGACTACTGAAACTGAATTTCTGTTGACGAAGCGACGAATTTATTTTCTCATACCCACATAAAATTGTAAGTTCGAACTGGCCAAACCGGTATAAGCTAAAGTTAACAAAAATACCTCAACCAAATATTCGAAATATAACACGTGCAAATTGGACAAAACATTCCATTATTATCTCTTAAATTTTGACTAGTTTCGGGAATCTACATCAAATACACAACATATTATATAGATTTATGCTCTTGTTTACTAGCATATTTTACAGTTAAAATATTAACACCAACTTTAGTTTCGGACAAAACAATTCTCCTAAATTTGCAGTTGTTTACCGATTCTACACGGGTAATCAGCTCTGAAATATGGGACCACTATTTTGAGTTATAAACTACTCAAATGATTGCTTTTTATTTTTGGCGAGATACCTCGAACAGGGTCAAGGTATATTTAAAACTGAATAAACCATTTCGTACCTGGAGATGTGACGTCTCAATAGAGTAGGTGACGCACTGGGAGCGAATACTGACCTTATCAGTTAAAATAGAAAGGGACTTACCATCGTCCCTATTTAACAAGGGAGTAGTAACTGACTATCATAGGCGTAGTTAGGGGGGTACTTGGGGGTGCTAAGCACCCCCAAAATCTAAATTAGCACCCCCAAAAAAAAATTTACAATATATAGGCTAATTTTAGAACTAACCTCTATTTTTATAATATACAATATATGTAATGAATTTTTCATATTAATATTTCAAGCATTCGAATTCTGGTACAAATTCAAGTATATTTAGGTAGTTGCGGATTCTGTTCAAAATGTCTCTCCGTGTACCGTGTAGTTCACGCCCAGTTTACTTGTCAGAGCGGGTCTATGATCATAAAAAGCTCGTAAAATACGAGAGCGGCATAATAGCTTGTGTAATGTGTATGTCATGTTCTGCAATTCTGCATTAATTTGATAATTTAAATTTAACCAATCGTAGTCGTTCAAATTCGCGGAAATTTTTAGCCGGTATTTTGACTATTTTTTTTTTGTTTATTAAAGTTTAATATGGTTTTATTGAATTCAGTTAAAGTTTAAAGTTAAATAAACGCGAAAAAACAATGAGTGCGTCGTCGGATATAAAATACACCGCGGAATTTTTGAAAAGAATTAGCAAGTTACCGTTGAAGGAGAAAGTGATTGTCAAGAACATTGAAAGACCTAAACCTGCTATTAACATCACATTAAAATATTTACTAAAAATTATTGACCAAATTTGGGCGTGGTCGGTGGGCGGGCTTTTTGTGCACCCCCACGTTAACATGTCACGAGCCGCCACTGGACTTCAGCACCCCCAGTGTTGACCGTCTAACTACGCCTATGCTGACAATATTGAGTAGGGTATACCAACATCAATATTATAATAATTTATGATGTTACCAATGAACGTAACTGCAGTCTTTAGATAACTTTTTATTTGTATTTTGGCTTTACTGTATTTTGAATAATATAATAATTTACTTCCTTGATAGTAGAGGATCCGACCATAGAACGACCTTCACCCATCGCGTTACGGGATGTAACATGTTTTTATATAAAATTAAATATGTCAAAAAATATATTTCGTGAAGGTTAACTGAAAATTTTGGTGCAAAGTATTTTTAATTAAAAAATAAAAAATATTTTTTTTTTAAACATTGCACTCATTCCGTTACGTATTAAATTGCATACAAATCGAAAGTATGTAGCTTGTGCAATATGCATACGCTGGGTTGACTACTTTTTTCCGGTGTAGTTATAAGGTAGGCAGGTGTGTACAGGTAAGTCGCTACTAGTAATTTGTAACTATTGACTTACGCGATAAAACTTATATTAAAATAAAGATAATTTTATTGCAAACATAATGACAAAATCAAAATAATAAAAATCTAAATATTCGTGACATTGAATACGTGCGACAAATTGGTCCGAGAAAAGTATCCAATGCGATAAAAAAAGGCCAATTTCAATGAACAGTTTTTAAAAGTTTCATCGTTAAAATCCATTATAGATTCGTCTAAATCACACAAAAAACACTTTTTAGCCATTTTTTATTGCAATATATTGTCAGCAAATAATGAGGATCGTAGTAGTAGCACGTCATAAAGCTGAATAAAAATTGAGGCTATTTGCTCCGAAATGATGCTCAGCATTTACTGTAGTTTATCGCTATGGTTCTCAAGTTCCCAAACAAAGAGCTTGCGTTCTCTATATCGTCCGACGCACGAGTTACATACAGCTGCAATATTATTTTATATATAAAATAATATTGCATCTATAATGGATTTTAACGATGAAACTTTTAAAAACTGTTCATTGAATTTGGCCTTTTTTTATCGCATTGGATCCTTTTCTCGGACCTCTCTGTCGCACGTATTCAATGTCACAAATATTTAGATTTTTATTATTTTGATTTTGTCATTATGTTTGCAATAAAATTATCTTTATTTTAATATAAGTTTTATCGCGTAAGTCGATAGTTGCAAATTACTAGTAGCGACTTACCTGTACACACCAGCCTACCTTATAACTACACCGGAAAAAAGTAGTCAACCCAGCGTATGCATATTGCACAAGCTACATACTTTCGATTTGTATGCAATTTAATATGTAACGGAATGAGTGCAATGTTTAAAAAAAAATCATTTTTTAATTTCTAATTAAAAATACTTTGCACCAAAATTTTCAGTCAACCTTCACGAAATATATTTTTTGACATATTAAATTTTATATAAAAACATGTTTCATCCCGTAACGCGATGGGTGAAGGTCGTTCTATGGTCGGATCTTAGACTATGATGACATATTCACCGGTTAGGGTCCTGGAATAGCGCGTCAGCCCTTCATAGCTCCTATACGAATTAAGTTAGGATTTTCATTCATATATGCTGACATATTGTTTTATAGGGTTTATTTCAGGAACATATTTTCCAACATACAGGGTGGCTCAAGAAAATGTGATAACATAAAGTTATATTTTTTTAAATGGGACACATGTCTTTTTTTTAATTTAGTTAAGTAGTTTAGGAGTACCTATTAAATTAAAATTGCATTGTGTGAGATTAGTGACAAGGGGTCATGCAATCGAAAAGAATTTATTTATTTTAAATAGGGTGTAGATAGAAGGGACATTTGACTTGCTTAAAATTTTGAGGAATTAAATCAAAATTTAACACTTTTAAACTGGACACGTACTATTTTATATTTTAAATCAGAGCCTTCTTGAATTTTTTTTGTTTAACAGCCCACTTACAATTTTACTGCAGTTGGTTTCATTAATGCAACCATCCTCTATTATTTTTGTTGTAAATAAATGCAATTTACGGAACATTATTTAAATAAATGTTATGTTGGTTATGGCTTTGTAGAAGACACAATGTTTGGTATTTGTAGCTTCTTGCCTATAAATTTAGTATTAAAACGTCAGATTATTCTTATGAAACTCATTCTAATAATATAATATATTCTATATCTCCGGTTTAAAAATGTTATTGGCTTGCGGATTTCACAGATATCCTTCCTATTTATTTTTCTTTTTGTTAACGGTATATAAAGATATATTGTTGCATTTAAATTTTTGAGATAAATGAAATGATAAAAATATGCGCATATATTTGCCTTTAAAATATGCAGTTATTTACTTTTTTTACCAAATATGCATACTGATATGCAATATTTCTTAATTTATTATAGTAAAATAAGGTAAAGAAGCACATTGGGTTCTAAATAATTTGTTTATTTTTAAAAAATTCACAGATTTCGCAATGCTTGCAACCAGCGGAGACATTGGAAATGATTGAATTATATTTAAAACATAATTTTATTATTATTCTCAACAACTAAATAATAAGGTTATAATATGTAAATAACATACACTGAGGAGAATGATCTAATACAACGCAGGTTTGCTAAGACATAGTTTGTATTAATAGCTTATTATTTATTAACACATACTAAATACATTGCTAGTGTATCAAACCAATAACTCTTAGATCAAACCTGCTTTAGTGTTATATTAATTCCCGATTTGCTAGAACAGTGTTTTTATTGGTAGTAATCAGTTCCATTAGCAGCACAGTTTTATTGAAAAATTAACTACTTTTAACACAGCAATTTTATTAAGAAATAAATTATAGGTACTATATATTCTTAATGCGACGCATTTTGTTCCCTATGAAGCGCTATCTCTACAATTAAGAAAGCAGAAAAGTGTCCCCAAAAAATGAATTGTATCCGTTAGAACCTATAATCCACAAGACGTTGTTGGTGATTCGTAGCGATCGGCAATCGCCGCGCGCCTTAGTATTAGTTTTAACCTATTTGTTGCACATCGTTGTTCGGAGTCTCTAGCTGTCCTAGCTGAATTTTATTGATCGCACCAATAAATTTTTACTTTGTATTTAAGTTTTTTTAAATTTTGCATGTCAGATAAAGCAATAGAAGATTATTATTTCGCACAACCCATCATTAGTATTGAACTTTCTAATCTATGTACGAATTTTACCATCTCAGTAAACCATGTTGTATAATTGATAATCATAATACATAATATGCAATGTTAAACAATAACAATATCACACTAGAAGCTACTTAAACTTTTAAGAACTACATTACTGATTTTTGGTGGTATATGCCTCAACTGTAGCAAGCAAATATATTATTATGATTAATGTCAAGTTTCATTACAACTGCAAGATGGAACTATTACAGCATATAAAACCAGATCGCTGTTTGTCGAACGTTTATAATCCATTATTACAAAAAATAAGCGCCCCAATCTCCCAAAAGTAAACCTAATAAACAAACCAAGAATACCACCGACCGGTCTGACTCTTAAACTAGAAACAAAAACTTTTCAGAACTACAGTACTGATTTTTAGTGGTAAGTATATGCATTATTAACTGTAGTAAGCAAATATTATTATGATTAATGTTAAGTTTCATTACAACTGCCAGATGGAACTATTACAGTATAAAACCAGATCGCTTACATCGTTCACTCTGTTTGTCGAACGTAATCCATTATTACAAAAAATAAGCGCCCCAATCTCCCAAAAGTATAATAAACAAACCTAGAATACCACCGACCGGTCTGACTCTTAAACCAGAAACAATGAAACGCCCCACATTAATGAACCACACGGAAAAATTTGTTAGGGTTCGATGTCAAGCATTTTACAAAATTACTACTAAGAATGTCTTTCAGAATTCATAAATATAGAATAAATAGCTAAAACAAGATTTTTTAAAAAATATTTTTTTTTTTTTTTTCCAAAATTTTTTTAAGAAATTGAATTAAATGAATACTACATCGTATTCAACCACATGCCAGATGGAACTATTACAGTATATAAAACCAGATCGCTTACATCGTTCACTGTTTGTCGAACGTTTATAATCCATTATTACAAAAAATAAGCGCCCCAATCTCCAAAAAGTACACCTAATAAACAAACCAAGAATACCACCTACCGGTCTGACTCTTAAACTAGAAACAAAAACTTTTGAGAACTACAGCACTGATTTTTAGTGGTATATACCATGCATTATTAACGTAGCAAGCAATTATTATTATGATTAATGTTAAGTTTCATTACAACTGCCAGATGGAACTATTATAGTATATAAAACCAGATCGCTTTTATCGTTCACTGCTTGTCGAACGTTTATAATCCAGTATTACAAAAAATAAGCGGCCCAATCTCCCAAAAGTATACCTAACAAACAAACCAAGAATACCACCGACCGGTCTGACTCTTAAACTAGAAAAATAAACTTTTGAGAACTACAGCACTGATTTTTAGTGGTATATACCATGCATTATTAACGTAGCAAGCAATTATTATTATGATTAATGTTAAGTTTCATTACAACTGCCAGATGGAACTATTACAGTATATAAAACCAGATCGCTTTTATCGTTCACTGTTTGTCGAACGTTTATAATCAATTATTACAAAAAATAAGCGGCCCAATCTCCCAAAAGTATACCTAACAAACAAACCAAGAATACCACCGAGTCCACCGACCGGTCTGACTCTTAAACTAGAAAAATAAACTTTTGAGAACTACAGCACTGATTTTTAGTGGTATATACCATGCATTATTAACGTAGCAAGCAAATATTATTATGATTAATGTTAAGTTTCATTACAACTGCCAGATGGAACTATTACAGTATATAAAACAAGATCGCTTACATCGTTCACTGTTTGTCGAACGTTTATAATCCATTATTACAAAAAATAAGCGGCCCAATCTCCCAAAAGTATACCTAACAAACAAACCAAGAATACCACCGACCGGTCTGACTCTTAAACTAGAAAAATAAACTTTTGAGAACTACAGCACTGATTTTTAGTGGTATATACCATGCATTATTAACGTAGCAAGCAATTATTATTATGATTAATGTTAAGTTTCATTACAACTGCCAGATGGAACTATTACAGTATATAAAACCAGATCGCTTTTATCGTTCACTCTTTGTCGAACGTTTATAATCCATTATTACAAAAAATAAGCGGCCCAATCTCCCAAAAGTATACCTAACAAACAAACCAAGAATACCACCGACCGGTCTGACTCTTAAACTAGAAAAATAAAGTTTTGAGAACTACAGCACTGATTTTTAGTGGTATATACCATGCATTATTAACGTAGCAAGCAAATATTATTATGATTAATGTTAAGTTTCATTACAACTGCCAGATGGAACTATTACAGTATATAAAACAAGATCGCTTACATCGTTCACTGTTTGTCGAACGTTTATAATCCATTATTACAAAAAATAAGCGCCCCAATCTCCCAAAAGTACACCTAATAAACAAACCACAACTACCTGATGGAACTGTTTGTCGAACGTTTATAATCCATTATTACAAAAAATAAGCGCCCCAATCTCCCAAAAGTATACCTAATAAACAAACCAAGAATACCACCGACCGGTCTGACTCTTAAACTAGAAACAAAAACTTTTGAGAACTACAGCACTGATTTTTAGTGGTATATACCATGCATTATTAACGTAGCAAGCAAATATTATTATGATTAATGTTAAGTTTCATTACAACTGCCAGATGGAACTATTACAGTATATAAAACAAGATCGCTTACATCGTCCACTGTTTGTCGAACGTTTATAATCCATTATTACAAAAAATAAGCGCCCCAATCTCCCAAAAGTATACCTAATAAACAAACCAAGAATACCACCGACCGGTCTGACTCTTAAACTAGAAACAAAAACTTTTGAGAACTACAGCACTGATTTTTAGTGGTATATACCATGCATTATTAACGTAGCAAGCAAATATTATTATGATTAAGTTTCATTACAACTGCCAGATGGAACTATTACAGTATATAAAACCAGATCGCTTACATCGTTCACTGTTTGTCGAACGTTTATAATCCATTATTACAAAAAATAAGCGCCACAATCTCCCAAAAGTACACCTAATAACAAACCAAGAATACCACCGACCGGTCTGACTCTTAAACTAGAAACAAAAACTTTTAAGAACTACAGCACCGATTTTTAGTGGTATATACCATGCATTATTAACGTAGCAAGAAAATATTATTATGATTAATGTTAAGTTTCATTACAACTGCCAGATGGAACTATTACAGTATATAAAACAAGATCGCTTACATCGTCCACTGTTTGTCGAACGTTTATAATCCATTATTACAAAAAATAAGCGCCCCAATCTCCCAAAAGTATACCTAATAAACAAACCAAGAATACCACCGACCGGTCTGACTCTTAAACTAGAAACAAAAACTTTTGAGAACTACAGCACTGATTTTTAGTGGTATATACCATGCATTATTAACGTAGCAAGCAAATATTATTATGATTAAGTTTCATTACAACTGCCAGATGGAACTATTACAGTATATAAAACCAGATCGCTTACATCGTTCACTGTTTGTCGAACGTTTATAATCCATTATTACAAAAAATATGCGCCTCAATCTCCCAAAAGTAATATAAACAAACCTAGAACACCACCGACCGGTCTGACTCTTAAACTAGAAACAAAAACTTTTGAGAACTACAGTACTGAGTTTTAGCAGTAAGTATATGCATTATTAACTGTAGCAAGCAAATATTATTATGATTAATGTTAAGTTTCATTACAACTGCCAGATGGAACTATACCACATACACATACACCACCGACCGGTCTGACTCTTAAACTAGAAACAATGAAACGCCACATCAATGATCCACACGGAAAAATGTGTTAGGGTTCGATGTCAAGCATTTTACAAAATTACTACTAAGAATGTCTTTATATATTTAATAGCTAAAACAAGATACCTTAATTTTTTTTAAATACCTACCTTATTTTTTTTATTTTCCATTTCACATTTTTTTAAGAAATTGAATTAAATGAATACTACGTCTTATGCAACCACATATTATATTACCAATGAGAAGCAATTGGCGCGATGTTGCCGGCTTGCCCGAAGCGGATGATTTCTTAAAAAAATATATTTACCTTTCATAAATTATAAATCAATTATTAAATAAAATTTTTTAAAAAATTATCCTAAAATATGTAGGTACTTTTTCTAAATCGCGATGCACGTCTCCTTAGAAAATATGTATCTTATCCCATCGCAATCAGTAATACCTAAAAATAGAAATCCAACAAAACCAACACACGGCAACAAAGCACGCGACAACACATGAGATGCATTTGGCGCGATGTTGCCGGCTTGCCCGAAGCGGATGATTTCTTAAAAAAATATATTTACCTTTCATAAATTATAAAATCAATTATGAAATAACATTTTTAAAAAAATATCCTAAAATATGTAGGTACTTTTTCTAAATCGCGATGCACGTATCCTTAAAAAATATGTACCTTGTCCCATCGCAACCGCAACACCGAAAAATAGAAATTTCAACAAAACCAACAGACGGCAACAAAGCACGCGACATTTTGCCTTACAACCTTGAACGAAATTGTCTTACAACCTTGAACGAGAAACTCGTAACTTGGTCCCCATATACGAACATAAACATTTCCAATGTTAAAATGCAAAAAAAAACAAAGAAAAATAACATTGCATAAAAGGCATTTATTACTAAATAGTTTTCAACTAAAAAGGATCGTCTTCTATTAGTAAAAATATTTCTATACGAAGAAAAGCTTTTTTCAACAGCTACCGATATAATCGGATAGAACTGCAACTTAGGTAGCAAAATATAAGGCCAAGATACAACTTCGTTGGATGGTCTACCCTCATAAATGTTTTTGACTGCAGGTAAATATTTAAATCATTCATTCTTTTTTACAGTTACATCCAATTTGTTACTTGACCTCCTACTTTACCGGGAATGTTGTTACATTTAGCGGAAAAAGTGTCAACAATACTAATTGAGTCTCTTAAACTTAAATTTCTACTCTCCATCGAGGATATTAGGTCCGGTATAAAACTGAAATTAACCTTAATAAAAATAAGATCTTTAGATCTTTAGCTACACTAGCACTTTTTAACAACTCTTTACTTTGCACAACACATTGCGAATCGTCATCTAAATCCAAAATTAGTTTTTTAATGGCTCTCAAATGCTCTGCGTAGAATATTGCGGCCTTAATCCATGTTCCCTACCGGGTAATTACAGGTTCTAGAGGTAAACTAACTCCTGGTAATCTCTCCTTATACAACTGCACTCTTAGAGGTGCTTTACAAATACTTTTTTACATTTGAAATTTATTTATTTTAATTTGAATACAGTTTGATAAGCAGGTAATAATAACGCATTATTCAGGGGGGGCCCTAAATTCGTTCCCGAGCAGGTAGCAACCGATAATCCCACCCTTAAATTGGTACCCATGCTAAATACCCTACACTAATTGCACCACTAAATTCGTCCCCGAGCAAATGGATTTTAATAAATTAATTTTTTATTACATTAAAGGGGGTCGCAAATTGTTATTATTTGTTATTGCCTTCCCAAAATTTAAAATTAAGTTAGTTTCTCTTTGACCACTATTTCAGAAAAGTTTAAAAAAGAGTAATTCTAGCCGATTTTGAAATACCAATTCACAATGCAGTAAGAACGGTATTTCCAAATTCCCGACTGATAGGCTGCAGGTTTCATTTGGTCCGGGCCTGGTTTCGTAAAATTCAAAATCTTGAACTTGTTTCTAATTATAAAGACGAAAACAGTACAATTGGAAAATAGTTGCGTTATCTATTTGGTTTACCATTTTTGGATCCATCCGAAGTAGGCAATTCTTTTGCTTTTGATTTTGCAGAAATACAACCGGAAGACGAAAGCATATTACGATTTGCAGACTATTTGGTTGACAATTATATTAACGCAGAAGCCGTATTTCCTCCAAGCTTGTGGGCCGAACTTAGCGATAGCTTAGACAGAAGTACAAACGCATGCGAATCTTTCTACGCTAAATTCAACGCTAGCTTTTATTCGACACACCCAACGATTTTTGCGATCATTGAGACTTTAAAGCAGTTTCAAACAGATGCGTACATAAAGATACAAAGCTTACATGAAATTTCAAGGATACGTGATCCAGCAGTACGGCGACGTAAGCTGTGCATCGGAAGCAAAATAGAAGAGTATAAATATGGACTTACGACAAGATTTGACTTTGTTAAATGTATTTCTTTCTTTTACAAGCTTTAAAATAACTTCTATTTTGTTTGTGATTATTGTTAATAAATTAACTTTGTATTTTGTACTTCTACTTAAATCTTAATAAATTACTTTTTTAAGTCATTTTCGATTTTTTTTATTTCAGGTTATTTTTATTTATATTATAATGAAAACAATGAAAAAAAATCCAAAAGAAAAGTTTATGGGGCTCGCGTACTGACAGATTTAATTTAAATATGGGGACGAGTTTAGTTTCTTATTTTTGTCGACCTGCACTGCTCCGGGACGAATTTAGTTATACTTTTCCAGGTAGGAAATTAGCCAAAAAATTAGATCTCAATTTGGGGACGAGTTTAGGTACATCCTTATTCAGTGACAATAAACAACCCCTAACAATATACCTGCAAACCCCGGAAACCCCCAATAAATACCTTGTGTATAACCAAAATGTAAATATAATTATTATAATCATTAGATTGGAAAATCGCTGAAATAAGTGCCGAACTGGGTTAAACCTTTAACGTTTTTGATAAAGCCGAAAACATAAAAATATGCTCTAAAAATAATAATTTATGAAAAATATGCATTTTATTATATAATTGACAAAATATGCATATATATGCATTTTGCATATATTCCGCCCTTTATTCATAAAGATTGCTGACGTCCGCACATATTTTACATACACCAGGATGTCCTTTATTGAACACCCCGCGCATGGTTTAGTGTTCGTATATACTTTTCCACTTTTCTTTATTTTTTATTGAAAGGCAATTTCAAGACCAAATTGAAATCTTTGTGTTCAGGAACGACGTCTTCTCTGGATTCTGCAGGTCCGCGAGCTGCGCGATATCTGATCCGATTATGCCTGCTGCCGTCGAGAGCAGTGAAGTAGAACAATGATTTTTATTAAACGAAAGGTATTGTGGCGGTATTATCCATAAATTCGATATTAAAGCCGTATGAATATAGATATAGAAGGTAAAAATGCATGTTTGGTATTTGGGGCTGATTCAAGTGCAAAATAAATCCTTTATCATATCGGCGTTTTAGAACCAAACTGTTCCGTGTAAATATTTGTTTGTGAATTTTATTGTAGTCAAGTATTAAAGACGAATAAGCCTGATGTTTTTAAAGTCACGAAAATGCGACGTAAAGACTGGATTATAAAGACAAGATGCAACCGCCAGATCCTGAAGCTTATACCTACGTTTTACGACTTACGTATGGGAATTTTTGCGGTCCTTTGTGTCCTTTTTCTACCGTGCGAGCAAAAATTATTTGCATCAAAGAGGGCCTTGCATCTAAGGACGTAATACTTAGCCGTAGAGCTTAATAATACCTGTTGGGTGTCAGTAACTATCTGAATTAACAATCAATCAGTTATTCCGTCATCTTTGACAGTCGTTACAAGTAATTTGATTTATCGCTAATTTTTCCAGTTTCTTGAACAATTCACACAATGGGATTTACGCATACATTACATTCATGGTTGAAGCGTACTTTTGAAACGGGGTTAGAGTAAATAAATAGTGAGTGGCAATACAATCCCGGTTTGTGCATGAACGATTCTCACGAACATTTTCCTAACGTTGTTTTATTGCTGGGGATTTTTATCATTGCCTGAAAAGAACCGTGGCTGTGTTTAGGGAAACAGGTTTTATACAACACAAAAAAGGAGCAGGACTGTTATTCTGTAAGAACAGAAGACTTTGTTGCAAACGTTCGTCAAATAATGCAAAATACGACAACAAATTGTATAAGACGCCTGTCCCAATTAGATGGGAATACGTTTTGGATATTTTCAACAGGACGGTGCAACCGCCCATACAGCCGCCGAAACTATAAACTAGTTACGCAATTTTTTCGACGACAGATTGATCAGTTTTCGATCAGACATTGAATTCCCACCTAGATCACCTTGTTTAACGGTTATGGATTACTTCGTTTTTCCTCATTTAAAAAACACTATTTTTAAAAAACCAGTTGAAAATTTAGAACAATTACAAGAAAGGATTATCCAAGAATGTGGTAAGATTTCTCCAGAGATGCTGGTCAACATTTTCAAAAATATGAAGAGACGTGTGAATTTATGCTTGGAGCATGGCGGTGGCCAATTTCAGCAATTTATGTAATTATTTTTCTTTTTCTTTCTGTATATACTTAGCAAATAATTTTTGCTCGCACGGTATGATATTGAATTTCCTGTTTTTCGCGTTTTTCCGAAACGAATCCCTACCACGAAAAGTTCGTTAATCGAATTCGAACTTTTTGGCCAGTTTCTAGCGCAGATACATAATTGCTTTCGTTTAAAAAATAAATTAAATTCAATTTTTATGTAAGATGTGTCAGTTTTAAATTTACATGCATCTAGAGTTTATGCGCTACCCCGTACAATAAGACGTGTCAGGATGCAAACTACTCTGCGCTAAACACGAGAATCTTATATCTATAATATAAAAAAGTTCAAAATTGGTTCATTATTAACGAAATTACAGCTTATTAATTTGAGGGTGCATTTTTTAATATTCGATATATAATTGGCGTAGTGTATTATAATACTTTTTAATCTGTAGGTATTTTGCCCCATACTATCACCACTAATGTTTATTTTAAGAAAATAAAGTAATGAAGTCATACTTATTTCTAATTTTTCATGAAATTGATTGTAACATTACAGCAATTATGAAAATGAATGGGAGCAGGAATATTACTTATATTCATATCGTTTTTATTAGTAATGGAAAAGTTTCGGAGCTAACATTATTTACAGTGGTAGATGTAGGTGGGCATAAATTTAAGTTTATTTGTTTTAAAATTTTATTTGCAGCGTCTACTTTAGTTTTTTTTTGAATCAGCAATTTAACCTGCAGCTACTGAGGCCGATTTCCAACCTCCATGACATTTTAGGGCTGTCATAGTTGCTCCTCCGTCAGGGACCTTGGATTATTAAATCTCATAATCCACGGTTGTAGATTATGAGTAACTATGGTAATATGAACCACATTATATATGTACTAACAAACACATTATGCTTCTATTATTAAATAGTCGTAGATAAAATATTAAAATATGGCTGATAATCTTAGCGACCTAAGCGACAGTAATTTAGAAATTGAAAATTGTACCCCGCCTGAGCTCCGGCTAGTGTGAGCCGCGATTTGTTGCCTGAAAAAGCAAAGCGAATTTATGTAAAGGCATACACTCAACTAAAGAAATGGTTTGAAGATAATAAAGTCGTTAAAATTACTGAAAATGTCACGCTGGCCTAATTTAGGAAAAAATCGGAACACAATAAGGTATCAACCTTGTGAGCAAGCTACTCAATGTTAAAATCAACTCTTTCATTGAAAGAAAATATTGATATTTCGAAACGTTTTAAAATAGTAGCATTTCAGAAAACGAAAAATGTTGCCTATAAACCTAAAAAAATCACGTGTATTCTCGAAAGAAGAAATTGATACATTTTTAAATGAAAGGTATGGATTTTATTATACACATTTTTGTCCTGCTTTAATAAGCTCTAAATTCTAGGCTATTGTGATAATTGGCATAGCCGGTGCTTGCAGAACAGACGAACTTTGCAATATGGTCCTTGATGATGTGGACATCCGAGATGGGATTATTGTGATAAGTATTCCTAACTTAAAAAACCATAGGTTATGGCTCAATTTCTGAAATTACAACGTTCTGAGTGTTACACTGGTCATTCTCATTAGCAGAAAATGGAGGAGGTCTACTAAGCCTAAAAATGCACGGTGGATGGAAATCGGCGATAGTAGCTGAAGGATATATTGAGGAATCGATAGCTGGCAAGAAGAGAATAGCCAAACTACTTCAAAAACCCATCTTATCTAATGAAAATTTAAGTTTACCCTCCACTTCTTTAGCACGTCAAGATGGTCTGGCAGAAAGTTTACAGACTAATGACTTAGTACCAAGTGTTAATGAACGTTCACAAATTATCTAAAATATTCATAATACTGAAGTAAATTTACCTATAATACTATAAATAATGGCAATTCTATTAATAGTAAAAATGCAGCAGTTCACATGACTTGTAATAACTGTACAATCAACTATAATTTTAAATTATTTTCATAGTTTTTGATAATTCTCATTATCTTAGGACATTTTCTAGAGTTTATTATTCATGTTCACTTCGTTAAATCAATAAAGTGTCAGTCAATTTCTTTGAAAAGATAAAACATCTTTATTATTAGGTTAATATTGAACTATTTCTCAATAGACAAAGGAGGTAGTAGTAGTAATTGAGGGGAGGTTTCGAAAACCTGGCAAGTAGACCAACCGCGATCCTTTTTGCCTACCCCAGAGTCCCAGGACCTGGTGCCTGAGTCTTCCCAGGGCCTCGCAGGTACCCAGGAAATGCAGCGGGGTCTTTTCCTCCTCCAGGCATCCGGCACAGATTGGGTCGTCTTCGACACCAATCAGTGCTAGGTGCTTCCTCAGCTTGCAGTGTCCTGTCAGTATCCCAATCAAGGGATTTAGGACACATCGTCTTCTATTTAGAATCCAATCTAGCTTAGCCTTGCTCGGCCAAGCTATAAAGTCCTTAGCTTGTCTGCACCCTTGAATCGTCCGCCATTGCTCCTTAGAGCGGCGTTCAGCCCACTCATTGAGTGCAGATCCTACCTGCTTTTTTGTTATTCCTATAGCCGGTTCTGGTCCAAGGAATGGGGTCTCAGCTCCACGTCTGGCGAGTTCATCTGCCATCTCGTTACCCTGAACCCCTTGGTGTCCGGGGACCCAGACCAGATTTACCTCTTTCCTCCTCGAGAGTCTCTCCAGTGCATCGACGCATTCGCTGACGAGGTTGGTTGTGACTCTTGGTTTACAGATGGCTTTTAGGGCAGCTTGGCTGTCGGAGCATACCGCACGCTCTTCGCAGTCCCTGACCTCTGCCATGCTGGCCGTCATTAAGATGGCAAACACCTCTGCTTGAAAGACTGTTGCAAGCCGTCCCAGTGGGTAGCTCTCTCGGGTGTCAGTCTTTTCAATATATGCTCCGGCTCCTGAGGATTCCGTTCCGGCCATGCGCGACCCATCGGTGTAGCATATCAGGGAATCCAATGGGAATAGAACCTCTTTTCTCTCCCATTGTTCCTTGGTAGGGATCGTGAGGGAGTCCTTCCTGTTCAACCTTAACGGGTCCTCTGTCAGGGTCGCTGCGAGGTTCAGTACCGGAACCTCTGCTTCCGCTAGTCGGGCTATCCTCGTATGTCCTACGTCTCCAATACCTTTCCAACAGTCAGTGCATCTCATTCTCATGACAAAGGAGGTAAATAGTAAGGTTTTCTCATGTTGGTAGTAAAAGAACGACCGCGTATGTGTCTAAACGAAATATTTTATGGAATTAAGGATTTCTTTTTGTGGCTTAAAAAAAAACTTGTATTGAATAATTTTCTCCAGTGTATCGTGATTAAAAGAATCGTTGTTTTTTGGTTACATAATACTAAAAATGTAAATATTCACTTCTAAAATGCATTTCCGCCCGAGCGATGGAAGTTCGGTCGTCGGCCTGGTCGATGCCCAGCTAGCAGCTCTAAGCTCATTATTACTCTGTTAATTTAATTACGGCACCCTCTTTGTTTTCGGTCTCGCCACCGACTAAATGCATTTAATCGGTTAAAAGTTAGAGCCGTTTGTATGTTTTCCGGCCTTCTAAATAATTTCGCTTACGTTGTTTTACGCCGGCTGGGAAATATATGAACGGTGAACGGATGAAACGGCCAATTATTTTGATATTATTTTAAACTGGAAGCCCGGACAAAGCCTTTTGACTTTTATTATTAAATAATGTTTTATAATGCCTTATAATACCTTTTATGGCATTATTTAACGAATAGGTGGGTAACGTATTTTATTTATTTATTTATTTCATACACTCTTTTACAGTTTGCCAAACCAGGAAGAAAGCTTAAAATGACTTACCATATATGATTAAAAAATACACTAAAGCTTAAATAATCTAGAAATTAATTAATAATACAATACATATAAAATCTGTTCAATGACCGCTGACCGTTACGTCATAGTCTCCATATTTGCGGTACGTCGTAAATTAATTCCGTCAGTTTGACTTACCGGTGGGAAAGGTTATGCTTTTTCTTAGGCTTGATCTACATAAAGACGGAGGCATGTGAACAAGTAAAATACAATCGCATTTTTACCAATTGTTAATTATTATTTTTATACTGTTATTGAAGTCCGAAATAAGTAGTTTATCTAGCATAAAAGGTATCATGGGATGAAACATTTTATTTTTGAAAATCAGTATGAAATTTTTAATTAATTTACATTCACTAAAAAATAAATACAGCTCATTTATAAAATTAAAAATTAAATCGTATCTATATTGTTTTGTATAGAACATCTCTAGTGCATTAGTCTATAAATTTTATTTCAAATATTTTCATCTTATTTATAAAATCATAAAGAAGAAAATATAATACAAAATTACAACACAACAAAATACAGTTTTTTAATAATTAAAATAAATTATCTCCGCAAGGATCATCATCATCAGATTCGTCCAAATTAATAATAAGGGGAAGAGTATATGAAGTATCGATAAATCTTTCCCGCTCCCACACATCATTTATAATTTTCTTAGTTCTTTTTGACCAACTTCCAACTTGTATTTGGCATTTTTTCAATTAGCCCAGAACGATGGGTGGCGTTATCCATGATAATAAGCCACAGTTCGTTCAAGTTTGGTAACATTTTTTTTCCAACCATTGCATTGCTCAAGTTTTCACTATTAATCGAATCATAATAATCACAAGATTTCAGGCCAGACTTGAATATCAAACGTGCATTATTCACAAATCCATTTTGCAAACCAGCATGTAGAACAACATACCGTACACTCTCTGACGATTTTTTTTTAAACTGTATTAAGAGTATCATCTGCCAACTTTACCTAAAAGTCCCTTTACTGTATATCCAGGTTTCATTTATGAAAACAGGTTTTAAGGAAAATTGAGAGTTGCTGTTATTCTTAAATTATCTTGAAACTTCTACCCGTTTTTGGGCCATGTGGGGTTGCTCTATTTTTTTTTTACACTGTACATTTACGCCATTTAAATTTTAATTTTTTAAATAGTCGGCTAATGAACCAGTGGATATTTCAACACCATTAATTATTTTAATGTTTAGTTGCATTGAGCGAATGGTAACGTATTCACCTGCCCTGTACAGGGTGTCCCAAATTCGTGCCTCATCATGGGGATCTCGAAAACTATAAGAGATACAACATCGGTCAAATTGTGGCAAAGTTGCGCAATTTTGTACTGAGCAATATCGCAAAAAATATCGGAGCTATCTTTTTTAGTTTTTGAAATTTTTGCAAAAAACTAAAATTTTGAGTTTTTGTTTTTTTTAACTGATTGACTTATTTTATCCGCCACAGAAAAACAAGCACAGCATTGTTAAGGCAACTTTTTACGCTCCATATTGTGACGTCTTTAGAATTTCGTTACAACGTTTCGTTTTTATGGAACTATTATCAACTTTAATTTTTTAAATACGGACCTGCATTTTTTATTTTATTTTTTGATAGCCCTTTAAGCCCTGAAATAAACCATGTACCACACTTAATTATATTTAGACGTTTTGATGTCATTATTACATCTTCAGGAATGTGATAATTATTTAAATACGGCCCTGGTGTTAGTTACTTAATCTTTTTACCACATACAACATGTAAATGGATCCGCAATTTTATACAAATAATTTACTATATTTAAGTTTTTATATAAATTGTAACAAAGTAAAAATAAAACCAAACAAAACAAAGGTTGCTATGACAAGAACTTTTACTTGATTGTTTGGCTTAAGGTGGAATTCTCAACGTTATTTCATCTATTGCCAACCTATAACCTATTTCGCGTTGCTTTTTTTAGTTTATTAGGTATTTGAATAACTAACATTTAAATAAAATCAATATCGTCGGTACAATATTTAGGTAATAGCTACATATTACAAAAATATCAATTTATTTCATTGCTAATTTTGGGAGAATTGTATAGTGAAAGAAGAATGACATAATAATGTTAAAAAAAAATCTTACCCGACATTTTTCGCTATAAAATTCTCCTAAAATATTTAATGAAATTCCTTCATATTTATTTAATATGTCAATTATTACCTATAAAATATGAAGACGATAATGATTTTATTTAAATTTTGTGTAAAAGCTAGAAAAATTAAATAAATATACGCGAAATAGGTTATAGGCTGGCAAGCATGTTGATACTTCCACCTTAATTATCTTGACAACTGCAGTCACCATTTATACTGAATATTTCAGCAAAATTATGTTTTCTGCTTTAGAAAAGCGCGACATGCTACGAGTTTATTATTCTTCCAATAGAAATTCACAAATTTCTTGTGACCGTTATTTACAGGACTATCCTGAACGCTTGCAGCCTTATTATAGTTATTTTGCTACGCTTGATACTAATTTAGCCCAGTATGGTAGTTTTAATAAACCGAGAGTCAAATATACACCAGGGCCGTATTTAAAAATAATTATCACATTCCTGATGATGTAATAATGACATCAAAACGTCTAAATATAATTAAGTGTGGTACATGGTTGAATTCAGGGCTTTAAGTACTATCAAAAAATAAAATAAAAAATGCAGGTCCGTATTTAAAAAATTAAAGTTGATAATAGTTCCACAAAAATGAAAAGTTGTAACGAAATTCTAGAAACGTCACAATATGGAGCGTAAAAAGTTGCCATAACAATGTTGTGCTTGTTTTTCTGTAGCGGATAAAATAAGTCGAGCAATTTAAAAAAACAAAAACTCAAAATTTTAGTTTTTTGCAAAAATTTCAAAAACTAAAAAAGATAGCTCAGATATTTTTTTGCGATATTGCTCAGTACGAAATTGCGCAACTTTGCCACAATTTAACCGATGCTGTATCTCTTATAGTTTCCGAGATCCCCATGATGAGGCTCGAATTTGGGACACCCTGTACATCCCATAAATGCGCTCTCTTACGGTATCTTCATGAATTTGGTGAAATCGTCAACCACGGGATGACAAAATAGCTACATTATTGCAATTCTTAAACTCTACATTATTCTCTATCCCCTTTGCCTTAATTCGTTTGGATTGTTAAACACGAAATTCCCAAAGCATCAGAAAATCTCTAAAACAGATAGATATTTATAAAAAGTTAAAAACATTGCCATATATTATTCATGTTTATTATTTATGTTTTCACACTTCCTGCTTTATTATATCTACTTACCTCGTAAACTACGTTAAAGAGTAAAATACTCTTTTCGGCATCACTTTATCTTTAAAAATAATCGAATAATTTTAAAATTACAATACCGTGACATTTTTGAAATAATGTTGATTGAAAATGTCACTGCGAAAGATGACAATAAAACCTTTTTAACTGGTAAAATTATACGACATTCATTATTGATGCAAATTTACTATCTCACCCAAATCACGAATGTTAAAAAGATAAGCACTAGTCGTGACGTAACGCTCAGCGGTTATTGAACAGACTTTCGGCATGTATGTCACTGCTTGTAGTGCAAGGTGCAAGTCAGTAGTTTCATCGTCGTGTGTTAATATTTATAAAAAAATCTTTATACGTGTCAAATGGAGAATGCTCATAACGAAGAAGGAAAGAAACGAACGCTATTGTACTAAAGTGAAACTGACCGACCCCCGGTGTGTTCATCACCGGCAGAAATCCGTCATTCTAGCTGCAATCGTCAAATCGTGTGGTACAACCCTGTCTACGTTGTGTTTATATCCAGGTTTTTTTAAAGTTTGGTACAACGGTAAAAGTTTGTCAGTTTTAAGATTTTTTAGCTTAAATCTTATTCTGACGGTTTTCCTATGATGCGGTATATTCCACTGCCAGTAAATGAAAATTTAAAAGCATTTTGGTCATACATATACAATTTATGAACAATTAAATCAAATATCCCTTAAATAACATACAGAATAAAATCCCAAATTATTACATTTCGTAAAACTTGTGTGTAAAGTGTAAGATAGTCTGTCTCCCATAATTTAGCCCATTTGCACCAACATCTGTCTGCAACAGAATGGTGCCCTAAACCTTTTGTTAACAATTACGTCTGCGACTGTAACGGTTACATTTTACCTCCCAAAAATACCCCATTTTTATGATTACCTTTGGTCTGCGACCACACTCTGTTTTGATTGGGTTCCATGTTAATCTGCAATTTATTTTGTTACATATCGCCCCATTTTCGTGTTCGTATGATTATTATTTTGCTACCTAGTGTTTTTTTTATAGATTTACGTACACGTTTGGTATAAAGATACTACATAGTTTAGTGAAAAGCCGAGCGACTGATGGTCTTCAGTAGGGGACATACAAGTCATTCCTACTGTCGGGCATTTTAAACATATAATTTATGAAAGTGCAATAAAAGTTAGGAGGTCGCCCACTTTCCGCATGTGTCAGTTTTCTTCTCAAGTTGGCGTTGTTTTTCATATTCTCGCCATTAAGGATACCAATCCATGTCCGACAATATTACCAAAAAGCCGAACGACTGATGGTCTACAGCAGTGGTCACACAAGACATTCCTGCTGCCGGACATTCTTTTTAGGAAAAACCCATCACACCGTTTTATGTACACCAATTATAAATTAACGTTCTACAGGCAACATCATACCAAATAATTATATCCCTTTTCTGATAACTTCACTTATATATTGCCAATTAAAATCTTGCCCTCAATTAACCCCTTCCCCGTTTCCTTACCTATTATTTCAGATTATTATTAACTTTAGACAGTGGCATTATTACTGCATAATAATGTCCACGCTTTGTTCTCAAGTACCACAAAATAAAACACCGGAGAGATAAACATCTGTTACAAGTTACCTAAACAAGAAGGTCTAAGTCAACGAACTTGACTCATATTTTACAACCCTTAGAAAGCAAAAGTGGATTGATTTTTGTTACAGTTACAAATAGTACCGTTAAGCTTAGGCCCTCTTTCTATTTTAAAACAATTAATAGCCAATTTGGTCTTGCAGACTTGGCCGACTTTATTTGCTATTTAAACCCCCCATTTATTTATGACTTGGATAATTTTCTGATTAGCACTTTTGATAGAAATATTTGTAAGAATGAAATTGAAGTGAAAGAATATTTGAATTTTCATATGGCGCGAATAAACCCGCACAAAGCGAACAACTCGAACCCGAACTACGCGGAGAAAACATGGCAGTGAAAACGACCTTAACTTGTGATTGGGAAAATACCCAGTCTCCTCTTAAGCGTTGTTTTTTTCGCTTTTATAACTTCACCCCCGCTTTCAACACTGGGGACGCGTAGCGTGGCCACCTGTTTTCTAAACTCAAAGAATTTTACCTCTTGACATTCGTTTGTCGATAAGAGGGTAAACTTTTTACACTTTTTGTGGCTATAAGCTTTTTTAAAACGAGGGTTCCTCTACACATATTATTGGTTCCAAAAATATTAGTTATTTTATTTTACCCTTAAGAAATTTTATGGAAATTTTTACGCGGAAAACAGCCCCGAGTCTGGGGCGCTTCAAAAGAGTTCATAAATCCATCTTTTTTTTATTCGAAACGATGATGATCACTACACGAGCGCTTTGACTATTTTTAAAATAAAAACTGATTGTACCGGGTGGTCAAATAAGCGAGGACGTCGGCTTTATCTCGGAAACCATTAATCGTACAACTTTTGGAAAGATTTTTTTATGAGTAAAGTGGTCAAGAGAAATTGCTGCAAATTACTTTTAAGTTCCTCATTTCGCCGCAAGGGGGCACAATTAAAAATTGTTTTTTTAAATTCTAAATTTCTCCGAAAATTCCCATAATATTAAGGTATAACTCTGATTACATTATTGGAAAGCTTAGACAATTCTGCATCATTTTGGTTTAAGGCTCATTGGCGTACCGACCTTAATAAGAGTGGGAGAAGCTATTGAAAGTGTAAACATTAAAATCGCTGTAACTTCTAAACAACTTATCCGATTTTACTAAATTTAAGCTTGTTTGGAAGGAAAAAATAAGTATCTTCAATTGTCGTATCCAACAGCACACGATAGTGTTTAATAAAATTGCTAGAGGGCGCAATTTGTAATAATAACAGTTTTTTCGATTTTATCCCGAAAATTCAAATCATACGGTATAACTATGACATCATAATCAAAACGTAGATAAAATTTGCAAGAAAAGATGTGAAGACCGCAGTTCCATGTCTTTATTTGTTTCAGAGTTATTGCCAAAACCATAATTTTTAATACAAATTGCGCCCTCTAGCAATTTTATTAGAAACTATCGTGTACCATAAGATACGACAATTGAAGGTACTTCCAATCAAGCTGATATTTAGTAAAATCGAATAAGTCGTTTAGAAGTTACAGCGATTTTAATGTTTACACTTTTAATAGCTTCTCCCACTCTTATCAAGTGAAAGTGTAAACATTAAAATCGCTGTAACTTCTAAACGACTTAACCGATTTTACTAAATTTAAGCTTGTTTGGAAGAGAAAGAGAAGTATCTTCAATTGTCGTATCTAATGGTACACGATAGTTTCTAATAAAATTGCTAGAGGGCGCAATTTGTATTAAAAATTATTGTTTTGGCAATAACTCTGAAACGAACAAAGATATCGAACTGCGGTCTTCACATCTTTTCTTGCAAATTTAATCTACTTTTCGATTATGATGTCATAGTTATACCGTATGATTTAAATTTTCGGGATAAAATCGAAAAAACTGTTATTACAAATTGCGCCCTCTAGCAATTTTATTAAACACTATCGTGTACTGTTGGATACGGCGATTGAAGATACTTACCTTTCTCTTTCAATTAAGCTTAAACTTAATAAAATCGGATAAGTCGTTTAGAAGTTACAGCGATTTTAATGTTTACACATTCAATAGCTTCTCCCACTCTTATCAAGGTCGGTACGCCAATGAGCCTTAAACCAAAATGATGCAGAATTGTCTAAGCTTTCCAATGATGTAATCAGAGTTATACCTTAATGTGGGAATTTTCGGAGAAATTTAGAATTTAAAAAAACAATTTTTAATTGTGCCCCCTTGCGGCGAAATGAGGAACTTAAAAGTAATTTTCAGCAATTTCTCTTGACCACTTTACTCATAAAAAAATCTTTCCGAAAGTTGTACGATTAATGGTTTCCGAGATAAAGCCGACGTCCTCGCTTATTTGACCACCCGGTACATAAATGAATTGGTTGACAACCATTGCTTGGAAATTCGCCTTATGAGTGGCCAGTTCCTTAGCAACCAGATTGCCACGAAATTTTAATTTGATTCCACAACTTGGTTGCTCAGTAATCGCTTAGTAAATAGGCCCCTTAAGCTTTATAATTAAAAAAAAAACCAAAAGAAAAGACCTGGTTTTATAGAATTCTATTTTATTCAACGACGTTTTTATGGGTTAAGGTTGAATTCTCAACGTCATTCAATCTATTGCCAACCTATAACCTATTTCGCGTTGATTTTTTGAGTTTATTATTTTAATAACTTACATTTAAAGAAAATCAATATCGTCGGTGCATTATTTAGGTAGTATCTGATATATTACAAAAATATCAATTTATTTCATTGCTAATTTTCGGAGAATTGTATAGTGAAAGAACAATAAGTGACAATGACATAATAATGTTAAAAAATATCTTACTCGATATTTTTCGCTTATAATTCTCCTAAAATAAGTTATGAAATTCCTTGATATTTATTAAATATGTCAATTATTATCTATAGAATATAAAGTCGATACTGATTTTCTTTAAATTTTGTATAAAAGCTAGAAAACATAAATAAATCTACGCGAAATAGGTTATAAGTTGGCAAGCATGTTGATACTCCCACCTTAAAGAAAACTCTTGGAAAATAGAAATTATCAGTTATGTACCGGGTGTTCCACCTAAAGAGGTAATCGGCTATATCTCAGAAAGTAATAACACTGGGACTTTGGGAAAAATATATATCCATAAAAGCGGCCAAGAGAAATTGCTGGAAATTAATTTCAAGTAAGAGAACTTTCAAAATAGAAATGCCGATTTTCTCTTGATTTTTCTTAATAAAAATATGTTAAAAATATAGCATTGCATTCTTCATAAAATTATGCAACTTTATGTTAGTAATAGTTTTTTTCTATTTTCAATAATAAAGCGATGGGGGAAGGTCAAACTTTTTTTCTTTCAAACGCTGATATCTCTGTTTTGGATAAACCGATTTTATTCAATTTGGTCTTGAAAAAAAGCCCTTCTTTTCCTCTACACGCAGATCTATTAACTATACCATATTGATTCTGATGGTGGCCACTAGGTGGCGTTTTTCCGTAATTCCTCAATGAATAAGGATTTTCTCAAAAAAATCAAATGTTATGATATGGCTTTTTCATTATATTTTATTTTAAACTTATAAAGGCTATTAAATAGTGGAATAAAAAATCCAGGTCCATATTTAAAATAAAAAAGTTGATGATGGTCGCTTGAATCCGTAACGTCGGATTAAAAAACTAACCCCATCAGCTTGTAGAGGAGGAAAAGTTATTATAAGGAACTGAAAACCGCAAGGTGATATATTTTGTTAAACTAGAGAAATTTGGGATAATGATAATTAATATGGAAAAATAGGATTTTTATAATTTTATTATTATTCATATTAATTATTATTATCCCAAATTTCTCTAGTTTAGCAAAAGATATCACACAAAGAAAAAAACGATTCCTAACACAAAGTTGCATAATTTTATGAAGAATGCAATGCTTATATTTTAAACATATTTTTATTAAGAAAAATCAAGAGAAAATCGGTATTTCTATTTTGAAAGTTCTCTTACGCCCCCTAGCGGTCATTTCTCGAACTTGAAAATGATTTCCAGCAATTTCTCTTGGCCGCTTTTATCGATATATATTTTTTCCTAAAGTCCTAGTGTTATTACTTTCTGAGATATAGCCGATTACCTCCTTAGGTGGAACACAAATTACTTACGCAATATATATCGAGTAATACTGGTAATATTCGATTAAAAGAGGGTCTTTGGGATCATAAGTGATAAATTCCCAAGCTACATTTTTTGGCATTAAGAATTTTAGGTTCGATTACATTGAAGCGAACAGAAGGATTCGGTGGCCTATAATCACAAATTGGGGTTTTTCCAGGTGAGTGGCAGTTTAAAGCACAAAGGTATGACAAAATCACTCTGGCGATAATCCCTTGTTTTGTATTGAGCTAAAATAATTCGGTTGTATTCACTGGACTAGCCAGGCGCACTGAGAGAAAACTCTATTAGCCGTAGCTAGAAATCCATTGGTAGTAGCAAAAAAAACTGCATTCAATAGGCGCCGAAAAAACAACTCTGTTGTAGGTACTAGGTTCATTTTTTGCAGTGACCTTTTAACCTTAATATGGTCGTTTTTTAAATATTATTTTTTGCTGCTTAAAGACAACTCTATTGTCTTAAAAAAATATATAATGCAGTGGTTAAAAATATCTTAAATTTAGAAAAAAAATATGATTTTGTGATAATTGAGGTCTTGTAGTTAAAAACAGTATTGCTTTCTAATCCTAAAGATTGTCTGCCAGCTATAAAAAAAACAATTTTTATTATTGGTAGTCTACCTAGCTACTACTAAATTACCTATTTCTGAGCTACTTTTTTTCTAGAATTGGCCCTCGGTGACGTATTCGGCATTTTATTGCATTTTTTATTAACATATCGCGTTTCGCGATCTATTATACATCACTTCCGCGCGAAATCTTGACCACCCATGATCGCCTCTTGAAAATTTTCGTCTTATATAGCGCCTTCGTGAAAATAATGTGCGTATGTTGTCGTGTCTGTTGTTGTTGTCGTCAGTTTCGACATTTTTACATTTGCAATTTTTTTTTCTCGGAAACGGTTAGAGTGGGACGGTTTTAGTACATTGTGCGAAAATTTCTACTATACAGGGTGAATCGGAAAATATCTGATTCTCGTTGAAATACGTTACAGGTCGCAATAATATTTTTATCGATTTAAACTTTTTCGACGTGTAGACGACCGTGGGCTACAGAAGCCTACTGTTCGTGAGCACGATCGAAAATTTGGAAATAAGTTTTTTGATTTTTTCAAAGTCGAAAATGGGCCGAAACAGGTATCTATTGGATCGTTAATAAGTCGAATTGGGTGCATCCGATCGACATTTGGTTTGGATAATCGTTTAGGCCATCTTAAATACTACCTTTTCCAATATATCGTTCTATACCTAACTGGAATGGAAATTGTCGAAAATTGTAAGAAAGTGGAAAACACGATTTCAGGCGTAATTTTTTCACGGTTTTTATTTTTTTTCGTACGGAAAACGACTTTCGATCGAAATGTTGTCCAGGCCTTTTTTTTCTTCCCCAGTTTATTTGGTACTAAAACCTCCTTTACTGACTTTTTCACATACTCAGTATGTTTTAACTTTTCTCAATTTTCTTCAGATTATGCCACTTCTACACTTCAATTTTTTAATTTAATGAAAGCTCCATTAAGGTTTTATACCATTTTCTCTTCTGCTAAAACCATCAGCATTAAATAAATTTTCTGTCTCCTGATGATGAACGTTTCTACGTTCGAAACATGTAGAGAACCCTAGAGAATTTTTATTGTATTAAATTTTGTGGAGGTAGATTTTTCGTTTTTTCTTTATTTTCCATACTTTCAACTCCACTTTAAGCATGGGCTATTTCTTCAAATTAAAAACCTATTCGTTTAAGTATACTAAAGTACTTATTTCTGAAAAATATTGTCAGAATGTATTTAATTGTCCATTCTAATCGTTTTCCATGGCCGCCTAGCTAATTTGTTTATAAAACGTTATTAGAGATATCGGCATTTATATTTTTTGATTAATTATGAAAACGATTTGGAATTTTAAATAAACTGCCAATACAAAAAATTTGTTTTGAAATTGTTCATCAAATAGAAACATAATATACAGTGTGGTTGTTTAAGTGTGCAACATATGGGAATTTTTTTTATTAACGATTTCTCAGAAAATTTTATTTTTGATAAAAGTTGGTGCATGTTCGATAATCATATTTGGTGCACTTGGAATGGTTGCAAGTCAAACGGCCTACAGGGTAGGCCAAAAAATATAGAACTTGTACAAGAATAAAATACCCCTATTTCAGAAAATGCAGCAAAATGTTATTAAGAAAAGTTGTTTAGAATTAAAAGTTATGCATAGATTTAAAAACATGACCTCCTAAAATTAAAAAAATATATTTTTTTAAAAAAATTAATAATTTCCAAAAGATGATATAGTGTCCGCGAAAATAATTAAAAGAAAAAGAAAATATAGTGGCATATCGGACAAGTGTGTAACTATTTTTTATATTGGAATACACAGGGATCCAAGTTCAATGGATACCCTGGGGCGGGTAGACCACGACGGCCGTTTTATCCTTATTAGGACTCGACGGGCAGCCATAACCCAAGCAATTCCTTCTTTTTCTTTTAATTAATATTTTCCCAAAAATTTTTCTTTCTTATATTCACCATAAAGACCTTCATAAATTAATCAATATCAAATCAATTTTACATATCTTTGTTCAAATTCAAGCATATTTGTAAAATTTACTTAAATTTTTAATTTATTAAGGAATCACAAACTTCATGTTTGTTGCAACGATATTAAACACAACTTTAAAATATCCCAAAAATTCTTTTTAACAAGATAAAACATTAGTAATAATAATATGCTGATTAAAAAACTATCATTTAAAGTGCAAAATTTTTATTTTAAATTTTTATTAAAAAACTTTATTCTTGTTCAAGTTTTATATTTTTTGGCCTACCCTGTACGCCGTTTGACTTTCAACTATTCCAAGTGCACCTAATATGATTATCGAACATGCACCAACTTTTATTGAGAATAAAATTTTCTGAGAAATCGGTAATAAAATAAATGCCCATATTTTATGTTGCACACTTAAAAAACCACACTGTATAGGGTGTTCTATTTGAAAAATTGAAATTAGTTTAAAATGCATCATTTTTTAAATACCCTGTATAAAATAGATAAAATCTATTTAATTTATAATATTTCATGACCCCTTGCCATTAATCGCACACAATGCCGTAATTGAAAACATGCTTTTAAATTATCTATTGGATTATTTTTTCTAGGGCTGCAAAACTGTTTTTCTAGTTTTTAATTTATCACTACTAAATCTATTATCATCATTATTATTACAAACAATTATAAGGGGCATTAATACGTAGCTAAAAATACAACTTTATGTTTACACACATTTTTGGGCCACCCTGTGTATGGCAAAATAGTTTCCTGAAAGATACCCTGTGAAATAAGTAAGTCAGCATAAGAAAGAAATTCCTAACCTAATTCGTATAGGAACTATGGAATCACTATTGCAGGACCCTGTATATATTTTGTATAGTAGTTTCTGGGAAATCGGAGGTAAATTAAAAAAATCCCATTAGAACCGCCCGCTTGTAGGCCAAATAAGAAATACAATAATCACAGTCTAATGTAGTTTTTCTTTATATTTCAGAAAGCCTAAGAGAATATTTTAGCAAATACGGTGATATATCAGAGGTAATGGTAATGAAAGATCCTGCCACTCGCCGGTCGAGGTAAGTCATAACAAGAAAGAAACGCAAAAGTGTCAAACAAACTAACAGAATTGATTTAAATTTTATAATTAATTTTTCCTGTGTCACCGTTGTTTTTGATTGCTCCTGTATACTAAAAACTAATAAACACGAGCGTACTTTCATCTTTGTACTATTTTTTTGTTTTTCACAAGTATAAATAGTGAACCCTGGAAAGTTGGGATTCTTAAGGGAATTCCTATAGGGTAGGATGCTACAAGAGTGTGCACTTAAGGTTGAATCAAATTTATAAAGTGAAAAAATAATTTTAGCGCGCACTGAAAAAATGTTATGTAATAGCTTTAATTATTAATTGAATTTTATTATAACAAATCATACGAAAACTCAAAATAATACCAAATAGGCAAATGAAAATGTACTAATAAGTCAATAGGGAACTTGCACAACTTTTCTTTATTGCATAAATATGTTCAGCCACACCAAAAAATAACATGTACAAAATATTTCGTCCTAAATATTATTCCTTAATTTTTAATAAATAATTAAAGTTCGCCTTCTGACGTCACGTAGTATGAATAGCCCGCTCTAGCGCTATGTATTGTGATACGCTTTGACGTCACAAGCAAACTTTAATCGCTTCTATTTAATTTAGAGGATTAAAGAAAAAATGATTTTATGTGAACTGTGGTTCTTTTGATGACCTTACGCTTAAGAGCATTATTTTTCAAATTTAATTTTTATGCAAGTTCCCTATTGCGCAGTCTTACGAATATAAGTATGTAAGAGTATGCAGTTGGTATCTGTAAGAGTGCGCATACAGTTTTATTATTATTGTAAGTAGTGTCCGACCGAAACAAGATTTTCAGCCGAAACCGAAACCGAATCTTCGGCCTTGGTCTCAGTTTCGGCCGGAACCGAAACTTAAAAATTTTATTGTATTACTGAAATTTAATTTACTTTATATAGGACGAGATCGATCTTGGGAACGGATTGAACTCTTCCTACTAAAAAAAAAAAAAAGTCGACAGAGACAAAATCTATTCTTTATATAGACAACATTGCCTACGAACCCACCCAAAGTTAGCCGAACGGTGCGCGATAATTCATGAACACTGAGTTTCGGCAAGGCCGAAGGTTCGGCCGGGTTTTGGCCGAAACCGAAACTGTCACCGAAACTAAATTTTTTGGCCGAAACTAGCCGAAACCGAAACCGAACTTTCGGTCGGTCTCTAATTGTAAGTAAAACACTTTTTTACTTAAAATTCCATTGTTATATTACCGGGTGTCCCGCTACAGTCGACCAGCGGATCTCGGAAAGTGTTGTTTCTAAATGTCCGAGAAAATTTCTTTTATATGTAAAATAGCAGGAAAACACTGGAAATTATTTTTAAAATTGTACGATTGCCACTAGAGGGCGTGACTGTTTTGCACTTTTCGTGCTACCATAGAGCGCACGATGTGCGCGTTCAATTCATTGGGATGCGCAATTTTATAATTCGGGCATACTTATTGAAAGTTAAACAAGTGTCGCCATCTCTGTTAGAATATTGTAATAACTATATGCTCACAAATTGCGTAAAAAATCTACTAGAGTTGTATTAAAAAATATCGGCAAAATTTGTTAAAACAGCAGCCCATTACGGTTTCCAAAATAACAAAATATTTTAATAAAATACAATAAATATTTAAAAATTACTGTTTGCAATAGATACAAACTAAAGTTAGGTTATAATCATAAGTGCGCCCGCGCACTCTTAGAGCACTCTACCCTAGTAATTAATTTTGTCACGTGCCACCGTTGTGTCGTCGACAAGAAGGAAAGCAAGTGAAGGATAGCAGCGCATTTATGTCAAAACCTTTCATTACTTCATATGAATTTATGGCTCTATTAACGCATCACTTGTCTTACATTTTAACAGCACATTACAATCAAGGGTTGTAATTTACAGCGTTTTACCATTTGACACCAAAATAGACAAGTATTCAAAAGTACGCGTTTTAAAGGTTTACAGCAATTTTCTTGTTAAAAAACTGACCTTTTTCTACGCAGGCAAATGTTCCAAAATATTGTTTTATTATTTTGATAATCCACTACAGCGTTATGTTATGGTAATGAAACGGATCAGCCTTTTATATACAGTGTGACCAGTAAAGTCCGCATCATATGGGATTTTTTTTTATAATAACTTTATTCGAAATTTGACTTTGGCATCAAGTTCTGCCTTGATCGAGATGACAATTAAGCAAAAAAAAAATAGTAGTCACGTGATTCGCATTATCTGTCAAATTTTAATTATTTTCAAGAAAGCATCGAAAAAAGTTATTAGAAAAAGTTTTTTTAAATGCAGTTTCTAGCCGACATGCAACATTTTAGCTGCATAAGATAATTTTGATTTTTACCCATATTTTGTAAATTGCACCACTTTTGCAAAATAAGACTCAACGGAACCTACATAAAACTTCTTAGTTTTGACAATGCTTTATTTCAGACACATTTTTTTTTAAAGTAGCGCCATATTAAATGTGTGTTTTTCTACGAAATCAAAATTGGGATATTAAAATTGGGCCGTATGTGATGCAAAGTTTATTTGTTTTTGACCCAGTATAAGGTAACTTCAGAAAATAAGTATTTTTGAAAACGTAGTTTGTATCTAAATGTAATACACCTTAATATTAAGACAAAAAAGAACACAGTGTCATCAGTAAAGTGTTCATTAAGTGCAAAATAAATTTTAATGGTGGGTAAAAAATCTAAATTATCTTATGCACCTGAAATTTTGCACGTGGGCTAAAAACTGCATTTAAAAAAACTTTTTCTATTAACTTTTTTCGATATTTTCAGAAATAACCCTGGTTTTGAATTATTTTCTGGAAAAAATTAAAATTTGACACATAATGCGAATCACGTGACTACTATTTTTTTGCTTAATTTTTATCTCAATCGAAGCAGAACTTGATGCCAAAGTCAAATTTCGAATAAAGCTATTAATAAAAAAAAATCCCATATGATGCGGACTTTACTGGTCACACTGTAGAATACCACTTACTTAATCAGGAATTACTTGTAGCATACACGTAGCATTTTTATGAGCTAGTCTTTGTAATATATTTTTCTGAAAAAAAAAAAAATGAATTTCAATTTCAAGAAAAAATTAATTTGACCGGTCCGAGCGATACTTGATTAAATGGGCGGTATTATATATAAAAGGCTGATCCATTTCTTTATCATCACGCTGTATATTTTGGAACTAATTACCTATTTACCGGTATTAACTCTCAAATATTGCAGGTTGTCAATAATCAGTTAAGTAACGAGATTTCTTTTCACGGGTTTATCAATCAATTAAGAAAAAATGCTGTATTTATATAAAAGTTTTTAGAAGAAAAATCCTTTTTTTGTCAGAAGATATGCTTTTAAATCATTTATTTCTTAATTTCTTTCTAACAGTCTCAGAGACGCGACACGAATGGGCCAGCGGAACATCTATTCTAAACCATAAAAAAACACTGTAAATGCGACTCGCTCCGAAATCCTCTTAAGAAAACAAATATTGTAATCATTTAATTAAGAGGATTATATCACACAGTAGTTTCAGACTTTTTTTAAAAGAGAAAGTAAGTCTAGTTTATCAAAAAACTTGACCATACTCGTAGAAATAGGCCACATTTCCAGTAAGCCGGCCATTTAGCTAATCTCAAATCTTTCAAATTATCTTCAAATTAGGTATCAGTAATCCAAATTAATTAGTCAAAAGGAACCTTTAATACACTGTTCCAAGTTACGCGGTCATGCCTTCCCTAAACTTAGTCAGTTTTAGTTAGTTTGTTTGACATGTTACCCCTTCACCTTCCTTACCCCTCATCCCTTTTAACCCCTTTTGACTTATGGACCTTTTTATACTGACTGACATAAATAGGGACTATACCGACTCTCTGGCTAAATTTGTTTTGGAAAGTTCTACGTAATGTGTTTGGAACGTTTTACTGATGTAGTATTTATCCAATTATGTATATACATATAGAGATGATGCCAATAATGGATAGTTTTTGCAAGCTTTTGTCAAACGCAAAAGCAATGAGTTCTTTACTCGAAAAGTATTTTCAGCGAACCGAATTTTTAGCGGTTTCCGTGTCATTTGCGTAAAGGTTGCAGAAAGTATCAAAAATATTGTAATTTATATCAATAACCAAGGAAATATTGGCTTATACAGTAATACTATTTAAAGTTGGTCCACGCTTTTGGATTATTTTATTTCATTCTCAGGAAAAAACTTTGTTGAGATGTAGATCTTAATTATATAAATGGACATGAGGTAAAAACTCTTGGTTGAAGAACCAGTGTAATATTAAAAAGACAAAACTAAGGTAACTAAGGTTAGGTACAAAATATCGTCCGTTAATATAAAGAGTGAAAATAATTTGCGAAAGCTTAAACAAGCTTGAAAAGGTACCCTTTCACTTGCTGCATAACCAAATATTAAATTATAATTAAATTAAAAATTAAATTATAGTTCAGTACACTGGTATGGCTAGAAATTATGCCGGGGGGGTTGGTATCAGGGGCAATAACTTTATTTTAACTCATTATTATTGTATGTACCGGGTGGCGATTTTACAAAATATAAACTATTACAGCACAAGACACGCCCCCAATTACGAAATTACAAAATATAATCGGCCTCAGCGCGATTTTACTAAATATAAACTATTAGAGCACCAGACACGTTCGCCCCGTGAATCATTGCAAAATATAATCCCGCTCAGCACAATTATTTAAAATCCAATCGTTTGTAGCTCAGAGTGTTTGTTGTAGCATGACCGACAGCAGAAATATTTATATATTGGCAACCGGTTTGTTCGTTGTTACCCAGAGCATTTTTTTTTTATTTTATTTTTATAAAATAATATTTGTGGAAAAAAAAATGCTCTGGGTAACAACGAACAAACCGGTTGCCAATATACCTTCTCGACGGAATTTGTAGAAAAGTACTCGTCAGGCGGTGGACTCGTGCGGATGGTTAAGAAAAATATTTCTGCTGACCGACGTGACGGATCTAACCCCAATTTCATAAAGATTTATTTATATGGATCAGCCCGCACGTTGTGCTGCAAACGATTAGATTTTGCAGGATTGTGGTGAGGCCGATTATATTTTGTAATTTCGTAATTGGGGGCGTGTCTTGTGCTGTAATAGTTTATATTTTGTAAAATCGCTACCGGGTGTACAACTAAAGAAACCGTTTACCGTACGGCTTGCTGAAAAAATATTTATTACAAAATTGACTAAGAGACACCTGGACACGCTGGAAATTATTCTTAAGTTGCTAGGTTGGCCGCTAGGTGGCGTAACTATAGTATCCAAACAAAAAGCGGGATTTTCTCAAAAATCCTCATAGTAAATTATGTATCAAAGATAGCATTTTATTAATCTAAAGAAAATTCTGGGCAACTTTTATTTTTGAGAAAGAAAGAAAAAACCTAAAGTCTTCCTCCCCAAAATTTAATAGAATAAAAATTCTCTAGGGGTCTCTACATGTTTCGAACGTAGAAACGTTCATCATCAGGAGACAGAAAATTTATTTAGTGCTAATGGTTTTAGCAGAAGAGAAAATCCATCAGCACTAAATACATTTTCTGTCTCCCGATGATGAACGTTTCTACGTTCGAAATATGTAGAGGAATCGCCTGAAATTGTTGATATTTTTGAAGCCCTTATAATCCCCTCCCCAATTTTTCATGTCACGCCTTTTACTAATATTTTATATTCAGCCACATAATTTACATCAATCATATTATCAATATATCAATAGTGAAATTATACTACGTCTGACTGAATGGACCGACCGCAATACTTCCACTGAGGCATCTGGATTACTGGCCAGCACTATAGTCCCAAATTTGTGATCGCACTAATGTGTACAGAAAGAATATATGCCTACACACTGCCTTTAAGCAAGATTCTACAAACAGTCGATTTAAACCTTTGTAAAGCATTACAGTTAGCTAATGACGTAACAGATCAAGTTAAAGAAATAAGAGGCCTGGCAGATGATAATTTTCAAAATATTTTTAAGGAAGCTCAAGATCTACTTTCGGAATACGATATTGAAATCAGAGTACCTAGACTACCGCCAGGACAAACACAAAGATTGGTTATAAAAACCGATTCCGCTGCTGAGTATTTTAAAATAACAATTTTTATTCCGTTTTTAGATGGCCTCATAGCAAATCTCGAGGATCGGTTTTGAAAACATCGAGAAACCATTCAAAATTTTGAATGCCTCTTTCCATATAATAATCAAGATTTTGATAGTCAATTTAAATGTTTTTTAAAACTTCACAGCTTCTACAAGAATGAGTTCCTTGAAGAGTTTTCCAATAAAACGATGTTAAAAGCTGAACTTGAGCTGTGGTATAAAAAATGCAAAAACAAAAACTGAGGGAGGATTTGGACAAAGTGTATTCCGAATGTGATGCCAATATATTTCCTAATATAAAAAGGCTTTTACAAATTTTTTTTAACTTTGCCTATTACAACCGCCACATCTGAAAGGTCCTTTTTCAAAGTTAAAATATTTAAAGACATATCTGCGTAGCACCACGGAAGATGCAGCAGATTGACCTGTTTGTTTTGCAGATTAAATGGTTTGGCAGTTCTTTATGCGAACCACGATATTGATATTACCGTGGAAGAAATTCTGGACGAAAAGGCAAAAACAAAACGAAGAATTTAACTTTAATATTAGGTAGTATTATTAGTGATTACTTACAACTTATTATTTAAGGTTTTTGTTTTGTTTTAGTATAAGTATGATTAATATAATTATGCGTTACTTATTTTAAATACATTTTTACTAATTAAACTGAAATCTATATTTTTTTTTCATAAATATTTAGTTAGGGACAGCGGCGTATTATTGCAGAAGTCTTAGGGGGCTGTCGCTCTCGTCAATCATACGTATTTTACCCAAAAAAGGGCGTGGCACCCCAAAAAATTTTCTCCTGCGGCACAAGAAGTTAAAGCCCCCCCCCCCGAACTAAATTTCTGGTTGCGCCACTGCTATACGAAACTATCCGACAGACCATAATGTTATTAAATTTGTTATTGTATACTTTATATTGCCCGATAAATCAGTGTGACATTATCAAAACTTGTAGTACTTATTATGAGTTATTAAATTTAATATAAATATAGTATAAAATTGCCGTCATTATAGCGTCCTAGTCCCAAGTATTCGTTTCATAATTAGTGTAGTTTACCGTCAATTCCACCTTTCAAGTTTCAACAAAAACAAACTTTCGTCAGTTGAACCGGTTAAAAATCCACATCATTACCGCGACCGCTAACGAGCAGAATATTTACCTCGCGCTCTATTCGAGCTCAATCCGACGCGAAAATATCTGAAATAATGAGCTCGCTCCTCGATACCAAATGCATTATTCATTTCTCAATTTATTAACTAAATATAGAGCAAAGTTTCAGCTACATTTATTTTCCTAGAGCAATTATTTTTTTTCTTTTTTTCTATAAGGTGTCCGGAAAAAGGAAGGAAAGGAGGTCAATCCGTTAACCATATCGTCGCCTTTCTAAAGAAGGGACCTAACTAGCATTTGGCAAATTTTACAGGAGAGCTAAAAAACGAAAATGAGTTAGGTTTAAGACAACGCAGTCGATTTAGCTTTGAAGCTAGGAATTTCTTTCTTTTGTATTTAGTTAGCTAATATAGCTTACAATAAGTCAATGATAGTGTCACCTATAAGAAGTTACACACAGTTTGTATTTTTGGTTATGTTTGTAGATATGCCACTACGTGAGAAATATCTGTCGGGTTATGTTAGTTAAGCCGCAGTTTTGTAAAATTTTAGAAATTTATAAATTGAAATGAATACAAGTGGCTTGCAGTGAAGCAAAACATTACATCCTATTGAATAATAAAACAACAGTAATTTTTGTATTAAACTTTAATTAAAATAAACAAAACCATAAAACGTTGGGTTTACAAAACCAAGAGCTCTTTAATTTATTATTATTAGGTTTAATTTTATAATTAAAAAAAAAACGATCGTAAGTAATTAATTTTCTTCATGGGGTAAGTTTTTATAAAACTGTTGAATATCGGGCAGACGAATCGCTGGCGTAAGGCTTTTATATTGGGAAACTAAATCATTGTATTTTTTTTTTTTTGGTAAGTTAAACAGGCCCTTTATTTAATGGTTTAAGCTTTGATTTCCTTATGTTTATTTTCAGTCTTTCAAGTTCTATGGCATTATAATTATCATCCCAGTGACTGAACTTAAAAAAAAGTTTCTTGGGTTCATCTTTTGTAACCATAAACTCTCTCATTTCCGTGCATTTGACATTTTGACCTCTTTCGCTCATTCTAACAGAGAGTATTCTTAATTCTTGCGATAGTTTCTTAAAATCAATAAAGTCTAAAGAATTCATGGGCTATACCAAATAAGGTTGCTTTCGTCTTGCTAATTTCATATGTAACTGTAAGGGTTCAAATATATCCCCAGCTCCAGATATTGCCGTATGGATCGCGCTGTGGACAGAGTCTCCTTCACTATGTCCGTGATTAGACTCAAAAAATCTTAAAGAAATTAAAAGAATACACGACAAAATAAAAACAAATACCAATACCAATAATTAAACACTGCAGAAATAAAACAAACACTGCTCTCTTCCTTAATAGCTCTCGACAACTGAACCTATAATAAGTGAATAGTTTTTCTCAGGAATAGACCTGTCTGAAGATTGGTTCGTTCGTGTTATTATTAAATTTGATATTTTAGGAGGAACCTAACACACGAAGAGACCTAACTTTAGATAGGTCGATACGTGTGAATATTATGTTGGGTTTATGCAGATAGTCCGTATGTATTTTAATTTGTGCAGGTCCTACCATCAGACATGGAGATATGCCACTTTGTGAGACAAAAGAGTTACATGAGAACACTTAGATCCCAAAATATCTCAATTTTTACAAATATGTTAGTTAGGTCACTTCGTGAAAAGGGCGACGATATGTTCCTGGAGCCAAAATAATATGACTCTTATAATGCCATTTTTCATTTTTGACCCTCATTTTTAATATACAGGGTGTCCGGAAAATACGTGTACAACGTTTGACGACAGACTCCTGACGTCAAAATAGGTCGATCTAAGCCGACTTAGTTATATCCAAAATTGTCTCGTTTAGCCGGTAGAGGGCGTCAAAAATTTGTAAAAATATTGGTTTTTCCTAAATTACGTGAAAACCTGCTAATCGATTTTAATGATTTTTAGTATGCAGACTAATACTATAAAATGACGTTTCCTAGTAGTATAGCCACCGACTGTAAATAAGTGGAAGTGTTATAAAAGTGATATAATACGTCAACATTCCTCCTCATTTTTTTATATGAACGGCGTTATGACAACTCAGATATTTTTGTAGAGTGACTGGATGTATTTGGAAGCTATTTTACCTCTTTAATATTCTTCGTTGAATGAGCTGTTTTGCCAGAAGAAAATTTTTACATGTTTAGTATTATTAGTAATAATATTAAAATCAAATTACCTGTAACAATAATTTTTTAAGTGACCTTGTTGCTATGGCATTTAATAATTTGACAATTATTGACAAATTGTCACCAGTCTATGAAATTTACTCAAGTATACGATCAATGATACATGATGGTGCCCCGCCCCATTTTTCCGTTGCCGTTCGGCAATACTTACATCATCAATATCCCAACCGATGGATTGGAATGGGCAATGATGCGCCAGTAAAATGGCCACCACGTTCTCCTGAGTTAAATATGTGTGACTTCTTTTTGTGGGGCGCTATTAAAATAGAAGTTTACAAGACTCCGGTAAACACACGCGATGATTTATTGCAGCGGATTTTAAATGCAGGCAACCATTTTAATAACCCCGAGACAGTAGATAGGGTCCAATATCATTTTTTAAGGAGTGTTAATAAGTGTATTCAACAAGATGGCGGTCATTTTACACATTTGCTTAAGTAATGTTTTTGTTTTACTTAGTTTCTTACAATACATACTTTTAACTTTGTTGTACTTTGTTTTATTTTTATTGTTTATAATTGATGTATGCAGGTAATTGTAAATATTTTCTTCTGGCAAAACAGCTCATTCAACGAAAAATATTAAAGAGGTAAAATAGCTTCCATAAACATCCAGTCACTCTACAAAAATATCTGGGTTGTCATAACGCCGTTCATATAAAAAATGAGGAGAAATGTTGACGTATTATATCACTTTTATAACATTTCCACTTATTTACAGCCGGTGACTATACTACTAGAAAACGTTATTTTATTGAATTAGTCTATATACTAAAAATCATTAAAATCGATTAGCAGGTTTTCACGTAATTTAGAAAAAACCAATATTTTTACAAATTTTTGACGCCCTCTACCGGCTAAACGAGACAATTTTGGATATAACTAAGTCGGCTTAGATCGACCTATTTTGACGTCAGCAGTCTGTCGTTGTACACGTATTTTCCGGACACCCTGTATATAGGGCGGGTCAAGTTTTAAAACTAAAACTGGGTTTTCTGAATAATTATTCGAGTATTTAATAAGATATTAATTTCAAATTTGCGATATGTTATACATTTCTTTCGCACGAAATCACGACAACCCCTGATCGCCTCTTGAAAATTTCCGTCTATATAGGCGCCTTCGTGAAAATAATGTATGTATGTTGTCGATGTCGCATCGTCGTCTCTTTTGACATTTTCACATTTGCGATTTTTTTTCGAAAACGGTTAGAGTTGGACGATTGAAACTTTTTGGTTTTAGAGAGGAATAGTGGGGGTACGTTGTGTGAAAATTTCAAATATATAGGGTGTACCGGAAAAAAGTTATTTAACGTCGAAGTCGAAAAATATCGGATTCTCGTTGAAATTCGATGCAGTTCGTAAAAATTATTTCTATCGATTTAAACTTTTTCGACGTGTAGACGACTGTGGGTTACAGAACCCTATTGTTTGTGAGCGCGATCGAAAGTTTGGAAATAATTTTCCTGATTTTTGTAAAGTCGAAAATGGGCCTACACAGGTACCTATTGGATCGTTAATAAGTCGAATTGGGTGCATCCGATCGACATTTGGTTTGGATAATCGTTTAGGCCATCTTAAAAACTACCTTTTTTAAATATATCGTTCTATACCTAACTGGAACTGGAATGGAAATTGCCGAAAATTGTAAGAAAATGAAAATTACGATTTTAGACATGATTATATTACGGTTTTTATTTTTTTTCGTACGGAAAACGACTTTTGATCAAAACGTTGTATACTTTAGCGGATAGAGCTCGTCAAATTGTATTAATTTGAATTTTCATTTTCCAAATTCTGTTTCACGCCGCTTAGTTCGTTAAGAATTTACTATATCAATTTCCCATATTTTTTATTCGGTATACATTTTTATTTATTAGGATATAAGACTGAAGTAATTTGCAGGTGGTCTTGATCAAGATCTATAAACAACTAAGGTTATCTTATGACTGACCTACCTCAACGCCTCGCGATAGCGATACGTCATACGGCGACCGGAGCGCTTTCGACGGTATCGTCGAGCTCTCTCTCTTAAAATATTATTATTCTGAAAGTTTTTAAAGGAAATTGGTTGTTTTATTTTTTAAAATTAACTACCTATGGTGTAAGTGGGAAATTACTGTTATTCCATATACCTGTTATAACGAAGTCTAATCTTTTTCCCATTTTTGCTTAATAGGAACTCAATATTTAAGAGGTAATCCATAGGAAAGTATTTTGAAGGAAATGCCATGTCAGGAGATTTATTGATTATGATAAATTCAATTGATATTTTTTAAGATTTAAATTTTCTGGGCGATTTACTCGAGATTAATTACATCGGTAATAGTGGGGCGCGGGTTTTTTCGATCCGCCACTGAATCACAATCATATTTTCGTGTTACAACTAGACCACTGAACAAATAATGTACTGATAGGACAATAGGTTTTGATTTGGTTCTTTTTATAACTTAAATACAATCAATATAAGCTCAAAATCTTGAGGCTTTTTTACTCAAAACTAACGTTCCGTGGTTTATTACACGATATAAATAATGCGATGTTGCTATACTGCAAGAATAGGGAACTTGACAAAAATTTTAAATGGGGAAAAAATTCTATAAATCATAAATATTGTCATAAAACATATTATTATGGCAGCAAAAAAAAAACAACATATTTCGTCCCAAAAGACCGCTAGCAAGATTTAAAAATGCCCCAAAATTCAAATTATCCCAAGCGGGTAAAAACGGGTCGTGACGTCTAGAAGTATAATTCGTGTGCGACATCCACGAAATAGGTTATAGGTTGGCAATAAATTGAACGACGTTGAGAATTCCACCTTAAAACAACAATACAATGACAAGAACACACGGCAATCCAAATGCAAACTCGGTCGCTCGGCCACCGGTCAGGATGACGGATGACGGAAAGCCATACTTCTTGACGTCATCGGGCTTGGCGCGCTTAAGAGGTCGTTTGAAATGCTTTTGACATGCTTACTTAACTTTAGAGAATTTTTACCAAGTTATTACTGATTTTTAAGGAGTAATAATTGGGAAATATTTTTTTTACGCCTAACTAAATCATATTATTGAAAAAAAAATTGGAAAGTTCCCTATTGATTGTAGAATAGGCAATCATGTATCGAAGTCGAACGAATAGTATTTTTTAAATTCTTGACGCGTCCTTGTTGGCAACAATGTATAATGGGTATACGTGATCATCGAAACAAACAACTTTTTGCGATATTTGCGCCATTTCGAAGGCCTCTTATCAGTATAAATTGCAATATTTATCCAAAAGCTAAATGCAACATCCAAAATAACAAACTGCTACTCTGAACACCCGAAATAAAAAAAAGCACTAAACATTTTTAAAAGCTCTGCAAACGGTCATGATTGCAGTTCATTTAATTGTCGAGCAAATTCGTTCGAATATCCGAGTCTATCAAGCCTTTTAAAAGGGGAGGAGGAATATTCCACACCTGCAAATTATTTTTTTCTTCGTTTAAGTGTCTACCATCTCTTTTACTCGCGACATGCATTTATACTATTTACTTAAAACCCTCTAAACCTATTGAATTTATTTCAAGCTATTTTTTCTTTTGTTTTTTGTACATTTGACTTCCATGCTATTATTAACGATAGCTATGATAAATATTTCAAAAATAGCTCGGGGCGTTCGCCTTCGGCTCGGGCAGCAAAATTTGACTTTACGCACTTGAAACACGATATACTATTGTACGCTCGGCTCACCGGTTATATTTCTATACAGGGTGTTAATTTGAAAACTTCCCACCTAGATTTTCCTGCTTTAAAATGAAAATGTGAAAAATCGCTCGGACCCGTCGATTTTTATTTCGAAGGGGACATCTTTTGGGTATATTGTTAATCTTGTTACTTTAAGCCCCTAGGAGGGAGGGGGGGTAAGATCTAAATCTTAAATGGATACCCCTATTTTATATATTTTTTTTGGATTCTGCATAAAATTCTGAACATTTTTTAATAAAAGCATTATTAGTGTATACTTAACAGTTTCCGAGATATTGACTCTTGAAAAATGACATTTTTGAACTTTGACAGCGTCTAGCTTTCTAACTGCACGTCTTAGAGCAAAACGGCTTACATGTCCCTATCTTCGATTTTTATTATCTTTCCCTCCCCCTCCCTCCTAAGGGCTTGAAGTAACAAGATTAACAATATACGCAAAAAATGTCGCCCTCGAAATAAAAATCGACGGGTCCGAGCGATTTTCCACATTTTCATTTTAAAGCAGGAAAATCGAGGTGGGAAGTTTTCAAATGAACACCCCGTATAAATATATTCCATTAACGATGGGCATGCGCACAAACCTCTTGTTATCAGCCTGTCTTTCTTTAGCGACATGCTGAAAATACACTCCAGAACAGGCTTGGCGCCATTTTTGTTGTTACGGTTTGGAATATAAATATAAACAATGACGGTAGTACCGAAAGTTGTATTATATTGCCTAAATAGGGGTAAAATACCGGGTATTTCGTATTTTCTGTACGTATGGAATTATAAATAAAATATTGATAGTCCTTACTTCACTTTTAAAATATCTTTATTTTTCTATATTATATATTTTACATAGTCCTTAGGTAATATGTAATTTTATTTTGTTATGACGAATTTAAACAAACAAGATATAAAAGTAAAGAGAAATACATAGACATATTATCTCTACACTGAGAAAAATCCATATAAGAATTCACATACTCTTTATACAACAAACTGTTTAATACTATATGTGACAGCAACGCGCTTTCCTACTGTAAAACAACGAAAATTGCTAGATCGTTTTGTAGTGATAATATCACGGTAATTGAGCCAATAGGAAATAGGAGTCAATGCTACCATAGAATGGTTTATAACCATTATTGCTCTGAATATTCACAGAAATTATTACGTTCTATTGGGGGTTTAATCTAGTTTTATATACTGTATTAGTTCCGACTGGCAATTGTAATTAAACTTGACAATAATCATAATAATATTTTTTGGGGACGCTGCTCTGCTTTCCTAATTGTAGAGACAGTTCTTTACTGGATACACAATGCGTCGCATTGAGAAGATACAATTTATTTCTTAACGAAACTGCTGTATTAAAAGTAGTTCTAATAAAAAATACTGTGGTGATAATTGAACTGATTACTACCAATAAAAACACTGTTCTAGCAAATATGAAATTGATAAAACACTAAAGCGGGTTTGATACACTAGCAATTAATTTAATATGGGTTAATAAAAAAAAAGCTATCCATACAAACTATGCCTTAACAAGCCTGTTGTATTAGATCATTTTCCTCATCATATGCATTTTGTTTGTACGCCCATTTTTCTTGCAGTATATTCCTTCAAAGAGTTCAAAATATACTTTTCTCTCTTATATTTAAAAGAAAAAAGTAAATATCTATGTTCATATTAATCCAAGTGTAAACCAATTATTTTATTTGAAATGATTAGTCTCATTGAAATCGGCCTAGAAAAATTAGGGCGGGCGGGAGAGATACGTATCAAATCAGACTTTATTTCATAAAGTTGTGGGATATATTGTAAATTGAATTTTAAAGCCCGGACCTGTATATTTTCCCCTATCGTTAAATGATAATTTTGCTGTGCGCTTGCCTATATGTACTGGGCTTTGTTTAAATGTGCAAGGCCATACATTTGCTACTTTTGTGAATATTGTTGGCTGATCTAAGGTGGCTCAAATGCAAAGTTATATCATAGAGAAACAAAACCAAGAGAACCTATCCAATATGAACATGTTACCGCTCATAATTGTGTGTTGCCAACTGTTGCGAGTTAGTTCCATAGACAATTACAATTTACCTTTAGATGTGTACAGCTTATCTCCTGCTCAAACAAAAGTTACGTTTTATGGGTGAAAAAATACGTCCGAGCGCATGATTCGCCGGTCAGCTGCCTTCCCTCTGGGCACCTTCGTGCATGCGCACAAACCTCGTGTTATCGGCCTGTCCTACTTTACCGACATGCTCAAAATACCCTCCAGAACCGGCCCGGCCGCCATTTTTGTTGTTGTGTTTTAAGGTTTCTCTGTGGATTCCTTGTAGCTGGTTGGTTCATTTTTTGGTTAAAATCTGTGCACCCCGATATTAAGCTTTTAATAAAGCCAGTATTTCACGGGTCAAGTTCTCGGGCAAATACTTTTTCAAATTCTTGAAAAAGAAATGTTGCTTGAAAATGTTTTACATGTACCCAAGTTTTTGCCAAATTGTAAAAATCAATACAAGTTATATACCAACTAATATTTGACTTGAGGTTAGGTACGCGATAACACCGTAGATTGGTTATTTTGCTAGTTTTGTTTGTTTTAATATTCGATTTTATAAGACTAGTTTAATTTACTTGTTCTTGTTCTCTTCCTTTCGAAGTAAAAACACGACGACGAATCATGTTTAAACAAATTTTAAAAACAAAACCTTAAAAACAATTTTCTAACCTTAGAATCTGATAGGTTTGCTACTACTAAAAATGCCAGAAATCTCTACCTTTTTTCCCAACTTGATCAAAAATTGAGAAGAAAGTCCCATTTTTTGGCAAGAATTTAAATTTTAAAGCCCGGACCTGTCTATTTTCCCATTCGTCAAACGATAGTGTTGCAGTCCGCATGTCTAATAGTGTCTAGTTTTGTTTACATGCGCGAGGCCATAAATCTGCCACTTTCGTGATTATTGTTTGCTTATCTAAAGGTAAATTGTCTATGTTATGGTGGAAAGGTTCTTTAGTTTTATAACCATTTTTTATTCGTTTTCACATCCAACCTTTTTAGCTTGCGTTTTAAACTCGTCACACATCATAATTATTGTTCTATGAATTTGGAGGGGTCAATTTTCCGCCGCCCGTTAAAAGTATTATCCCGAACCGGTTTCGTTTTAATTATCTGTGCTTCTGACACAATACATTTTAAACTGAATTTATACCTGTGGGTGTTTGGGAATATTTCGAGATTTATTTAGGAATTAAATGGATTATTTGGACTTTTCCGTCACCGGATAAAAACATCAAATATTTAATTTGGTAATTAAAAAATGATGAAATATTGTTTTTATGTCATATTATTTATACATCACTGCGTGTGACCCTTCCCATTGGGGACCTTCAATATTGGCAATATTTTTTGTTAATATTGAGTAATTACGGCATTTTTCTAACAGGTTATGAAAAGGAAATTTAATCCCTTGTCGTGTAAACGAAATTATTGTGAAAGAAAAAGTCAACTTTTTTATTTTTAGTTCTATTGTTTAGGTACCTATATCTCAGATTAAACATTTTTATTGAAGAAAAGTACAAAGTGGGCGAAGAAATGGCTTTTAAAGAGAAACCAGTTTTTCCATATTAACCTGTTAATTGAGCTGAAACTGGACCCGGGGGATTGATTTAATCACACTAATTTATAGGCAATTTGCGACTGTAATGGAAAAGGCAGTTTTTTGTTCATTTTTGGTCACTAATTGGGAAAATGATAGTATACATTTCTTAGCACGTAAAATTCGTGAGCAGGATAACATGTGTGTTTGTGTTAATCCAAATAGTGTTATGGAAAAATTAGGATTTGCACATAACCCGCATGAATGGCGTTCATTTATAGGTTGGTCTAAAATAAGTTTAAATGCAGTTCTGCTTTATAATCGCAACAAAAGACCCCCTCTTTCTTTTGGACATGCAGTTGACATAAAGGAAACATATTATACCAAAGTATGTCACTTGTTCTAAATGCAATAAGCTATGATACATAAAAGTGGCAAATATGTGGTGACCTAAAAGTTAGGACTATTACCATTAGGTACTAGGGCTTCAGGGTGGATTTACTCTTTGGGATAAACTTTATTGTTTTGTGGCTACAGTTAATTTATTAAATATTAAAATATTTATTATCTTGAAGGTATATGTGAATTAGTTTAAAAGTACCACTAGTAGAGATAGTTCGTAAGTAGGTAGGATACCTCTAGATACCTAGGTACTTAGGTAAGTACTATTTTTTTTTCTTTTAGTTTGTTTATTTATTAAAATGCCAAGCCCCTGCTGTACTCCTGGGTGTAACTCTAACTATAAAAGTGTTTTAAAAGCAGGTGAAGAGAGTGTATCAGTTTTTCGCTTCCCATAAGATGAAAATCTTAAAATTCTATGGCTAAAAGCCATTCCAAGAGCTAATTTGTCGCCCATACAGTAATCTGTAGTTTGTGCTAAGCATTTTGTCCCCAGTGACATTATTCGTGAGGATATTTATCTTTTGCCTGATGGCACCACAAAAAAAAATTTCAACTAAGTGAGATTAAATGTAACAGCTGTTCCGTGCTTTTATCCCAATTTGCTTGCTTACTTGTCAAAAACTGTTTCTCATTCCTAGAAAAAGTCCAACGGAGAGACACGAGGAACAACAAGAGCATACCTCCCAACTTTATCAAGCTTTCGAGCAATCAGATTTAATAAAAAGTTTTGACGATCTCATAATTATTCACAAAACATTAACACTTCTAAATTTTGGGAAGTAAAAATTGTAAGTGACTCAAAAATATATTTTAATAGTTTAGATTTGACCAATGACTGTATAAAATGTTAATCAGGTTTCAGTGAACATTGATGTGAAGGTAAAGGTTTTTTTAAAAGGTAATGAATTGGCTTACAATAATTTGAAATGGATTTTACCCTTTGAAAGAATAAAAAACTCGCCCGTTGCCGCGCGTCATAATAATAGCTTATGGATCCGCAACTCCCAGCTAATGCGGCGTTGCCCGATGTCACTTCGATTTCAGGGGTTTAATTAAAAAAACCGAGCCCGGACCTGTCTATTTAGCCAACCTCGCAACGAAAAAAACCCCAGTCTTAAACAGGATGACAGGATTTGAAAGAATGCCATAAATGACAAGTGGCATTAGAAAAGTTTGACTTTACCGAAAGGGTAGGTAAGGTACCAATATTTCTGTATGTATAAGAATAAATAATATTATATATTATATTTATACCGATATTTATATTTATTCCCTTACCATTCGCAGCTGTTTATTTAATAAACACATACATACAAATAAACGTTAATATTCCAAAACCATATACGGATACAGGCATAAAATTAAATTTGGCGAATTTGCTTTCTATTTAAATTAAGTCCCGTTTGTTTAGCCGGGCATTTTAAAACGTCACAATAAATTTTAATGATTTTATTTATCAAAAATGAACAACATGATCGAATTTTACACTTTAATTTTTCGACGTTGCTTAACTTTAATGACCGAACGGAAAAGGGTTGTGACAAGAGAGAAAACATTTACCTTTAGATATCAAGTAGAGCTTATCTCGTGAGCAAACAAAAGTTACGTTTAATGGGTGAAAAAATACGTCCGAGTGCACGGCTCGCCGGTCAGATGCCTTCCCTTCCAGCAGGATTGAGCATGCGCACAAACTTCTTGTTATCGCCCTGTCCTTCTTTAGCGACATGATTAAAATACACTCCAGAACCGGCTCGGCGCCATTTTTTTTTGTGTTTTAAGTTTTCTCTGTGAATTCCTTGTTATTTTCTTTGCTATTGCGGATTGTGGGTGTTTAATATCTACGCGTTTCTAGTTTTTGTGTAGTTTAGTGAATTGTGTTTGTGGTTTTAGTGACTCGGATACTCGGATTGGAGTATAAACAACAACCAGTAACAGCTATTGGGCCCAGGTGTCACTCACATGAAAGAAAATTAAAATTGTTTAAAAAATATTAAAAACATCAAAAACATGAAAAGGGCGAGAACTTTTTGTCAGACTTATGGACGATGTTAAAAATAAAAATAAAAATGGTAAGCCTTTTTGTACGTCTCAACGAAAAACGAATTAATTGACTATTAATATATTTGTGGAGACGACTTTGGATTTAATTTTCCTTCACATCTCAATGGCCTCACTCTCAGATAATGGACTACTTTCGTAAATTATCTACCTAGGCCTAGGCTACACAAACAAGGTATGAAAATAAAGAGAAACACACACCAAGACAGATTATCCCGATGCATGTTTTGGTATATTGTATTTGCAGCCCTGCAATCTAATTAGGTGCGCCAATTTTTTGGGCAATATTTTTCTTCAAAAAGTTTAAAAGCCATTTTTATCTATAGTTATATTATACAGCGTGTGCGTGGATTTGCTTGCCAAATGGAAAACTTCTTTATTATCAATTTTTCGAAAAAAGGTTATTCTTTATAAAAAGTTTTGCTTTTAAAATTATTAAGATTGCCATAAGAATTTCTTTTTAATGTTGCACATGGTGTCTCAAAAAACCAAAAACTTTAATTCTAAATGTGAAAAAAAACTTTATATCAATATTTATTAACCGGCAAATTGGAAAGCGCGAAATGCGCCTTAAATCGTCAACTAATTTGTAGTATACAGGGCAATGATAAAGTTTTTTTGAATTGTTACTTTTTTGATTAACATTTTTTAAAAATTTTTGATAAACAATATTGATAAATACCATTGCAATATTTATTATTAAGCCATCAATGTACTATTTGCAGGTTAATTTAGTATACAGAGTGATTAAAATATTAAGATAATTTACATCCCAATTAAAAATTTATTAAACAATCATATAAACATATTTACACATAACAAGTTTTTTAATTACTAGTAATTACACAGTAAACACAAACAAATATACATAGAAGATTACTTTTTAATAAGCCCCCCGTTGTTCATCATACACCTAATCATTTTTATCAAAAATGTTAAGTAACTATTCAAAAAAAACTTTATCATTGCCTTGTATACTACAAATTAGTTGACGATTTAATGCGCTTTTCGCGCTTTCCAATTTACCGGTTAATAAATATTGGTATAAAGTTTTTTCACATTTAGAATTAATGTTTTTCGTTTTTTAAGACACCATGTACAAACATTAAAAAGAAATTCTTATGCCAATCTTAATAATTTTTAAAAGCAAAACTTTTTATAAAGAATAACTTTTTTCGAAAAATTGATAATAAAGAAGTTTTCCATTTGGCAAGCAAATCCACGCACATGCTGTATATATAAAAGAAAAAAGTAAATACCTAGGTATGTTTATATTAATCCAAGGTAGTGCTGGGCGATGTTCATCGATGTTTTTAAAACATCGATGTTCTGTTACCGATGGTCGATGTCGACATCGATGTTTACCTTTCGATGTTCAATGCAACAATGTTATAATTCGAGTGATGAAAATTCGGTTTTTATGCTTTTTTTCACTCAATAAGTAAAAAGTATGGAAACGGCGATCTTTTTTTTTTAGAAGTCAAAATTCCCAAGAATCTTTCCGGAAAGTTATCATTCGGGTTTTAATTTAAAACGTTTCTCCCGCCTTTCGTGTTGAATTGCACTGTTTTTTTTTAGAAGTCAAAAAATTTCTGGGCACATTATTAAATATCGATGTTCGATGTTTAGAAAACATCGATGTTTTACAAGCGATGTTTTTAAGCCATCGATGTTCCGTTTCGATCTCCCAGCACTAATCCAAGGGTGAAATTATTCCACGGGTCAGTTTTTGGGCAAAAACTTTTTCAAATTCTTGAACAAGAAATTGTGCTTGAAAATGTTTTAACGTACCCAAGTTTTTGCCAAATTGTAAAAATCAATACAAGTTATATACCAACTAATATTTGATTTGAGGTTAGGTACACGATGACATCGAAGATTAGTTATTTTGCTGGTTTTGTTTGTTTTTTATATTCGATTTTATTGAACTAGTTTAATTGACTTGTTCTCTTCCTTTTCGAACTAAAAACACGACGACGAATCATTTTAAAACAAATTTTAGAAAAATAACTTTAAAAACAATTTTTTAGCAAGAGTTGGGGCAAATTTTATCTGTTTACACGTAAAAATAAATTGGAGGTCAACTTTTACAATTTCTTGACCAAGAATCTAAATTTTAAAGCCCGGACCTGGCTATTTCCCCTTTCGTCAAATAATAGTGTTGCAGTGTGCATGCCTATTCCTGTATGACTTTGTTTACATGCGCGAGGCCATAAAGTTGCTACTTTTCGTGATTATTGTTTGCTTATCTAAAGGTAAATGTCGCCAAGCAAGTAGGCCAGTGCGACCCTTTTTGCCAACCCCATTTTACGTCTGGGTAATGTCAGCCAGACGGGACCTACAGTTTTACGTGGGTTCCGAACCACAATTTTTACCGGCAGATGTTATTCTCGGCACAGTTTTTTCGGTCCTGTTGTAACACCTCTTGTCCACCACATACCTCGACGGGAGAAGCCTAATACGTCTCCGTGGTGCGACTTGAAGGATGTTGCCGCAGAGCCCCCTAATCCATCGGGATCCAGTATCACTCCACGGGACACACCGTACACCGTCCGTATTACCAAATCCTCTGATTCGGGGCGTCCCCCAATCCGTCTGGATCGGCAACAGACATGCGTCCCTTTTTGTGGGTCACTAGATCCGTTACTTGGTTCAGGAGTAGCTCACTTCTCGACAACATGCCGAAGGAACACCCGACTGATACCGGAGGCAGCCCGAGAGCTCCACCGCTATATCGTATCGAGGTCGCCTTTTACTGCAGTGTATATTTTGCCATTGAGAATGCCAGTGTGTGTTGTACAATGCAACACTACCAAGTACGGTGGCCTGGTCAAGCAAACTAAATAAGTCCGCCAAACCTGCCTGGGATCGAACCAGGTACCTTCGGCATGCGATGCGAGAACGCTATCGCTGTGCTAGGCCGCCACCTGTCGCCGATATAAAAATTTCGCTCATCTCTAATCGACAGCTGACCGTGCCGAGTTACACACATACAGCTGATACACACAGAAAAATTACACCAATCCCATGTAAAATTAAAACGCCTTTTTTTCTTATTTTAACGACCGAATATTTTATTTGGCACCGTAAAATTTTAACTAGACACTTAAAGAGTCTAATTAAAAATAGGCGTCATTTCACAAATCACAAAATTAATTTAGTAAACCCATTAAACTTCCCCCCCAAATTAAGTTAATTTCCAACGAGCAACTCGAGATCCCAATTTTTCTTGGCCGAGCTCGAGACCGACTGAGTTGAGCCAAAGACGTACATTTGTAATTAATGAGGACGTCCTAACTGGCCTAACTTTTAAGAAACTTTGTTATAATAGTGTGAAAGCTCGTTAGAGTCTGCTGTTGGATTTCACTTGGGGGGAATTTTTAAATTATTTTATTTGCTTTGCTATAGCGTCTTTGGGCAAGTTTCCCAATTAAAATTATAAGAAATTAAACAAATCGATAATAATTAATTTTTGACACAGAACACACCATTTAAGTAGGTATCTATATCTACCTATGGTCTGTCAATTTTATCTTGAAAAAGATGACACAAAAACACCGGCGGTTTTGTAAGAGAAGTCAGGAGGGGGGGGGGGGGGGGTAAACGTCGATGGTGTATAAGAACCCCCCCGTAGAACCGCCGGTGCACAAAAAACAATTAAACCATAATTTACCACGATTGGTTAATCCAATGACCAAATTACACTGCGACATACTTGCGGTAATTTCTTTTACTTACAGGTCACATTTAAGGAATTGTATTTATCTCCATCCTTATTGCATTCGGCATTTCGCATTTGACCGACAAAGAGCAATAGATTTATTGATAAAAAAGAACAATATCGTTTTTTAAACGTCGGCAAGTTGATGTTTTATTAATGCAAGTGTATTGTTGGTTGTCTGCTTTTGAAAACCAGTGACGCCAAAAAGATCTGTTAAAACCAAGGCCTTTTGAGATTTAAGAATGAGTAAGTGAAACAGAATACAGGCCTGTTCGTTAAAAAAAATTAAATTTTGACGTTTAACTCGTGGAGCAAAGATACAAACCAAAATGGCACACTGAGAATAAAGCCTTCTATTCCTTATAACAATAATTTACATACTCTTTATACAACTGTTTAATACTATGTGACAGCAACGCGCTTTCCTACTGTAAGACATGGAAAATTGCTAGACCGTTATGTAGTGATATTATCACGGTCATTTAGCCAATGGAAAATAGGAGTAATTATCAAATTCCATAGGGGGTGTAATTTGGTTTAATATACTGTATTAGTTCCGACTGGCAGTTGTAATGAAACTTATTAATCATAATAATATTTGCTTACTACGGTTAATAAAGCATATACTTACCACTCAAAATCAGTACTGTAGTTCTCAAAAATTTAAATAGCTTGTAGTGTGATATTGTTCTTGTCGTTTAACATTGCATATTATGATTTTTTTGTCACAGACAAAAAAATAGGTTTACTTTGCCAAGTCACGATCTCTTTATTTGAAAGTAACAAAAAGATAACTTGTACGTCTTAACTTGCAATTTTTTTTATCAATCAAGTACTTTTTGGACTTTGAAGAAATGGTGATAAAGGGGCTCATTATTCAGTCAATGTTTTTTGTTGAGAGGCCCGGGAATAAACTAATGTAGAAATATACTGATTGCCACAAACTTTTTCTTTTAGATGATCCAATAAAAAAGGTAATATTATTATGTGTTCTAATATAGCTTCATTAAAACAGAAAATGTATAATGAATTCTATCGACTCTTTTTTTCAATCTTTAGTATGGTTTTTAATCAGGGTTTAAGGTGGGAGTATCAACATGCTTGCCAACCTATAACCTATTTCGCGTAGATTTATTTATGTTTTCTAGCTTTTATACAAAATTTAAAGAAAATCAGTATCGACTTGATATTCTCTAGGTAATAATTGACATATTTAATAAATATCAAGGAATTTCATAACTTATTTTAGGAGAATTGTATAGCGAAAAATATCGGGTAAGATTTTTTTAACATTATTATGTCATTGTCACTCATTGTTCTTTCACTATACAATCCTCCCAAAATTAGCAATAAAATAAATTGATATTTTTGTAACATATCAGATATTACCTAAGTAATGTGCCTACGATACTGATTTTATTTAAATGTTAGTTTAAAAAATAATAAACTTGAAATAACAAAGCGAAATAGGTTATAGGTTGGCAATAAATTGAACGACGTTGAGAATTCAACCTTAAGAGCATTTCTTTAAAGGCCTCATTACCCATATAAACTATGTATTTACGGACATCCAAATTATTTCATATAATACCTCCTACTTTTCTGTAATTTATAGAGGTATTTACTTGTTTTTTCGAAAGTTAACACATACATATTTTGGCCGGCATTTATAGTTGGACTTGCATCCAGGGACGCAACAACAATATGGCATTTTCACTATAAAACTAGAAAAACTAAACCGGGAATTAAAATAGACAAAGGAGATGCAATTATTATTTAATATGCATAAAAGAAAATAAGTTCAAATGCAAAACCAACATTGAATAAATCCAACTGATTTCGTAAGGTCAAGCGCCACCTAATTCAAGGAGACGAGACGGCACGGACGGTAGTGCTATGATAAAATGAGAATAATAATTATTAATATTCCATTCACTTAAAAATATAAGTGTTAATGACTGTGTGTCCTTGTTAAAATATGTTATGCTTCCGTAATAAAAATATTGCTAAAATACGCTGTTTTTAATTTTAGCAGTGTTGATTATATCTTCTCGATAACTTTCCTGATTTTGGCAATTATTTTCTACGTACCTTTATAAGATTTCAGATTCAGTTATATAACTTTTATAAAGCAATAAGACAATTTTAGATTTGAGTTAAACAGTTTTATTTCAAAACAACAAGTCCAGCAGACGTTTAAATATTTATTGAAGTATATATTTATATTTATTTCAGTTAGTACATTCAAAAATTCAGTATCTTATTTCTATTTGGGGTTCAGGCAATTCGATAGTACCTACTAAAAATTTTAAATAAATTACAAAATAAAATTGTTAAATGTATTCATAGATTTCTGCACTTTGAACCAACAACAAATTTATATAAACCGAATAAATACCTAGATATAAATGATTTATATAAAATAAAATTATACAAATTTAAAAATTTGCATCTTTATTCATTCTTTACTTTTAAAACAAAAAATTTCTAACATAACGTTTTCAAAAGTTCATTATCTTCACAGAGATGATACTAGAAAAACAAAACTATTAAAATAAACAGTGAAACTTTGGAAAACGGTCATTGTTATATAATGGATTAATATTAAAATAGTATATTAACGTACACGTTTTATAAAGCATCATTTTATAGCACGCGTCCATGTTAAAAAACGAGCCGCTTGCGGCGAGTTTTATAACGGGACAAGTGCTTAAAACTGCTTTATATAACACGTACGTTATACTATTTTTTCTAATTTGTAGTTTTTTCAATAAAAACACACATTTAAAAAGAAAATAAATCCTTCAAATTTTGTAAATTTTTATGTATTAATTTTATGTTGGTAATACTATTTTTTATCATAGTAGCCTCTGGGCAACAAAATAGTTATTTATGCAACAAGGGTGTAAAGTAGCATTTTTTTTACGAATGGGAAATTTTTCGCACGAGCCGCAGGCGAGTGCGCAAATCACATGAGTAAAAAAAAGGCACTTTACGCACGAATTGCATACACAATTTTTTCTACTACCGGACGTTATACAGGGTCGCTGTTATGTATTGAAATGGTCAATTATTTCTTAAAGGAAGAAAGTTATCTAAAAAATATTAAGAACAAAAGTTATAGGAACAATAACAATAATAAAATTTCATATATGTACTTACAAATACGGATTTATATTCAATTTAATTGTGGACTATATGAATATTAAATGTACAGCTATTAGAATTATTAAAAGTTAATCCTTGGCTCTTAAGTCTAGAATTTACTTGTGAATCTTCACAATCCACACGTCTGCTGTTACAAGCCACATTAGAACTAGATATAAATGGTGTATCAATTAGCTTATTTATATTGGTTGAAACTTCAGAAGACAAATTTGATGTAATATTACTTATTTCGATTTCAGGAATATTGTCAAACGTACTAGTGGAATTAGAAGAGGAAGCATCATTTGTTAATATTTTATTCGATATGTCAATTTTTTTGCTCAGTGTACTGTCAATGCGCAGATGATTTCCATCCCCCATGCTTCTTTACTGTTATAAGGTCTCCTCCAGAACATAGTGGCAGATGACCTTCGAAAAGAGTGACCAGTATAACATGTTGGATTTGGCAATTTCAGATATTCAGCTATTACAAAAGGCATCTTACTAAATGTGTTTATGGCCACAGGTTGTTTCGAACATTTATTTTGGGCATATTTTAAAAATAATCTGGATAATTTAGTATTAGGAGGTCTTAATGTCATATATTTTATAATGTACGATAAATAATTTATGGAATTATTTGGGTTTAGAACTGTAAAAATTCTTTCCATACCATTTTTTGAATCAGGAATTCTTATAATAAGGACTGTTTCCTTGTTCTCAACATCATTTATTGTCATTTTCATCAGTTCTTCTCTGCGACAAGCCCCAGAAATGCCAATAATAAATGCAACCTAAAATAATAAATCGTGTCGATATAAAATCTATAATAACTATTAAATACAAACATTTTATAGAGAATCTAAAAGTATTAAGAACTAAGGTAAAACGTCTATAATTTTGATATGATATTTTACCTTACCAATAGAATTAAATTGATGTAAAGTTACCTTTATCATTAAAAACTTCGAATCCGGAGCCTCCAAAATAAACTTGATGAAATTACTTTTTCAAATATTCCTGATTTCTTTGCTTTGTAGCCTTGAAAGGCAATTAACTTGTAGTAGGTTGAAATATCTACTGAATTTTTAATTTTCAAGGTAGCCTCTAGCATGGAAAATATTGACCACACTGTCGATGATTTATAGCTTTTTAATTCATCTGAAAAATAAGCTAGCAAAACATTTTCTGAGTACCTTGTCACTTTGTTTTTCTTGCACCAACTCATAAACAATGTATATTTTTGCTCGTAAATTAACCGAGACTTGTTGGGAAGCAAATTCAAAGTAGCTTCCTGTGCAGAATCTGCAATATTCGGCGGAGTGTTCTCAAAATCCGATAATGTTGAGATTTAAAAATCTGAAATGAAATTAAACGAAATCATATAACACATTTGATATCACAACTCAAAACTTACCGTATTAAAATCTTCACTAATTCCTAAAATCATTAAAACACCTGGCATAAATGACAAATTGTCAACATTTAGATACGTCAAACAGAAATCGCCATTTGTCCATGGCCAACCAGACCAATTTTAAGTAAAAATGCAGGTATCCATATCAATGTAATCATTCATATTTTTTACTTTTTTTAACTAGTGCGTAAAGTAATTTACTTTACGCACTAGTTAAAAAAAGTTAAATTTTAGACACCTTCCATAGTGTGTAAAGTTAGTGTTTTACGCACGGTAGTAGAAAAAATATTTTGCGAACTGTCATTTTTTGATTTATTGACCCATTTTCACCACGAGGTTCTAAAGTTATTTTAGCAATATGAGATTTGAAATTGGACGGAATACGTTGTGTGATTCTTGTACATTCGGTACATATACAGAGCGTTCGAAAATTCGGGCGATTTTGCTACTTTTTTTCGAATTTCAAAAGACGTGATTTTACGTCACGGCTATGGAGAACTAGAGGGTAGAAGGCCGATCGCAATGCATTGGATTCGGTCCCAAATTAGCATCGGTAATTCAGCTTTACGAGTCGCCGTAGGATGGCGCTCGTGTTCGAGTGGGCTATCAAATAAATGGTTTCTTATGGACGCAATAACTATTTTTATTTAAATTATTTCTTTAAGGAACAAATAAGGACTTTTATATGAATTTACACTTACTTTGTTATACTTATTAGTAAACTCGACCTGTATAAAGTTCCAACGATGCTTGGTTTTTAAAATACAGGGTATAAACCAATTTTAACTTACCTTTGGAGCTAGAAAGAGACTTATTTGGCTGCGTTTCCTCTCTGAAAAAGATCCTGTCTTACTCCCGACACAAAGCAAACTCTACTTATCTAAATTGTACCATTATTCATTATAAATATGGAAATCAATTACAATACAACGTTATTTGTCTTGTCTTGTCTTCAAACGTTATTTGTTATTTCGAAAATAAAATGTCAATTTGGTCAATTTGTCAAAAGTAAAAGTAAAAAACGAAGAAGAAGAAGAAGAAGACACCAGCCCACTTGCGACGCGAGAGCATCTATCGGCCAATAGCGAACTAACCAAAAAACCGGGACAGAATTTGAAAATGCTGCCATTGTCGATCGGCCTCCTACCCTCTATAGTGGATTTCACCTTAGTTTTTAATGCTTTGACGTCTCTCTTGTCAAACATATTAGCCAACACGTGATTTTAAAATCCCTAATTCTATAAACGGCTTTCAGGCACGGGCATTGGCTAGATTAACAAGAGATGGATATATAACTGACCGTATAGTTACATGTACATGACGAAGATGCACACTACACAGTTCAATACGTTGCCCTTCAATGAGCTCAAACTCGTCAAAAGCACAGCTTCTCTCGTATATGCCGTTAGTATGTGCATCTTTGTCTTACGCATTTGCTCTCGCATATCTCTTTTCGTACTTCATTAATTCGATTGTCTCGTCGCGTTCTTTAAATATCACAGAGCCGCATTGGGACACACCGCGCACCGCGGTGGTATTTTTCAGGCAGCATTTTGCTTATATTTGTGCGTATTAGACTTTTTGGTTTTAAACTGCTGGACTGTGTGTATCTGTGACGTGTTTCTTTTTATGCAAAAGTAAGTAAATAATTAATAATGTCTCTGACGATGACGACGACATAGACAGCTTGTCAGATGAAGACCAAAAATAATAGGGAACTTGCAACAAAATTAAATTTGAAAACCACAGTGAACCATTATGCTAAAATAAGTTTTACATACAGTTGTATTGAAGAGTGCTTGAGGTATCTGTTCTGCTAACGCATGGACAAAAATCTTTTTTTGTAGTATCTACTTACATTATTTTTTCTTTATTCTTTAAAAAAAAATACCTAATTCGATAACATTACAAACTTTTGTTGTTTTATTATAAACCAACGAAAAGTTAGACCTATTGTAAACTTCAAACTCTTTAGAACCTAGTCTAAAGAAAAAAATATCTACCCGTGAATAAGAAAATAAAAAAGTAAACAATAAGCTATTAAATATAATATATAGATTTTTTCAACTTAACACTGCATGGTCTAAAATCAAATTAAAAAACAAAATAATTCTTTAATAAAAAACGTAGTTAATTATTGATGATACTAGATTCACGACTGCCCCTTGTATATTTTTTATTGTACTAAATTAAGAGTGTGTTTTTACCAAAATAACAGCACTTTATTATATTATGAATAAAAATTAAATGAAATTGTTTTTCGGATATTCTATCCTATTTCCATTCCCCTTCAGTGTTTTTTTTTTGAAATATTTTAAAAATTGCTTAGGTAATTCTCGTTTCCATCCATAATTACAACTACAAATAAATTGACCCATGTTCACACATAATTTTTAAGTCCGGCCCTGGCCAATCCTTAAGTTCTGTAAAAAGAAATGTTATAAATGACATGTGTCAGCGGCGGCCATTAAAAACTAAGGTGAAATCCACTATAGTTCTCCATAGTCACGGCATTGCAATTTAGTATAGGGAAGATGGAAAATTCAAATAAAGTTGAAGTTAAAATCGACATTAGAAGGTTAGTAGATTGAATTTTGGATAAGATTTGGCAGAAAATGATAGCTTGAAGCATCTACAAAATATTGATTTATAGATTTATGCAACCAACATACATGACTGTTATCCACACAGAATAAAAAGTAGGTTATCAAGCCATTTTTCCTCTGCGAAAAATGGGTTTTCTCGTAAATCACAAAGGCCGCGCAAATCAATGAAATAAAACATTTAAATGTTACCAACATCAAATAAAGAAAAAACGCGTATCGAAATAGCTTCATTACGATACGCAAATGCGTATCGTCGGTAATAGATTTGTTATGATACAAAATTAGAAAAAAACCTTTAGAATTATCATTAATAATAGCGATAATGTAGTAGTAGGTAGGTACTATGAAACTGAAGTCACTAGGTCTTAAATAAAGTGATATTAAAAATACAGTAAATTGTTATCAATTCTACTTTTATAATATTTTAAGAGGTTAAAAATCAAACATACCAGTTGTAAATGCCAATTTTTAAAACGGTAACTTTACTAGTTTCCCAGTAGGCCACTAAACGTGGATCATCCTGTATTATACTGTTTTAAAGAGCCCTTATTTTGTTACACGCAAAATGATTTCCCTCTTTAATAATATGATTTATATCTCAGCCATTAAATGTGGTATCAGGAATAATATGTTAAGCGCAAAATAAACTCCGAAATTTATTTACTTTGGCAAAAATAAACCGAGAGTAAATCTAACGAAGTAACATGACCTGAAGGAAGACATTTTTAGTTGGCTTAATTTTCAAGATGGGGGTTTTCGGTTTCGTATAAGCACGAATACAGATCAATTTACATGGTCTTTTAAAGATGTTTAATATTGTAGATAAAATAAAATTAGTAGCCTAATGTCGGGTTGCACCGAGGTTTGTTTGGTAACTTTGACTGTGACATTAATAATATTGGCAGACATTAATTACTCACAATCAAAGTAACCTGATTAGTAAATCAATAATTCAAGTAATCGGGCCATTCTGATTGTGAGAAAATCATTTCTGCTGTTTAGGTCACAGTTAAAGTTGCTGGTTAGTTAATTATTGCTTAAAATTGCCTTTTGTATTGGTGTTGATTCTACTAGATGGCGTTACTGTGTGTTAATTGCCGTTGGACTTTTACAAGACGGGTTTGAACGTGTGGTGTGGTATTCTGTGAAGTTGCATTGGGTTATGGCTTCTCTTAGACTCCTAATAGGGGAATCTATTCCTTTACCCATCACAAAACATCTCGCTTTTTACCAAAAGGTGTAAATGTTTTTTGAGGTTCTGCGTTAAAGCTAATACCAAGACCTCTAAATCTACAAAAACCTTCTCATCTCAATCCATACTTGTTTACCAATTTGTCCCTCTGCCATATTTAGAAAATTGTGAGTGACATGATGGTACTTCTTTTTTAAAGATTCTTAAGTGGAACATATATCTTGTAAGTCAACCATACCCATTCATACAGCAACCCTTGTATGCAGATTGCTTTTTTTTGTACTTAAATAATTAAATTAAGAATTAAGCTAACCACTACCGCTAAGTAGGGTTGGGCGGTTATTGGCAAATAACCGGTTATTGATTAACCGGGTATTTATTATGCCAGGTTAACCGAGACTACGTTAACCGGACAAAAAATAACCGGTTATTGAATAACCGGTTAATAACCTTTTTCAATTTTTCTTCCCATTGTGCCTTTCAATTTACCTTTATGACATAAGAATACAGTCTTCAAAGTAGAACTTTTATCTCTATTTTTTTTCCTATTCTAGGGTTATAGTCAATAATGAGACCAAAGACACAATAAATACAACAAAATCCCTGTTAATAATCGATCTTCGGTTATTGATAATAAATAACCTTTTGTCGGTTTAACCTGAGCAACAAAAAACCGATTATTAACCGGTTAACCGATTTAAAAAAAAACGGTTATCAAATAACCGGTTATTTTTGCCCAACCCTACCGCTAAGCACATTGGCAGAAATGGTTTTTTCACAATTAGAGGGGCCCCCTTACCTAAATTCTGTTTATCTACCGATCTAGCAGATAATTCTGTGGTTAAACCACTGGGATCTGTCAGATCTCCAAGCACATGTGGCCCTTACTTGATAACAACTTCTGCTGAATTTACGGGGATGAAGAAGAGGAAGAAAGTATTCAACATTTCTTGTGTCAGCTGATGCGGATAGATTCTGCGGGACACGTGTGACATTACAACGGTACTCATAGGACTATGCATGTGAGGCTGTTTGGACAGAAACAGAAGTCTGCGACTCTAACCCAACCTTAGTAAATTACTTACTTACTCCGTAGCGCTACAGCCCCTGATGGGCTTTGGCTGACGTGACGACTTGCCTCCATCCATCTCGATCGGTCATAAGCTCCGTGTCATTTTCGACGCCCAATTTTCTCAGATCCGCCGTAATGTTGTCTCGCCATCTCAGTCTGGGCCTTTTTCCCTCTGGGGCTTTCTGCCATACCAGTCGTATTAGCCTATCTTCGGGTTGCCTACGCACATGTCCTGCCCATCTAAGCCGTTGAGCCTTTATTATGTTGCACAGATCTGGTTCCTCGTATAGCTCTCTCAGTTCTGCATTCGTTTTACTTCTATGCTGCTGCGTCTGTGGATCCTTTGTCGGGCCATATATTTTCCTAAGTATTCGTCTTTCAAATCTTCGGATGACCTCCTCATTTCGTACCGATTGCGTCCACGATTCGCAGCCGTACATGATGACAGTTTTGTATACTTTAATTTTAGATCTTCTAGTAACTTCTTTGGATCCAAATACGTTCTTAAGGGCATAAAAGCAGTTGTTTGCGGTTTTTAGTCGGTACTTTATTTCCTCGCTGATGTCATTGTCGGCTGTAATGATCGAGTCCAGGTACTTGAACTATGTGACATTTTCAAAGTTGTACTCATTCATTGTCAGATTTTGTCCCACTCTTCCTCTACCTGTCCTAGAGATATGCATGTATTTGGTCTTGCCTTCGTTGATCCTTAGACCCATTTTAGATGCCTCCTGTTCCAGTTTAACAAACGTTTATTTGCTATTTATTCCGCTAGTTTCGACCACGTCGATATCGTCTGCATAAGCAAGTATTAGTTGCGAACCATTCGTTTGGAACAGCTTTGTTTCGATTTTGGAGTCCCTTATGACCTTCTCCAGGCTCCAGGGCAATATTGAAAAGAGTAGGGGACAGCGCGTCACCCTGCTTCAGTCCCGTGTTTACCCTGAATACGTCCGACATATCGCTCCCAACTTTTACTCGGCATCTGGACCCTTCTACACAAACTCTGGTTATAGTCTTATAATTTTATGAGGTTTCCCGAATTCTGCCATTGTCTCCCAGATCTTAACTCTTTTCACACTATCATAGGCCTGTTGAAAATCTATAAACAATTGGTGTAGCTGCCTATTAAGTATTAGTAAATTAGGTAGTTAATAAGGTATCGGTCGACAAAGCACAACTTTAGTCTTTATATGGAGTGATTTGCCGGAATTTTCCCTTATAAATTTTGAGAAATTAATTACGATTTCGTTTACTGCGGAATTAAGGCTATTTTTGTCTATTTTGTTATATTTTAAACTTTCCACCTCATATTACAATGCTTATAACGAACATTTACTAGTAAGTACAGAAATAACACAAAGGGCACTATAACAGAATCTCATAAAGGAAATACAAAAGCAATATGTTGCAAACATATTTACCCAAACAAAATTGAAAATCTACCACATCAGGAGAGTCAGTTATGAATTCCTGAAATTGACAACAAACGAAACTACATGTTTTCCTGATGTGCATTCTGGTAAAATCATTACGACTAATAACCGCCGGGAGATTATAATTGCTATTTGTCAAGAAGTGATACAGGGTGTCCCAAATTCCATTCTCGTGATTGGAATGTCGGATTTTATGGCAGTAGGAAGAATGGTTATGTTAGCTAAGTTTATCAGAATATTTTTAACGACATGTTATCTTCGAAATATTTAAAAGGTATTAGACGTGGTCGAGTTTAGCTCATATACAGCGTTGTGATAAAGGGATCAGCTTCTTATATGTATAGAATACCGTGGAATTAATTTTTTTTAAATTGCATTACCTACATTACAGATACAAATCCAAATAGTACATTTAAGCATTTTTTACAATCTAATGGGCACCTAGCTAATTTATGGGAACAGAAAGGACAAAAACTGACAATAAACAATAAGTAAAACCAATATGTAACTTAAACAGCAAATATAAAATAAAATAACTTGGCATTTGACTTGCAATTGTTTCGCGATCTTCAGGTAATGGTGGATAAAGTCACCTTTAAGTTATTTTTAAATGTTGTAATGGAATTATTAAATTCGGTGGTGGCGGGAAGATATTTATTGAAATACTGCGTTATGCGATTAAATACACTATTCCTGCCAATGTCGGTGCGACTTCTATTGATTGAGTACATTTCAGTAAGGCGCGTGTTACGTGCAGGAACACGATAGTTGATGAATTTCAGAAGATCGGAGCAATCTATGTTATTAGTTATACTCTTGAAGCCAAATAAAATTGTGGGAAAGATTCTTCGCTTCTCCAGGCTGTCCAAATTCAACATTAACAATCGCTGGTGATGTGATAAAATGTTTTGTCTACACCTAATTTATACAATGGGAAATTCGCGAACTTAATCTGAACGCGCTCAATACGATCAATATGAGTTGTATAGTAAGGTGCCCATACTAAACAACAGTATTCTAGATGACTTCGTACTAGAGAATAATATAGTGACTTTAAAACTTCGATATTTGTGAACTCCCAGCAACGTCTCATTATAAATCCTGCCATTTTAAAAGATTTAGATAAAATGTAGTTTATATGATCATTAAATCGCAATTCGGTGTCAAAAAGAACTCCAAGGTCATTAATTACATTAACTCGAGGTAAAGGAGTATTGGAAATGGAGAAATGATACAATATTGGTGCTTTTTTCTCACACTTTGAGGTATTCGGTTCCATTTGGTTTGCTTTACACCAGGTACTTAGTTAGTTTGTCTATTGCGTGTTGTAAATTGCGGTAGTCGTTAATATTTGTGATTTTATAAAATATTTTAAGATCATCTGCATATACAGGGTGGCCCTTTAGTGTGGCAAAGTACAATAGCTCCGTTACTATTTCAAATACATTAAAAATATTAATACAAAAGTTGAAGGGCAGTAAGTGACTTATAACGTAAAATTATTTTTAACTCTATAGGGTGGCTCAAAAAAGCGGAACAAGAAAAAATGTACTTTTTTCAAATGGAACACCCTGTATATTTTTACATTTTTAAATTCCACATAAAATTACAATTATTTTTTATCAAATACATTATTAGTCTATACTTTATAGTTTCCGAGATATTGACTCTTGAAAAGTGACATTTTTGAACTTTGACAGCTTCTAACTTTCTAACACTACGTCTTAGAGCAAAACGGCTTACATGTCCCTATCTTCAATTTTTATTATCTTCCCAAAAAAATCAACTTCCAGTTAAACCGGAACAACTATATTTCCTGCTTTCGAGTAACATCCGGTTTAACCGGAAGTTGATTTTTTTGGGAAGATAATAAAAATTGAAGATAGGGACATGTAAGCCGTTTTGCTCTAAGACGTACTGTTAGAAAGTTAGAAGCTGTCAAAGTTCAAAAATGTCACTTTTCAAGAGTCAATATCTCGGAAACTATAAAGTATAGACTAATAATGTATTTAAGAAAAAATAATTATAATATTATGTGGAATTTAAAAATGAAAAAATATACAGGGTGTTCCATTTAAAAAAAGTACATTTTTTATTGTTCCGCTTTTTTGAGCCACCCTATAGAGTTAAAAATAATTTTACGTTATAAGTCACTTACTGCCCTTCAACTTTTGTATTAATATTTTTAATGTATTTGAAATAGTAAAGGAGCTATTGTACTTTGCCACACTAAAAGGCCACCCTGTATAAGAGGAAGTTGCAATCTTTAAGTAAATCCGTAAGATCATTTATGAACATGAGAAATAGAAACGGACCCAAGTGAGACCCTTGAGGGCCTCCGGAGGTTATGGTAATGTCCCTTGACAGGACAAATTGTATGCGATTACATAGGTTACTCGAAAACCAAGATAACAAAGGATCTGTAATGCTGGAAGTCATTAATTTCTCAATGAGGATGTGGTGATCCACCCTGTCGAAGGCTTTTGTAAAATCAAAATAAATTGAGTCAACCCGAAGGTTGATTTGTGATTATAAATTGAGGTACCCGAATCCATTGCAGAGCTTAAATATTGAGAATAAATGCATAGATTAGTTTGGCAGGAACGACCAGGGAGAAAGCCATGTTGGTGGTTAGCAAATGCTTATTCAACACAAGTTCAGACGTGGCTTATCCACTTCTTCAGATTATAGATTTCATGTTCAGTTTGGTGCCTAATTTGCAAAATAGTTGACGTAAATACAACAATGTTTATTGAGTACAATAGTAATTTGTTACGTTTTTGTGGAAAATAGGAAACTTGTATTTGTGATAAAGCAGATTTCAGTGAAAATGAGGAAAGTGATAGTAGTGACGAACTGAGGAAGAAATTAAAGACAAGCAATTATTGATATTCCTTCCCAAATTGAAGGAACATAAATAAATCTCTCTGACCACAACCATTTAGCTTCCACAACAGCTTCAGCACTTGTAGGAAACTTAATAAACATAGTGTCCTTCTCCAAAACTGCATCTATTACAGAAGTGTATGTCTTACAGACAGTAGTTTGGTGAACACCGAGTTCTTCACCTACAGAATTTTGAAAGCCCGGATCCGCCAATTTCCGCAGAAAGACTTTTATCTTATTTAAAGGCGACAGTGCACCAGTATCAGTCAAAAAATAATTTGCCAACCACTCAACATTTTCGCAGTCAAATCGATAAAACTTTCTGAAATCAATATATCTGCAATTTTTACGTACACTGTAGATTTTTCTTTTACGGACGTTCATATATTCAGCCATAATTGAAGACACAAATTAAGAGCAACGCACGTGTATGCCGCGGAGAACTAAAGTTGACTGCTACCAACGAACATTAACATCTTGTTAATGTTCGTTGCTGCTATCAAGCAAATAATGCAGGGGTCGACCTACCTTAAAAAGTTGAAAGCAATCCCTACACTAGAAAAAGCAATTCCTTAATTTATTGATCACATTTTAAGCAAACGATAGCAATTGCTTCTATTTTTTAAGAAAAAGCGTTGACTAGAAGCAATCCCTGCACTTTTAAGCAATCGCTGGACGCAAAAGCAATTACTTTAGTTTTTATTCATTGACTTTCAAGAAATTACTTAGATTTTATAAGAAAAAGCAATTGCTACATTTTTATTCATTAGGCTCATTATCACTGACTTTCCTATGATTTTTACTTTTATCTCTATAACCCAACAATCAAAATTTTTATGTGCTCATTTTCAGCGACGCGCATTTCGGATATCCGCAGAGCAAAATTCAAATTTGATGATTTTGACGAAGCGTACATATATTTTTATTTAAATTATTCGTAGTATTAAATATTTATTTTCCAAACGTTTCTTTAAAAAGAAACTAAGAAAAAGCTTGATACGCTGTCTTTGTACGCTGGTAGGGAAAGTTTGTTCGGCAATGACTGGAAACATATTGAATTTGTATTTCTTTTAACATTTTTATGAAATTCCATTGAAGCGTCTCTTATTACTTTCATGCGGAAACCCCTGAATATACTTGAGATATATCTAGACGAGAAAAAAAGACGAACTTATTCAACGGAGTAAGTATTCCAGCCTTCGGGTCAGTATATTTTTCTTTTATCGATACTTTTTGTTATATAGCAAAGATTCCTTAGCAATTTAAAAAGAGTAACGCAATTTGATTAGGAGAATTTCTTTTGAGTTATAATTTGTTGTTAGGGTAAAGGAAATAAATTTATAAATCCGGGAATTTCAATATTTTTGAAATGTATTGATGATGATTGTATGCACTTAAATTCAGCCAAAATATTGGCATATATATGCCTTTTATGCTTTTAAAATATGTAGTTATTTGCATTTTTTACCATAATATATGCATTCTGATATGCAATATTTCTTAATTTATTATAGTAAAATAAACTAAAGAAACACATTTGGTTCTAAAAAATATGTTTATTTAAAAAAAAATGCAAAAAAATCGAAGAAAAATAAAAGTAAACAATTTTTTTACCTAAAATTGTATAAAAGGCATTTATTACTAATTATTTTTCAAAATTTTTAACTAAAAAGGATTGTATTCTATTAGTAAAAATATGTTAATACAAAGAGAAGCTTCTTTCAACATCTACTGATGTAATAGGACAATACTGCAACCTGCAACTTAGGTAGCAAACTCTGTGAAATTTTTAATCCACGAAGACGTTTTCGCCACCTTAGACATTCTGAACATAAATTTACTAGTTTCATACTGAAAATACTGAAATCTTTCGGCAAACTAAAACAGAAGTATTTATTACAAATCGATATAAATACAGTTTGTTAAGCAGGCAATAATAATGCATTAATAAGTGACAATAAACAACCCCTAAGAATATACCTGCAAACCCCGGAAACCCCCAATAAATACCTTGGGTATAACCAAAATGTAAATATAATTATTATTATCTTGAGATTGGAAAATCCCTGAAATAAGTACCGAATTTAACATTAAACCTTTAATGTTTTAATTTTTTTGATAAAGCCGAAAACATAAAAATATGCTTTTAAAATAATAATTTATGAAAAATATGCAGTTTATTATAAAATTGACAAAATATGTAAAAAATGCATATACAGTGTCACCAGTAAAGTCCGCATCATATGGGATTTTTTTTTTATTGATAGCTTTATTGGAAAATTGACTTTGGCATTAAGTTCTGCTTCAATCGAGATGAATATTAACCAAAAAAATAGTAGTCACATGATTCGCATTATTTGGCGAATTTTAATTTTTTCCAAAAAATAATTCAAAAGTAGAGTTATTTCTGAAAATATCGAAAAAAGTTATTGAAAAAAGTTTTGTTAAATGCAGTTTCTAGCCCACATGCAAAATTTCAGCTGCAAAAGATAATTTTGATTTTTTACCCATATTATTTTGTAAATTGCACCACTTTTGCAAAATAAGACTCAACGCAACCTACATAAAACTTCTTAGTTTTAACAATGCTTTATTTCAGATGCATTTTCTTTAAAGTAGCGCCATATGAAATGTGTGTTTTTCTACAAAATCAAAATTGGGCTATTAAAATTTGGTCGCATGTGATGCAAAGTTTATTTGTTTTTGACCCTGTATAAGGTAACTTCATAAAATAAGTATTTTTGAAACCGTAGTTTGTGTCGGAACAAGGGCACAGTAAATAATAAAGAATCACTCTCAGTAGAAAATAAAAACATGAATCAAAACCATCTCTATACAACCCACAAGAATCAATATTACAAGAAAAATAAAATAAAGATTGTATCACGCATTAACCTGAAGTTGTCAAACGGCTTAGACTGCTTAGAGTAATCTCAGACAAAGACGAAAGCTTACTTTTGAAGACTCGTATACTAGCAATGAATTCGAAACCTTAAGGTCGTTATTTAGAGTAACAGCGAGGTTTTAAAGAAGTCTTGCTCAAGAATAAAATTATGGTCATGTCTAGAAATTCTATGTGTTGGAATTAGCCTTGCTTTAATTTCAGAATAAGCCGGCCTATAGGCAGCAGCATTGTATATTAAGAGGACTTGGCTGGCATTAAGCCTTTCTTTGAGGGTGGGCCACCAAATATTCTGTTGCGCCAAAGAAACTGAAAAATGTCTTGAAAAATCCAAATGCGCCCACTCTATGTTGGAACATTTCGATTTGGTTTATTAAGTAACCCTGGTAAGGGCTCCAAATACTGCTAAAGTATTCCACCAGAGGTCTCACCAGTGTAAGGTACGCCTTCTCTCTCTCTTGAAACTTAAAACTATTTAAAAAAAAATATCTATCAACATTTGACATTGTCATAATAAAATGATTACTGGTGGTTTCATGGAGATATGTATCATAGCCGTATTTGATTACGATTACGAAAAGTTTTTACTAAATAACTTTTACCGTTAAACAAGGTGATCTAGGTGGGAATTCAATGTCTGATCGAAAACTGATCAATCTGTCGTTGAAAAAATTGCGTAAGTAGTTAATAGTTTCGGCGGCTGTATGGGCGGTTGCACCGTCCTGTTGAAAATATCCAAAACGTAGTTCGTCCTCAAGTAATTGCTCCACAAATGGATTCAAAATATTGTCTCTATACAGCTGTGCTGTAACTGTGTTATGGAAAAAAATAGGAGGAACAATTCTTCTTCGGGAAACAGCTAACCAGCCACCAATTTTTTGAGGGTGCAATGTGGACTCTAAAAAAAAATGGGGATTTTTACTACTCCACATGCGTGTATTCTGAGAATTCACATGACCGGAGAGGTGGGACCAGGTTTCATCCGAAAAAAATGTCATGTCTAATAAATCATTTCTTGCCAATAAATTTTGGGTAAACCATTGAGAGTAATTCCTGCGTCTTTCAAAATCTGCGACTTGTATTTCTTGGAATACTTGCACTTTATAAGGAAATAAATTTAGCTGCTTCTTAAGAATAGTCCTGCATGTTCCATAAGATCTTCCCGAGGATCTTCCCACTTCTTGGGGACAGGCGTCTTATACAATTTGTTGACGTATTTTACATTATTTCACGATCGTTTGCAACAAGTTCTTTTGTTCTTACAGATGGTCTTCCTGCTCCTTTTTTGTGTTGTATAGAACCTATTTCCCTAAACACAGTCACGGTTCTTTTCAGGCAATGATAAAAATCCCCAGCAATAAAAGCAACGTTAGGAAAATGTTCGTGAAAATCGTCCATGCACAAACCCGGATTGTATTGCCACTCACAATTTACTCCATGAATGTTTTGTGCTGTTCCGTAAAGTCCATTGTGTGAATTGTTCAAGAAATTGGAAAAATTAGCGAAGAATCAATTTACTTGTAACGACTGTCAAAGATGACGGAATAACTGATTGATTGTTAATTCAGGTAGTTACTGGCACCCAATAGGTATTAAGCTCTACGGCTAAGCGTTACGTCCTTAGATGCAAGGCCCTCTTTGATGCAAATAATTTTTGCTCGCATGGTATTAAAATTTGGTGAACGAGTTTATCGTATAAGGACCTTCAAAAAAGTCCAATACTATTTGAGATAAAATTAATAGGGGGAGCCAATGTTTCATTTATTATAAATGATTTCTCATGGCCAGCCTGGCGGCCCACCACCCGGTATAAAACAACGACCAATATGGATGAAATTGATAAAACTCTTCTCTTTTTAGAGTCGATTGTTAATAAGACAGAAAACTTGACCCTTCGCTGAAATTCCCATCAATTATCCCATGCCCCATCGAGACAAATTGCAGTGTCCGGCAAATAATCAAGGGAATGTGCAAATTTCCTAAAATTCAATCCAAGTCTCTCCCTTCGAAGTGTCTTAATCCCAGAAGACTTCCTCTAAGTGACCATTGTCAGCAAAATTGCTGGCATCAGCTAATGATGCTCGACTATAGCATATTCTATTATGCTAATTTTGAGTGAGTTCGTCGAGTGGAGACGCCAGATAGCGATTCTCAGACACTCGTCGCTGCGTTCAATTGTTTACTTGGGTCTTTTGTCGACGCCCGTGAATATACATTAATGTTACTTGTTACATATGGAGAAGGTTTTTCTTGTACAGGGAGATCTACGTAAGATGACCTGTAAGACCTATGACGGAAAGTTAAATACAAAAGCTCTTTGACTTATGTTTTTAAAGTATATTGTTTTCGTGTCTACAGGGTGTTTAGTTTGTCCTGGTTAAGTACCAACTTTCTTATTTTTAAATATACAGTGTGACCAGTAAAGTCCGCATCATATGGGATTTTTTTTATTAATAATTTTATTCGAAATTTGACTTTGGCATCAAGTTCTGCTTCGATGGAGATGAAAACTAAGCAAAAAATAGTAGTGACGTGATTCGCATTATCTGCCAAATTTTAATTTTTTCCAAAAAATAATTCAAAAGTAGGGTTTTTTCTGAAAGTATTGAAAAAAGTTATTAAAAAAAGTTTTTTAAATGCAGTTCCTAGCCCATATGCAAAATTATAGCTGCATAAGATAATTTTGATTTTTTATCCATATTTTGTAAATTGCACCACTTTTGCAAAATAATACTCAACGCAACCTACATAAAAACTTTTTAGTTTTGACAATCCTTTTTTCAGATACCTTTTCTTTAAAGTAGAGCCATATTAAATATGTGTTTTCTACAAACTCAAAATTGGGCTATTAAAATTTGGTCGCATGCGCATGTGATGCAAAGTTTATTTGTTTTTGACCCTGTATAAGGTAACTTCATAAAATAAGTATTTTTAAAACCAAGTTTGTGTCTGAAAGTAATACAACTTAATATTAAGACAAAAAAGAACACAGTGTCATCAGTTAAGTGTTCATTATGTGGAAAATAAATTTTAGTGGTGGGTAAAAAATCAAAATTATCTTATGCAGTTGAAATTTTGCATGTGGACTAGAAACTGCATTTAAAAAAACTTTTTCTAATAACTTTTTTCGATATTTTCAGAAATAACCCCACTTTTGAATTATTTTTTGAAAAAAAATAATTAATTGACAGATAATGCGAATCACGTGACTACTATTTTTTTTTGCTTAATTTTCATCTCGATCGAAGCAGAGTTCTGCTGATCAAGTCTAGATCAAGTTTGATGCCAAAGTAAAATTTCGAATAAAGCTATTAATAAAAAAAATCCCATATGATGCAGACTTTACTGGTCACCAGTACCTATATATATTTTTTAATTTTCGAATTCTACATTTAATTACAAGCAATGTTTATTGCCACATGTTTTTCAGGTACCTATTTAATTAAAAAAAATTGAGCAAAATCATCTTTTTGAAAAATGACGTGTGTGTCTATGTTCAAAACTATTTGTTTCCTAATATTGCTAATGTATTATAGCTAATTTTTTATTCAATTTATGTTTTTTTTTCTAAAAACTATTACATACAATTTTTTTTTTTGTAAAAATATACGATTTTTGATGGTTTTTTTATGGGCATAAACACATCATTACTTTTATTTTAACAGTTACGACAAATTTTGAGTTTATATTGTTCTTACTTTACTTAATATTAGTTTAGTAAATTGTCGCATATATTTTTGCTCTCCCACATTTCTAATCGCTTCACCTCAAACTATGAAAGAGGGATCTTTTATACGAAAAAAGGTTGTACTTCATTAATCTTGATATTTCTCGTGTTTTTGAGATATTTGCGTTTAAATGTTAGATGGCAAAAAATATTCAATTAAACACCTTTCTTAAAAGACCATAATTTATTGGAAATTAAAAGTGGATATTTTATCATAAGAAATTCCCCTATTTTCAAGTGTACTCTCCTGTTTGGCTTCTTAGTTATTGAACACCTTGTATATTAGCGAGAAAAGTCCGATTTTTAATTTTTATTAAAAAGTTATACTTTACTTACTTACCTCATACCTACAGGGTGTTTCATTAAGGTCGAAGAGCGGCCATATCTCGGAAACTATTGGGCATAGAAATTCAGGAAAAAAAAATTAATAACTAAAGTGGCCATGAGAAAATCCTGGAAATAATTTTTAAGTTCCGCATTTTGCCGCAAGAGGGCGTAATGGAAAAGTAAATTTTAAAGTTTTACATAACTCCGAAAATTCCACATTAAGGTATATGTTTGATAACACCATTTTAAAGCTTGGACAATTATGCATCATTTTGGTCTTATTCTCATTGGCGTACCGATTTTAATAAGAGTGGGGGAAGCTGTTGAAAGTGTAATCATTTAAATCGCTGTAACTTATAAGCGACTTATCCGATTTTACCAAACCAAAGACTGTTTGGAAGAGAGATGTATGCACTTTCACCAATCGAACTTAGTTGCCCATAATAGTTCTCAAAAAAAATGCTAGAGGGCGCAATTTGCAATAACAATACATTTTTTGATTTTACTCCGAAAAAATAGATCATACGGTATAATTATGATACCATAATTGAAAAGTAGATGAAATTTGCTAGAAAAAATATTAAAACCGCAGCTCGATATCTCCGTTCGTTTCAGAGTTATTGCCAAAACAATAATTTTTAATACAAATTGCGCCCTCTAGCAATTTTATTAAAAACTATATTGTACCACTGGATACAACAATTGAAGGTTCTTCCAAGCAAGCTTAAATTTAGTAAAATCGGATAAGTCGTTTAGAAGTTACAGCGATTTTAATGTTTACACTTTCAATATAGATTCTCCCACTCTTATCAAGTGAAAGTGTAAACATTAAAATCCCTGTAACTTCTAAACGACTTAACCGATTTTACTAAATTTAAGCTTGTTTGGAAGAGAAAGGTAAGTACCTTCAATTGTCGTATCCAATGGTACAATATAGTTTCTAATAAATTTGCTAGAGGGCGCAATTTGTATTAAAAATTATTGTTTTGGCAATAACTCTGAAACGAACGGAGATATCGAGCTGCGGTTTCAATATTTTTTCTAGCAAATTTCATCTACTTTTCGATTATGGTATCATAATTATACCGTATGTTTTTTTTTTTCGGAGTAAAATCTAAAAATGTATTGTTATTGCAAATTGCGCCCTCTAGCATTTTTTTTAGAACTATTATGGACAACTAAGTACGATTGGTGAAAGTGCATACATTTCTCTTCCAAACAGTCTTTAGTTTGCTAAAATCGGATAAGTCGTTTATAAGTTACAGCGATTTAAATGATTACACTTTCAACAGCTTCACCCACTCTTATTAAAGTCGGTACGCCAATGAGCATAAGATCAAAATGATGCATAATTGTCTAAGCTTTAAAATGGTGTTATCAAACATATACCTTAATGTGGAATTTTCGGAGTTATGTAAAATTTTAAAACTTACTTTTCAATTACGCCCTCTTGCGGCAAAATGCGGAACTTAAAAATTTTTTCCAGAATTTTCTCGTGGCCACTTTAATTACCATTTTTCTTTTCCCGAGTTTCTATGCCCAGTAGTTTCCGAGATATGGCCGCTCGTCGACCTTAAAAAAACACCCTGTATAAACTGAAAAAATTGATCTAATACACAGGTTTGCTAAGACATAGTTTGTATTGATAGTTTATTTTGTATTAACCCATATTAAATAAATGGCTGGTGTATCAAACCCGCTTTAGTGTTATATCAATTCCAGATTTGTTAGAACAGTGTTTTTATTGGTAGTAAGCAGTTCCATTAGCAACATAGTCTTGTTGAATAATAAACTACTTTTAATATAGCAATTTTGTTAAGAAATAAATTGTATTTTCTCAATGCGACGCATTTTGTTCCCAGTAGAGCGCTTTCTATACAATTAATAAAGCAGAACGGCGTCCCCAAAACCCAATTGTATCTGTTAGAACCTATAATCCACCAAGACGTTGGTGGGAATTTGTAGCGATCGGCAATCGCCGCGCGCGCGTTTTAACGTATTCGTTGCGCAGGTTACATCGTTGTTCGGAGTCTTTTAGCTGTCCTGCCTGATTTTGAATTTTATTGATCGTACCAATACCAGTTTTAATTAATTTATCTTTACTTTGTATTTAAGTTTTTTAAAATTTTGCATATCAGATAAAGCAATAGAAGATTCTTATTTTGCACAACCCATCATTAGTATTGGAATTTATAAGCTATGGACGAATTTTACCATCTCAGTAAACCATGTTGCATAATAGATAATTATTTGCAATGTTAAACGACAAAAACAATACCACACTAGAAGCTATTTACATTTTTGAGACTAAAGCACTAATTTTTAGTGGTAAGTATATGCTTTATTAACCGTAGCAAGCAAATATTATTATGTAATAAAACCAGATTACACCCCCATAGAACCTGTGAGTGTGAGTACTCAGAGCAATAATGGCTATAGTAAAAATCTTGAATACTCTCGCAAGATAGAGGCAAAGTCACGTGACACTCTGTCAATTTTGGTCTATTAAATTTTTATAAGTTGGCATGAATTACAGGACCGGACTTGAAAATTATACATGTGATACCTTCTAAAACAATTTATGCAATAGCCTCATCGGTTCTACCGCTTTAATATTGCCAAATAATAAGTAATAGGTAATAGTTTCTTTTGAAAGTTATGTTTTATAAATATTATAATTTAAGGTAGGTAATAGGTAATAAGCATGAATTTCTATATGGTTTAAAGATAAAGTGTCAAAATAGATTTAAAAAGTTTATAATATTATAAATATCCAAACCTTAAAAATACTAAACTAACTGAAACACAACTTAAAATAGGATTCTGTCACTCATATTTAGAATAGATTTTTTTTTGTTTTATTTGTTCAGATTATACCTATAGGTAAAATACCTACAGTTCAACATAAGCTAATTGAATTCAAGTTATTACATTCACTGTCAAGAAAATCCCTATATATGACTTACGTAAGGTACGTAGACCCAAATATGGTTTTTATAGAATTTGTTGGCTATGGTACGGTTACATTTCTAAACTTGTATGTGGGCTAACATAAAGTTAAAAGCTTAAGTTTAGCCAGGGATTAAATTTTTACGTCAGTGGAAACCCTACTTTAACAGTTTTTGACTTACGTAAGGTACGTAGACCCAAAAGTGGTTTTTATGGAATTTGTTTGTTAAAATGCAATTTATTGATACAGTTACATTTCTAAACTTGTATGTAGGCTAACTTTATGTTAAAAACTTTATTTTATTGTCATACAAACAATAACAATAGTAATATCAAATAATAATTTCACTTATGTAAGGTACGTAGACACAGAAAATAGAATTATATATTTGTTCGCTATCCTATTACATACTAATATGGTTAGCTATTTTAACTACTATAGTAACATAATGTTACTTACTATTGCCTTACTATTGCCAAACAATAATAATATTTACTAATAACAATAATAAAAATAATTCCTTCAAAATCAAATAGCTGCTTTTTAAAGGTTAATAATATGGAAAGCTGTTTTGGCATATGGTAGAACTAGGCGATACCCGGTTTTATCAACCTACCCGGTTTTGTCCAACTCTCTCCTACCTACCTAAGTCAGGGAAATACTTAATTTCTACTTATTTTTCTTGAAACAGAAAAGGATACCTAGATAATGTAAAATGCGTGCGAAAATTATACATTAGAAACCTAACCTTAACGAACAAACATTTTAAGAACAAAAATTTTACAAACTAACTTTTCGACAAAAACGGCGTTGAGATGAAATAAAACTTATTACTTATCGATGAAATGAACTTAACGAGCAAGGCACACATTAATAATTATGATCCCTAATGAAAAAGAATTAAAAAATTTTAACCTGTACCTATCTAAATTTTTGGTCAAATGAATAATAATTGTAGATACTTACACAAAAGTAATTAAATTAAAATTTTTAAAATGTAATTAAATGTAACAAAAACGCAATTCATAACTCGGTGTTTGGGCTCATTACGGTCCGCTACAAATCTAGGGATATTTTATGTCCCAATATCAGCTGATCGATGACAAATAACCGCTGTCATCTGTTTTAAAACGAGACTATTCGTGATATTTAGTATATAAACCGTTTCGGTATGGTAGGAATAACTTATTTCCTATTGGCTAAATTACCGTGATATTGTCACGACACAACGGTCTAGCGATGTTCGTTGTCTTACAGTAGGAAAGCGCGTTGCTGTCACATAATATAGTATTAAACCGTTGTATAAAGAGTATGCGAAAGCTTATAAGGAATAGAAGGCGTTTTCTTCTCAGTGTAAAACCACAGCATATTATGTCTATACCAAAAAAAAAACTAGTAGGTAAATTGTCAAACCGGTAAAACTCTGGACATCCTGTATATTTTTCTGCACTCTTGAAATGTATTTAGAAAATGTACATTAATACAATCCAAAGACTTTTTAAAATCGAAAATCCTTAGGCTTAAAAAATGTAAGCCTTCCTTTACATTTTTTTTAACACTCCTCAAAACGGCTCTTTATTTACACTTTTTGGTATCAAACGCGTCGCTCTTTTATCCTTGCACCTTTTTCATGGATTAAACTTAAAGAGTTCTTCGAAAAATCTTTGAACCCCCCGCTAATCTGATTTGTACACAACCACCTTTTTAGTTGGGTTGTATTTACTATGTCCCGTCCCTTTTTAAACACTTTTTAAAGGATTTTTATCTCTTTTAAGCTGCACTTAACCCCAAAGGGAAGAAAGAGGAACTTTTTAAAAATAAAAATAGCCGGAAAATAAATAAATAAGGGTTTTTCGGTCCGTCTTACGTCGCCATTATACAGTGTGTCTCACGGTGTCCGTTTATTAGAAAATTTCGGGGTTCTTGGAGACGCTCTCTTCAAATGAAATAACGGCGATCATATACAACTTCCTGTTATACCGGAAGTTGTCACAAACTTGCCTATTTTAATTAGAACACCCTGTAGTATATATTTTTTGTGTTTTCTTCCTCATTTCCAATAACTTCTATTAAAAGGTTTTTTTGTTCAACTCTATCTATTCTGAGAAAACTGTTGTCTTCCGGTATAACCGGAAGTTGCATATGATCGCTATTTTTTTATTTGCAACCCCATTGTCCCAATTTTCAGGATCCAACTCGCATTACTTTTTGAAATTATAATAGACAGTCAACGTGAGACACCCTGTATATATCCGTGATCTATAGTAAAAATTTTGAATACTCTCGCAAGATGGAGGCAATGTCACTTTTGCTAATGTTGAAACTATATACAATTTTAACTAATATGTTTGGTATTACTATACAGGGTTCGTCAGAAACAACAGTTTTTGTTTTTTTTTCAATTATAATTTTCAATTCCTTTTGATAATTGGCTAAATCATCACTTTGGGAACAAATGGATTGGAAGGTACCTATGGTCCAAATCAGTTGGCACGTTGGAGTCCCGATTTCACAATTATCGACTTTCATTTATGGGATATCTAAAGCAACGTGTGTGTAAAACCAATTTCAATAATAAATTAGATCTCTTGAAAGAAAAAATAAAAGTAGTTATTGCAAATTTCCCAATATAGCAAGTTAGGACTGTTATCGGAAATCTATGTCAAGTTGAACTTAAAATACTTCAAAATTAGGCAAATAAAAGATGGTTTTCTTACAACAAATCGTTATTCGGCCAGATATAAAATCATATTCGAAGTAAAAAAGCAACAGTAGTTGTTTGTGTTTACGTTAATTTTAAACGAAATCCAAAAAATTAAAAATGTTTGTGATGAACTGATGAAATTCTAGTTTTAACACTAGCAAAATTAATTTAATCAATCAAGGAATTGAAGAAAGAAAGCTAAAAAGTAAAAATGTTGTTTTTGACGAACCCTGTATTGTAATCGCAAAAGTGATATTCGAAATTGTAGTTTCAGCACAAGGAGACGTTTTTATAAAGAATGACTTTTTCTTCTATACCTACTAATAAAAAAGTGTTTCCTCTTCCAAACTCTATCCGTGGACACACTGTATATCTTGAAATAAATAGGTTTAGAGAGTTTTGAGTAAATGCATATCGCGAGTAAAAGCGATGGTTACGTTTTCATTTATTTTTAACAGACTTTTATTAGCTTCACCTGTATGTTTGTTTGTATGTATGTTTGTAACCGACTTCTTTGAACCCGATTTTGACCCACTTTCAACTGTCAGATTTAATTTAAATTTTGTAGACTTATCAAGAACCGCTGACAATACAAAAATTTGATACCCGATTCGGGTTTGTTCGGGTTTGTGGATCCAATGCTTTGAATCTAGCCATTTAAAAAAAATGTATCCACTGCCAAAACCTACGTTAGATCCGTTCGTTGAGTCCGGCTGTGCCACTGCTATAAATCTAGCCATTTTAAAAAGTCATTCCTAAATTAGTGACAGTATTCCATCTCTACTCCGGACCTCTCTATAACTCTCAAATATCATCATGTCTACTCAAAAAATTTTTTTTTTCTTAACAATAACTCAAGCTAAGAAATGAAAAATAAATATAGTTTAAAAAACTAAAAAACACGCTTTAATAATTAATCAAACTAAAAAGCGGAAACTAAATATAGTTTAAAATAATTCTTGAAATTCTTAATATAGGCAGAAAATAATAATGAACGATAAACATTAGTATTATTGTGAAAAAAGCGTGGGGTGCTCGAAATACGAAAAATATAGCACAAAGCGCACCACGCTTTTTTCACAATAATCCTAATGTTTATCGTTCTTCATTAATTTTTTTTTGCCTATATTAAAAATTTCAAGAATTATTTTAAACTATATTTATTTTCCGCTTTTTAGTTTGATTAATTATTAAAGCCTGTTTTTTAGTTTTTTTTAAACTATATTTATTATTAATTTATTGTGGATTAACTCTGGCTTATTTTCCTCTCGCCAATGATCAACATTAATAACATAATTTGCACAACACCTTGAATTCATCGTCAATAAAACATCCAACGCAACGCAGCATAACTAAGGGATTTCTATACATAGTCACTTTACTCACCATCAGCCAGTGAATAAGAAATTTTCGCCACACACTGACTGAATAGAGAATCAAAAGAACTTTGCCAAAGGGATTCGACGCATTTTGCCTAAGCGCGGGCTGTAAAATATTACGCCCAAGATGTCTTAAAGACAAGTTTACAGAGCCTTTGAAAAGTGGAGCTGCTTGGCTTTAAGGTCTATGAGTTTCGATACGAACGAATGGGCGGTCACAGTTTCGTCGCTTTGATCGTATCAGCTGCGTTTTCATCCGTTAGTAGTGGCTGCTTTAAAGGAAAAGGATGTTGTGGCCCAGCAAAATAGAAAATTTTCAGATGTTCGCCAGATGTGTGGGAAGAGGTTCAGCTGAAAGAAGCCGTACATAATGAGGGGATTCATGCAAAATGTACACTCGCCGCCAAAAGTCTACACTGGGGAGAATACAAACGTAATCTAATGATTGTAGAAATGTACATACGAGGAAAAAATGTCGTCCTTACAATAAAATAAAATACTTTATTCCATGGGGCAGAGTAATTTACGTAATAACTTCCGAAAGTGATATTTTACGGGATGAGTAGGAACTTTCCGGGACGAGCCGTAGGCGAGTCCTGGAGTCCTTCGAGTTTATATGTTAAAAAGGATATCGATGGATAATGACGTATTAACTTTATATAGACAATTACATAATATAACAATCACTCTTATGAATCCATTACTTATGAATATTAATAACACAATTTTATTATGACAATTGCTTATATTAATATTATTAGGGATATTAACTAACAGAAGTGGCAATGTTGAAATTAGAATTACACGCATCAGTAATTCTACTAGTTTTCGAGATATAAATTTCATTACGGCCCTTTTCAATCTGTGAAGCTATGTGAATTTTGTTTCTTAATAAATTTTCTACGTATCCCTCTGCTACATTGGTTGATTTTTTGATTGATTAATACCGTGCGAGCAAAAATTATTTGCATCAAAGAGGGCCTTGCATCTAAGGACGTAATGCTTAGCCGTACAGCTTAATACCTGTTGGGTGTCAGTAACTACCTGAATTAACAATCAATCAGTTATTCCGTCATCTTTGACAGTCGTTACAAGTAATTTGATTTATCGCTAATTTTTCCTATTTCTTGAACAATTCACACAATGGGCTTTACGGAACAGCACAAAACATTCATGGTTGAAGCGTATGTTCGAAACGGGGTTAGAGTAAATGGTAAGTGGCAATACAATCCGGGTTTGTGCATGGACGATTTTCACGAACATTTTCCTAACGTTGCTTTTATTGCTGAGAATTTTTATCATTGCCTGAAAAGAACCGTGGCTGTGTTTAGGGAAACAGGTTCTATACAACACAAAAAAGGAACAGGACTCCACTCCACGTAAAAGTAAGAGAAACAATTGGGCTAAGAAAAACATTAGTCTTAGAAAAATTTCATTATACTCTCATTTGATAGAATTTATATTTCTGGATTTGCGTTTATTTTCTCTTGATGTTATCCTTATAATAGTTTAATGGAAAATTCCACACCATGGTTGTTGCGTGTGGATGATGGTGTTAGAGCACGCAAGTCTGTGGTAACGTACGCAATTACGCATTCATTCCCTGATATAATGGTATATATATTTAAAATAAGACGGAACAGAAAGGTATTTGCTCAAAATAATTCGTGAACATTTCTACTATTCTACAAGCTTAACAAAGCCTAGTAACAATATGTCTTTTTGTAGTTAAAAAAATAAAACACTAAAAGCTTTATTTGCTTAATTGAGTTTTATTAGAGGTCAAATTTTGATGGTAGTAACGTAACAAGCAAAATTTTATATTTGGGTGTTGCTGATTGCAATGGGAAAAGGTACTTATTTTCTAAGAAGAGGAGCATCGCGATTTAGAAAAAGTACCTACATATTTTAAGGTATTTTTTTAAACAATTTATTTAATAATTGATTTTTTTTATTTGGGCTAATAATTTATGAAAGGTAAATATTTTTTTAAAGAAGTCATCCGCTTCGGGCAAGCCGCCAACATCGCGCCAAATGCATGTCATTGGTAATATGTGGTTGTATAAGATGTAGTATCCATTTAATTCAATTTCTTAAAAAAATGTTGGAAAATAAAAAATTGAAGGTAAGTCTTTTAAAAAAAATTAAGGTAGGTATTTTAAAAAAATTGAAGTATGTACCTATTTAAAAAAAATTAAGGTATTTTTAAAAATTACTTGTTTTAGCTATTTATTAGTTAGTTTTAAGTCGTTTTATATTTTCTACAAGTTCTGTTATAATCATTTTTAGTCAAAACTTGAAAATGGGCGAGTTATCTAACAAAAACACAATTCCCCGATAAATTCAAGATGGTGGTCGGCTCAACCCTTACGATTGCAAATAGAAAATTGAGCAAACACATTTTTTGTCATTTCAAATGTACTGACTGTATCATAAAAACACTTGGGAAACCTAATCCGAATTTGAATATAGCTCAATCCGTGTCTAGGTGGCGTACATCAACCAGACCATCCACGTCGACAGTATTTTGCTCGATACAATACAACAGAGAAATGATAGGTCGCACAAGCCGCGTCACAAAGGAACAGCAGCTAATTACCACTAAACTAAATCGAAGAGATCTGTTACCGTCACGAAGTAAACAACAAATGATAATCCAGGATTTTTCATGGACGGGCGGCGCTTTCGGTCTGATTTTAGGGGTTCTTACCCAACTTTCTAGATGGTCGATTAAAAAAAATATGTTGTGTTTTTTTAGGACCTTCAGGATGTTACCCATTTAAACATAATAAAACGTTTTCATAATACCGAGCAAAAATTATTTGCATCAAAGAGGGCTTGGATTAAAAAACGTAGGGCTTGGTTTAGATCACAATGATATGGGGACGATATATCTAACCAAATCTAAGTGAAAATTTTGTCAAATTCATATTATGACATAATATGCCAAACTAATAAGTAAAAAAATAAGTAGACAAATACAAATTAAAAAAAAAAAAGTAAGAATATACAGAAAGAAAAAGAATTACATAAATTGCTGAAATTGGCCACCGCCATGCTCCAAGCAAAAATTCACACGTTTCTTCATATTTTCGAAAGTGTTGACCAGCATTTCTAAAGAAATGTTACCACATTCTTAAATAATCCTTTTTTGTAATTGTTCTAAATTTGCAACTGGTGTTTTAAAAAATAAATTTAGCTGCTTCTTAGGAATAGTCCTGCATGTTCCATAAGATCTTCCCACTTCTTGGGACAGGCGTCTTATACAATTTGTTGGCGTATTTTGCATTATTTTACGAACGTTTGCAACAAGTTCTTCTGTTCTTACAGATGGTCTTCCTGCTCCTTTTTTGTGTTGTATAGAACCTGTTTCCCTAAACACCGCCACGGTTCTTTTCAGGCAATGATAAATATCCCTAGCAATAAAAGCAACGTTAGGAAAATGTTCGTGAAAATCGTCCATGCACAAACCTGGATTGTATTGCCACTCACCATGTACTCTAACCCCGTTTCGAAAATACGCTTCAACCATGAATGTTTTGTGCTGTTCCGTAAAGCCAATTGTGCGAATTGTTCAAGAAATTGGAAAAATTAGCGATAAATCAAATTACTTGTAACGACTGTCAAAGATGACGAAATAACTGATTGATTGTTAATCCAGGTAGTTACTGACCAGTGACGTAGCTATAGCTTTTACTTGGGGGGTTTGGGTATGTCAATGTCCTAAAAAAAAGCGCCGCAGGCGAAATTTTTTTGGGTGCCACGCCCTTTTTTATTGATGGTTTTTACCTTTTAGGTAATTTTCGACTCTCAAGTCTAAGTCTCATTAATATTATCAAGTTACAACTAACTAGGTATATACTGGATTATTATTGAAATATTATTTATAAGAACTTTATTGATTACTCTAAGGGCCATCGACCGAAGTCCTTCAGCCTGTTAAATTTACAATTCATTTGTATCTAATAAATATATCATCAGTTAAACTAACAAACATTATGTAATAAAAAAAAAGCAACAAATCAATATGTAAATTAACAACTTTAAAATTTCAAAACATTGGATTTGGGGGAAGGTCAAACTAGAAACCATTGAGCCATTCCCATATGGTGAACTCTGGGTGGCGGAATCTTAGGGGAGCATTTCTGTCCCTCTCTCGGCAAAATGGTCTTAGCAGGTCCATGTTGTGCGGCTTATTTGAGAACCTTCTTGTGAGTGCTGAGCACCGTTCTTGAATAGGTTGTATCCTGGTTTTTGAGTAGAGATAGTCATTTGATGGGTTATGCATTGGGTTGTTTGGGTGTCTAATTTTATAAAGTGTCCTTAGTGATGTTGTTTCTGCAGTATTTATGTTTTTCCAAGCTGGTCTCTGTGCATTAGTGAGTAAGGGGTGCCCGTATTCTATAAGTGGTCGGCAGATGGTCTTGTAAATTTTAATTGCTGTTTCTATAGATACTCCTTGATTTTTATAGGTTAAACTTCTGAAATGTTTTGCTCTAGATATTAACGCTTTTTTCACTAATTTTGTATGGCTATTGAAGTTTAGTTTAGTATCTATTGTTATTCCCAAGTATTTTGCTATTGCAGATGGAAGGATGGTGGTGTGTTCTACTTGGAGCTTAGGTGTTGACTGTGAAATGACATAATTGAATATTAACAATTGAGATTTTGCTGGATTAACTTGCAGTCTCCATTTTTTAAACCATGCCAAGGTTACTTGTACTTCATTTTGGAGGTTTTCCATTGCCTTGTTGACATTTCTTCCATGTGCTATAATTGCTGTGTCATCAGCAAATTTTAAGAGATAGGTTTGTGGATTTGGAGTATTTGGGAAGTCATTGCAAAAGATGTTGTATAAAAGAGGAGATAGTGCTGATCCTTGAGGCAGACCTTGTTCTGGGGTAAATTCTCCTGAAATGTTATTATTGATTCGGACAGCTAGTTTTCGGTCTACCAAAAAATCTTTTAAAAGCCATATAATTGGGGACTTGAAGTGAATGTAGTTTAAAAAGAAGCCCTTTGTGCCAGACGCTATCAAATGCTTTTTTTTATATCCAGAAATAAAGCTGCAGATTTTTGGTTGTTAAGTTTTTCTGTTTGAAGATTTGAAATCAGGATCATTGATGGGTGAATTGTTGAGCATTTTGATTTGAAACCAAATTGGTCAGCTGGGATTTTGTTTATAGTTATGTTTTCCAGAATAGTTCGGATGATTTTCATTATTGAAATAAATATTAATTATACATTTAAATAATCTGAGAATTGATTCACATCATACTATCGCACTTTTACTTATAACTAGGAATGAACTAATGTAATCCTAATATTTCAGCAGTAATACAGTATGATAAGTATTTTCCCATGGGGGGGGGGTTTGAACCCCCAACCCCCCCCCCCCCTTATATACGTGCCTGTTACTGACACCCAACACCTGCTTATCTAGTTTTCCTTTCAACAATGAAACAAAAGAGATGAGAGAATAAAAATCTTAAAATAATTAATTTATTAAACACCAACGTGATGTTAAAATATCCTATCACGGCCCTGCACTAGGATTTAATCGTAAGGGATACAGGTTACCAAAAGCACTTATTACCCCAACGCCGGTATAATGCGAATTATTATTGCAGCCCCTTTTGCATAACACGTTTAATTGAGGGGTCGGTGGAAATTATTAATACCCTACAAATCCAGTCGGCCCTAAGGGCTCTCTCCGCCATTATAGAATTTATATTGCCTTTATATCAGGGTGTAATATGTTATGTATGGCCAATATTGTTTCTTATAATTGGAATTGTTGTAATAATTCCACAGGTATGATTTAGGGTTTTTAATTAATTGATTATGTTATTTGTACCTCCTAGAAATCGGTATAATTACGCAGTTTTCGCTCTAACAAGGAAACAAAGAGATCTTTAAATATGTGAAGAATGCCTTTAAAATGTTGAAGAATAAGAGCCCTCTAGTGGTCGCATTGAGACTCACAACGCCGTTGTTGTTTTATAATTCAATAAAACCAATAAAAAATTCTTTTGAGCGAGATCAAATTTGTCAAATTCCGTTAAGGTGAACCAAAGTTATAAAATAAACCTTTGCAACACGTTATTATTCAACATTTTCGTTAGATTACAAAAGTCCCACCTTTAATACCTTAACTATGTAGAGTTTTGACAAATGAGACGTTTTCTAATTAGACCTTGGAAACTTGCAAATAATTTCTAGAGATTTAATGTGGCCACTTTTTTAATAAATTACTTTTTAAGTTGTAGACGAGGCTCCTTTGTAGTTGTGCTTGTTCTGGGCAATACAGCGGCTCACCCTAGCAACGACTATGTAGTCCTGTAAAACAATACTTTCTTAATACTTATTTATTTTTAAAAGCAACATAATAGCGGCATAGCAAACAAGTGTGTAACTGTCTTTTATATTGGAATACACCAGGGATCCAAACATAATGAATACCCTGGAGCGGGTAGCTTATCTCCTGCGCAAACAAAAGTTACGTTTTATGGGTGAAAAAATACGTCCGAGCGCATGACTCGCCGGTCAGCTGCCTTCCCTCTGGGCACCTTCGGGCATGCGCACAAACCCCGTGTTATCGGCCTGTCCTATACTTTAGCGACATGCTCAAACTACACTCCAGAACCGGCTCAGCCGCCATTTTTGCTGTTGCGGTTTAAGGTTTCTCTGTGGATTCCTTGTAGATTTCTTAGCTATTGTGGATTGTGGGTGTTTAATATTTAAGGATTTCTAGTCTTTGTGTAGTTTAATGAATGATGTCTGATTGTGAGAAAATTAATTCTGTCAAAGTTGCTGGTTGGTTAATTTTTTGGTTAAAATCTGTACACCCCGACATTAAGCCAGTATTCCACGGGTCAAGTTCTCGGGCAAACACTTTTCAAATTCTTGAACAAGAAATTTTGCTTAAAAATGTTTTACACGTACCCAAGTTTTTGCCAAATTGTAAAAATCAATACAAGTTATATACCAACTAATATTTGACTTGAGGTTAGGCACGCGATAACATCGTAGATTGGTTATTTTGCTGGTTTTGTTTGTTTTTATACTTGATTTTATGAGACTAGTTTAATTCACTTGTTCTTGTTCTCTTGACCAAAACTTGATCCAAAATTGAGAGCAAAGTCCAATTTTTTGGCAAGAATTTAGATTTTAAAGCCCGGACCTGTTTATTTTCCCATTCGTCAAACGATAATGTTGCGGTGCGCATGCCCAATCGGGTGTAGCTTTGTTTACATGCGCGGGGCCATAAATCTGCCACTTTCGTGATTATTGTTTGCTTATCTAAAGGTAAATTATTGTCTAGGATAGAACTACGAAATGCAACACTCTCCACTCACTATAGGGAGCGCATACGCGGTAATTACAGTGGTTGCTTTTAATTATTTTCACGGACACTAAAATCCGTTGGGTTGGCGCTACATATTGAAGACCGCTTAACTTTTGCACAATTGATTTTAGTACATCGTGCCGCTATCTGTGGAGTTGCTTTGGATAATGGCTGCCCGTCGAGTCCTAATAAGGACGAAACGGCCGTCGTGGTCTACCCGCCCCAGGGTATCCATTATGCTTGGATCATTGTGTACTCCGATATAAGAGACACACTTGTTCGCTATGCCACTATTATGTTGGTTTAAATTATTTTTCACGGACACAATCATTATTTCCTAAAGTAAAAATAATTGTTTTTTTACTGATTTACCTATAAAAAAAATTTCCTGCAAATTTAAGACCCAATACTTTCCGATATGTAGCCGTTGTCAGCGTCGGACTGGCCATATAGTCGAGGTGGCGTTTGCCTGGCCGTTGTGGCTTGTAACAACAATCGCTCCGAGGTGGGAATAACGATTTTTTATACAGAAAAATGGAAAATCTGTACTCGGAATAAAGGACTGTAAGCAGTTAAAAACCAAATGTTATTCCTCCGAAAATGTTTGTAAATCTACTTTCCTGCAGTATGAGGTATTACTTTTTTAAATATAATCATTGTTATTCCCACGCGTTACTTAAGAGCAGTAACCCCCTTTACCACAATGAAAATTGCCGAACGTTTTGCTGGTCAAACGAAAAGAAAAATAAAAATTGGTATTTAGAAAATAAATTCGACTTTAAATACCCCATCCAGAAAAGTAAATGACGATCGAAAATATTCCCAAAATTTTTTTTAGAAATTTTTTTTATTTTAGTAATTTTGTAATATCTTAAACAATTCTTTATTCGTCAAAAGCAAAATGACTTTCCCGGGTGTAGAATGTTGTACCAAACAATTTTTCTTAAAGCCATTTTTCAATATCGGCCTTACTTTTTCTCAAAAACTTTGGGCGCGTAAGCCCACTTTACACGCTTAAATTCACTTTACGCGCCCAAAGTTTTTGAGAAAAAAGTAAGGCCGATATTGAAAAATGGCTTAGAAAAATTGTTTGGTACAACATTCTACACTCGAGAAAGTCATTTTGCTTTTGACTAATAAAGAATTGTTTAAAATATTACAAAATTACTAAAAATAAAAAAAATTTCTAAAAAAAATTTTGGGAATATTTTCGATCGTTATTTACTTTTCTGGATGGGGTATTTAAAGTAGAATTTATTTTCTAAATGCCAATTTTTATTTTTTCTTTTCGTTTGACCAGCAAAACGTTCGGCAATTTTCATTGTGGTAAAGGGGTTACTTCCTCTTAAAGATACAACATATTTTATTCTAAAAATATCGTTGCGATTTACAGAGTCCTTTAAAAATTGGTAAGCAACAAATTTAAGTGAAACGATCAGAACATGTGATGTCGAATACGTGACGCCATATTCAAAATTGGTTTGTATTTGCAGGAGGATGATGCTGGCACTTCCTGGTATATTATTTTTATGAAGAAAGTAGCAAAGAGGAATTTGATGGTGTATTTTATTGAATAGTCGTGATCGTGACTTTTCAGCCTATTTTCAATTGTAAAAGAATGACTAGTATAAATGGAATGTCAGCGATGGGGATATTTTTACTTTTAGTGTGCTGCTATTTTTCAAATAGTTGATATTATTTAACAATACCAAGCGTAGTTTTATATTGTGTTTATTTTAAACTGATCTAAGTTGACAATTATTAATGATATAAACGATTAAAATTATTACATTTTAAGAGCTGTTTCTTTTAAACTTGATCGATGTTTGGAACCTATTAACAATTTTTCGTTAGGCTGCATTAAGGCCTTCTGGTATATAAGGCGGAGTGACTAAAATACAGTGTGACCAGTCAAGTCCGCATCATATGGGATTATTTTTTATTAATAGCTTTATTCGAAATTTGACTTTGGCATCAACTTCTGCTTCGATCGAGATAAAAATTAAGCAAAAAAAGTAGTCACGTGATTCGCATTACCTGTCAAATTTAAATTTTTTCCAAATAATTATTCAAAAGTAGGGTTATTTCTGAAAATATCGAAAAAAGTTATAAGAAAAAGTTTTTTTAAACGCACTTTCTAGCCCGCATGCAAAATTTTAGCTGCATAAGATAATTTTGATTTTTTACCCATATTTTGTAGATAGCACCACTTTTGCAAAATAGGACTCAACGCAACCTACATAAAACTTTTTAGTTTTGACAATGCTTTATTTCAGATACTTTTTCTTTAAAATAGCGCCATATTAAATGTGTGTTTTTCTACAAAATCAAAATTGGGCTATTAAAATTTGGTCGCATGTGATGCAAAGTTTATTTGTTTTTGACCCTGTATAAGGCAACTTCATAAAATAAGTATTTTTGAATACGTAGTTTGTGTCTGAAAGTAAAACACCTTAATATTAAGACAAAAAATAAGACAGTGTCATCAGTAAAGTGTTCATTAGTGGAAAATAAATTTTAGTGGTGGGTAAAAAATAAAAATTATCTGCCAGCTGAAATTTTAAATGTGTGCTAGACTGCATTTAAAAAAATAATTTTTAATAATTTTTTTTTGATATTTTCAGAAATAACCCCACTTTTGAATTATTTTTTGAAAAAAAATTAAATTTGACAGATACCTAATGCGAATCACGTTACTACTAATTTTATTGCTTAATTTTTATCTCGATCGAAGCAGAACTTGATGCCAAAGTCAAATTTCGAATAAAGCTATTAATAAAAAAAAAGCTCATATGATGCGGACTTTACTGGTGACACTGTATAAGGAGGATAATAGGATACGGACTTTTTTTTTGACTGAATATTTGACTAATTCGGGGCTGACTTCGGCCACAGCCTTCTACTACTTGGCTAGTAAAGATACGAACTGACAGTATAGGCAAACCAAGATGGTAGTTGATTCTTGATATTTTGACTTCTTGTTATGATTTGATCAAAATCTCCTGGGATTTAAGGAGCAAGCGAAAGAAAATACAGACCTGTTCATTAAAAAGAGCAAGTAAAATTTTAATATTTAACTCGTGGACTATGATTACTCCAATTGACGAAGTCAAAAGTATCAGCATTTTATGTGTAAGATTTACAAGAGAATATTTTATTGACTAACAATTTAAGTTGTTTACAAAATCTTTAAAAATAATAAATACAATAATTTATACATTCTGTAATACGCTTATTTAAATTCCCTCTGTAGATACATTGTAAGTTATTACGACACAAATTTAAAGGAAGGCTCCCCATTTAGCAAAGTGAAGTACGTATAAAAAAGGTCCTATTCTGCATGTATTTCCCAGACCGGCTGTATTTTACATTTTTAATAGAAAACGTCCCTTTTAATCTGCCTGTTTATTGTATCTTACCTACCCGGGCTTCTCTTTCATCTCGGAGGGGACTGTTTACATATGGGCCTGTTTTGTGCATATTTTTCGCGTTTTAAAAAGTGTTTATTTTCTAGACATCGGGATAATATAAGCTGAAATTACTTATTGTCCTTTCTCGTCTTTATTGCATAGTAATTATGAAAAAGATAAAAGTTCTATTATTATTATAAAAGTTGTATGATTTTAAAAAAATAGTATACATCAGAACAAAGTAAGGTATATACAGTTGACGACATATAAATTCGTACACTCCACCCATACATAACTCAATTACAACAAAATTAGGTAAAACGGGTTTCTCACCTTGCTGCTTAAACCTGGATAGAACACCAGCTATATACGGGTAGTTACAAGAATTTTGGCCAATTCGAGCTGTACTACATTCAAAAAAAATATGATATATTGAACTTATTATTATATTTTTAGAAAAGTCATTATATATTTATATAGTTCCATATGTGGCCATGAAAGAAAGTATATAAATTAGTAGAAGTAAGAATGTTTTATATTGTACGCTAAATTGTCAATTCCGCAACGATACTAAATTATGAAAGTATTTAACAAAAGAAGACAGTTGTCTTAATAATATATTTAATAATAAGTCATAAATTTGACACTTTAAATGTAACAACGTTCAAAAATTGCAACTAATTTTTTAAACATGAATATTTTATAAATATTCTCTACACGTGAACGCTATTCGGCTGATTCTGTATGTTGTAAATTTTTAACTCCATTGGAACATGCGTTCATACGCTCATTTTGACATTTTTAGTTTAATTATTTTTTAGTGATACTCTTAAATTTTGTTTATTTACCGTGTTACTGAAAGGAACAAAAATGTTGCGGAAATGACAATTTTCTGAAATTAATTCTAATTAGTTTACATTTTTTAATAATATTTATAAAACCCATGTAAAACTAACCTTACTTGTTGTTTTTTTTTGGTTTTACCTTTAAACTTTAAATAATTCACAAATAAAAAATACACACAAAAATAGATCGAAGACCAAAATTATGAGGTTATGTAGACAAATAGGTATTCTTGTTTTATTTAATTAGCATTTAAAAAACAATGTTGCCAAATATAAACTTGACATTCATTTCAATAATCTTTAATCAAGTGTCGATACTGCATACCAATTTATTCCAATATTGAAACGAAAATCAATGTTTATTGAAATAATTTCAACATTGACTTTAAAGTCAATGTACTTACTGCATAGGGCTGATTATTTGCTTGCTACGGTTAATGAAGCATATATACTTACCACTAAAAATCAGTACTGTACTTCTCAAAAATGTAAATAGCTTCTAGTGTGATATTGTTCTAACATTGCATATGATTATCTATTATGCAACATGTTTTACTTAGATGGTAAAATTCGTCCATAGATTATAAAGTCCAATACTAATGATGGGTTGTGCGAAATAAGAATTTTCTATTATTCTATTGCGTAATATTTCATTTTTAGAAACTCAAGTACACAGGAAATAATAAAATTCGTTAAATGATTTCAAGTTAATTTGTTGGTTTTGTCGACAAAGTTATCCCAACGACACCGTCTGGCCAATGCCAAATGAGATTTCGAGGTTCCAAAAGGTAATTATCCATCGGCTTCCGTTTAATTTCTGACTGTGGCTCAAGGCAAGCGAAACTTCCCTTCCTGAGCAAACACACACTGTATAGGAACTCGTCGCAGCCACTGTTTACACTTCGAGGGCCAACTTGGATTATTCTGGGTGTAATGTAAGGGTTGAAGGACGTGTTAAGTGTAAAGTAAATCATCAAAGTGACCGAAAAATAACAAAATCTCACTGTCTTGTGAAAATATGCAGTAAGTCTAATAAATATACCATCATGAAATGGTTCGGTGTTTCTCAATTATCAATAAAGTACAAACTTATATAAGTAAATAATGAGCCTAATGAATAAAAATTAAGCAATTACTTGAAGCAATTACTTTCTAGTAAAAACAATTGCTTGACTAGCAAATGCTATAAAAAGCAATTGCTAGATCTGGATATGAATAAAACTTTAGGGCAATTGCTGTTTTTCTTACACCTCTGTATAGCAAATGTTTATTCAACACAAGTTCAGACGTGGCTTATCCACTTGATCAGATTATAGATTTCATGTTCAGTTTGGTGCCTAATTTGCAAAAGAGTTGACGTAAATACAATAACGTTGGTCTATTTATTTAGTACAATAGTAATCTGTTACGTTTTTGTGGAAATAGGAAACTTATATTTATTTTGTGATATGGCAGATTTCAGTGAAAATGACTAAAGTGATAGTAGTGATGAAGTGAAGAAATTAAAGGCAAGCAATTGATATTCGTTCACAAATTGAAGGAACATAAATAAATCTCTCTTACCACAACCGTTTAGCTTCTACAACAGCTTAAGCACTTGTAGGAAATTTAATAAAATATTGGCCTTCTCCAAAACTGCATCCATTACAGAAGTGTATGTTTTACAGACTGTAGTTTGGTGAACACCGAGTTCTTCACCTACGGAATTTTGAAAGCTCGGATCCGACAATTTCCACAGAAAAACTTTAATCTTATTTAAAGGCGACAGTGCACCTTTTACCAGTATCAGTCAAAAAATAATTTGCCGACCACTCAACATTGTTGCAGTCAAATCGATATAAGTTTCTAAAATCATCATATCTGCAATTATTTTTACGTACACTGTAGATTTTTCTTTTACGGGTGTTCATATCGCTTGCTGAGAACCATAGTGGCGAAACTGCAAAAATTCCAAAAATGAGAAAGACTACTAAAATATTCTAAATTACGCCCTTTTTTAAGTATAATATCGGCGAAACGATAACTCTATAACTATTCAAGAGAGGGCACCACCAGTCGTTATGGCAGTGCAGAAAATGGTGCAGAATGGTCAACAAACTGCGCGCAAGAGCGGCGAATCCAGTGTTATGTCAAGTGTTCGAGTGAAACGTTAGCCGTTTTTTATTTGAAGTGGCGAAACAGATGATTCGTCGTTGTTGCATAAAAATGCAACAGTTTCGATATGTTATTGTCATTAATGAGACGAAAACCAGGAAATCGGCTTTAAAAATCGTGAAGGGTTTTGAATTATTGCCCGCTTATTCGCAAACCATCCCCATTGGAAAAAAAAATTCGACGACCTCCAATCTCTTGTCAAAAACAGATCCATTCCCCGCGTTCATGCACCATTCTACGAAAATCTGAATCACGACAAAAACTAAAATTCTGGGTATGTCCCTACTAGTCTATTTTTTAGACCAGACGATCCGACAAGGCGTTATTGGCCTCAATTTTGCCCATTAGTTTTATAAGAGACTTATTGTTTATAAATTAATATTTTTTGGAGTTTAATAAATAATAATTTTGATTATTTTGTTTTTATTCCCTACCTAAGTCACTGTTGAACTAAAATGTGGGACAAAAATACGCTATATTTGTGCCACAATGGCGAAAGAACATACTCAAAATTTCGCTCATCCACTTTTGTACTTTCACATTGATAAATATAGTTAGAGCACAAAAAAACAAGCTTTAAAAATCAATTTTGTTTTTACAAAGTTCTATTTAAAGCCTAGTATTCTTCTTCCAATTATAATCAAAACTTTATAGGCGATTATCTCGAAAGCACTTATTTCCACTTTCGCCACTATGGTTCTCAGCAAGCGATATATTCAGCCATAATTGAAGACAGAAATTAAGAGCAACGCACGTGTATTTATGCCGCGGAGAACTGAAGTCGACTGCTACCCTACCAAGCAAATGATGCAGGGGTCGACCTACCTTAAAAAGTTGAGAGTAATTGCTACACTAGTAAAAGCAATTCCTTAATTTATTCAGCACATTTTAAGCAAACGATAGCAACTGCTTCTATTTTTTAAGAAAAAGCATTGACTGGAAGCAATTTCTGCACTTTTAAGCAATTGCTGGACGCAAAAGTAATTTCTTTAGTTTTTATTCATTGGCTTTCAAGAAATTACTTCGATTTTATAGGAAAAAGCAATTCCTACATTTTTATTCATTAGGCTCTTTAACTTAAAAGTAACAGATAGTTCTATAGCTCTGTACAAATAAAAAATTGTATAATAGTAATTAATGGTTAGACAGCTATAAAGACTTTTTATATTAAGATGAGAAAACCCCATTATTTACCTCATTTGTCTAATGAGAAATAGTTCATTATTAACATAGATTAATAATGAAGATTTTTTATTTTTTTAAAGAAACTCACTAAAACTTTATTGATTTAACGAAGGAAACATGGAAAATAAACTCTAGAAAACGTCCTAAGATAACGGAAATTATCAAAAACTATGAAAATCATTTAAACTAGTTGATTGTACAGTTATTACATACAAGCCATGAGCACTGTTGCATTTCCACTATTAATAGAATTACCATTACTTATTATAGGTAAATTTACTTCAGTAATATGAATATTTTTGATGGTTTGTAAACGTCCATTAACACTTGATACTAAGTCATTAATCTGCAAATAAAACATTATATATATTTGTATTCAGCGTATTTTTTATTGCTATCGCCTAGCGCTTTCGGCCCATTATAAGGCCATCATCAGGGCTTAGGTTCTAAAAGAAACACACAAAAAGAGTAAAAACAGCTAGAACAAACTACATGAGACTACTTACTCAAATTATGTCCAGGAGACAAGAAACATATTAAGAGAAATTCGAAAAATTTTTAAACAAATTTTTCTGGTAGTGGTTTCCAATTGTAAACAACACCTGACTGACTGATATTTGCATTTGACACATGGACACAAAGTGGCGAGGGACATCTCAGATAAAAACGTAGTTAATATACACAAAATGACGAATAATATAAAACATAAAGGTGGTATAAAAACTTTAAATAAGTCATAATGAATAAAATTGTATAAAAAGGTAGGTAACTCCGTCAATTGTTTAAAATAAAAAGAAATTAATTTAATTTAAAGAGGATTTTTAAATTATGATATCTGTATTCTGCAAAACCGTCCTATTGTTAATAAAATGGGAGGAGTCAAAAGTCCACAAGCGTAGGTTAAGGTAAACAATAAATTCTTATTGCTGAAAGAGTCTAAAAATTGGATTTCGGTTGTTAGTTTCATTAAGTCTTAAATTCAGACATGAATCTGGATATTTAATTGAATGTCTATGGATTTCAAGGTCCTCGAGATAGTCCAACTCTCTGAAGTTTTTATGATCAAATTGGTGTAAAAGTTTGCTGTTAGAAGTTGGTGAGAAACTATGATTATTAAATTTGAGGTGTTGTCCAAATACAGACGTACCTGGTCGGTTGACATGTTCTTTTATTCTTGTTCCCAGTTTTCTTACGGTTTTTCCAATGTATAGAGCTGGGCAACTACCACATGATAATTTGTAAACTCCGCTTTTTTCAAGATGTGAAACGCTTTCTTTATTTCTTACTAAATGAGATTGAAGATTGTTTTTTGTTTTAAAGGAGATTGTTGTATCTTTTACATTTTTATTAAGTACTTTGGCTATCTGAGTGGAAATTGGACCTTTGTAAGATAAAGAAATGTATTTTTTGTGTAAGTTATTTTGCGGAGGGTTGAATGTAGTTCGTTGATCTTTTTTTAATTGTATTTTATTTTTAGTCCTATCAACAATTTCATGTGAATAGCCGTTGTTAATTGCTATTTGTTTAATGGTATTCAATTCTTCGTCGAGGTCATTCTGTGACATAGGGACGTTAAGAGATCTGTTGATATAGCAGTTAAGGGCAGCCATTTTGTGATTAAAGGGGTGGTTTGAGTTAGAAGGAATCATGTGATCAGTTTGTGTATCTTTTCTGTAGATTTTAAAATGTAATTTGCTGTTTGATTTGTGAATATTTAGGTCTAAGAAGTTGATATTGTTATTTTCTTCTATTTCAACTGTAAATTGAATGTGATTATGTAATGTGTTGAGAAAATTGAGGATTTGATCAACATTGGATTTGTTACCGGGAACTATAGTAAAACAGTCGTCTACATACCGATGCCAAGTAAGTAGTTTTTTGTCTTCAATTAATTTAGATATATGTGCAACTTCCAGTTTATTAAGGAAAAAATCTGCTAATAATGGAGACAGAGGGTTGCCCATTGCTAGGCCTGAAGGTTGTGAATAGAATTTGCCCTTAAATACGAAGAAGTCTTGTGATAAACAGAATTTCAACATTGTCAAAATATTGGTTCTATCATCACGAGAAACGTTGTTTGATGATAATAACTCGGAGATTATAGGGATAGTCTCCGATTTAGGGATTGATGTGAAAAGGTTTGTCACATCGAATGAAACTAAGAGGGAGCCCTCTGGAACTATTAAATTTTCTAGTTTATTGATTAGTTGATGAGAATTTTGAACTGTATATTAAGGACAACCAATTGTTATTAGGTTAGTTAATAAATTATTTAGGAAACTGGATATATTGGATTATTTATACTTAAAACACAATGTTTTCTTCTTTTAGAAAAACACTTACATAATCAGTCTAGAATACCCAATACCTACAATAAAACTATCAAAGGTTTAAAAGATAAGTTCAACTCTGAAGGACTAATGATTTCTAAAGCTGATAAGGGTAACTGTATAGTTGTCATGTATGAGATTGATTACATCAACAAGGTTGAAGAATTTCTTACCAATAACAACTTCAAAATTTTAGACAACAACCCATTACCCAAATTTATTAAAACCACAAAAACTTATATTGATATGTGCCAGGACTTATTCTGCAAATACAAAAAGAACCTCAGATCACTAGTTCCTAGCAATCCTTCTATGCCCAGACTATATGGGCTTCCAAAAATACACAAGACAGGCATCCCCATCCGACCAGTTGTCAGCTTCATCAATACCCCTACTGCCAATATATCCAGTTTCCTAAATAATTTATTAACTAACCTAATAACAATTGGTTGTCCTCAATATACAGTTAAAAATTCTCATCAACTAATCAATAAACTAGAAAATTTAATAGTTCCAGAGGGCTCCCTCTTAGTTTCATTCGATGTGACAAACCTTTTCACATCAATCCCTAAATCGGAGACTATCCCTATAATCTCCGAGTTATTATCATCAAACAACGTTTCTCGTGATGATAGAACCAATATTTTGACAATGTTGAAATTCTGTTTATCACAAGACTTCTTCGTATTTAAGGGCAAATTCTATTCACAACCTTCAGGCCTAGCAATGGGCAACCCTCTGTCTCCATTATTGGCAGATTTTTTCCTTAATAAACTGGAAGTTGCACATATATCTAAATTAATTGAAGACAAAAAACTACTTACTTGGCATCGGTATGTAGACGACTGTTTTACTATAGTTCCCGGTAACAAATCCAATGTTGATCAAATCCTCAATTTTCTCAACACATTACATAATCACATTCAATTTACAGTTGAAATAGAAGAAAATAACAATATCAACTTCTTAGACCTAAATATTCACAAATCAAACAGCAAATTACATTTTAAAATCTACAGAAAAGATACACAAACTGATCACATGATTCCTTCTAACTCAAACCACCCCTTTAATCACAAAATGGCTGCCCTTAACTGCTATATCAACAGATCTCTTAACGTCCCTATGTCACAGAATGACCTCGACGAAGAATTGAATACCATTAAACAAATAGCAATTAACAACGGCTATTCACATGAAATTGTTGATAGGACTAAAAATAAAATACAATTAAAAAAAGATCAACGAACTGCATTCAACCCTCCGCAAAATAACTTACACAAAAAATACATTTCTTTATCTTACAAAGGTCCAATTTCCACTCAGATAGCCAAAGTACTTAATAAAAATGTAAAAGATACAACAATCTCCTTTAAAACAAAAAACAATCTTCAATCTCATTTAGTAAGAAATAAAGAAAGCGTTTCACATCTTGAAAAAAGCGGAGTTTACAAATTATCATGTGGTAGTTGCCCAGCTCTATACATTGGAAAAACCGTAAGAAAACTGGGAACAAGAATAAAAGAACATGTCAACCGACCAGGTACGTCTGTATTTGGACAACACCTCAAATTTAATAATCATAGTTTCTCACCAACTTCTAACAGCAAACTTTTACATCAATTTGATCATAAAAACTTCAGAGAGTTGGACTATCTCGAGGACCTTGAAATCCATAGACATTCAATTAAATATCCAGATTCATGTCTGAATTTAAGACTTAATGAAACTAACAACCGAAATCCAATTTTTAGACTCTTTCAGCGATAAGAATTTATTGTTTACCTTAACCTACGCTTGTGGACTTTTGACTCCTCCCATTTTATTAACAATAGGACGGTTTTGCAGAATACAGATATCATAATTTAAAAATCCTCTTTAAATTAAATTAATTTCTTTTTATTTTAAACAATTGACGGAGTTACCTACCTTTTTATACAATTTTATTCATTATGACTTATTTAAAGTTTTTATACCACCTTTATGTTTTATATTATTCGTCATTTTGTGTATATTAACTACGTTTTTATCTGAGATGTCCCTCGCCACTTTGTGTCCATGTGTCAAATGCAAATATCAGTCAGTCAGGTGTTGTTTACAATTGGAAACCACTACCAGAAAAATTTGTTTAAAAATTTTTCGAATTTCTCTTAATATGTTTCTTGTCTCCTGGACATAATTTGACGAGTAAGTAGTCTCATGTAGTTTGTTCTAGCTGTTTTTACTCTTTTTGTGTGTTTCTTTTAGAACCTAAGCCCTGATGATGGCCTTATAATGGGCCGAAAGCGCTAGGCGATAGCAATAAAAAATACGCTGAATACAAATATATATAATGTTTCATTTGTTAAAATACGGCGTACAACCGACTCTCCTTTTCATATTAATCTGCAAGTTTTCTGCCAGGCCAGCTTGACGCTCAAAAGAAGTGGTGGGTATACTTAAATTTTCATTGGATTGGATGGGTTTTTGTACTAGTGGCTATTCTCTTCTTGTCCGCTATCGATTTCTCAATATACCCTTCGGCTACTGTCGCCGACTTCCATCCACCGTGCCTTAGTAGTAACAGTGTAACACATAGGATGTTATAATTTCAGAAATTGAGCCACAAATAATGATACTTTACTAATACTATTGTGCCCAATATTTTGTCTATGATGCTTACCTTTGCGGTATAAAATAAATAGTTTTCTAATATCAGTCGGCCGGTAAGCCAAGTATTTTAACGACGTTAATTCATTGCGGTTCGACAATAACAAATTTCCTGATGATTTTTTTAGTTAGGAATACTTATCACAATAATCCCATCTCGGATGTCCACATCATCAAGGACCATATTGCAAAGTTCGTCTGTTCTACAAGCATCGGCTATGCCAATTATCACAATAGCCTATAACCTCACACGTGATTTTTTAGGTATATAGGCAACATTTTTATTTTTCAAAAATGCCACTACTTTAAAATACTTTGAAATATCGATATTTTCTTTCAGTGAAAGAGTTGATTTCAACATTGACTAGCTTGCCCACAACGTTGATATCTTATCGTGTTCCGATTTTTCCTTAAAATAGGCCAGCATGACATTTTCAGTAATTTTAACGACTTTTTTCTTCAAACCATTTGTTTAATTGATTGTATGCTTTCACCGAAAGTTTAGTATATACAGTGATGGGCTAAAATATGGAACAAATTCATTTAAAAATCAGGTATTCATTTTTTGAAAAAACGCTCGGACACGTCGATTATAATTCTTTCTTCCGGATTTTTTGCCTCAAAAAGAAATTATACCGGGTGTGTCAAAAAGTAGATGTAGCAAAATTTTTTTGTTTTTTAAATAGAACCCCCCTATTTTTACTTATTACCCTAATTCTACGTCAAATTCATGTAGCATACTCTATCCTTATCTCTAACGGTTTTAGAGAAAAATTACATCATAAAAAAAAATCTTTAAAAAAAGGTACATGTACCTACTTAAAGGTAAACAGGTAAATTTAAATGAATTGTTACTACGATAGCAAGTCATGTGTCAATCAAAAATTAGTTTAGGTAGAATTTTGAAAAATGGTGATCATGGTGCATTTAAATGAAACACAAAGAATCGAAATTTTAATTTTAATTGGATGTGGAGACAAAACAAGAAGTCAAGAAGAAGTTTGTAACTTGTTTAACGCTAAGTATCCAGAACGGCCGATTACAAGATCTACAGTAAGTAAAATTGAGAAGAAATTCAGGGAAACAGGGAATGTAGAGGATCGTCTACGGCCAGGTCGTCCAAAAATTAGTGAAAACTCACAATTGAACATTTTGTTAGAGGTTGAAGATAATCCTCATAGTGCATCCACTGAAGTAGCCCTTAATAATGATGTTAGCCGACGATCTGTGTTGCGGGTATTGAAACAAGAAAAGTACCATCCGTACAAAATTAGGTTGCTGCACGAGCTAAACGAAGATGATCCCGACCGCCGACTACAGTTTTGTGAAACTATGATGGAAATTTGCAACTTAAATCTATTTTTCCATCGCAACATTCTTTTTAGCGATGAAGCCACGTTTTGTTTGAATGGTTCAGTAAACAGACAAAATTTTCGGTATTGGAGTACAAATAATCCATGTTGGATGAGAGAACAGCACACACAATACCCACAAAAAGTAAATGTTTGGGCAGGGATATTAAATGATAGAATTATTGGACCTTTTTTCTTCGATGGAAATCTTACAGGAGACCGGTATTTACAATTTCTTCAAAATGAATTAATTCCCACACTAGCAGCGGATTTTCCAAATACGAATCAGCCTCATCTACCAGAAGCGTCTATTTGGTTTCAGCAGGATGGTGCTCCGCCTCATTTTGCTCGACAAGTACGAGAGTATTTGAATACTGTATTTCCCGAACGATGGATAGGTAGAAGAGGACCCATAGAATGGCCTGCAAGATCTCCCGATCTTACACCCATGGATTTCTTTCTTTGGGGTTATTTGAAATCAAAAGTGTATAAGGATAAACCACAAAATTTGGAAGACTTAAAATTTAAAATTAGATATGAAATTAGACAAATTAATGAAAATACTGTAAATAATGTTTTAGAAGGGTTTTTAAGTAGATTAGCATATTGTCAAGAAGTTAATGGTTTGCATTTTCAACACTTAATAAACTAATTTTTTAACCCTTTCTTAAAGCATTTTTTTTATGATGTAATTTTTCTCTAAAACCGTTAGAGATAAGGATAGAGTATGCTACATGAATTATGCGCAGAATTTGACGTAGAATTAGGGTAATAAGTAAAAATAGGGGGTTTCTATTTAAAAAAACAAAAAAATTTTGCTACATCTACTTTTTGACACACCCGGTATAATTTCTTTTTGAGGCAAAAAATCCGGAAGAAAGAATTATAATCGACGTGTCCGAGCGTTTTTTCAAAAAATGAATACCTGATTTTTAAATGAATTTGTTCCATATTTTAGCCCATCACTGTATACCTCGGTTGAGAAGACCATTATTGACCTCGCACATTACATCCCCCGTTATAGAAGTGCTCGGCCAATAATGGCTCACTTCTCACCCTAGGTATATAATATACTATTACAGAAGAGGTCTTTGGACAGCTCCTGTTATTGCCCGGGCTTCGAATTGAAATCACGAGGAGTGACAATATGATTTTGATAAATTCTCGTATGTTGTCTCTCACATTCCTGACCGCTTTACCTCAAATTATGAAAAGGGATCTTTTTATATTCGTTGTACTCACCATTAAACTTAAATAATAAACACCAAGAAAAACTGAAATATATAAAATCCAAAAGTAAAATGTTTAAAACACACACTATACAAATTACAGCCATAGAAACACTTAAAAAATGCCAAAATCGGAAGAAAATAATATGACGCAACCTGACGCGAGAGCTTGTTACGGCTCACTGCTGATCTGGGAACCTTAACGACGAAACCTGATCAGCTGTTATTGTCAAAAGTCGTTGTCTTCTGTCGAAACTATTTGTTTTAAGAAAAAGTTAACTCTAGACTCTAGACCATAACATGGCGGAAAGTGTCTAGCGATGGTAGTAATACTAGGAAATTATTCTTTCATCTAAAAAAAATAATTACAAAATGTTACAATAGAGAATAAAAAGGTACAATAGAGAAATTTTACACCCCGTCCCAGAGTGGAGTTTGAGGCCTGAATAAACTAATTTGTATTGTAAAATAAACATAAATATACAAAATCCTTAAAAATTGGGAAAGTTAGTAAAATCCACTCAAAACTTTTCGTTTTCCATTTTTCCAGAGAAAAAAAGTGTACCGGAATTTGGAATTTCCATTTCAGGTCCGATTTTAATTTCAATTTCGACCCAAGCCTGTGTATTACCTAAGTACACATAGGAACGTGTAAAAGTTGTGTGAATATATGGGGGCCTAGGTTTTAAATCCGAAAGAGTATGGCCAAAGTGCTCGTTAAAAAGGGATGAACTTTAAATTGCCAAAGCGAAGTGCCTTTTGGTTGCAAATTTAGAAGTAAAAATTATATTTTATTTTTAATATACTTATTTTTAAATACAATATTAACAAAATTTGTTATTGGTAAATGTATAAATGCAGGGAGGGATTTGTAACTGGAATAAATACAATATTAGGAAGCCTCTTTATTTGGTAAAAAAATACAGAGCTACGAGCTGAGAGTATTTTTAGTTTTGCATCCTTTATTGGTGTCTTCATGAAATTTATGTACTGTATTGAGATAATACGAGAAAGCATAAATTTCGTCCAGTTAGTTACTTTAAAGCCATGCACCTTGAATAATTTTCAAAGTTTTTGATAAAAACGGCGTTCAGATAAAATTCAACTTATTACTTACCGATGAAACAACTAAAGTACAAGGCACACAATAATGATCATTATACATTATGATTTAACTTTTAAAAAAAGAATAAAAAGATGTTAGATGATGTAATGTGTTCAAAAAAATTCTCCGCATCCAGGCCAGCATCATTCCCTTGAAAAGCTACTGGCCACTGTCTTTTGTGGCAAAACAGGAGTTTTTTTTGTTGGATCTTACAAGTTTTTAGGGAAATAAATAGATCGCATTAAGAGCTAGATCTCAAAGTAATGTCGATAATATTTTTGTACCTAAATTAATTTATTTTATCAAAATTATTCAACTTCCGAAATGTTTCCAGATATTTTTCAATTAACTTTTAAAATTCGTTAAAAATTCCGACCGTTTCTCTCGCAGCAGCCAACTTTTTGTCATCTGGCGAAAACATAAAAGATTAATGATATTTCTCGGATATTTGTCATCTTTTCCAGCGCCATTTTCTTATGAATCTTTACTTAAAAATTCCATCTTATTACGCGACAAATTATTTTTGCCTAATCGAGATTTTAAGCTAATGGGTTGACTTTGCTTTTTATTTGTTTCTGTAATTTGCGCGAAAAACAAGAATTTTTAGGTTTGTTTGCTAAATTATTAGTAGATACAACTATATAGCCGGTTAAAATATTTAGTTTTATGGCATATAAGACATTTCTCTCTTCAACTATAACAATAATTATTCATTTGAACAAAATTAATGGTTAAGGTGGGAGTATAAACATGCTTGTCAACCTATAACCTATTTCACGTAGATTAATTTATTTTTTATAAGTTTTTATTTTTTCCTACGACCACCTATGAAAATGAGAAATAAAGCCAGTTTAACTTGGCTAGAAAGTCCTTTATATCATACGCGTGTTGAAATATTTTCTTTCAATACGTGTGTTGAAATATAAAACAGCTGATGGCCGATGAATTTGACAGCAAAACTATTTAATAAAATAACAAACTTACGGGACCCGTGGAGCGAATTGTGGTGTTGGGTGGGGTAAAGTACACTAGGACATTAGGTACTGCAATTATAAAAGATCCTTTTTTTCGTTATTTTTGGAAACCTAAGAGTATCTATGATAAAAATAATAATATATCAAAAAGGGAAAATATGTCAGGAAATCCACCAAACATGTGAACATTGTCAACTGAGTTAAACCACAGAAAAAAAGGGGCAGCTATAGAGCAGAAATAGAATACCCAGGAAATACCGATTTATAATTTTACAATTATCTCGGATAAAAATATCCATACCATGTTTAAGGATATGGGACAAGGGGTTGTGCTTTAAGTAAGTAAATTTATTTTAGCAATATTCAAAACAAATCGAATATAGATAGAACTTTTATAATTAACAAGCTATCGATATTTAACTCCATCTCTATCTTTCTATAATGTTAAGGTTATGTTTTAGTTTTGTGTTTTGTTGTTTTTGAATGTATATTTAGTAGAGTTGTGTAGTTCGCGAACGAACTAGTTCAATCAGTAGATTCAATCAGTAATTACTGAGAGATTGAAACAAGGCGAACTAAAGTCTAAACGGAATGAACTACGCAAGCGAGAGCGAGACGACCGAGATTATAGGTTTTGTCAGCTGACCGACCGATGCATGCCGCGATGATTTCGGACTATTTCGGTATGGAAATGAATAAAAAATATTGTCGGTGTCTACTGTATTTTTTGTTAATTTAATATATAATTTAAATTTTAAAATATTTCTTTTACTTCACTACGCCAGTATAAATCAGTGAACTAAATGAACTAAACGAACTAGTCTTTTGAACTATTCACTTTATTGAACAAGAACGAAAGATTGAAATCGGCAAAATGAACTAAACTTCCCAGCACTAATATTTAGGTATATTATTGTTTTATTTAAAGAATGCAAGCAGCTAAAAAATCAGAAAGGGAATTTATTCACTGTACATAGATAGTAGGTATGATGTGCGTAAGCAAATAGGAGAAAAAGTTATTCTTTTTATTTAAATCTAGGTAAGTTAAAATGTGTAAGTGGACATTGTTTTTATTTTTTTTAACTCTAGAGTTGAAATAAATTTTTCAACTCTAGTGTTGAAAAAAATTTATGTAACACAATGGTGATACCTACAAACTATTAAAAACAAATCAAACTCTTTTTAATTATTTTGTATGGTCGTAGGAAAAATTGTGTACATTACTCGTGTGAAAGTGAATTTCTCACACTCGGAGAATTTCCGCACTCGGCTAACGCCTCGTGCTAAATACCTCCTCGTTTGGGAAGTGCCACTTTCAACACTTGTTATGTAATATACTTTTGTTTCAAACGAAACTCTATTTTGAGTGAAAGTGATTTAAAACCAGCCTTGCTTTATTGGCCGTCAGGATGATAATTCACGAAAAGCATTGTGTCTCTTTACCCTCCTAGAACCATTCTCTAATGATCTGAGGAAGTGAGCAGCCTGCAACTGGGTCGACTTACTAAGTTTTTTAACAGCAGTGGCTTGTTTGAATGAGCTGTCAAGATTCTCCTACGATGGCGCTAACCATCAGGAAGCATGATGCAAATGTGTGGTACCACAACGGTCCTTATACGACTACGTGCGACTCTTTGGACAATGCCAGAGGTCTACCACTCTAACCCAACCTAACCTACCCTCCTAGATGTACGTGCCGCCACTGATGGTTGTCAAGCTATTTTCTCGTCAAACTAAACAGATTTACATGCATCATTTTCTGTATGTTCGCGCCATAATAACATTGACATTTTTAAAACAAACACCCAACATTAATTTAATCATAACCACAATCGAGCGATATTTCGCGACACACACACGAGGACGTGTAACCACCCCCACGGCCGCAAAGCATACACACACAGTCCCCACGCGTACACGGCACCTCCGTTACGTGCGTTTTACATGTTGTTTTAATTACACGGTATAATGTAACAAGTAACGGACGCTTATATGACATTATCGACTCTATCTGCATTTCCGCTTGTTTAAGTAGTTTGCATACATAATTTAAAATTGTGTTTTATGCAGTTACTTGTTAACGAATCATTTAACGCGTTAATTTTTTTGAGCATGCCATTGTGATCATAATATGAGATTTGGAAATTTTTAGCACTGTTCGGTATTTTCTACTCGCTACCACTAACATATTTATTTCTCTAGTTCTCTATTCTTATTTGTAGTTATTTTGTTTTTTTGTAACGTTACAGAGTTGTATGTTTTCATAATTAATAAAAAAATAGAGTTACATAATTGTATGTGTTTTTTCTAGTGCCCAAAATATAGAAAAAACAATGTATATGTGCATATTTTTTCTAAAAAACCGTAATAATTATAATAAAACTAACTAAGTACAAATTTTCTTAAGTGTAGGTCTGTCTATAGCACTGTAACAAAAAGCCAATTTTTCATAACGCTTTTTCTCAAAACTTGGTTTACTGTACATACCACAGTATAACTCTAAGGTGACGATATGTCAAAATAAACACAATAAGGAAACAAATAATTCGAATTAGCTGCAGGTTGTTAAATAGAGGAAATGAATGAAATGAAGACGAAATAATTACGCCATAATGCATTTGTCACAAGTGTACTTTCTATAAGTCATGATTTATTTTTCACTTAGTTATTGCAAAGAGACACAAAAAGCATTGACGAAATATATTTTTTCTACGATCGTGCAAAAAGTTACTATTTTTTGCACTATCTACTGTGCCAAAAGTTTAACTTTTTTGCACTAGTGTAAAAAGGTACATACTTTTTGCAGTAATACTTTGATACTCTATTGATTAGAAGTTTAATCTAGACCTCCACGAGCAAAAACGAGAACGAAATTCAAAAAATTACTGTACATGAACTTTGTCCATCAGTTACCATAGTAAATTGCTCTAACTGCGATATTAAAATTGAAATTAACTTAAAAAAAGGAAATACCTAACTAGTTGTATAAAAATAACGTTAGTTTAAACTGTTCATGTTATTGTTAAGAATTAGTTAGTAATATTTCTTGTATTGTAAAATATTATTCAATAAAACTGGAACAAAAAAAAAAATTCTATCGTAGAAAGAAAGTTGTGTGCAACACGTGCACAAAGCATATTTGTTGCACTAAGCATGATTGCAGCTCTCGACGTCGTCTCGAGCTGCAAACTTTATGCATCATGCAACGAAGATATACTTTTTGCACTAATTAAACAAATAACTATTATGATATAATTAAGTAATTTAGCTTTGTATTTAAAATGTGGTGTCAATTTATTTGCTTTACAGAAAAAAAATATTTTGCAAATAAGTAAAATCTAAATTATTATTCAAAATTTTACTTATTTTTTTTAACTGAATTGTCTAGTAAAATGGAAATAATGGGACAGCTTTACGGATTTTCAAAAAATGAAGGAATATAACTAAAACCAATTTAACAAGATAAAAGTTCATTTGTCAAAATGACTTCCAGAACGCGAGATATTGTTCTGTATTAAAATGGAGTCGAGATACAATTTTTAATATTGGGCTTCCATAATATTTCGAATATTATGCAGTTATAATTAATACATACATTATCTAAACAGAAAAGCTGTTTCAATAATGTATCGAAATTAACGCGAAACAAACGTAGCTACAGTTAAATCGACTTACATAACCTAAAACAAGAAAAACTTACAGAAATATTTGATATAAGTTACAACAAATAAGGTAAAACGGTTGAAAAAGTGATTTAAAACAAATAAAATTAAACATATTCAAAAACCAAACTAAAACCAATTTAAAAGTTATAATTATTATGGGTAAATATTAAACCCCTGTCTTCCTGCTTAAAAATTATAGGTTATTGTTATTATAATTTGTTTCGTTCTACCGGGCAGCCAGTGAGTGTGAGTGTATGTTAGGTTAGGTTAGGTTAGAGTGGCAGACCTCTGGAATTGACCAAACAGTCACACGTAGTCCTATAGGACCGTTGTGATACCACACATGTTCCGCGGAACCTATTGCATCAGCTTCCTGATGGTTAACACGATCGTAGAAGAATCTTGACAGCTCATTCAAACCAGCCACTGCTGTTAATAAACTTAGTAAGTCGATCCAGTTGCAGGCTGCTCACTTCCTCCAGATCATTAAAAAATGGTTCACCCAGTGCATTGAACCTTCTTCTCGCGAGACCGGGGCATTCACGCAAGAAATGCTGAATACTTTCCTTCTCTTCCTCATCTCTGCAACTTCTGCAGAAGTCGTTAGTTGGTATTCGCATACGTTCAGCGTGTCTACCGAACAAGCAATGTCCGGTGATTACGGCAGTGATGTTTCTTAGGTCCTTCCGACTGTGCTGTAATAGCGCTGCGGTTTTCCTGTTATCAAGTAGGGGCCACAATTGCCTGGAGATGCTACAAGTTGTAAGTCCTGTCCATCTGCTTTGCGCAAGTTGTTTAGCTGCTCGATCTATCTCTTCTTTGACTGATCCCAGGGGTCTAGCCACAGTATTCTCTGCTAGTTCGACAGACATGCTTGCGCCCTCCCTGGCGAGCGCATCAGCAGTCTCGTTGCCATATATGTTGCTGTGTCCAGGAACCCAACACAAGGTGATTCGATGTTGAGCACCAAGTGTGCAGAGATTGTTGCGACAGCGCCTTACTAATTTTGACTTAGTGCTGCTGGAGCAAATTGCCTTTGTTGTTGCTTGACTGTCTATATAGATAGCTATAGACGCAGGTCCTCTCAAGCCAGGGTGATCCCGCAGGGTACTGACTGCTTTATCGACTGCAAAAATTTCTGCCTGGAAAATGCAGTCGTGAGTGTATGTTGCTAAAAGTTTCGAAAATTAGTTTCTTCGCAAGTTTCGTGAATAATTGGACACCATTCTTTAGCAAATATTTCAAAGCAGAAAAATACCAATTTGTTTCGATCCACTTAAATAGAACGCATGCGTCTTACATATCTTCACAATTTTATTCGAAAAAGTTTCGAAAAATATTTATTCCCGTGTGTGTTGAACGTATCGACACTGTGGTTTGTAAAATGTTTCGAAACGAACAGTTCAAATATGTGTCAAGTAACAAAATTTAAAAATGTGTCGAAAATCTTTCGGAACACATTTGTCTCGACACAATTTTGGTATTGGAATAGAAAATGTTTCGAAATTTGAAACGTTTACAAAGAACTTGTGTCTAGATATGCTACTTGGGCACATAGCATTTTTATGATCCACTTTATCGTGTGTATAAAAAATGCATTTCCAAAAAATTAATTTGACTGGTCCGAGCGATTCTTGATTAAATGGGCGGCATTCTACAGTGTGACCAGTAAAGTCCGCATCACATGGGATTTTTTTTATTAGTAGCTTTATTCAAAATTTGACTTTGGCATCAAGTTCTGCTGCGATCGAAATGAAAATTAAGCAAGAAAATAGTTTCAGTATTCACCTGAAGACGACTGGAGATACTTACCAGTTGAAACGTTGTGATATGAAAAACTAAAGGCAATGGAAGTCCAAAACACATATATTACTCAAGAAAATAGTTGTCACGTGATTCGCATTATCTGTCAAATTTTAATTTTTTCAAAAAATAATTCAAAAGTGGGGTTGTTTCTGAAAGTATCGAAAAAAGTTATTAAAAAAGGTTTTTTTATGCAGTTTCTAGCCCACATGCAAAATTTTATCTGCATAAGATAATTTTGATTTTTTACCCATATTTTGTAAATTTCACCACTTTTGCAAAATAAGACTCAACGCAACCTACATAAAACTTCTTAGTTTTGACAAGGCTTTATTTCAGATACATTTTCTTTAAAGTAGCGCCATATTAAATGTGTGTTTTTCTACATACTACGTATTTAATTTTTAAGAATTTTACTAGGACCTTTTAAAATATTATTTGATAATTATCTTAACATAGTATAAAACAAAGTCGCTGTTTTTCTACAAAATTAAAATTGGGCTATTAAAATTTGGTCGCATGTGATGCAAAGTTTATTTGTTTTTGACCCTGTATAAGGTAACTTCATAAAATGAGTATTTTTGAAAACGTAGTTTGTGTCTGAAAGTAATACACCTTTTTATGAAGACAACAAAAGAACACAGTGTCATCAGTAAAGTGTTCATTAAGTGGAAAATAAATTTTAGTGGTAGGTAAAAAATCAAAATTATCTTTTGCAGCTGAAATTTTGCATGTGGGCTAGAAACAGCATTTAAAAAAGATTTTCTAATAACTTTTTTCGATATTTTCAGAAATAGCCCCACTTTTGAATTATTTTTCAAAAAAAATTAAAATTTGACAGATAATGCGAATCACGTGACTAATTTTTTTTTTTGCTTAATTTTCATCTCGATCGAAGCAGAACTTGATGCCAAAGTCAAATTTCGAATAAAGCTATTAATAAAAAAAATCCCTTATGATGCGGACTTCACTGGTCACACTGTATATAAAAGGCCGATCAATCTTTTATCATAACGCTGTATTTATTGTAAAATCGTGTAATTTCATTTTTGGTGTTGCATTCCTCGTAAATCCTTGAAAACTATTTACGACATTTACGTTGCAAAAAGTAAATTTCGTTTTCGAAATCCTATTAACCTGCCGGTCGGATCAGATGATTCAATTCTGTCGAGTTGATCATTAACCAAATTGAAACGGTCAACGGACGCAACAAACTGCACATATTCGGGACAATTATTTAACAAAGACGAGTTAATGGGTCATTTGAATACCTCGTTAGAAAGTCGCTGGGAGGTTTCGCAACGTGGGATGATATTCTTGACCTTCCCAGTAGTGTTGGAAGCGCGTTTTTTTTTTTTGGTTGATGAAATCAATTTGGCATATTTTATTTTATAAAATAATACGCCATGTTGTCTGGTGTGATATTATGGTATATTACATAACAAGCGTTATATAAGTGACATTTATTAAACAGAAGTATGTAGTACGAGGCGTCAGCTGAGGGCGGAAATTCTCCGAGTTTGAGAATATCACTTTCACACGAGTAATGTACACCATTTTTTTTACGACCACAACAAATTATTAAAAAGCGTTTGATTGAATTTTAAATGCAACACCTTATATACTATTCAATTTTTGGATTCTTCAGAAAATTTTAGACATCTCTTATGTACAATATCCTATACCTATCAATCAACTGTTTCGAAAATATTAAGTGTTTTCAGATTTATTGCAAAAATTAACAACACACTCAAAAACTAATAAGTGATACTGTTTATTTTTTGATGTAAATGTAAAAAACCAAAAAAAAACGTTAAGGTAGGAGATGTTGAAAGTGATCGCCGCGAACGTCTTGGCAACATCCTAATCCTAAAAAGAAATTTCTTCTAATGTTACTGAACATCTCAGGCATGACCAATCTAATCGCAAGCGTTATCCGTCTTCTTAAATCAGCAAAGTCAAGAGGTTTAGTTTTGTATACAATATTTTTGACATAACCCCATAAGAAGAAGTCTAATGGCGTCAGATCAGGGGATCGTGCTGGCCATTCCATCGATTCACGCCTCCCTATCCACCGATTTGGAAATACTCGGTTAAGGTACGCCGGACAATGATTTGGCCGTGCTTAATCTTTTTTGCTGGATCAGAATATAAGTTTGTGAAAGTTGGCTAGACATTATTTTGGAGCAGTGCTAAATAATTATCGCCATTTAAATTGCCATTAATGAAAAAGAAACCTATGATATGATCTCCAACTATTCCTGTTCATACATTAACCTTTTTAGGATATTGCGTATGTTCTTCTCTAATCCAGTGGCTATTTTCCCCAGACCAATAACGGCAATTCTGACGATTAGCATGGCCGTGAAGTGTAAAGGTGCTCTCATCATAGGGATACATTTTATTTTCTTATAATGTTCGAATAATCGATGAATGGCTAACATCGAACATTGGGGCTGTTTTTAGACTAGAATATGTTGGTTTTCCTCAAACTCAAGCATACTATCTAATTTGGTATCATCATTTATTGCATTGGCAGCAACTTTTTTTATCTGCTTTACATGTCCAAGCTGGCGAAACTGCTTGTCTACTTTACTAATTTTCCTTTGAGTTATAGGCGGCAAATTTGGAAATTTTTCATGAAATAAACGAGCAACTTCCATTTGTGTCCGTGTTTTATCTCCATAACCAATCATCTGTAGAATTGTTATTTTGTGCGTTTCTGTTAAATAAACCATTTTTCTGATATGCAGTTAACGAAATTCAAACCACTATAACACTGACAACTACTGCCATGCAGACAGACAACAATTTGCTAAGGTCGGGAGTTGTAAACAGAAGTAAACAAAACTATTTATACCTTTTTTTTAATTTCATATCAGTAAAAACAAACGCTGAAATGCAATAAATCTGATAACACTTAATATTTCCGAAACAGTTCAAGATAGGTATAGGATATTGTTCATAAAATATGTCTAAAATTTAATATTTACAATCCACAAAATTGAATAAAATGCTTTTAAAATAGGAAACTTGGCATTGGCCACTGTTACATGACACACCCTGTATAAAAATTTTTATTAAAAAATGCGCATCTAAAATTACCAATCAGTTTCGAGCGTTTTTTCGGGCACTCCCCCATTATCGAATTTATTCCCTTTGACTGATACACTCTGTATATTGATAGCCTGTTAATTATATAACCTCTACATTTTATTTGGTTTAAACAATGCTTATATTACTATACATATAAATTTAATTATATACAACACATTTTTTTACCGCCCTTATTGCCAAATGTTATTTTTATATGCACTAATGTCCTAGTGTGCTTTACCCCACCCTCGCATCCAGTATCCCAATTCGTTCCACGGGCACGGGTCCCGAAAGTTTGTTATCTTTCAAATGAATACTTTTGCTGCCATATCGGCGTCAGGTGCATTTTTAACACATGTGTTAAAAAATAATTTTTAATGTTATGTAAAGTACGCATAAACCACTCTAAAATTGCATTTGCTGCGGCTGGTCGTTTGGTAACAATTCTTGGACAAAGCTTAGCATATTAGAGTCTACTTAAAAAGCCGTAAAATACCGATCTGTAATTTTACAATTATCTCGGATAAAAATATCCACACAATGTTTAAGGATATGGGACAAGTGAATGTGCTTTATGTAAGTAAATTTCTTTTAGCAATATTCAAAACAAATCGTATATAGATAGAACTTTTATAATAAACAAACTATCGATATTTAACGCCATCTCTATTTTTCTATAATGTTGAGGTTATGTTTTACTTTTGTGTTTTGTTGTTTTTGTATGTATATTTAGGTATATTATTGTTTTATTGAAAGAGTGCAAGCAGCTAAAAAATCTGAAACGACATTTATTCACTGTACATAAATATTAGGTATGATGTGCGTAAGCAAATAGAAGAAAAAGTTATTCTTTTTATTTAAATCTAGGTAAGTGGACATTGTTTTAATTTTTTTCAACTCTAGAGTTGAAATAAACTTTTCAACTCTAGTGTTGAAAAAATGTGTGTAACACAATGGTGATACCTACAAACTATTAAAAACAAATCAAATTTTTTTTAATTATTTTGTATGGTCGTAGGAAAAATTGTGTACCTACATTACTCGTGTGAAAGTGATTTTCTCACACTCGGAGAATTTCCGCACTCGGCTAACGCCTCGTGCTAAATACTTCCTCGTTTGGAAAGTACCACTTTCAACACTTGTTATATAATGTACTATTTCAACTCTAGTGTTGAAAAATTTGATTAACACAATAGTGATACCTACAAACTATTAAAAACAAATCAAACTCTTTTTAATTATTTTGTATGGTCGAAGGAAAAATTGTGTATATTACTCGTGTGAAAGTGATTTTCTCACACTCGGAGAATATGATGCGGACTTTACTGGTCACACTGTATAGATTTTTCTGTACGTGCAAAGATTCTCCAAATATCGATAAATCCCATATGTGACGTTTAATGAGAATAATTAAAACTGGTGCGAATAGTGTTTACGTCGCAGGACGATGATTTGCTACGTTTTCCGTTTTAATTCGCTCGACGATTTCATTTGCTGTTTGTGTTTTCGAACTTCGTCGTGTCCTGTCTGCCTCGATAATTATAATTGATAACCATGTCTAAAAACGCCTTTTTAACATTTGCATTCGAAACAATTGATATTAATAGGAATAAATTATTAAAAAAATTATATCAGTATGGATTAAGGGGAATTGTTTATAAATGGTTTCAAAGTAATTTAAGTAATAGTCAGCAAAAAACAAAAATTGATAACATTTTTTCTAAAAAGGAATTTAATAATATTGAGGTAACACAAGGTAGTATTTTAGATCCATTATTATTTATTCTTTATATAAATGACCAGTAAAGTCCGCATCATATGGGATTTTTTTTTATTAATAGCTTTATTTGAAATTTGACGTTAACATCAAGTTCTGCTTCGATCGAGATGAAAATTAGGCAAAAAATTAATAGTCACGTGATCCGCATTATCAGGGAAATTTTAATTTTTTCCAAAAAATAATTCAAAAGGGTGTTATTTTTTGAAAATATCGAAAAAAGTTAATAGAAAAAGTTTTTTTAAATGCAGTTTCTAGCACACATGCAAAATTTCAGCTGCATAAGATAATTTTGATTTTTTACCAATATTTTGTAAATTGCACCACTTTTGCAAAATAAGACTCAACGCAACCTACATAAAACTTTTTAGTTTTGGCAATGCTTTATTTCAGATACATTTTCTTTAAAGTAGCGCCATATTAAATGTGTGTTTTTCTACATACTACGTATTTAATTTTTAAGAATTTTACGAGGACCTTTTAAAATATTATTTGATAATTATCTTAACATAGTATAAAACAAAGTCGCTCTCGCTGTCTGTCCGTCCGTCCCTACCTATATATGCTTAAATCTTTAAAACTACGCAACGGATTTTGAAGCGGTTTTTTTTTAATAGATAGAGTGATTCAAGGGGAAGGTTTTTATGTGTAACTAGCGACCCGCCCCGGCTTCGCACGGGTGCAATTTCAAAGTGGCATGCCGGGTACTAATATATCGGGATTGTTAGGGTTTGTATTTATACCAGCGGGTTGCAACGCATGCCGAATACACGCTAGTTTGATAATAAAATCATAAAATATGCTAATTCTATTAAACTTTTGGGACTATATATAGAAAATTTAAGTGGGAAAACACATATCGAATATATTAGAAAAAATATATCTCCTTTGATTGGAATTTTATACAAAATTAGACATTATTTACCAATTACACTTTTAAAAAATATTTATTATTCTCTAATTTATTCTAAATTGCAATATTTAATTTCAATATTATGCTTCGTCTAATAATAAAACCTTTAAAAAAATTACAAAAGAAACTTATTAAATGTATATACAAGCTTCCCTTTTTGGAACCCACAATAAATTTATACAAACCACTGGGATATTTAAACTTAGAAAATTTATATAAATTAAAAATACGTGTTATTATTCATTCAATAAACATTCATCAAAAAAAATCAGAAATCATATTTAAAAAAAATAATACTTTACATAATCATCATACCTGACAAACTGAAAATTTTTTGGCAGTAAATATTAGAAGTAATTTCGGTAAACGATCATTATTATACAATGGGATTATGATCTATAATAACCTTCCAAATAAATATAAAAACATAAAAAAATTAGTACTATTTAAAAATCAAACAAAATTGTATTTTTTAACAAAATAAATGATTCCATTTTTTTAAATTGAATAATATTTGACTTTTTTATTAATTTCGTTAATTACATTATATATTTATGTATTTTTATAAAAAATTGTTAATTTTTAAGTTTGTTATTGTTTATAATTTATATTCCCTGTAATGGACTTTTAAAGTTCGTTGGGAATGTTAGGAAAAAATTAAAAAAAATAAAAAATAACTTTTAATCCCCTTATTAGAAAATAATAAAATTTGGTAAGCAAGTCCATCATACAACGATATTCGAAAAAGTCTACTACATTTTGTTGTAATTTTAATAGGGAATTAACATAGGATTTCATATGGCCAGTCTGGCGGTGCACCACTCGGTATACCGTTCCTTAAACGCTCTCCTTGTTATGGAGGCACGAAAGAAAAGTAATCCGGGTTTATTTTACATACGCCGATGAACTCTTAATTATTAATTCCTTTCGCAAATACCTCCATAAACACCAATTACCAGTCTTTATATATGTTTGCGCCAATTCCACTAAACGTTAATAATTAATCCAGTGTAAAATGTCCATTTGATTGCACCCCGGCAAGTTAGCTCAGCTTACAGCCACTGTAAACGAATGGCCGATGTAATTGCGTAACCGATATTATGTGCCGCTTCGTTTGCGGAGAATTCACATAATGGCACTTTGCTGGTGCTGATGTAGTTAGGAAATTATTGTAATACAGATGTTATGTTTTATTATGGTGGCGTTTATTACATTGTAATGTGGCTGAATTGTAATCAGTAGTTCGAGTACCGCCTGAACCAATGACGATCGAGGAAAGATAGGCTACGTATCTTATTGCGTCATGCCAATTGAGCCTAATGAATAAAAATTACGCAATCAGTTGAAGCAATTACTTTTTGGTAAAAGTAATTGCTTGACTAGCAAATGCTATAAGTAAAAGCTATTGCTAGATCTGGATAGGAATACAATTTTGAAGCAATTGCTGTTTTTCTTACACCTCTGTAGCAAATGCTTATTCAACACAAGTTCGGGTGTGGCTTATCCACTTGTTCAGATTATAGATTTCATATTCAGTTTGGTGCCTAATTTGCAAAAGAGTTGCCGTAAATACAACAATGTTGGTATATTTATTTAGTACAATAGTAATATGTTTTTGTGGAAAATAGGAAACTTATATTTGTGATATGGCAGATTTCAGTGAAAATGAGGAAAGTGATAGTAGTGATGAAGAAATTTATTTAAACAAGCAATTGATATTCGTTCACAAATTGAAGGAACATAAATAAATCTCTCTGACCACAACCGTTTAGCTTCCACAACAGCTTCAGCACTTGTAGGAACTTTAATAAAAATATTGGCCTTCTCCAAAACTGCATCCATTACAGAAGTGTGTCTTACAGACAGTAGTTTGGTGAACACCTACAGAATTTTGAAAGCTCGGATCCGACAATTTCCGCTGAAAGACTTTAATCTTATTTAAAGGCGACAATGCACCCCCTCGCCTTTTATCCGTATCAGTCTAAAAATAATTTGCCAACCATTCAACATTTTCGCAGTCAAATCGATATAACTTTCTGAAATCATCATATCTGCAATTTTTACGTAAACTGTAGATTTTTTTTTTACGGACGTTCATATATATTCAGCCATAATTGAAGACACAAATTAAGAGCAACGCACGTGTATGCCGCGAAGAACTAAAGTTGACTGCTACTAAGCAAATGATGCAGGGGTCGACCTACCTTAAAAAATTGAAAGCAATTATTGCTACACTAGAAAAAGCAATTCCTTAATTTATGCATCAAATTTTAAGCAAACGATAGCAATTGCCTCTATTTTTTAAGAAAAAGCATAGACTAGAAGCAATTCTTGGCACTTTAAAGCAATTGCTGGACGCAAAAGCAATTTCTTTAGTTTTTATTCATTGGGTTTTAAGAAATTACTTCGATTTTATAAGAAAAAGCAATCGCTACATTTTTATTCATTAGGCTCAATATCTCACTGTTTATAGACGAGTTTTTATCATATGACAAGTCTATGAGCACTTACTTGTAATTGAAAGAAATAGTTTATGTTCAAAGTGTAGTTGATAGGCTCTTTCATGTGGTCATTTGGTCAGTGACCTCCCAAAAATTTTGGAAAATATGTCAGGAAATAGATATTATATGTTTCATTAAACTAATTTTTTTCGTAACTATAATTAATTTAACTTAAAAATACATCTTATAATATTTTTTCTAATTTTGTCTCGAAAGAGATCTATTACGAACGCGCTAGCGAGTTCGTAATAGATCTATTTCGAACTCCGAATTTTATTATTTAAAGGTTGGCCCTACATGACATGTTTTTTTTTACCGTTTAGCATAGCGTTCTAGATAACTAATATTTTTTAGTTTAAATATGCAAAATACTACACGAACCCACGTATCTATGTTTGGTTGCCTAGATCTACAAATCTGTATGTATTGTTTTAGTTAATTAAAAAACACATATTAAATAATAACTTTATTGACGGAGAACTATTTTGCTTTTGTAGATGCTTTAAGCTATCATTTTCTGCCAAATCCTATCCAAAATTCAATCTACTAACCTTCCAATGTCGATTTTAACTACAACTTTATTTGAATTTTCCATCTTCCCTATACTAAATTGCAATGCCGTGACGTAAAATCACGTCTTTTGAAATTCGAAAAAAAGTAGCAAAATCGCCCGAATTTCCGAACGCTCTGTATATGCACCAAATGTATAAGGATCACACAACGTATTCCGTCCAATTTCAAATCTCATATCGCTAAAATAACTTTAGAATCTCGTGGTGAAAATGGGTGAATAAATCAAAAAATGACAGATCGCAAAATAATTTTTATTGTCCATAGGCTACTATGATAAAAAATAGTATTACCAACATAACATTTAGACATAAAAATTTACAAAATTTGAAGGATTTATTTTCTTTTTAAATATGTGTTTTCTATTGAAAAAACTACAAATTAGAAAAAATATTATAAAGTACGTGTTATATAAAGCAGTTTTAAGCACTTGTCCCGTTATAAAACTCGCCGCAAGCGGCTCGTTTTTTAACATGGACGCGTGCTATAAAATGATGCTTTATAAGACGTGTACTTTAATATACTATTAACCACAAAACACCAACTAAGAGAAACGTTATTTGCATGTTAATTGAACGAAACGGGAATAACGTTTAACCGATCGCCATGTTAGGTGGCAGGGGGTGAGGAAGGCGGGGGAACGCTTAATTTTAATTGCAGGTTAGTAAATTAATTTTTTAATGTTTGTTTACTTTGCTTTTTAATTTTCTGAGACAAATTATGTTTATTCAACGATTAAAAACAGCAAAGCAAACAACATTAAAAAAATTAATTTACTATAAAAAACAATAAGACTTTTCTAGAAAAAAAAACGATCATATTTTGTTTATAATTTATTTCAAGTTTAGATCAAAAAGATCTTAATGCAGAAGGCATAACTTCCAATGAGTCTAACACAAGACGAATTTCTAATAACTATATGAACTTCTGGTACGAACTAGTTACGGAACATTGTACTATCAAAAATAAAAGTTTCCTAAGGGATTAAAGGTGGTATTCAGAGTCGACTAACTTCCTGGGCCTGTACAAAAATATAAGCCAAGGAAGCATCTAAGGTATCCACCAGTGATTCTTATATCACCCTTCTTAGTAGGTACAAGTTTAGAGTCACCGTGGTGTCATTCAACGGCTTCCTTGCCTATGCTTTTCAATTTTGCACTATAGGGCTGGTCATTATTAAAATTAGGTCTTCATGTGGGGCAAGTCTTAATCCGGTGGAGGTCAACATTGGGCTAGTCTTGTAGGTGTGCATTATGAAACAAAAAAAAATTGGGTAGAATAATCTCATACATTAGTAAAATGTTTTAAAACAAGAATTATTTTTAAATAGAAACTGAGAAAATTGTTTAATTGGTTTTAAATCTTTTATTACTGGGGTCATTAACTTTACTTTTATTAAAAATGTTATGCTTTTTATAGTGTCCAGCACCTAAAGTTTGATTTTGAGTATTTTTATCTCTTAAATATTTGTAAACTGTTAATCGAACATATAATTTAACAATTTCATTACATATGTCGTGTTGCTCACAGAAGTTAAATTTTTGAAATTCATTTTCATAAATATCTAAAAATGTATCTTCTAGTGAGCAATGCACTATTATTAAGGAAACGATACAATTTCTCGTGGAATTACTTCGAGTAAGCGAACTAGTTTGTCACTGGCATAAGTAAGTCTAGTATTTTCATCATATTCTTTAAATGAAACACATAAATACTGATTAGTAACGTCGCTAGAATAAAAATTAGCAAGTTTCACAGTCAGGTACAGACTTTCAATTTCAAAGGTTATAAAAAATCATCCCTCCAAGAAACATTATTTGGAAGTAAAAGAAATATTCTCGGATGCAATATTTTTAGCTTAATAATAATATTACAATATTTAGTACTTACTCAGAGAAATACTAAGAACTTCAGTGACATTTTTAACATAAATAATAATGCCGGTGCGATAAAAATCACAAAAAAATAAAACATTTCCACAAGGCGGTCTAAAAAAAGAAAGGTTAGGAAAACGAAACGTCAAATTTTAATCGCACGTACGTCTCAATTGCTTTTGCACATACGTTCAAATATGGCCAGGTGGCTGACATATCCGGTAGCAAGATGTTGCGGGTTGCCCAATCCCACCTTCATCCCCGTGCTATTAACCGTCTCTCGTAATCATACCCGGGCATTGACCTCGTGGGCTTAGAACTTGGCGGAAGTACCCGAATAATTCACAGCGACCGAGCGGTAGCCGAACTTTTAAGCAAATTACATTTATTAGCGCGGGTCGGGTCATCGGCCGCAGCACTCTGCAGCCAACGGGCCGCAGCACTCTGCAGCCAACGTAGAAATAGTTCAGAGGTTGGTCGACGACTTTAACATTAATTGAATTTAAGTCAACTGGCGCGCTTTACAAAACTATGAATTCTAAAGAACGAAGGATCGACCTGAAGAAGTTGAAAAGTATTTAAAGTTCCATTTAAAAGTAAGGTTCCTACTTATCATGGTGGATCATGGGCCGAGACGGAAAATATGGCAAAACAGGATTTTGTCAAGTTGAAAGATTGGTTTGACTTAAATACTCTTACCTTGAATGCTGATAAAACACATTTTATTACTTTTAGCTCATATACTTCAGGACTCCCTAACATTGATACAATAAAAATATCGGATAATGTTACAATTACTGCTACTAAGTCGGTAAAATATTTAGGGATTATAATCGACCATCATTTAAGGTGGGACTTACAGGTAAAGAATGTGATAAACAAGCTGAGGTACTTGATATCCAGATTTAAATGTCTCAAGGAACACTTGAGACTGTCGGAATTAAAAACATTACGATTTTATAGACGGAAAAACAAAATTTAATATAACTATATTTCTCCCCTTAATACATAAATTAATAAATGAACTATTAAAGAGGAAAGAGGCATACCAAGAAGTAAATAAAGAGTTTGGGTTTCTTACCAACCTAGCCGCTTTGAGTGATAAGGATCTTAAGCAAGGCTGCTTAAGGTTGACCAATATTTATAAAAATGATCTCGATATTGACATCGAAAATGAGATTTTTCAAGTTGAATATATTCCAAATATTCCGATGAAGCCAAGGAATTTACTAAAATCACTCTTAAGAGGGTTAAAAATTTTTTAAGGGTAGAAAATGATTTATCTCGATTTCCGGTAAAACTACAAGTCCTATGGAAAAACGTTAAATCGCAAAGTTGTAGGTAATAAAAAGATCCTCAACTTTCGTATTTACACTTTTTTCATATAACCTCAAAATGTATGTGAAAAATTCAAATAACCAAGTTTTTGGTTTTTTATTTTTATCTTTTACAAAAATTTTTTTTTATCCACGAAATTTGGTGAAAACTTACCTTTTCATGTCCTAAACACACTGTAATTTTTTTGATTTTTAAAATATTTATTTTTGAACCTTATTTTGACTTAATATCGAAAAAACACCCTAATTTTCAATCGAAAATTCTCACGTCAAAATATCTGCTTTTTTAAAAAAGTCGTGGAAATTTCTACTTTCTGATAGTGTTAAAAAAAATATACATTACTATGGTAAAAAAAGCAGATATTTTGACGAGAATTTTCGATTGAAAATTAAGGTGTTTTTTCGATATTAAGTCAAAATAAGGTTAAAAAATAAATATTTTAAATCAAAAAAATTACAGTGTGTTTAGGACATGAAAAGGTAAGTTTTTACCAAATTTCGTGGATAAAAAATAATTTTTTGTAAAAGATAAAAATAAAAAACCAAAAACTTGGTTATTTGAATTTTTCACATAAATTTTGAGGTTATATGAAAAAAGTGTAAATACAAAAGTTGTAGATCTTTTTATTACCTACAACTTTGCGATTTAACGTTTTTCCATAGGACTTGTAGTTTTACCGGAAATCGAGATAAATAATTTTCTACCCTTAAAACCCCCCCCCCCCCCTCATCCCCTTCCCGACCTCGGATCGCCCGTAATTTATTTTTCCTTTCATTTTTGTTCTATTCTCTTCCTTTTCCAATGAGTTTCATCCTACGATTATTTTTTTTCACTTTTTACAATTTTCAAAGGCTTCAGCACTGGTCTATTGAGTTACAGAAAAAACTAAAAATCTGGCAACGTCGCAATTGTCAATTTTTGATTCAATGTTTTAAGTAATTCACCCGTACCAAAATTCATTGATTTAGCCTTGGTAGTTTTGAAGAAAATTAGCCGTTCCGGTTATTTCAACTAACCCTGTATATTGTGCGCTACTGTTCTTACTGTAAAGTTAAATTTTTGAATGGCTGCCAGCCAACAGCTTTTTTTAAACCGGTATTGTACGTCGCCATAGCACTGGTAAATTCTCAATGGTTACAAATTGAGTTAATTCGAGCTCAAATAAAACTCAAAAGGAGTTATTCTTTGGATTCTTCGGCAACAACGTATTATCCTAAACAAAACGTAAAAATTGGTGTATATTTTTACGTGGTTTCATTGCGGATCTTACGAGGAACCTGATGGATCTTTGCATTTGACGTCTTGTCGTCATGTTATAATAAATAAAATGAGTTGTCTATCTTGCTCTGTCGTTGTTGGCCTGGACAGTGGCTTATTTCTTATAAAGAGAGTTAATTTACATTTTAAAACCGTAAAATATTGAAACCAATTTACTTGCGAAAAGTACCATTTTAAACGTATTTCGAATGCAAACCAATCTAGGAATTGATTTCGTGCAACTCTCGAAATTTTAATTCCCAAAAGTAGAAAAACCCAATCGCATATTTTCCACACTGAGCCTAAGCTCGTTTTATTACTACAGACTGTTTCAAATGAAATATATAGAGAGCTTTATTCCAATACAGAGTATTGCGTTGCTCTTTTATGTTTTGGTTTGTTCTGTGCAGTTTTTTTGCCACATACTGATTTGTTTGAATAATTTTGTCAAGAACTCGACTCCAAACGTTAATTATACAATAGCACGATGTACGATCATCATTTCATTATTTTTGTCGAACAATTAGCACGTGTGTAACTCTCCCTTTACTTCTGATAGTCCAATCCGTTAACTTTGTTAATGTACATTTTTAAATGTACCGGACGGTACACTGCCAGACTGGACATGAGAAATTCCATGTAAATTTTGCTACCCTTAAATAATGGCTCTTATACCGTGCGAGCAAAAATTATTTGCATCAAAGAGGGCCTTACATCTAAGGACGTAATGCTTAGCCGTAGAGCTTAATACCTGTTGGGTGTCAGTAACTACCCGAATTAACAATCATCAGTTATTCCATCATCTTTGACAGTCGTTACAAGTAATTTAATTCATCGCTAATTTTTCCAATTTCTTGAACAATTCACACTAGGGGCTTTACGGAACAACACAAAACATTCATGGTTGAAGCGTATTTTCGAAACGGGGTTAGAGTAAATGGTGAGTGGCAATACAATCCGGGTTTGTGCATGGACGATTTTCACGAACATTTTCCTAGCGTTGCATTTATTGCTGGGGATTTTTATCATTGCCTGAAAAGAACCGTGGCTGTGTTTGGGGGAACAGGTTCTAGACAACACAAAAAAGGAGCAGGAAGACCATCTGTAAGAACAGAACAACTTGTTGCAAACGTTCGTGAAATAATGCAAAATACGACAACAAATTGTATAAGACGCCTGTCACAAGAAGTGGGAAGATCTTATGGAACATACAGGACTATTTTTAAGAAGCAGCTAAATTTATTTTCTTATTTCCTATTCCGGCAAGTATTCCCAGAAATACAAGCCCCAGATTTTGAAAGACGCAGGAATTACTCTCAATGGTTTTCCCAAAATTTATTGAAAAGAAATGATTTATTAGACCTGACATTTTTTTCGGATGAAGCCTGGTTCCACCTCTCCGGTTATGTGAATTCTCAGAATACACGCATGTGGAGTAGTGAAAATTCCCATTTTTTTGTAGAGTCCACATTGCACCCTCAAAAAATTGGTGTCTGGTTAGCTGTTTTCCGAAGAAGAATTGTTGGTCCTATTTTTTTTTCATGACACAGTTACAGCACAGCGGTATGGAGACAATATTTTGAATCCATTTGTGGAGCAATTACTTGACGACGAACTACGTTCTGGATATTTTCAACAGGACGGTGCAACCGCCCATAAAGCCGCCGAAACTATTAACTACTTACGCAATTCTTTCGACGACAGATTGATCAGTCTTCGATCAGGCATTGAATTGCCACCTAGATGACCTTGTTTAACGGTTATGAATTACTTCGTTTTTCCTCATTTAAAGAACAGTATTTTTAAAACACCAGTTGCAAATTTAGAAAAATTACTAGAAAGGATTATCCAAGAATGTGGTAACATTTCTCCAGAGATGCTGGTCAACACTTTCGAAAATATGAATAGACGTGTGAATTTATGCTTGGAGTGGCGGTGGCCAATTTCAGCAATTTATGTAATTATTTTTCTTTCTGTATATTCTTACTTTGTTAATTTTGTAAACAACAAAAATAAATTTGTATTTGTCTACTTATTTTATTACTCATTAGTTTGGCATATCATGTCATAATATGAATTTGACAAAATGTTAAACTAGATTTGGTTAGATATATCGTCCCCATATCATTGTGATCTAAACCAAGCCATACGTTTTTTTATCCAAGCCCTCTTTGATGCAAATAATTTTTGCTCGCACGGTATTAATTTTACATTAAAATTGTATGAGAATTTTTTGAAGGCCTTTGTATCATGGACTTTGGACACACCAAATTTTATTATTTTCTGATAAGCCAAGTAAAACTCTTCGTAAAATTCTTAAAAATTAAATACGACTGTAGAACATAATAATATCTCAATTAAATCTTTATTATAATGTCAAATGATACTATACAATTTATTTGTCCTTAGTTTTAACATATTTTACAGAAGTCATAAAAAATAACCATGATTAAGTGGCATTTGAGAGAAAATAGTTCTTGGAGAGTATCTGAAATGTTCTCTGCGATGTTTCCTGACAGACCAATTCCAAGTAAAACAACATTCCGAAATATTGTTCCTAATTTTAAGAGTAACGGTACTGTAATTAATAAATGTAACTGCTTAGAGCAAAATAATGATGTACTCGATGGTAAATAATGCAGATATAGAAGTTTGACTCCATAATGGAATTAGTTATATTTTTAAAATTACTTTAAATATACAGAATGTCAAGAAAATGACTTATTATATTATTTAAGTTAATGGGTGATGGATAAAACACTGATACAAAATTAAGGCTTGCAAATTCTATTATTTTAAGTCGTTTAGATTATGGAGATGTTATATATCCTAAAAATATAAATTATAAAAACAAAAAAAAGTTACAAATATTACAATATAATTGTATAGGATTTTCGACTTGTTTTCAAAAATAGGACCATGTTACTCCAACCTATAGACAACGTAAAACATATCAAACTTGAGTTCAGACGTGAAATTAATTTAAATTGTTTTATTGATCAAATAATTTCTACTAAAAAACCAGATTATTTATATGAAAAAAATCAATTTAGGATTACTCACAACATGAACACTAAAAATAAAAATAATTTGGAAATACTAATAGGTACATCATAAAGAAAAATATAAAACTTCTTTTTAATATAATATAATAGTTCAATAATACATAAAAAAACTAAACTATTCGGCTTTTAAAAGTCATTTTAAAAAACATTATCTTAGGGTCGGATTGAAAGACTGATTAATTGTCAATCAAAATCCCGCCCTTTTGTGTTACTGTCACCAATAGTTATTTTTAGTTCTTATACAGTGTGTCCCCGGATGGAGTTGACAAGAGGGAAACGATCTTTATTATTGATTTTACGACGAAAGGTTATTCTTTATAAAAAATTCTGCTTGTCAAGAAAATTAATTCACCATATAAAAATTTTGGACCAGATGTTGATAAATTAAGAAAACATGAAAATGCTTTAAGAGAAGTATCATTATTTATTATTTTAGACAGAATGTTTATGAAACAAAGTAGTTTATAATCCAAAATAAGGCCTAAATACAAAATTTGAAATCTGAATTCTAATTTTTGTTTTTTATTTCTTACAATAGAATTAATGAACATTCAAAATGAAAACCTGAGAGTGCTGACCTATTTATTCAATTTATTTCTAATTTGGAGAAATGTGTGGAGGTTGGAGGAGGATATGTAGAATAATAACCTTTTCCACAATTGTACATTTTGAATGTTCATAAATTTTAAAATTGTAAAAATAAAAAACAAAAATTAGAATTCAGATTTCCAATTTTGTATTTAGGCATTATTTTGGATAATAAAGAACTTTGTTTCATAAATATTTTGTCTAAAATAATAAATAATCGTACTTTTCTCTTAAAACATATTCATGTTTTCTTAATTTATCAACACCTGTACATCTGATCTAAAAATTTTATAGGGTAAATTCATTTTCTCGACAAGCAGAATTTTTTATAAAGAATAACTTTTCATCGTAAAATCAATAATAAAGATCTTTTCCTCTTGTCAACTCCATCCAGGGACACACTGTATTTTATAATCTTTATATTTTGGCCCAAATAAATATCTTAATTATTATAAACAATCCATACTTTTTTTTTAATTACCATCCAAAAAGTTAGGTATGGGACCCTTAAAACAGACCAAATGCGCCATAGGGCCTATTGTAGTACTAATTAATTCGAATCTCGACGTCAATTAAAAAGTAACCGCGCCGGCGTCAGTTGACCGCGGTCTAACAGCCGTTAACAAGTGGTTAAAATGGCAATTCTGATGTGAAGGGACTAGTTTAGCTTTTGTGCAAAGAATAGCTTATAACAACAGATGTTTTGCGGAAACAACGTATAGAAAATGTGTACTCTGAATAAAGGGGCTGCAAGTGGTTAAAAACAATTATCTATTCACCTGTACATCTGATCTAAAAATTTTATATGGTAAATTCATTTTCTCGACAAGCAGAATTTTTTATAAAGAATAACTTTTCATCGTAAAATCAATAATAAAGATCTTTTTCCTCTTGTCAACTCCATCCAGGGACACACTGTATTTTATAATCTTTATATTTTCGCACAAATAAATATCTTAATTATTATAAACAATCCATAATTTTTTTTTTAATTACCATCCAAAAAGTTAGGTATGGGACCCTTAAAACAGACCAAATGCGCCATAGGGCCTATTGTAGTACTAATTAATTCGAATCTCGACGTCAATTAAAAAGTAACCGCGCCGGCGTCAGTTGACCGCGGTCTAACAGCCGTTAACAAGTGGTTAAAATGGCAATTCTGATGTGAAGGGACTAGTTTAGCTTTTGTGCAAAGAATAGCTTATAACAACAGATGTTTTGCGGAAACAACGTATAGAAAATGTGTACTCTGAATAAAGGGGCTGCAAGTGGTTAAAAACAATTATCTATTCAATTTGAAGAAATAGTCCATACTTAAAGTGGAGTTGAAAGTATGAAAAGGAAAGAAAAACACAAAGTCTTCCTCCACAAAATTTAATGGAATAAAATTCTTAGTTAAGGGTCTCTACATGTTCCGAACGTAGAAACGTTCATCCTCAGGAGACAGATTTTTTTTTATTTTATGCTGATGGTGTTAGCAAAAGAGAAAATTGAAAATTAGAACCTTAATGGAGCTTTTATGGACTTAAAACTGAAGTGTAGAATAAACATGATATAAAGAAAATTGATAATGGTTAAACCATACTGAGTACAAACCCAAACATGTGTCTGTAAGACATTATGAGGGTAAAATTGTAGAATCACAATAATATTATTCCTCAATACTCCAAAAATGCTTTTCACTACGGAATAATATTATTGTGATTCTACAATTTTACCCTCATAATGTCTTACAGACATATGTTCGATAAGTTTTTTAAATAATCTTCGACACCTTCTTAGAAAGGGTTTTCTTCCCCATTTTATTTGGTTGGTTTACACCTCCTTTAATAACGTTTTTAAATACTCAGTATGGTTTAAACATTATCAATTTTCTTTATATCATGTTTCTTCTACACTTCAGTTTTAAGTCCATAAAAGCTCCATTAAGGTTCTAATTTTCAATTTTCTCTTTTGCTAACACCATCAGCATAAAATAAAAAAAATTCTGTCTCCTGAGGATGAACGTTTCTACGTTCGAAACATGTAGAGACCCTTAACGAAGAATTTTATTCTATTAAATTTTGTGGAGGAAGACTTTGTGTTTTTCTTTCCTTTTCAATGATCTATTCCTTCAAATAAATGTTAAATATTTGTGTTGTGCATGTTTATAGTGCCGAATGATGGGATTTAAAAAAAAATTAGTTTTAGGTTTGCCCCATATAAAAAGTATCGTTTAAGACGACAGAATGTCATCAAAAAATATCGTAATTGACCTGATGAAGATAAACTGTCCAACGTGGTTCGGCCATTAGTTTTGTTTCAACGCCGATTAGACCAAAACAGTTTTATCTCAGGTTTTAATTACGTTTCTGTCAATAGGAGACCTTTTGCAACTTGGAATGATAAATGAGATATTGACCTATTATTTCACTTTTTCCGTAAGATTTAATGATCGTTTTTGTTAGAGCGCTTCGCAGTGTCGCCTATTGTGCTTAATGTTTTGTCATTTTTGTGAGTTATTGAGGCATGCATGGCCGTTTTCGTTCGTAAACCATTCATTTTTAGAATCGAAAACGCAAACTTCTATTTTGTTGTCTGTTTAAAGTCGGGAGACAATGATGTTTCTTGAATGATAGAATAGTTTTGGAATTTATTATTTTAAATCACAACATTTTAAATGGTTAACATTTCTAGTCGTGTTGGAAGGTAGTAAACAATGAAGTAATATAAAAAAACGTCAGACTTACATAAATATTGTCTTTATTTTGTTACTTAACACATATTTCACTCTACCTTTTCTCGATGTTCTCGTCAAACGAAGTGCTAAAAACACAAAAAACTTCAGTGTACAGGAAACTCACTCACACGGGGCAATACTTTAATTACTTCATAAAACAGGGCATAATTCAAACTCTTTATCACAGTGCATCGAACGTTTGCAACAATCCGGAAGACCTTAATACTGAAATTTCAAATATCAAAAAAGATTTAAAACAGAATGGTTACCCTGAAACCTTTGTAACTAATACCCTCTTAAAACTTAATAACCGGGAAGTAAAAACTAATACAGAAACAAAAGAGGAGCAAGCATTTCTTACAATACCTTATGATAAGGGGATTTCTGAAACGATTAGAAGAATAACCAAAAACTATAATATCAAAGCAGCCTTCAAATTTGGAAATACGCTTAGAAGCTTCCTTACAAAAGTAAAACCTCCCCCGTAATGAAAACAAAACAAAGCAAAAAAATTGTATCTGTCACATCCCTTGCGAGTGTGGCGAATCGTACATAGGAGAAACAAAAAGACCTCTTCCCGTACGAGTAAAAGAATATCTGAAACTAGTGTTGGGAAAAATCGACTTATTTTAATAATCGACTACCGAGAATGCGAATCGAATGATAATCGATTTTTTTTCACTCAATTCTAATATTAATTATTAATATTGGCGGTTCATCGTTCATGTTGATATACAGCATTTGTATTGGGAATAACTGACTCGGTGTTGTTAATCGATTGATTTTTTACGGATTATTAAATGTGGCGGAGATATTTGTGGATTTTTTGGCATGGTTCCCAAATCTTACAACTTACATTTTAATTTAACTAACCACTTGACTACTTGACCTTGAGATGTCACGATATTGCATAACTCATGATATTTATGAATACTGAATACTCACCACTATAATAAATCCTATTATCCTACGCAGGCAACCCGTAATGCAGTATTTAAATCTAAATAAATCATATTTATTATCTTACGCAGGCAACCCGTAATGCAGTATTTAATATGAATAATATCGCCAATAATAACCGAAAACCACTCGGTGTAGCCGCTCGCTACGAGATGGCTCTGGCCGCAGTGAGTGATTGACAGGCGGGCAGCAACTTTGGAGATGCGTTGAAAAATAAAAACCATATTTTCGTCACTCATTTCGTAACTCGAGTTATTTCCGAAGATAATCGAATGATTCAAGTGATTGAAAAAATCGAGTGATCGGTTATTTTTCACTCAAGTTATCCCATCACTATCTGAAACATAGGTACTCAAAGAAGTGAAACTTCGAGATCGGGTATAGCGGAACATGTATGAACCAACCAACATAATATACAGTGGTCAGAAGCCAAGGTTTTGGACACGGAACAGCACTGGAGAAAACAAAAATTCAAAGAAGCAGCTTTCATGAATTTTTTCCAAAAAATAATTCAAAAGTGGGGTTATTTCTGAAAATATCGAAAAGAAGTTATAAGAAAAAGTTTTTTTAAATGCATTTTCTAGCCCCCATGCAAAATTTCAGCTGCACAAGATAATTTTGATGTTTAACCCACCACTAAACTTTATTTTCCACTTAATGAACACTTTACTGATGAAACTGTGTTCTTTTTTGTCTTAATATTAAGGTGTATTACTTTTAACCACAAACTATGTTTTCAAAATACTTATTTTATGAAGTTACCTTATACAGAGTTAAAAACAAATAAATTTTGCATCACATGCGACCAACTTTTAATAGCCCAATTTTGATTTTGTAGAAAAACACACATTTAATATGGCGCTACTTTAAAGAAAATGTATCTGAAATAAAGCATTGTCAAAACTAAGAAGTTTTACGTAGGTTGCGTTGAGTCTTATTTTGCAAAAGTGGTGCAATTTACAAAATATGGGTAAAAAATCAAACTTATCTTTTGCAGCTAAAATTTTGCGTGTGGGCTAGAAACTGCATTTAAAAAAAAACTTTTTCTAATAACTTTTTTCGATACTTTCAGAAAAAACCCCACTTTTGAATTATTTTTTGAAAATAATTAAAATTAACCTTAAAAATAACCTTATCCTATGATAAACTTCAGAAATCGTTGCAACGAATCCTGAAATCCTAATTCTAATCCAATTTATTCCTGGTGAAAAATAAGTATTTTCCTGTTGTATTTATTAATATAATTATACGTTGATTCCTCGCTTTAGATACTTTTATTCTCCGTTTATTCCCAGCGATTTAAACTTAATTTATCATTTTGAAATCTGTCTACCGGGCGAACACTGCGTTATTTGTTACCGCGTTGAATTATTTATGAAAAGATCCAAGTATAAGCAGGTGCAGGGGCGTAACGAGAACGCCTGACACCAGTCAACATGTTTTAAACGGGAGTCGACAAAAATAATAGCATAAGCCATTAATCTACTCCATACTGGGTCCTATTACCCAGTGGTAGCTGGTGATAATTAAAACAGGTAGGGTTAAAAATATCAAATCAAAAAATAATCTATAAAAACGAACAAAAAACGGCAATATGGCATTTGCTATAGTCGATTCACCCAGTAAACCTGCAAGATGGCCGACATGTCATATGACAAAAGTCATTGAAAACGCAAAAATTCATTTTATTTAGCTGGAATGTAACTTTTGTCATATGACATGTCGGCCATCTTGCAGGTTTACTCGGTGAATCGACTTTATCAGCATTTGCATTTAAAAAAATGTATTTGTTACTTTAGCTTTTTCTTGTTATCCGTAATGATGATCCGACCTTTGGTCGTTATGTTTCTTTTCTGCGAAGACATATGTCACATAAAAATGCTCAAATTGAGTGGTTGCGTACCACACACCAGAACAAAATTACTATAATTATGAACAAATGTTTGTTTTCCTACGACCACCTATAAAAATGAGAAATAAAGCACGCCTAACTTGGCTAGAAAGTCCTTTCTATCACACGCGTGTTGAAATATTTTCTTTCAATACGTGTGTTGAAATATAAAACAGTTGATGGCCGACGAATTTGACAGCAAAACTATTTAAAAAAAATAACAAACTTACGGGATCCGTGGAGCGAATTGGGGTGCTGGGTGGGGTAAAGTACACTAGGGCATTACTGCAAATAAAAAAAATTCTTTATAATATATCAAAAAGGAAAAATATGTTGGGCAACCCACCAAACATGTTAAATGAGTTGAACCACAGGAAAAAAAGGGGCAGCTATAGAGCAGAAATAGGATACCCTAGAAAATACCGATTTATAATTTTACAATTATCCTGAATAAAAATGTCCGTACAATGTTTATGGATATGGGACAAGTGAATGTGCTTTATGTAAGTAAATTTATTTTAGCAATATTCAAAACTAATCGAGTATAGATAGAACTTTTATAATTAACAAGCTATCGATATTTAACTCCATCTCTATCTTTCTATAATGTTGAGGTTATGTTTTAGTTTTGTGTTATGTGTACATTTAGGTATTATTGTTTTATTGAAAGAATGCAAGCAGCTAAAAAATCAGAAACGAAATTTATTCACGTATATCGATAGTAGGTAATACCTACATCCCATCATACTATGATGTGCGTAAACAAATAGGAAAAAACGTTGTTTTTTTTTTAATTATAGGTAAGTTAAAATGTGTAAGTGGCCATTGTTTTTATTTTTTTCAACTCTAGAGTTGAAACAAATTTTTCGACTCTAGTGTTGAAAAAATGTGTTCAACACAATGGTGATACCTGCAAACTAGTAAAAACAAATCAAACTCTTTTTGATTATTTTGTATGGTCGTAGGAAAAATTGTGTACATTTAATTACTCGTGCTAAAGTGATTTTCTCACACTCGGAGAATTTCCGCACTCAGCTAACGCTTCGTGCTAAATACCTTCTCCTTTGAGTGGTACCACTTTCAACACTTGTTATGTAATATACTATTGTGTGAGTCTCTATTTTACACTATTAACTATTAAAAAATCTGCCCGTCCCGCTTGACTCAACCTTCTCCTAAGCGCGCGAATAGCCACTCGAATGTTCGAGAGCGGTCCAGCGGGAATCGAGATCTCCAATGTTCCAGTAACTTCGTTGCGGCCGTCTATCCATCGCCAGTCGCGTCAGATAGCTTATGTATGTGTTATTTTATTTCATCGTTGGTGTAGGAATGACTGGCTAGTGTATATTTTCTATTTTTAAATATATTTCTATTTTTCTTTTGGTCGCATGCGGTCCGCCGTTTGTTGGACATCCCAGCGTTAAATAATACACGTAACTGCACAATGAAAAATCGAAATCGAGTTTCATGCGCCGCCTTTTATTGTCAGTTGCACAGAAAAATAGCATTCTGCATCGCATTCTCCACCACTGAACCAAGCTCATTTCGAATTGCTTTATATTAAAATAATAAAATTTCACCGTCAAGATGCCACATTTTGATTTACAAATTAGATTTGATTTTAATATTTCTCCGAGCTGATTTTTACTTTTCGCTTTGTAATCGCGAAACAATAAGATGATCTTTTTTAAACTTTTGCCCTGTAAAATATTTCTTTTATCACTTATTTTATTGAAGGGTGTATAGGAAAAAAAATGGGCAACCTTTGCCCGACTCTGTACACTGATAAAAAATCCTTCTATTCCTTATAAGAATTCACATACTCTCTATACAACTATTTTATACTATGCGTGACAGCAACGCGCTTTCCTACTGGCAGACAACGGAAATTGCTAGACCGATGTGTGGTGATAATATCTCGGTAATTTAGCCAATATGAAATAGGAGTTAATGTTAAAGTACCATGGTTTATAGTCATTATTGCTCCGAATCCTCACAGTAATGATCAAGTTTTATTGGGGGTGTAATCTGGTTTTATCTACTGTATTAGTTCCGACTGGCAGTTGTAATAAAACCTGACATTAATCATAATAATATTTGCTTGCTACGGTTAATAAAGCATATACTTACCACTAAACTGTAGTTCTCAAAAATTTAAATAGCTTCTAGTGTGATATTGTTCTTGTCGTTTAACATTGCATATGATTATCTTTTATGCAACATGGTTTACGGAGATGGTAAAATTCGTCCATTGGCTCTGGTGTCATATAAGGTCGGTTGAATTTCTTCCTGTTTTTGGGTTTATTAGAAAGATAACATTAAATGAAACAATTTAGTGCAAGAAAAGTTGCGGATAAAGCCATTTTTTTCAAATTAAAGCAATTTTTAATATTTAAACCTAAGGTATCGTATCTTATCTAATGAATATACAATATCCACAATAATTATTTTATCAACTTACGGTCATAAAAGATCAATATATAATATAGGAGAATCTATATTACCAAAAAAAATTAAAATTAAGCTATTTTTCACTTCACCATAATGATTACGACATGTTATTATAATATTCCAGAGCAAACGTCAGCATAAAACCTAAACATAACCCCATTTGTCTGGTTTTCGGCGTATTTTTAGTGGTTTCATGAAGACACGAAGCTGTGTTGCCCAGTGTAATTTTAAATTTGTTTGGGTTTGTAAATAAATGTAATAAATAAACTTTATGCCATCACCGCCTAAAGGTGTAACTTAGGCCGCGGCAGCGGCCGTCGCATAGCCGGCGTTCTATTGCGTAGCCCAAGGATGTTTAGAACGGTTGCGGGGCGGGCGAAGCTAGCGCAACGCTAATGTATGATGCCATTACCGCATAAAGGTGTTTCTATTAAAGGTGTAACTTAGGCCGCGTGGCCGGCATTCTATTGCGTAGCCCAAGGATGTTTATAATAGTTGCGGGGCGGGCGAAGCCCGCAACGCTAATGTATGATGCCATTACCGCATAAAGGTGTTACCATTAACGTGTAGCCGGCGTTCTATTGCGTAGCCCAAGGATGTTTATAAATAAAATAAAATAATAAATAGTATCCTTATTTTCAAATCATGAAAATGGTCCAACGTGGCAACACAGTAAGTATTGCGTCAAATAATGGAGACTTCTCGCATTGACATTTTCGGCACAGAAAAATAAAGGGTTTATATTTTCTGTAAAAATGTCAATTTATAAATAGTTTATTATTAATTTTTCGCGTTAAAAGTGTATAATCCGCAATTTTTTTGCTTTTAACCTGTTCTATACAGATTAGGCTATATGATAAAATTTTAAAACTATCAAAATTCGACCGACCTTATATGACACCATACCCATTCAAATTCTGACAGGACAGCTGGAAATATCCGAACAACGATGCGACCTGCGCAACAAATACATCCAAACTAATACTACGGCGCGCGGCGATTTCCAATCGCTACGAACCCCCACCAACGTCTTGTGGATTATTTAAAGGATATAATATACAATTTGCTTTTGGGGACACTGTTCTGCTTTCTTAATTGTAGAGAAAGCGCTTTGCTGGGAACAAAATGCGTCGCATTGAGAAGATACAATTTTTTTTTAACAAAATTTCTCTTTTAAAATTAGTTCATTATTCAACAAGACTGTGCTGCTAATGGAATTGATTACTACCAATGAAAACACCGTTCTAGCTAATCTAAAATTTATATAACACTAAAGCGGGTTTGATACACTAGCAATTTATTTAATAATAAATAAGCAAACCTGTTGTATTAGATAATTTTCCTTAGTGTATTATATACAGGGTGTTCATTTGAAAACTTCCTACCTCGATTTTCCTGCTTTAAAATGAAAATGTGGAAAATCGCTCGGACCGGAAGTACTATATTTCTTACATCCGGTTTAACCGAAAGTTCACACTATTGGAAATATAATAAAAATCGAAGATAGGGACACGTAAGCCGTTTTGCTCTAAGACGTACAGTTAGAAAGCTAGACGCTGTCAAAGTTCAAAAATGTCATTTTTCAAGAGTAAATATCTCGGAAACTGTTAAGTATAGACCAATAATGCTTTTATTAAAAAATGTTCAGAATTTTTTGCAGAATCCAAAAAAATAATATAAAATAGGGGTATCCATTTAAGATTTAGATCTTACCCCCCCCCCCCCCCCCCCTCCCTCCTAGAGGCATGAAGTAACAAGATTGACAATATACGTAAAAGATATCCCCCTCGAAATAAAAATCGACAGGTCCGAGCGATTTTGAAGAGTAAATTTCAAGTATTTACTACTTTTTATTGACTTGGCTTAATATTAATATTATATAAGTACATTAGAAACATGATGAGTTTTGAAAGCAGCAGCTATCAAGAACGTTTCCGCAATTTATTTAGAAAATTCATACTTAAAAACGGCTGTTGAATTTCGGTACCGATTCGTATAGTACAAATCGTCTTTTTTTGTTATAAATTGCCATCAAATACAGTAAAAATATTAAAATTTTAAAAACAGCAACATTACCTAACACGCAAAATAGTTATTTCTACCTATACGTTTTTAAAGCAAAATTGACGGTAGGTAATTAAAAAATCAGTAGCAGCTGTCGCTGATTGATAATTTACAATTTTTATTTTACGCTTTGTTATTGTTTTTATATAAAAATCAGGCTTTTTGCCTTTAAAAATATATAATAAACGTGGCCATATTAAAATAGACAAGCTTTCAATATAAATTGTTGGGTGAATAAATCAATTTTATTCAAAATATTGTAAATGATTGTTTAAACTATTAACTTAACATTTTTTTAAGTGCTCATATTTCTAATTTAACTAAAAATATTGAAAATTTAGGAACTTATCATCGATATATAATCAGGACCTTCGAGAGAAAATCGGGGTGATCAATAGATGATTAACCAATTATTTTATGGTTCGTAATCAAATTTTTCAGATGGATGCTTAACTTTTTCCGGATTTCAGGATTTTGATTAATATCCGGCACCCTAAAAAACATCGGTCCCGGGGGGAATCATCCCTAACCCCCCTCTTGTCAGGCCTGTCTATAATCTATACTTATATAAAAATGGAAAAGGAACCCCACTTTCAGATGGGGTAGGAAGCTCAAATTTTCTACATATTATCTAGATAATGCTACCAATATGTGGAGAAAAATCTAAAATTCCTTTATTTCTATCTAGCTGAATGTAATGATGTTTATCTGAAAAAGAATATAATTTTGCAGATGATGTAGAAAGTTCAATTTTTCTACATTATATCTAGACAATGCTACCAATATGTGGAGAAAAATCTAAATTTTTTATATTTGTATCTAGGAGATATAAAGCTGAATATAATGATGTTTATCTGGAAAAGAAAATTATTTTGCAGATAACGTAGGAAGTTCAAATGTTCTACATTATATCTAGATAATGCTACCAATCTGTGGGGAAAAATCTAAAATTCTTATATTTCTATCTAGAAGATATAAAGCTGAATGTAGTGATGTTATCTGGAAAACAAAATCTTTTTGCCGATGAGGTAGGAAGGTCAAATTTTGTACCTTACATTTAGATAATGCTACCAATATATGAGGAAAATCTAAAATTCTTAGATTTCTATCTAGGAGATATAAAGCTGAATGTAGTGATGTTATCTGGAAAATATAATCTTTTTGCAGATGAGGTAGGAAGTTTAAATTTTGTACCTTATATTTAGATAATGCTACCAATATATGGGGAAAAATCTAAAATTCTTATATTTCTATCTAGGATATCCAACGCTGAATGTAATGATGTTTATCTGGAAAAGAAAATCATTTTGCAGATGAGGTAGGAAGTTCAAATTTTCACATCATATCTAGATATTGCTACCAATATGTGGGGAAAATCTAAAATTTTATATTTCTATCTAGGGGATATAAAGCTGAATGTAGTGATGTTATCTGGAAAAGAAAATCTTTTTGCAGATGAGGTAGAAAGTTCAAATTTTGTACCTTATATTTAGATAATGCTACCAATATATGGGAAAAAGTCTAAAATTCTTATATTTCTATCTAAGAGATATAAAGCGAAATGTAATGATGTTTATCTGGAAAAGAAAATCATTTTGCAGATGAGGCAGAAATTTCAAATTTTCTACATTATATCTAGATAATGTTACCAATATGTGAAGAAAATTCTGAAATTCTTAAATTTCTACCTACGAGATTTAAAGCCAAATGCTACGATATTTATCTGGAAAAGCAATCCGTTTTCCAGATGGTAGGAAGTTCAACATTTCTACATATTATATTGAAAATGCTACCAATATAATGTGGGGATAATTAATGCTAATGAAGTAGGAAAAATTTGAAATTTTCAAATTTTTAATCAAGAAATATAAAGCGGAATGAACCGATGTTTATTTGGAAAATAAAACCGTGTTCCCGATGAGGTAGAAAGTTCAACATTTATAGATAATATTATCTAGATAATGCTACCTTCATCACGTAGGGAAAAATCTCAAATTTAAAATTTTAAACCAGAAAATATAAACTAAATATAACGATATTTATCTGGAAAAGAAAACCCTCTTCCAGATAAGGTAGGTAGTTCAAATTTTCTACATACAATCTAGATCGTTGCTTCTGAACATTTTTAGTGTCGCGACCCCCTAAAAAGCAAAAACATAAATTAAAAAGTAATGATGCAAATGGTCCAGGTTCTTCATATGTCTGCCGGGATTTCTGCTCTATTCAAATCTTTCTCCCCGCCACCCCGCCGCACTACGTCACGTCTGGTTTAGATTTAGGGGCTAGTATCATATTTGCTATTTAATTGCGTGTCTTTTAATGACACAAAAGTCAAATGTACGCTATTTACTTCAGTTTCTTCCAACAAACAAATAATTTTAAAATAATTACCAAAGGTAAGCATGCGGGCTTTCCATAACTGGCAACACACTGTGAAATTTAAACGAATCTAATAATATTTCTCGAGACGTTATAAGTATAAATCATGCCCTAGTCTGCAGACTATAATACACGTCTGCTATCGCAAACAAGGTAATACATCAGTCCAAATGGAATGCACTCCTGCAGACAATAGCTGGACAGCGACTGAATTTTGCAGGACAGAGACGTGGAAAACAGGAAATGGAACTTTGAAATGGAAATGGAAACTAATAGTGACTTGGGCATTGAAGGGGCATTTTTATAGCTTTTAATAATCGATATTTTCAGTCGTATTCTGGTTTATTGGAAAAATAATACGCGGAAGTGTCGTCGTCTCCCAAATTAGAAATGAAGGTAAAAAAATACATCTTATAAATCTATATCTATAAATGCTGGATATAGAGCGCTTATAGGTCTCTAGCAACGTTTGCAATGAGGGACGTCGGTAGGTACTTATGGTTGAGGGAGAGGGGACGACGATTGTCTAAAATCCAACTCATCATGTATATAGAGGCACAAAGCCCGGCGATTTTGTTTTGGACCACTTCCAAATTTTGCTAAATTTGGTCAATATTTTATAGTACATATTTTTACCAACCTTACATGTCCGTTATAGAATGCATTATGTAAGTTTTGTTTTTCTTCTAACTTTCGCTAACTCCCGTATAAAGTGCAGTACGTTCGATCTTGCGTTTAACGGCTAATTTAAATTGATTATTGGTGGCTTCCTCATCGAAGATCCGGTAAACGTTGGCGATTCCTCCCGCCTATAGGTATCCATTTATTTTGTAGTAATAAAAAACCTTAACCTCCACCACTAAAATACACGACATATATCACTGAGTAAAACTGTGTGACAAAGAAATTGAAATAATACGCAATAAAAAGCGATAGAACATTGGTCAAACGTAAATAAACTACCTGTCTTTAAAAGCCGTCAATAAACAATAAAAAGAGTTATTTTAAGATATTGCGCTTATCGCACACTGAATTTACTTACATACGATCGATGTATTGTTTAAACTAAAAAGAAAATATACAAAATACGTATATAATATACAGGCAAAATACCTAACTGGAGAAGTAGTCCTAAATTGAATATTAACAAATTAAGTATAACAATTAGACCAGATTGTTACGGCAACAGTGTCCACATTCTTTCTTCTGTTCACGATTCGTGCCGTGGACTAGGTATAATTTATCCAAACTCAGTTTGAGAACATTCCAATCATTCCATACGGCGGTAAACAGTCTCAAAGAGACCGAACTCACAACCAGGGTTGCCAAATCTTTCTTTTTCAATTCTTTAAGTTTTTTTTTTAAAGTTTCTTTTATATCAGTATTCAATTGTTAGTCAGTAACTTTCTTTGAGAGCTAGTTTGCAAATATATTTTAAACCGAGGAGTTTTGAGTCTGACAGAAAAAAATAACAAGCCATTCATTGTTATAATAATACATTCTTTAGTCCTTAAGAAACAATATAACTGAAATCAAGACAAAAAGTGTTTTCAGTGTTTAAAAACAACTAATTAACAAACCCCAGTTTATCGTATATACTTACATTGTGCATACAAATCCGAAAACTTTAAAGAATTGGCAACAGCAAGGGATACAAGCGCCAGTTAAAGCGGCTGGGATAAGCTGAAGCGGTCTCCGACCCGTTCAACGATCGATTCTGTCAGACAGAGATAGGCCAGTGACCGCCGATGGCCTGGAAGAGACGAAGATAAAATATACGTAATTTGGAACTTGTGGACGGACTGGACAATGGTCCGAGAATGGAGTTCTGGTAAAAAATTAAAGCATTTTCTGAGCAGTGTCAGGTTTATTTTTCTGATTTTAGTTTTGTATAGAATTTTTGAGTTACCTTATATTTATTATTTTAATATAATATTATTATATATACAGTGGGTTTATAAAGTGTATGTACAAACACCTAATGTAAAACAAACTTATAAGTGTGTATACGCATTTTAATTATTTATTTGGGTCGCCTATGGTTAGGAAATTCCTACTGTTTAATGTCATTAAATTGACCTAAGAAACACTATATACTTTTTTATTTTTAACCTTACTTGTTTGTGTTTTCAATAAATTGGGTTAGGGGCATCATTTTTATTGTAAACTTTATAGGTTTTTCAAAATTTAAACTCTTGTTATTTTTGAAGAATATAAGCTGTAACTGGGGCCCCAATTACAAATATTATTCGAAAGTTATATTACTAAACAACACGTAACTAGTACTAATGCCCTATCATCGAGGGACACATTGCCTAACCGAGAATATCCTAAGTACACATGTTTGAGAAAGCAGATTAGATGTGTAAACTTAAGGGATCACCCCGCGGTTAAATTGAGATAGATATATGTATTTGTCAAAATAATTCGGGTTTTGTTTGTCTTATATTAAATCGTGGGCCTGGTTATTATAACTGTTGATGGACATTTTGGGAGGAGATTGAAATATTTAGGTTATACATTATTTTGTGCTCCCATGCACATGCATGTAGTAGAATCGCGTTATAGTGAACAACATACTGTATAATGAACTACTCTAATAGTGGCGGCTCGTGACTAGCGAGTCAGGGGGGGGGGGGGCGCTGGCTTTAAATAAAAGAAATTTAAAATGCCTATTGTTTTCGAAAATACGTCAGTACGTGTCTGTTTTTTCTAACTTTCTCGTTATCTTAATTTCATCACTACTTTAACAAGTTAAAATATTAGTTTGTCCTAACATCTCAAAACTTACCACATTATGACGATGTTTTGCACTATTTTCATGCTTTTTTATTTTCTCTGAAAGATGTTTTAAGTCCTGCACCCCATTTATAGTCCAATTATTATCCCCGTCAAAAAGAAGACACACGAAACAAAAAAAAAATTTGTCCTCACAACCGTATATCCAGGATTTTTATTATATATTTCTTTGTCAATCTTACGCGTAAACTGTGCCTTACTTTTACATTTTGATTGCACTTGTACTATGTTTAATATTGGTAGTGGCCGCCCTGCAGGCTCAAAAGGTGTATTTTTTCTGCCTAGGCATAAAAAGTTCGCTTTTTCTGCCTAGGCATAAAAAGTTCACTTTTTCTGACTAGGCAGAAAAAATACACCTTTTGAGCCTGTCAGGTGTCATTAAAAGACCGCTTTTAATGTTATTTGGAGAGAAATTTATTTTTGTTGTTTACAAAATTAACAAAGTAAGAATATACAGAAAGAAAAAGAAAAATAATTACATAAATAGTCCTGCATGTTCCATAAGATCTTCCCACTTCTTGGGACAGGCGTCTTATACAATTTGTTGGCGTATTTTGCATTATATTTCACGAACGTTTGTAACAAGTTCTTCTGATCTTACAGATGGTCTTCCTGCTCCTTTTTGTGTTGTATAGAACCTGTTTCCCTAAACACAGCCACGGTTCTTTTTAGCCAATGATAAAAATCCCCAGCAATAAAAGCAACGTTAGGAAAATGTTCGTAAAAATCGTCCATGCACAAACCCGAATTGTATTTCCACTCACCATTTACTCTAACCCCGTTTCGAAAATACGCTTCAACCATGAATGTTTTGTGCTGTTCCATAAAGCCCATTGTGTGTAGGTATTGTTCAAGAAATTGGAAAAATTAGCGATGAATCAAATTACTTGTAACTACTGTCAAAGATGACGGAATAACTTGTTGATTGTTAATTCAGGTAGTTACTGACACCCAACAGGTATTAAGCTCTACGGCTAAGCATTACGTCCTTAGATGCAAGGCCCTCTTTGATACAAATAATTTTTGCTCGCACGTTATAACTTTTGAATTAGTTTTTGACATACTCCTTAACCATAGTTCAGTATCCAAAATGATACCTAGATTTTGAGCTGTTAACACAACGTTGCAGAATTTAGTAGGGCGTAACTTTTTTCTAATTTAACTATCTCTGTATTATCCGGGACACCTGGTGTATGCTTGATCCTCAGTGTTCAAAGGAGCCCAAAATGTGTACATTCTTACCTGTAATTTGTTCATTACCATCGATATTTGGCTTACGTAAATCATCAACATTTTAAAAATGTTCCTAAAAATACAAAAAATAAAAAATTAACACCACAACACGTTCCATCAAATAGCATGTTTGCCCACCATCAGCCTTCTCATGAAAGCCAACATCGCCCGGCGACAGTTAGCAACCTTAATAAACAATGACGCAATTTCGCTGTCATATTCAATGGCGCTCGGTCATAAATAAAACCAAAGAAAAGCTCCGCGTATAATGCGACGGCCGTCGGTTTAAAATGTTTGGATTGGCTCTTTTTTGTTTGGCTATACTTATGATGGAAAACAAGAGGGTTTAAGAAAAAATGCGGCACGCAAAAATGTTGACTTACAGGGTGAAATTCGCTTAGGTTCAATGGAAAGAAAATAGTTGAATATAATGTTACTTTGGTAAGGTCATTTGTGGTTTAAATTCATTCCAAACCTGCACTATACATACAACCCTGTCTGGTTAGGCAACTGCTACGTTTCGACGATAAGATGTATCTTTAAAGTTGCAGCCTATTTTGCTAAATGCTGCTATTGGTACTGATATTAATATATCTTTTGTATCTGCATTCAGGGAGGATACTGATAATGATTTGGTAAGCTTCTACAGTGTTACTATTTTTTTTTGCTTAATTTTTAGCTCGATCAAAGCAGAACTTGATGCCAAAGTCAAATTTCGAATAAAGCTATTATTAAAAAAAAATCCCATATGATGCGGACTTTACTGGTCACACTGTATAATAACAGTAGGTTTGGACCTTCCTGTTATAACGTTACTATGGTCACTACTCACCTAATTTCAGAAATTGCGGACTTTCGAAGTAATGCTTGTGGTGTTGATAATATCTCTCCATTAATGCTTCAATCCGCTAGTCCATTTATTGATTCCTAAATTGCCCATACAAGAAATTCATGTATCGAAGCAGGAAATTTTTCTTCCAACTGAAAAACCAGTATTAATAATAATAATAATAATAATCTTTGTTGTCTAACAGAACAGGTTCCAATTACAAGACAATGTGACATAGAAAAAAATAATATTAGGTTAAAAAAGATTAATAAATCATTCTGAAATAAAAAATGGTGAAATTCAGTAATTTAACATTGTTGTAATAGTTTGAGTTTAGTTGCATTTGTAAACTGATTGGAGGACAGACCGAATACATCAATGTCATTGCAGGTATTATTGAAAATCAACATTGATTGATGAATTGGTGTTTTAATTAAAAAGTTTGTTGAGGGAGTAGGCAGATGGAAGACGGGAGAGGATCTGACAGTGCGTGAGGGAACATGGAAATTTATACAGGATAGTAGCATAGGGCAATCGATGAGCGACCTGCACACTTTGAACACGAACTGATTGAACAAGTAATATCTGCGATTGAGAAGCGATGGTATCTGAAATCTTATTAAAAGGGCATTTTCATCAGTGCCCCTAGGGGGATATGTGCCATCTTCCTTAAATGAAAGGTATTTGACAAACTTTCTTTGGACGTTTTCTAGAAGATTAATGTATTTGTGGAAAATGGGGTGCCATATAATAGCACCATATTATAGTTTGGATCGCACGAAACTATAATAAAGGATTTTCAATGTTTGAATATTTGTAAAATCAGCCGAATTCCTTATAATGTATCCAAGCATCTTCATTGCAATGCTGTAGGCATTACTAATATGAAAAGTAAAGGAAAGCTTTGGGTCGAAAAACCACACCAAGGTCTCTAAAAGTATCACACTGTTTAATGACTGTGTTATCAATGCTATAGTTGAAGCGAATAAAGTCTACCTTATTTATAAATGTCATGGCGAAGCATTTTCTTACGTTCAGGGGCAAGTTGTTAATTTTGCACCACTTTTCCAGAGTGCTTAGGTCCCTCTGCAACAACAAGCAGTCAAATAAATTACTTATTACTCTGAATAGTTTTAAGTCGTCTGCAAAAAGCAGTACATTGCTGGACATATTATTACTTATGTCATTGATAAAGATTAAAAATATTAATATACCTTTACCAAAAAAAAAAACACTATGGAATCAGTTTCTGATCTAAGAACTAAGACCGATTAGCATACTTCCGGCTATTTCTAAGTTATTCAAAAAACTACGTTTTAAGCAACTGAATGATTATGTACACAGATTTAATATACTCTTACTGACTCCTTATAAGTCGGGTTTTAGAACAGTACAGTAACGACTTTCTAGAATAATTGGCAATGTTACTGGCAACACCGATAAAAAGAAAGTTACATCCCTGGTACCGCTTGACTTTTCTAAGGCCTTTGAGTCGTGAGACGTGAAGTTTTAATTTTTAAACAAAAACACTATGGATTTTTGCTTGATGCAATTTATATTATAACATCTTACTTTCACAAAAGAACATAAAAAGTATCATTTAGCTCTTTGTATTCTTCCTTGTCCGAAGTTTTTTTGGTTGTCCCTCAGGGATCCGTGTTGGGTCCCCTACTTTTTTCTATATACAGGGTGTTCCGATGATCATGTTACAAAATTCTAGGGTAGATAAAACACACGAAAATAAGAAAAAAAGTTCATGTGAACATGGGTCCGGAAACGCTTCTTCAGGGAGCTAGGGCCCTTCGAAGATGACCTTCAAAAACTACTTTTCGTTTTATAGCTTCGGTACTACTGCAGCTATCGCAACCAATTTTGGGACATGAAATCTAGTTCGTAGGTTCATCAATTTGAGCCTTCCGGATTTTGTCACCTTTAACCAGGGGCGTACAAACCAAGGGGGTATTTGAGTAAATTTGACCCTACTCCTCTTAGGCTTTAATTTCTTACCATTTTTATATCTGATTATGATTCTCCAATGCCTTTTACATAAAAAAGGTACTCTTAGTAAAAATCGCTATCTGTCACAGTTTCCTCCGAAAATGGCTAAATCCAATCAATAATAAATTATTGGTCTTAAACCAATTATTACGTTGAAATATGAAAATGAGGTTCAGTACAGATAGTTGTCAAAAATCTGTCAATAAAATATTGCGTGTACCTGCTCACACGCTATTCGAGAGGGTAAATCAGCGCATAAGGGAAACTGGCTCCGTGAAAATAACGAGGCCAGATAATGGCGCTCAAAGAACTGTACGAACTCCAGAATTTGAGGAATAGGTACTCCGACAATTCGAGGAAAATCCTAGTGTTAGTACCCGAGCTGTTGCAGAATCCATGAATGTAAGTCATGTACGTGTATGGGAGATTGTTAACGAACAACTTCTTCATCCTTACCATCGCCAAAAAGTACAGGAATTGAGACCAAATGATTATGCACCCCGCGTAGAGTTTTGCGAGTGGTTTCTTCAACAGTGTACACAAGAACCCCAATTTCCGAAATTTGTGCTTTTCTCTGATGAGGCTGTTTTTACGAGAGAAGGTATTTTTAATTCACGGAATAGCCATGTGTGGGCGGAGGAAAACCCTCATGCTCTTCAAATAAGAGGGTACCAACATCGATTCTCGGTGAACATGTGGGCTGGAATTGTTGGAGAACGTCTAATTGGACCAATCATGTTGCCTCCTTGACTAACTGGGACGGTGTACCTCAATTTTTTAAGATACACCTTACCTGAGTTATTGGATGAGCTGTCCCTCGACATACGTCGGAATCTATGGTTCCAGCATGATGGAGCACCCGCTCATTTTGCACATGTCGTACGTGAGCACCTCGATGATCGTTTTAGAGGACGTTGGATTGGACGTGGAAGCGATGTCAACTGGCCAGCCCGGTCCCCAGATTTAACTCCTATGGATTTCTTTCTTTGGGGACATATGAAAAGCCTTGTATATGAAACTCCAGTTCAGTCGGAGGAAGATTTGGTGGCTAGGATTTCTGTTGCGGCTGAAATGATCCAAACCATGCCTGATGTTTTTACTGACGTCAATTTAAATATGCTACGTAGGTGTAATACATGTATTGAACGTGGTGGCAGGCATTTTCAACAATTGTTATTTTGAATTTATTTTGGTACGTACAGGGTCAGTCAACGACAGCGTTAGTAAATTCATCTTCAAGACAAAAATTTACTCTGCCTTATCCTTGACTCACTCGTTAAACCTGTTTAATTGTTTTTTTTTTGAAATATTTTGTATACGTTCCCTTTTACTTTTTATACCCCCAATTTCGAAAAGGCAATAAATCTCTCTAATCTAATTTATTTTCATTAAAGAAAAAGATTTGACTAACTTATAATGCTCACTATCTGTACTGAACCTCATTTTCATATTTCAACGTAATAATTGGTTTAAGACCAATAATTTATTATTGATTGGATTTAGCCATTTTCGGAGGAAACTGTGACAGATAGCGATTTTTACTAAGAGTACCTTTTTTATGTAAAAGGCATTGGAGAATCATAATCAGATATAAAAATGGTAAGAAATTAAAGCCTAAGAGGAGTAGGGTCAAATTTACTCAAATACCCCCTTGGTTTGTACGCCCCTGGTTAAAGGTGACAAAATCCGGAAGGCTCAAATTGATGAACCTACGAACTAGATTTCATGTCCCAAAATTGGTTGCGATAGCTGCAGTAGTACCGAAGCTATAAAACGAAAAGTAGTTTTTGAAGGTCATCTTCGAAGGGCCCTAGCTCCCTGAAGAAGCGTTTCCGGACCCATGTTCACATGAACTTTTTTTCTTATTTTCGTGTGTTTTATCTACCCTAGAATTTTGTAGCATGATCATCGGAACACCCTGTATACTGCAGATATTGTGATCAGCGTAGATTATTCTAATGTTCAAGGGTTTACAGATGATATTAATTTATTTATTGGATTTAATCCAAAAGGTGCCCTAGCTGCTTCAGCTCAATTACATGCTGATTTGAAAACCTTTAGAGTTCTGGTGCTGTTGTGTATTGCAACTATTTGACCGTTTTAAATAAGTATTGTATACAAAAAGGTTAGAATGCTTGCTGTAGATATATTTTTAGAAAACCAATAAATTTATACAGGTTATTGAAATGTCTATTCGTCACATCACTTTTTTACGTAGAATGAATAAAAATTCTTATCAAAAGTTATTATCAAAATTATATTTAAAAGTTTTTATTTTCTTTTCATACCGAGTTTACAATTACTTTTCTCGTCTGACGTGCTGGTGCCTGAGACACTTTCCTTAATACACTGTCAACGATGAGAAATATGAAAAATCCCCGATAACGCTTCCTCTCGCAAATTTTGTTTGTTGTGGATGTCATCAGATTGTTGGCCTCTTCCCATTTGCTTACTTTGAATGACAGGATATACAAGAAGATTTATTGTAATATTTAAAATAGTATACAGGGTGCTCGAATAGATAAAGACAGAAAAGAGTAATAATTGAGGTTTTTCCCCCGTAAGACATATTTATGGTGATAATAATTCAAATTTAATGACAATAACGTTTTCCAGGACCCGAGTGAGCACCTCGTTCATCGGCGGATAATATTATAAAGTTAACTTTATTTTTAAGTATAAGGACCATCCGATATGTAGGTGTTGCCAAATATGTTTAAATTTTCCCCAAAAATGTTATTTTTAGTTATTTTGAGGTTATAAATTTTTAATTTATAATAGTGTTTGGTATTATCTTATAGAAAAATTAAGTACTTTTCGATAAATAAAAAATCCAATATGGCGGTAATAAGAAAACAGCGAAAAGAAAATTGATGATGGTTTCAGAAAATCAAAAAGTTCTATATACGCATATTCTACGTAAAAAGTTGCCATGAAAATGAGTTTACAGATTTTTAAAATATTGGGAAATAACATAGTTACAACCGATCTAAGGAAATGTAACATTTTAGTTATTGAAAATGTCGCAAAACCAAAAGAACCAGAATCGATCCGCATGCACCAATAAACTGCTATCATAATTGCCTAAAACTTTTCCCATTTAACCGTCTTTCTAACTCTATCCGTGGTCACACTGTATATAATTGATGCAGTATGGATTTCAAGTAATCCAGTATGATTATTTTGTGTAAATAATTGTACCTAAGTACAAACATTGAATATCAAATTATACGAAGGCCATATGAGTTCAACAACAAGAAAGCGACTAACCTTTTCACTGCTAAATTAAAACATTGTTGCCGCCTGTCTGTTTAACTTGCCGCATGAGTTTTTTAAATTTATTTTTATAGCTTATCGTAAAACTTGATTTCACATAAGTACCTACACCTATCCTAGATTTAAGTAGCTTACATTTATTTTCCTACCTATAGTATAGACTTAAAAATGTCCCTATTTTTAATTGCTTTGTAGCTTATATTATTTTCAACCTTTTGACGTCCCAACGTTAATTACATGAAAACATATTGACCGCCATGTATTCCATTTCTAACAGAATTAAATGACGACTCTCACTACTCAATACCTACCTAGGCTACGACGTATGTTGGGTAAAATATAAATGATGTGCGGTTTGTTTGTATAACTTAGTTTTCATTTGCAATTATTACTACTTTTGAAAATGGTTAAAATAAGTAGGTTTTACTTTCTTACTTAAAAAACATCCAGTTTGTTTGTATTAGTTTATTACGTATTTTGCTATTTTTTGACGAAATAAAACTCATTTTAGTTATACTGGCTGTCGCTTTTTATCTACTTTTATTTGTTTAACATTTAACAGCCAATGCAACGATAAAATCATTGTGAAAATCGGTCCAATTACCCCGGAGTAATCAGCGTACCTACATATTATTATCAAAAAAATACATTCGGCTTGAATTGAGAACCTCCTATTTTATTGTCTGTTAAAAATGATTATATCATTAAAAATTCCAATTAAATACGATATGCGGCAACACCACGACATCACATCAGTGAATTTGAGACATCTCTTGCCGAGGCGCTGCATTATAACGACAGATTTAAGGTTAGAGTTACGATCAACTCCACAATGGCGGCTAAACGACCTCCAAGACGTCCAAAACTGGGTTGTCAACTTTTCTCGGACATCCGTCATTCTTATATAGTTTGATATTCAATGGTACAAATCATACAACCGATTTACGAATTGATTAAAATTTACATAAAAAATATAATCATATAAATTAAATCAGACATCCCTTGCCATTAAACAATTGAATTTTTTACTGTGTAAGGTTCAATAGGGAAACAGGCCCAAGAAAAGTCCAGGGAAATATTCTAAACAAAAAAATAGGTTATGTATTAAGTAAAAACTCTCGGATTTTCGGGAAAGTGTACTAGATCACTTGCTAATCCGAAATCAGCTGATCGAATCCCTCTGATTCTACATCACAGTTTCAAACCAACCCTAAATAACTAGGGTTCTACATTATAATAAACCCTCGAATTTCAACATACTAAAGAGGCAAGTTGTTTGAAGCAAATCGGCCTATACTTATTACGACAATAATTAAACTTGTAGTTATACCATTTAACGAAACTATACTAAAACTAAGAAACATATTATCTTAATGTTATTAACAGACGGCACTAAGGGACTAACAGTTGTAAGATCCGCTGGAATAATAAATTAGGTCCATGAAAAGGATTTTAACTACTTAGAGAGAAACTTTAACGTTATGTTTCGGCGTTAAATAGAGCGAGCTCTAGAATCTGCTTTTAAGTATTATGAAAATTGCTTTGCACTATTACGAGCTTCTTTTGTAATATAAGAGACTGGATTGAAAAATTTCCGGTATTGTTAATAGATGGCGGCAGTTATTTAAATTCCTAGCCTTGAAGTTCTACAACCCATCATTAATGTTTAAAATTGAAAGTATAAAAAAGCAGTGGCGGCTCGTGCAGTTGGACCACAGTGCGTAGTGACGGCTCGTGACCAGCAAGTCAGGGGGCGCTAGGTTTAAATAATGCGGATAACTATAATCAAATCTGAAGAAATAGTCCATACTTAAAGTGGAGTTGAAAGTATTAAAAGGAAAGAAAAACACAAAGTCATCCTCCACAAAGTTTAATAGAAAAATTATTAAATCATAGGTCTCTACATGTTTCGAACGTAGAAACGTTCATCCTCAGGAGACAGAAAATTTTTTTATTTTGTGCTGTTGTTGTTAGCAAAAGAGAAACTTAAAAATAGAACCTTAATTGAGCTTTTATGGACTCAAAAATTGAAGTTTAGAAGAAACAGGATATGAAGAAAATTGGAGATGGTAAAACCATACTGAGTATTTAAAACATTATTAAAGTGGGCGTAAACCAACCAAGTTACATTGGGAAAAAAGGGAAAACCTTGCCAGGAGGTGTCGAAGATTATTTAAAAACTGTCTTCAGAAATCAGACTTATCGAACATAACTATTCTTTAAGACATTGTGAAGGTGAAAATTTGATAACAACATTTCTGTAAAAAATAGAAATCGAAATTAAAATCAAAGAGTATAGAGGTTTTTGAACTATTTTAAAAAAAAAATTTTTGTGTAATTTTTTTTAAATAAAAGTTAAAAGGTAGTACTTACGATATATTCCGTAGGAAAGAGTATTTGGGGTACTGAGGATCAAACCTCAGTAACCCCTCGAGAGGTTAATTTGAAAAATATAAAGTTAAAAATCAAAAATTTAAACATTTTCCAACAATTCCTTTCAAAAGGTTATTCACCTCCACGTGCAAAAGGAGAATGAAAGAAAAATTAATTGACAGTATGACAGTAGACAGTTCAACTGACAGGCAGAATAGCGGTAAAATTTGAATTGAGTATAAGAAAACGTTTAGTTCATCAAGGAAAAGCTCAATCAAGGTTAGGTAAATAAGATACTACTAACCAATTACCTAAAATAACAATATAACTTAAAACTAAGAAGTGAAAAGAGTAATATTTTAATGTGGGAGAAAAATCATTAGGTGGATGAAGGGTAGGTGTCCTAAAATTACTTTGTGTGGTAAAATCTGTAAATGAAAAGGTTTTAAGCGGTCAAAGTATGTTTGTCACAGAGAGAAAAAAGGTAATCTACAATCAATAAGTTAGGAACTAGTGTGGAAAATATAACATATTCTTTATTATTGACAAAATGTGTAACAAATTTTTCTTAAAATAGTTCAAAAACCGCTATACTCTTTGATTTTAATTTCGATTTCTATTTTTTACAGAAATGTTGTTATCAAATTTTCACCTTCACAATGTCTTAAAGAATAGTTATGTTCGATAAGTCTGATTTCTGAAGACAGTTTTTAAATAATCTTCGACACCTCCTGGCAAGGTTTTCCCTTTTTTCCCAATGTAACTTGGTTGGTTTACGCCCACTTTAATAATGTTTTAAATACTCAGTATGGTTTTACCATCTCCAATTTTCTTCATATCGTGTTTCTTCTAAACTTCAATTTTTGAGTCCATAAAAGCTCAATTAAGGTTCTATTTTTAAGTTTCTCTTTTGCTAACAACAACAGCACAAAATAAAAAAATTTTCTGTCTCCTGAGGATGAACGTTTCTACGTTCGAAACATGTAAAGACCTATGATTTAATAATTTTTCTATTAAACTTTGCGGAGGATGACTTTGTGTTTTTCTTTCCTTTTAATATAATCAAATCGTTTATTTTTGGTAAACATACCAAATGATAAAACTAACAAATATTATTTTTTGAAGTGAAAGTCAAATTTTCGATTTTTCCGGAAATAAACTTCTCGGTGACTTTGTTATTAAAATTATCTATATCCCGAACAGGTCGCGTACGTCGCGTCGAAATGAAACGCGAACAGCTGTAGTGGGACGGAAAATTTGGAGCCCATCCGTGCAGCTCGTTGTGCGATTTATAGGTGACGTCACGCCTCCGTAGTCATGGCAACCGACTTAATAGTTGCGTTGAAGCGGGACAAATAATCGGCCGCCCTCGCTTGATGGGTCTGTATATCTTGCCCGTGCGAATAGAAAATGCTTATTTGGTATAACTTGCCCGTTGGAATATGGCTATGTTTGGTTTGAATTATTTTAATTGATTGCTTACATACATTGCGTTATTGGTTTTTTAACTAAAGTATTTTTGGATTCTGTTTGAAATAATTCAGTACAGTACAGAGCCCTTCATTACGAGCCGCCACTGCCACAGTGCCTTAGCCCTACCTACCTACCCGTACACCGAACTATTTATTCATTCTCATATTCTCATAATTATTTTTTGTGACTAATTTTTAAATGAAGACGTTGATGCATAACTGTGCAAGCACTCCCTGGCGCTCCGCAGTGCCGGCGAGTACCAATCGGGTTAATCTTTCGTCTTTGCTACTACTACCAGAAGGCAGCTGTTTTTAATACGATCTTCCCTGTCGATGTGTTAACTTTAAAATAAACATGGTGACATTTTTAACTGGAATAAATGCAGTATTAGAAAGTATTTGCTGAAAAACAGAACTAGAGATGCGTTTGTTTTTTGTTTCGCATACTTTTTTCTTGTCTTTATGAAATTTACCCCTATTTTGGGGGTAGAAACGCCCTAAGGAACTTTTTTTTAAATGTAAAGGTATGTATTGTGGAAAGGGCCTACGACCCTCTATTTACTTTTGCATTTCGGTAATGTAGACGCAATTTGTTTTATTGTAAATTTTTTTTTTGACAAACACCCAATCTAAAGTAAAATTTATTCTTAACATTATATACCATATCCGGGGTTATTTGGCGAATTTCGTGTATAAGTCACTGCCTAAATTCCTCTAAATTGTCTGGTTTTTGTTTCGTAAACTTTGGTTTTTAGGTGACCCCAAAGGAAATAATCTAGAGCATTAAGGTCCGGCGATTGTGGCGACCATTTATTGGGGTACCAATTCTTCCTATCCAGCGGTTTGTAAAAATTTCACTTAAATATTGTCGAACATTTGCGGCGTAATGACGCGCCTTCCTACTATAACCATATTCGATCATCATTAACATCTGCTTTTGCATGCATAAAGCAGTCAAAGCTGGAATAAGTTCTTCTTGTAAAAAAATTAGATATGTATTGTGCATTTGAGTTACCTGCAAAGGAATATTGGCTCAATGACGCGCTTGCCAATTATGCATGCCCAGATATTAAGTTTTTGCGGAAGCTGGGTGTGTGTTTCTCGCATCCAGTAAGGATTTTCTGTGGACCAATATCGACAGTTGGGTTTATTGACTTCACCATTTAGTACAAAAGTACACTCATATTTATGTAAAAAGGATCTAGTCCAAATCTACTAAATGCTGATCAAGTGCATTTATCACCGGCGCGGCGGTCCGGATCATCTTTTAGTAACTCTTGTATCATTAACATTTTATAAAGACTCATTTCACATGATTTCCTTAACTTCAATGCAGACGTATGGCTTATTTTATTTTCTCTTGCAAGTTACCGAACTGGAGTAATAGGATTTTCTTAAAGAGCAAGTAAAACATTACGCCAGGCTTACTTATTCTTGGTATGGCCCTGACCAGACCCACTTCACGATAACGTCTTTTAATTTTGCTGATGGTGCCTTGAGAATAGCTGCTCGTCGAACCGCTCGTCAAGCAGAGCTGCCAACAATGCCGTAGTCTGTGAGCTACTTAAAATGAAATCCGAAAAAGATACAGGCGAAAATTGAACTTAAACAAAAACTAACTTTGTATTAACACCGAATTTGTATCAGAAACATTAATTTTTCTTCTTGACATGACTTGGGCAAAAAATGACTTTATCTTCGCCGATGGCACGATTGATAGAGTGGGATCGCAGTCGCCACGTCAGACGGTAAATTAGCAAAGATTAAACTGGCCGTTGGCCATAGCCTGTCCAGTCAGATGATGGATCGACCGACTTTGGACTAATGTTCGAAAAAACTTGCTTGTTTGATACTGGCTGTAAGGAAACATATAAGATTAATTTGTCTCGGAAAAAATGTTTCCGAGACTTGGTTCTTCCTTTTTCAGTTTCAGTTAGTTAGCTAATTATAATTTATTCAATAAATTTTTTTATAATATTCTAATCTAAAGAAATTACATTAATTCAATGTAACAACTACAGTTACTTATATATACCTTAGAGCGCGAAAACTGCATAACATTTCAAAGACGTATTTGGGTATCGCGATTATAATTGAGTGGAAATATTTATACAGTGTCACCAGTAAAGTCCGCATCATATGGGATTTTTTTTTTATTAATAGCTTTATTCGAAATTTGACTTTGGCATCAAGTTCTGCTTCGATCGAGATGAAAATTAAGCGAAAAAATAGTCACGTGATTCGCATTATCTGTCAAATTTCAATTTTTTCCAAAAAATAATTCAAAAGCGGGGTTATTTCTGAAAATATCGAAAAAAGTTATTAGAAAAAGTTTTTTTAAATGAACGAACAAACCCGAACAAACTACGTTTTCCAAAATGCTTATTTTATGAAGTTACCTTACACAGGGTCAAAAACAAATAAACTTTGCATCACATGCGACCAAATTTTAATAGCCCAATTTTGATATTGTAGAAAAACACACATTTAATATGTCGCTACTTTAAAGAAAATGTATCTGATATAAAGCATTGTCAAAACTAAATAGTTTTATGTAGGTTGCGTCGAGTCTTATTTTGCAAAAGTGGTGCAATTTACAAAATATGGGCAAAAAATCAAAATGATCTTATGCAGCTGAAATTTTGCATGTGGGCTAGAAACTGCACTTAAAAAAACTTTTTCTAATAACTTTTTTCGATATTTTCAGGAATAACCCCACTTTTGAATTATGCTTTGGAAAAAATTAAAGTTTTACAGATTATGCGAACCACGTGACTACTAATTTTTTGCTTAATTTTCATCTCGATCAAAGCAGAACTTGATGCCAAAGTCAAATTTCGAATAAAGCTATTAATAAAAAAAAATCCCATATGATGCGGACGTTACTGGTGACATTGTATAAAAATTCAATATATTTTTGATACGGATCATGCACACCAGCGGTTTGTATAAAGCTGTTCATGTCTTAAAACTTCATAAACTAGTGAAATTAGAGCAATATAAACATATCTATAAGGTTATTAACAAAAAACAAAAGCATAATACCAGTGTACAAAGTTATACTACAAACAGTGTGATAATATACAGGGTGCCCGAAATTAGTAGGTATAGGAGAAAAAGTTATTCTTTATAAAAACGTCTGCTTGTGCTGAAACTACAATTTGGAATATCAGATTTGCGATTACTATACAGGGTTCGTCAAAAACAACATTTTTAGTTTTTTTGGATCTTTTTTTTTAATTCCTTGACTTATTAAATGAATTTTGTGAGTGTTGAAACGACAATTTCAACTATTAGATTTGCGATTACTATACAGGGTGTTTCATTAAGGTCGAAGAGCGGCCATATCTCGGAAACTACTGGGCATAGAAATTTAGGAAAAGAAAAATGATAATAAAAGTGGCCATGAGAAAATTCTGGAAATAATTTTCAAGTTCCGCATTTTGCCGCAAGAGGGCGTAATTGAAAAGTAAATTTTAAAATTTTACATAACTCCGAAAATTCCACATTAAGGTATATGTTTGATAACACGATTTTAAAGCTTGGACAATTATGCATAATTTTGGTCTTATGCTCATTGGCGTACCGACTTTAATAGGAGTGGGGGAAGCTGTTGAAAGTGTAATCATTTAAATCGCTGTAACTTATAAACGACTTATCCGATTTTAGCAAACTAAAGACTGTTTGGAAGGGAAATGTATGCACTTTGACCAGTCGTATTTAGTTGTACATAATAGTTCTCAAAAAAAATGCTAGAGGGCGCAATTTCCAATAACAATACATTTTTTGATTTTACTCCGAAAAAATAAATCATACGGTATAATTATGATACCATAATCGAGAAGGAGATGAAATTTGCTAGAAAAAATATTAAAACCGCAGCTCGATATCTCCGTTCGTTTCAGAGTTATTGCCAAAACAATAATTTTTAAGGCAAATTGCGCCCTCTAGCAATTTTATTAGAAACTATCTTGTACATTGGATACGACAATTAAAGGTACTTACCTTTCTCTTCCAAACAAGCTTAAATTTAGTAAAATTGGTTAAGTCGTTTAGAAGTTACAGCGATTTTAATGTTTACAGTTTCACTTGATAAGAGTGGGAGAAGCTATTGAAAGTTTAAACATTAAAATCGCTGTAACTTCTAAACTACTTATCCAATTTTACTAAATTTAAGCTTGTTTGGAAGAACCTTCAATTGTCGTATCTAATGGTACAAGATAGTTTCTAATAAAATTGCTAGAGGGCGCAATTTGTGTTAAAAATTATTGTTTTGGCAATGACTCAGAAACGAACGGAGATATCGAGCTGCGGTTTAAATATTTTTTCTAGCAAATTTCATCTACTTTTCGACTATGGTATCATAATTATACCGTATGATTTAGTTTTTCGGAGGAAAATCAAAAAATGTATTGTTATTGCAAATTGCGCCCTCTAGCATTTTTTTTGAGAACTATTATGGACAACTAAATACGATTGGTGAAAGTGCATACATTTCTCTTCCAAACAGTCTTTAGTTTGCTAAAATCGGATAAGTCGTTTATAAGTTACAGCGATTTAAATGATTACACTTTCAACAGCTTCCCCCACTCTTATTAAACTCGGTACGCCAATGAGCATCAGACCAAAATGATGCATAATTGTCCAAGCTTTAAAATGGTGTTATCAAACATATACCTTAATGTGGAATTTTCGGAGTTATGTAAAATTTAAAAATTTACTTTTCAATTACGCCCTCTTGCGGCAAAATGCGGAACTTGAAAATTATTTCCAGAATTTTCTTATGGCCACTTTTATTATCATTTTTCTTTTCCTGAGTTTCTATGCCCAGTAGTTTCCGAGATATGGCCGCTCTTCGACCTTAATGAAACACCCTGTACTGACTTAAAAGTGAATCATTTTTTTAAGGGTGTAAATTGGATAAAAAAAGACTTAATAAGATCAGTGAGATCTGACAGTTTTAACCTGGCCCATTTAATACATGTAAAAGGTGTGGTTTGTAAATGGGGCCCGCAATTACAGACACATTACACTAAAATTTTATATTTTGTTTAATAATATCTCGATAACAAAGCCTTAAATACCGTCGGCGTCGCGTCGGTAAGCTAACTTTGAAAATCGTTGCTTTCTATGTTGAGACATTTTAATCTTGCGTCCATTGTGCGGATTTTACGAAGGGTCGGCAACAATAGACGGACAAGACAGACGAAATGTCCATTTTCTGGAACAGTTAGGATATTTTTCTCATCAGTGTTTTGTACAGGACCGGGATATGGTAGGTATATCATTTAGAAATTTTCTTGTAGCGATCATCAGACTTGCAAATAGTCGTTTCGACACACTGATGGATAGGCTGTCTGTCAAAGTAAACGAGGATATGATGGTATTACAGGAAACTTGCATAGAAGGGCTGGAAAAAAAATATTCCTAGAAGCGTTCGGTTTTAGTGCTGCCAATGTTCAATAGAAGTTACTACTGGCGATATTATAATGTCTTTAATAGCTATTTAAACCTGCTGAGAATCATCACAGGAAATCAGGACAGAAGAGACAGGATATATGGCTGTTAAGAGGCACCTGCACTGTATTCAACTGTACAATAAAGACCTAAGCTGCAGGTTATGCGGACTAGAAAGAAAAATCGTACAGCACATAATCTGCCTCTACGTGTCAATGGATCGGAAAGAGCATTAACTACACTACTACTCTGGCAACCAAGACTAGAACCAGAGGATTTACCGACTCCCTCTCCAGCTAACCTAAAAGGTGAACCAAGAAAACCTTATACTAACAATCCAATGTACTGAAAAGGAAATAACTAGTCAGGGAATCAATGGCCAAAAAAAAAATTTGTCATTTTGATTACATTATGTTGTAGAATTACTTAGGACGATGAAGATGTTATTGACGATATTGTAGGTCTTATTATCGTTGCAATAGTGGAAAATTTGCAGTCTTGATAACTCAGTATATTGGTGGAAAGCACTTCATTATATAAAATTGAATTTAAAAAATTGCTAGTATAGTGGTAATTTATAGGTTTTTATTTGCAATTACAAATTGAAAGGAATTGATAGTGATAATTCCTTTAAATATGTGGAAGAAAAGGATAAAATTGAGGGGTATCGCAAGGTTTGGTTTTAGGACCGTTAAAGAATTGTAAAACCTTAGTCGACGTAGTAATTAATACATATTTAGAAATAATAAAAATTATTCCCTTAAGAATAAAAGCATTTTATTTTGTGAATACGTCCCTGTAATCGCGTTGACAAATGCAGCTAGTAGAGGATAATCAGGACCGCTCCTTTTTACCGTAAAAAGCATTTATTTTATCTTCTTCTTTTGGACAATTAATTCTTTTGCTTGGGTTTGAAGACTGGGGCTTTTTTTATTTATTTTATTGTGGTTAGATGTGGGATCTGATTCCTCGAATTAGGCGAATCAAGGCAGCCATGGGGAATATAAAAGTAGAAACACAGGACATAAACAAATATCCTTTATATCTTAAACTTTAATCCCCTTATTTATTAAAGTGTTCAAGAGAAGTCCGCGGTGAACTCCTCTTTTTCCGCAAGATTTCTCTAATTTTGTTCGTTACTTGATGGTATTATAAATAGAAAAAAATACTATTGCGTGACTCATATAGCATTCAGCTCAATTAACGATTTTACTATGTTTTATATCACGGGGGTAATTCCTTATGATATTCCAAGAGAATATCTTCATATGAACAGGTATCCGGAGTTGTCCTGTTTTTGATACATAAAGTTCGGTATTTTATAATTTTTTTTTAAATATCCTTTATTAAAATTTGGTACCGTTATTCATAATAAGAAGGGGATTAATTAGCCCTAACTAGATTAAATTCAATAAGTTCAGTGGCGTCGGGGGAAGCACCTTAACGAATATTATTGAAGAAAAAAATTTACACCATATACAGTCCACGGATAGAGTTTGGAAAATGAAATACTTTTTTATCACTAGGTACAGAAGAAAAAGTCAGTCTTTATAAAAACGTCTGCTTGTGCTGAAACTACAATTTTGAATATCAGATTTGCGATTACTATGCAGGCTTCGTCAAAAACAACATTTTTAGTTTTTTGGATCTTTATTTTTCAATTCCTTGATTTATTAAATGAATTTTGCTTGTGCTAAGTTATATCGATTTGACAGCGAAAATGTTGAGTCGGTGTTCACCAAACTACTGTCTCGTAAGACATACACTTCTGTAATGGATACAGTTTTGGAGAAGGCCAATATTTTTATTAAATTTCCTACAAGTGCTGAAGCTGTTGTGGAAGCTAAACGGTTGTGGTCAGAGAGATTTATTTATGTCCCTTCAATTTGTGAACGAATATAAATAATTGCTTCTCTTTAATTTCTTCATCACTACTATCACTTTCCTCATTTTCACTGAAATCTGTCATATCACAAATATAAGTTTCCTATTTTCCACAAAAACGTAACAGATTACTAATGTACTAAATAAATAGACCAACGTTGTTGTATTTACGTCAACTCTTTTGCAAATTAGGTACCAAACTGAACATGAAATCTATAATCTGAACAAGTGGACGTCTGAACTTGTGTTGAATAAGCATTTGCTACAGAGGTGTAAGAAAAACAGCGATTGCTTCAAAATTTTATTCATATCCAGATCTAGCAATTGCTTTTACTTATAGCATTTGCTAGTCAAGCAATAGCTTTTACTAAAAAGTATTTGCTTCAGGTAATTGCTTAATTTTTATTCATTAGGCTCAATGGAATGCCATATATTTGCAACTTTACAACTTTGTCGATGCCAGGTATCTATCGATCTCCAAAAAACATAACCACCGATTTGCTCGGATTTAGAATCAAGTTGTGCTTTCTTGAGTACTCAGATATGCTGTTGAGCTCTCTGTTCATCACATAATATAATATTATATTAATATAAAGAGTATTAAAATTGTGTTCATTCAGATAACAAGAAATTAAAAAAAGGCGATTTAGCAAAATTAAAAATATTCTTTAAGTTTGTAATTAAACCGCGAACTGATTTTGATTCCAAAAATACTATCTTAAAACTGCCAGGCCAACCAACGTCAAGAGATATTTTAGTTTTAACATGAACTGAAATTGCAACTCTGATATTATGAGCGGCACATTTTGTCCTCAATGAGCTAAGCGTCTCTATGTGGATTTAACATTTGCATATTTAGTAGATTATTACCAAGAAAAGTGAGGAACGCGAAATTCGTGTTACGAAGCCAGGCTGGTAGTAGCAAAAACTTTAATCCTAGCTTTGTAATGTAGACTCGACTCGGCCAGCAAATACTGTTTGTGATTTTTTGCTAAAATGCAAGTTGGTTTAGTTGGTCATATTTTAAATTAAAATAGGTAATTTTCGAAAAGTATTAATGGTAAATATTAATGATGATAATAATACGGTACCTTATTTGTTACAGTCAACTTTTTCTTAAAACAAAGCGTTTCGACAGTCGATACCCCATGTGACATGTGACATTAAAAGCTGATATTGATTTCTTCCTAAAAGTTCCCAGATCAGTAGTGGGTCGTAGCAAGCTCACGCGTCACGTTTCGGAGAATAAATTTTCTCGGTGTTTATTAATTAAGTTGAAGGGTGAGTAGAATATATCAGTTTAGGTTATTTCACTCTCCTGTTTCCAATAACAAACATTTCATTTATCAAAATTTGCTATTATAAATTTTATCTACAACCATTTAATAATAGGTGTATAAATACTTCTGATAATAAGAGCATTATGCTATCCATAATACAACAAGTGTAATTATCATAAAACAACAAGTGTAATTATTAGTCGGCAACATGGAGGGTAATGGCAATGCACAGTCTACACTACGAGCAGCAAGTAAACTCGCTTTCCTTCACGTGTACAAACTGTGTCCAACGACAACGACTGAAAACCTTACAGGATATCTAAAGCAACTATTCCCAGAGGTTAAATGCGAACAGATGAAGTCCAAATTTCCACAGTACTACTCAAGCTTTAAAGTCACTATTGCAGACGACAATTTTGATAGGGCAATGGAACCATCAATCTGGCCAAAGGGCACTTATGTCAATCGGTTTTTTCACCGACTGGCATTGACGACCTCGGCGATCTGAGAAATCGGGACCTAGCGATTAAAAATATAACAAATCTCTTTAACAAGAGAGATATAACTGGTTTATTTCATATCAATGTGCAGTCTATAGCCAACAAGGTTGATCAGCTTAATATATTCCTATCTAATGTAAATGTAAGTATCCTATGTGTATCTGAACACTGGCTTTCGGAATCTAATCTAAAGACTATTAATATTCAAGGTTATTATCTAGCCAGCTTTTTCTGTCGACAAACTGCTATCCATGGCGGTGTTTGCATTTTTCTTAAAAACGGTTTGACATGTGTGAAACTTGAGGTTGATTCATTCAATCAAGAGTTCCACTCTGAGTTTTGTGCATTAAAAATTAAAAGTTTAAATCTTATTATTATTACTACCTACCGTTCTTGTGTAGGTGATATAAATCTATTTTTAGACAATCTTGAATTACTATTGAGTAGGGTATCATCGAGTGGTTTTGATGTTGTCCTTGTGGGTGATTTTAATACTGATTTTAGGTCTGATACAGTTTTCCAGAAACAACTCTTGTTTCTTTTTGAGTCCTTTGGTCTTTCGGCTACTATTAAGGAGTATACCAGGGTTACCCCACAGTCTAGATCCTGTATAGATAATGTAGTCACTAGTCTTTGTGTGAGTGGGATGGATGTTGGCGTTTATGATCCATGTATTTCGGATCATTCTGGACAGTATTTGGCTGTGAGGGCTGGTGCCTTCAAGCGTCATCCGTACACGTATAGGCGAATACTGTCGGATAAAAATATCCAAAATTTTAAAAATCTTTTAAGCACCGTTGACTGGAATAAATTTCATGTTTTGTCCAAAGATGTAAATGCTATGGCTGAATGGCTGGTTGAAACTTACCGAGCGGCATCAAATGAATGTTTTCCTGTAAAGAAATGCAAGCAGGATAATAAATCCCCAGTCCAATGGTTTAATGAGGATCTGCATAATAAGAGAAATATTTTATCAGCTGTAAAAATGATATGTCATGTTAAAAATGATTCGGAGGATTGGTCTACGTACAATAAGTTAAAGACTGACTACAGAAACTCTATTACTTTTTACAAAAAACAAGCTTACAATAATTACGTATTAAATTCAAAAAATAAGTCCAAAGATTGTTGGAAATTAATAAATTTTGAATGCAATCGAAAAAAATTATCAAATAAAGATAAGATAACAATTGAACCGAACGATTTTAATGACTATTTCAACTCGGTTTCTGAAAACATAATTAAGAACTTCCCTGTAAACTCCACCGAAGCAAGTGACTTCTTAAAATATACTCCACCAGTTAATTGTAACTTTTTTCTGCACCCAGTATGCCCAAAAGAAGTTGAATTAACAATACTTAATCTTAAAAGATCAGCAGTTCTAGATGCTTTCAATATAAATGATAGACTGCTTAAGGAAACCATAAACTTTCTAGTTGAACCTTTAACCACTTTAATAAATGAGAGTTTTTTGAGCGGTATTTATCCGGACGTTTTCAAGATGGCTAAAATTACACCAATATTAAAAAAGGGTAACTCTGAATTGGTGGAGAATTATCGACCTATAGCCATTATAGTGATATTTTCCAAGGTTTTTGAGTCTCTGCTGAAGGATCGTCTGTATAATTATTTTGAGACTAATGGGTTGTTTCACCCTTCTCAGTATGGGTTTAGGAAAAAAAGATCAACACTGGGAGCAGTCTTACAGGTTGTGAGTGACATAGTCGAGGGCTTGGAGTCTGGAGAGCTCACGTCAATAACTTTGTGCGATCTAACAAAAGCTTTCGACTGTGTCTGTCACAAACTCCTGTTAAAAAAACTATGCCACTATGGCATAAGAGGTGTTCCCCTAAACCTTCTTGAGTCTTATTTGTCTGATCGGCAGCAGTTGGTGGAGATTGAAGGTGTCAAGTCTGATTTAGGCTATGTTAAATATGGAGTGCCACAGGGATCCGTCCTTGGGCCCCTCCTGTTTATAATTTATATTAATGATCTGTGTTATTACATGCAACGGATTTGCAATTTAACCATATTTGCAGACGACACTACTTTTATTACTTCTGCTTCTAGTCTGGAGAATTTGATTATGGCATCTCAACTGCTGCTGAAGGATGCAGAAAGCTGGTTTTCTTGCAATCTCTTGCAGCTTAATACGGGTAAGACTCAGGAACTGGTTGTCTCGAGTAATCGACTGTTGAACAAAAACAATAAATGTAGATTACTGGGTATCACTCTGGATGGTTCCTTATCCTGGGAGGCCCACGTAACTGAACTGGGACGAAAATTGTCGAGTACGATATTCCTTCTTAGAAACTTGCGTAAATGTTTGACTTTGGACGTTTTGAAATCACTATATTTCGGCCTTTTTCATTCCCATATTGCGTATGGGGCAATGTTGTGGGGAAACAGTACAAATGCACAACAGATCTTTCGACTCCAAAAGAGAGCTGTAAGACTTTTGGCTAACGCAGGATATATGGACCATTGTCAGCCTCTGTTCAAAAAATTTGGCATAATGCCGCTGCCCTGTGTTTATATTTTTCAAACTGTGCTGGAGCTACATTCCCGTAGAGATAAACTCACTAGGCATTCAAATATTCACAGCTACAACACTCGAGGCTCAGACAGGATAGTGGCTCAGCGATTCAGACTTACCAAATCTAAAAACAATTCACTTAATTGCAATTTATATAATAAGATCCCGGGACGGTATCGGGCCCTCGATGATGTTCTGTTCAAAAAGTGTGTTAAAATGTATTTACTAAACCATTGCTTTTATACCTTAAATGAATACCTGTTGGCCTCCTGGTAATCACCGCCCGGATACTGTGCATTGGTTGTGGGGTTCCCAGTTATGTCTCTCTTAATTTTAAATTTTATTTTAATGTTTGTGCATTGTTTGTTTTACACACTAATTTATTGTTATTTATATACATTTGTACGTGTTAAATTATATTTACCTACATATATATTATTATTTATGACGTGCTATAAACTATTTATGTAAGTAGCAAATAAAAACTTTGACTTTGACTATATTTCCCATATGAACTCAACTTTTTTTCTGATAATAAGAGCATTATGCTATCCATAATACAACAAGTGTAATTATCATAAAACAACAAGTGTAATTATTATATTTCCCATATGAACTCAACTTTTTTTCTGATAATAAGAGCATTATGCTATCCATAATACAACAAGTGTAATTATCATAAAACAACAAGTGTAATTATTATATTTCCCATATGAACTCAACTTTTTTTCAGGCACTGTATAAATGGATGGTTTTAGATAAAGTATAGTATTTGACTCACGTCTAATGACCATAATACACTCGGATGATTTACAACACTCGCCTTTGGCTCGTGCCGTAAACTTTATCCTTGTTTTATTATGGACTACATTATGCGCTCGTTAAATAATATACTATAATAATACTAGTTTATCCATTTTAATTACGGTACAATGGGTTGCTAAACCTTTCGCTCACTGAGAACAAATCCAGCTGTTTATATTTAAAAATTCGTGGCATTTTGGCGGCTTTTTACTGTACCGCGAACGTAAATTATTATGTGGCAACGCAGCATTGAACGCGAAACATGCGCAGGCGCATTGCTTGCCACTTGATTGGCTCTTCTACAATATTTGAGCGGCGAAACTCTTGTATGTTGTCAGGATTGTTCATAGCGTTTTCCATTGGTTAGTTTAGTTGTTTTTATCATGTAAAAAACTTTTAAATTATCTTCTATTCCAATTCCTAAATACCCTTTTCCTCCGCACACTTACGTTGCTGATTCACTAAGATGTGACTTTTCAGTTACTCATCATTCGTTTATAAAAAAAACTTTTTACAACATCTACCATTCCAATTTTAAATATTCTTCTCTCCTCACACTTATGGTGCTGTCTCACTAATATGAAACATAGCTTACTGCTAGGATAACTTTATAACTTGGTTTCTACCAATACTTCACGAATGACCTCTCGCTAGGTCTATCATTACGTTGGACGTTTTTCCAAATACTTTACTTGTTCTTTCCATCATCTTCTAGCTCCATTGTATTTCTTATATTCCTTATTCTACTCTCCTGATGATGGATGTATATACATTCAAAACATGAAGAGAATTTACCATTCAATAAAACTTAAAATTTACACTCCACTTAAAGTATGGAAGTTTAAAAAATATTTTATTTCAATCCGTTCTCTTCACATTAAGCGACGTGAAATTTGTGATAATATCTTTGCTTTATTAATATTGAGCCTCATGAAGACAGGTACATCACATGCCACTTAAACAAATAGTCCTCCATAATCGATAAGCGTGTGGGAAATTGCCATTCTATCCACTTACCGTTTGTTGTATCTTTGTTGTAATGGAGAAACATTAACAAATCATTGCCGTAATTGATTACATAACGGGGTTTATGTTTATCGCGCTCCGGGCTATTTCTCTTCTCTTAATTCAATATTATATTAGTAAATAACATTTAACAAAGTACGGATGTTAGATATCGTTTCAGAGGCTTTATACGTCAGAAAAAGTTTATAATTAATTTAATAGAGAGACTTTTCATCGCTAAAAGGTTATAGGTAACACTTGTGGAATAAGAATAGTTGTCACATCCACACGTCGCCGATGATTAGTGAATTATCACTTATAATCTCCCTAGCAGCAGAATTATTAAAGATAATTTTTTTCAAGGTCACGAATGTTTTTGTTGTGTTAAAATTATCCCGACTCGAAGACGAGGAAAATTTTCTATCAACAAAAACATGAGTGAAACCGAGGAAAAAATTATCGGGAATTAATTCTGCTGCGTGGGAGATTTGGTAAGAAAATTTCATAAAGTGGAGTTTCTTTTTGTAATTTTTTGGCTGAAATGCTACAAAAACATATTTCCGGCGGCTTTAGTTAATTGTAACTAATTAGAGTTTTAGAAATGACGTTCATTTTAGCCGTTAGTTACTCATTTTTATTACTAAAATTGAGAAACATTAAATAACAAATTTTTTATCTGAAATCCAATATCTTTATAGTTTTAAATTCAAATAAAACTTTAAACAACATATTTCCGATGAGTTTAGTTTATGACGCACTGTATTTTTACAATAGAAGTTGATTTTACTTGTTAGTAACTAAGGTTTATTACTAAAATTTCAGGAACATTAAAAACATTAATTCGTTTTCAACCATACCATCTGATATTACATGTCTCCACATAGTTTCAAATTAAACTAAAAAAACATATTTCCGATGCGTTTAGTTAAATTTTTGATGTGTCTCTTTTAGCCCCGGTATTCGATATGTAAAGCAAATTGGTTAGAATCAATAAAAATTATAAGTTAGCAACAAAATGTATTTTGTTTTTATTCTGAGTGACTTTTGCCAATAGATATAGAGCACATCATTTTTGACAGAAAAATTATCACTTGTTAGTTAATAGGAACTAACAAAATTATCGCGATAATCTCCCGTTCCTATAAGCAACGTAAACAAAAAGAAGCCTTCTAATTGGTTGAAAATACATTTATGTAATTTTTATCAGTAGAATTCTTTTTTCCTTCCATGATATAGGATAAAAATTTAGTAAGAAAGCTAATTAACTAATTAAAGAATTTGGATCGTGACACCAATGACATGGACAAAAATTATTTTTTCAGAATGAGTGTTTTTTTTTATGATCGAGCACAAGCACTATAGGAAAAATCCTTTAAGGCGCTCTGGGAGCGGTGCGTGTGCGAGAAAGCGATTCACGTTTTTCTTGAATCGTTGGAGGTTATATTCGGTTGGAAACACGGTCTCAGAAAGGCCGTTCCACAAAGATGACGTCCTCCAAATGAAACAGTTCTGAAACAATGATGTTCGGGGTGTACTAAGTTGAACCACATAGAGATGGGCGACAGTGATTCGTCGTGTATTTCTGCTATGCATTACTCTAGGTGGAATCGAGCGGGCAATATCTGTCGAACACTTGCCATGGAAATGAAATATCTGTAGAAGAGAGTCAAATCACCAACCTGTCTTTGATGTTCTAAGCTGTCGAGGTTCTCAGTCAGCTCGTGGTCGCCGATTAGACGAACGGCTCTCCTTCGGATGGAATCCAACAACCGAAGGATACGCTTCGGTGCAGAACTCCAGATATGAGAGCAGTATTCCAGTGATGGTCGAATCTGGGCTTTATAGAGTGTCAAAAGTTGTTGAGGTGTATACAACTTTTTGGTACGGAAAAGTATACGAGCTTCTGAGAAACTGCCCTGGCGATTGCCACAACGTGATTATGCCAAGACATATTTTCTCCCAGGTTGACACCCAGCAAATTAATGGACGAAGTCAGTGGAATTGCGTGTCCTGCCATAACGATATCGGGTTCTGCAATGTTAACCTTCTTAGAGAAAACTGCTGCCTGGGTTTTTTGAGCGTTAAATTCGACTTGGTTACTGTCACCCCAAGTTGGTTGGGTAATCAAAAATTAGGCTGGACCAACGAGGTCGGACTATATATCATGGCTTTTTTCAAAAAAGTGTCGAATACCTTTTCCATATAATAAAATTTAATTTTAAACATTCGTTAAATAATATATTTAGTTTGTTTTCTTTAATTCTCTTTTCAAATTTTTGATGAAATTGAATAAAATAAATAAAAACGCATTTGATAAAAAGAAAAAAACAAGGGAAAATAATTTACCGAGAACCCAGTCGTAATAATTAGTTAATTAGTGAAAATAATTTTCCTTTAAAAAGTTGAAAGAATAGAAAAATCTTCTTCAATTAATATTTTGTTTCAATTAAAAACTCGTTTCTTTTCGGATTTTAATCAACGGTTTTTACATTTTTCTCTCGTTTTTTGATATAATGCGATTAGAACAGAAGGAATCAATTTCGCAGCTGTTGCACTTTTAAATTAGCTTTAAGGAAAACGAAGTTTTTCATAATTTGCTTAGAATTTTCCATAATGTAAAAAAAATGTTTTAAACTAAATCGATTTCAAATACATCCTTATGATAAAGAAACGGATCGCCCCCCACTTCATTAAAAATCGCTCGGAGCTGTAAAATTAATTTTTTTGAATTGCATTATTTTTTAGAAAAAAGATATTATGCAGGGTGGATCATAAAAGTGCTACGTGTATTAACATTAATTTTTTTAATGAAACATATTGTTTATATTTACATTTTTACATTTCACAGTCAATTCTAAACATTTTTCATAATGCATGCCCTATAACTGTCTTCACCTTGTGTTGGGTTCCTGGACCCAACAACATATATGCCAACGAGACTGCTGATGCGCTCGCCAGGGAGGGCGCAAGCATGTCTGTCGAACTAGCAGATAATACTGTGGCTAGACCACTGGGATCAGTCAAAGAAGAGATAGATGGAATAGCTAAACAACTTGCGCAAAGCTGATGGACATGGCTGACAACCTGTAGCATCTCCAGGCAGTTGGGGCCCCTACTTAATAACAGGAAAACCGCAGCGCTATTACAGCACAGTCGGAAGGACCTAGGAAACATCACTGTTATAGTCACCGGACATTGCCTGTTCGGTAGACACGCCGAACGTATGCAAATACAAACTAACGACTTCTGTAGAAGTTGCATAGATGAAGAAGAGGAGGAAAGTATTCAGCATTTCTTGTGTGAATGTCCCGGCCTCGCTAGAAGAAGGTTCAATGCCCTGGGCGAACCATTTTTAATGATCTGGACGAAGTGAGCAGCCTGCAACTGGGTCGACTTACGAAGTTTATTAACAGCAGTGGCTGGTTTGAATAAGCTGTCAAGATTCTTCTACGATCGCGTTAACCATCAGGAAGCTGATGCAAATAGGTTCAGCGGAACATGTGTGGTACCACAACGGTCCTTATAGGACTACGTGTGACTGTTTGGACAATGCCAGAGGTCTGCCACTCTAACCTAACCTAACCTAACCTAACTGTCTTCCACCGTTAACGTAATATTAACACTTTAATGTTGGCATGCACCATTATTATGATTCTTAACTTAACAACGTTCTGAACGCAAGTGACAATCTTTAATAACAGCCGAATGCACCGTAAGAAAATTTTGCGGATTAGTTAGGCAAGCCAGGATTAGGTTAAATGTTTACATGCACCGCAAGAACAATGTGATTTAAGCTTCAGATGATCTAATCGGTCAACGAAGCGTGGATTAGCAATTGATTCGATGCAATTTTTATTTTTGATTTTTTATTATTTCGGGATAAAATGGAGTTTATAGAGGACGAAATATTCACTGATGATGACTTAGATATCCCCGACATTATCAACTTTGGTTTTCCTCGCAGAATCTTCTAAAGAAGTAATTATTTTGACTCAATGGACATTGGACAATTATTCATTTTTTTGAAAATTTCGCCTCACAAAACCTACAGTTCTCAGCTTCCTGGAAAACAAAGAAGAATAAATTATATTCCAAAATGACTTGTAAGTTTATAAATAGAAGGGAGTGCAATGGGATTAGATGGACTCTTGGTGACTACTCCTGGATCTACTATAATCTTATTTGTTTTAGAAATAATAGCATATGAACCAGTTCCTGGATAAACATTGCGTCTGTACTCTTGGGGGCATCAGACTACAATTGGAGATTTTCTTGGCTGCCATCAGAGTACGATTTCCAGAATTTTAAATCGGGTTACATCGGCCATTGCAAGAACAATTAAAAACAAAATGAATTCTTCGTGAACTCGCTTCCAAGCTTCAGATTTATCACCATTCGAAACTTTGTTTGTTTATTTGTCTTCGATGAAATTGGCATGTTTTAGCAGTATCCTGAGACTCCTGGGAAAAAAATGGGCGATTCTTTTTGCGTTTTTACACATTTTTGAAAATTAAACCAAAAAAAACTGACAAATTTTTGACGTTTATTCCTCAACTGTCGAAGAAAACTTGCGATTCCCACATTGTCAGATTTCTAATCCGGATTAGATAGTCTACTGACTGTGCATAGCTACGGACAAAAGACTACAAAAACTGGATCGGGGAACTGGGATTACAATCCACAAACGGTGCATTCGGGTGTAAGGCATTTACAATGACAATTTGCTATTTAAGTTTAAGACGTCAAAAAATGCCAGTGAACGTTAATTATATTTGAATTTTGCCCTGCTGACATTACATCCAAAGTGCGCATCGCTGAAGATAAACGCATAGAAATTTTGATTATGTTTTGGAGATAAAAGTGGAAGTCATAAGGAAGTCCATGATATGTTCAATAAAAAATAATCTATTCGTCAGTTTATTAGTCAATCGACAGTATCTAGGGTAGCAATTAAGTGGAGAACTTCCCGTAGGTACCATTGCGATAAAAAAAGTTGTACAACAAAATATAATTTAATCTGCTGGTCTATTATAAAATATTTTCTTTCAAACTGATAACTCAGTGTCACCAGAATTCAGTGTCATGTCAGTGTCACCTTTATTACAATACTGTCACCAGAATTCTTCATGGTAACGCCTAAAAAGTTAGGTGGCATAATTATATTGTTTTCATAGTGAGTACGATATCCACTTCTCGATATCCTTATAGACCAAGAGTTCTAGCTGGGCTAGCTAATTCTTGTACTACTTTTTTTTTATCGCAATGGTACTATTAAAGATAGTGTTAAAAGTGGTCGTCCTGGTATATCTGAGAAGAAAAAATAAACATATTATCACTACAGGAAGATTCTCATATCTCAAGCACACATGGGCATGGCTACGGTATTACTCACCCAACCACCATATCTAATATTTTTTAAGGAGAAGTTTCATCCCTACAAACCAGTAATTGTACAATAATTATCGGACGATGATCTTGATAGGTGAGACCATGTTCTGGACATGTGAGTTGTTTGTGTCAAAAACTTAGCAAGTTATGTTTTTGATGCATATTGTATTAGTGGCGCAATTAACTAAGTTGTATGTATTTTGGTCTTATCCAGAGTGCTTTGTGGAAGGCAATGCACAACGGCTTTCTTGGTTCAGTGATTAGGGCATTCTACGAGGCAGTATTGTTAGGCGATTTAACAGATGTGAATAAGAACAATTTTATTATTGTAAGTTCACGCCTCGGCAGGACATTTGCAACGTCTTATAAAATAGTTTCTTTTCATACTTTGTTTTTTTGTCTATTTTGTTCTGAAAGTTAATATTTCGTAAACGGTTGAAGATGGATCGTAACAGTGGCGGCTCGTGACTAGCGAGTCAGGGGGGGCGCTGGCTTTAAATAAAAAAAATTTAAATGTATATTATTTTCGAAAGTACGTGTCTGTTTTTTCCAAGGTTTTTTCTAACTTTCTCGTTGTGAATTTTAATTTCATTAGCATAAGCACTACTTAAACAAGTTAAAATATTAGTTTGTCCTAACATCTCAAAACTTACCACATATGACGATGTTTTGCACTATTTTCATGTTTTTTTATTTTCTCTTAAAGATCTTTTAAGTCCTGCACCTCATTTATAGTCCAAACAAAAAAAATAATGTTTGTCCTCACAACCGCTTATCCAGGATTTTTTATTATATATTTCTTTGTCAAACTTACGCGTAAACTGTGCCTTACTTTTACATTTTGATTGCACTTGTACTATGTTCAATTTCTAGCATTTTTCAACTTCAAGTTTTTCACTTAAGCTCAGAGAACTAAACACAAGCTTCTGTAAATCACTGACCTTCATATTACACGACATTTTCCACTTTTATAACGTAATTAATAAATAACTCAAAACAAATAAACAAAACGTCAGCGAGTCAACGGCATCGACAGACGACAGGTCGCATCGCGATTCGCGAACAGTGGGCGCGGAAAATTGGAGCTCTCCGTGGCCGCTCGTTGTACGATGTGTAGGTGACGTCAGGCCTCCGTCGTCATGACAACCCATCGAGAAGGCGCGTTGAATCGGGACGGATGATCGGTCGCCCGCCGCCGCCCGCGCTTAGTACAACCTAGAGAGCGCGCAACTCGCTTGTCTATGAGTATAGCCTGCCCGTTAGAATAGGGCTTTGGTTTGAATTATTTTAATTGATTGCTTACATACATTGCGTTATTGGTTTTTTAAGTAAAGTATTTTTGGATTCTGTTTGAAATAATTGCAGATAGGGCGGCGCCCCAGAGCCCTTCATTAACCAGCCGCCACTGGATCGTAATAGGAATAGGTCATGATTTAAGAAAAATGTCTTGAACTGATTGTAAAATTAAAAGATATACAATATGGTTCATTAAAAATTTAAAGTTGATACACGTAACATTTTTATGATCCACCCTGTATAATAGAAGATTTAAGATTTAGATATAAGAAAAAACATTTCAAAAAAATTAATTTGACGGGTTCAAGTGATTCTTGATTAAGTGGGCGGTATTCTATATAGAAGGCAGATCCGTCTCTTTATCATAACGCTTTATACTATTTTATAGAAATATATAATTTTCAGTCTAAGCTCATATTATATGGATTCTTTATGGTAACGTTGCTTAAACTGTGAGTTAGAGGGAATTTTTGAACATCAGCGCACTTACTTGACAAGTATAACGTAACGATTTTCTTTCATCAAAACTTTACGTCTTTAGGTTCCGTCTAACTTTTTATTCAAAACTGTAAAAATACATTTCAAAATGACGTCGTCATTGCATACAGTTTTAGCAACAATAAGAAACCGATATTCGCTACAATCCAGCCATCAGTTGCAGCACATTCCCAACGCACATGTAACTACGTAAAATATTCTTGCTTTCCTCAGCAGATGCCATAAATAGTTAAACGTCAAGATTTCCGTATTCCGTACCCGAACAAGAATAACTATTTGTCTCTAATTCTGGCTATTGTGGCAGATTAAAGTTTCTCGAAATTCTCCTAATCTGGATTTATGCTGTGCTACTACGGCTGTCAAATCGGGAACGAGGGATCCGGAATAGCTTTGTCATTTAAATCGATATTTTAATTGTTATTTTATTACGTGGACATAACCCTTTCAGGAACAAGTGTTGCTGCTGGTTGTTCTATGGGACCAATCCTATTTTTATATATGCGTTTTTAAATTGGAGGTCTTTGTGAAGATACATTGTGTATAACATACAAAAAGCGTCGAAGGCGGAATTTTTTTTCTGGAGCCACGTCCACAGAGGCCTAAAGGGATATTTTAGAAGTAATGATATCAATACACGAAACCTTTAAACAATTCCATATAATTTTTCCCAATAAAACATTCAAAATTTTACTTATTTTGATTCAGCACTAAGTACCGTGCGAGCAAAAATTATTTGCATCACAGAGGGCTTGGATTAAAAAACGTTGGGCTTGGCTTAGATCACAATGATATGGGGACAATATATCTAACCAAATCTAGGTTAAACTTTTGTCAAATTCATATTATGACATAATATGCCAAACTAATGAGTAATAAAATAAGTAGACAAATACAAATTTGTTTTTGTTGTTTACAAAATTAACAAAGGAAGTATAAACAGAAAGAAAAAGAAAAATAATTACATAAATTGATGAAATTGGCCACCGCCATGCTCCAAGCATAAATTCACACGTCTCTTCATTTTTTCCAAAGTATTGACCAGCATCTCTGGAGAAATGTTACCACATTCTTGGATAATCCTTTCTTCTTGTAATTGTTGTAAATTTGCAACTGGTGTTTTAAAAATAGTGTTCTTTAAATGAGGAAAAACGAAGTAATCCTAACCGTTAAACAAGGTGATTTAGGTGGGAATTCAATCTGTCGTCGAAAAAATTGCGTAAGTAGTTAATAGTTTCGGCGGCTGTATGGGCGGTTGCACCGTCCTGTTAAAAATATCCAAAACGTAGTTCGTCGTCAAGTAATTGCTCCACACATGGATTCATTGTCTCTATACCGCTGTGCTGTAACTTTGTCATGGAAAAAAATAGGACCAACAATTCTTCCTCGGGAAACAGCTAACCAGACACCAATTTTTTGAGGGTGCAATGTGGACTCTACAAAAAAATGGGGATTTTCACTACTCAACATGCGTGCGTGTATTCTGAGAATTCACATAACTAGAGAGGTGGAACCAGGCTTCATCCGAAAAAAATGTCAGGTCTAATAAATCATTTCTTTCCAATAAATTTTGGGTAAACCATTGAGAGTAATTCCTGCGTCTTTCAAAATCTGCGGCTTGTATTTTTTGGAATACTTGCACTTTATAAGGAAATAAATTTAGCTACTTCTTAATAATAGTCCTGCATGTTCCATAAGGTCTTCCCACTTCTTGGGACAGGCGTCTTATACAATTTGTTTTCGTATTTTGTATTATTTTACGAACGTTTGCAACAAGTTCTTCTCTTCTTACAGATGGTGTTCCTGCTCCTTTTTTGTGTTGCATAGAACCTGTTTCCCTAAACACAGCCACGGTTCTTTTCAGGCAATGATAAAAATCCCCAGCAATAAAAGCAACGTTAGGAAAATGTTCGTGAAAATCGTCCATGCACAAAACCGGATTGTATTGCCACTCACCATTTACTCTAACCCCGTTTCGAAAATACGCTTCAACCATGAATGTTTTGTGCTGTTCCGTAAAGCCCATTGTGTGAATTGTTCAAGAAATTGGAAAAATTAGCGATTAATCAAATTACTTGTAAAGACTGTCAACGATGACGGAATAACTGATTGATTGGTAATTCAGGTAGTTACTGACACCCTACAGGTATTAAGCTCTACGGCTAGGCATTACGTCCTTAGATGCAAGACACTCTTTGATGCAAATAATTTTTTGCTCGCACGGTAGGAACTTTTTAAATATTAAGGTATCAGGGGTATATGCACTGGGAAAAATCCAGAAAAGAGTGTCAGATGTGGGGTTTCTTTTTTTTTTTTAATTTCTCGTTCTGTGGTGTCAGGTATGGGGTCTCTACACATATAAAATAATGTTTTATGGCGGACACAATAATAACAGTTCAGGTGCGACGATTAAAATTACAATCTATGGTTTAATGATAGATTACTTAATTGACTCAAGCAACCCGAGGCAGTCCATTTGGGTTGTGTAAGCAAAAAACGTAATTTCACCGAACGGTAACGGATGTATTTTTTTTCGATTGAAAATTAATAAGGGTTTAGAGACTGAACCCATCGCATCGCTCTTCGCTGCCAATTTACCCGATTGCTTCCAAAGTAATTGGCAATATACGAATTCAGGCGGTCCCCGTTGACCCGCAGCCGCAGGCCGGCTTAAAAGTTGGTTTTTAAATTCAGCAATCTCCAAACTCTGTCTGAATGATATAACTTTGTTATTGACTGAAATCAAAGCGAGAGCGTTCGGCGCTTTCAAATGTAATTGGTTCCTAACAAAGATATCTGGGAATGTTGATCTGTCTCTTAAAACTTAAAATCTACTGGATGACAAATAAGGTCATTTAAATCTTTAGCTATCCAGTCATACAAAATGTATACTGGTTTAAGTAAATACTGGTGATTATTTATAAAATACATATCGACGGTAACACTTCAATATGTCGTAACTCCGAATTCATGCAAAATGAGATTTCCCGCTTAAACTGTTACTGTAATCATAACACGTGGCTATGAAAATTCTTATTGGCTTTCGTTTAGCAGAAAGGGCCAATAAGAGACAAAAAACAATATGTCGTAAATCTAACGGGGTTGCAATTTGTCGTAAGTCATAAAGTACAGACACGATTGTCAATGGTGTTTTAACAGCAGGTGTAATTTTATTATAGTTTTGGTAAGTAATACCAACTAATGCATGTATTTTATATAATTGTATTGATAAAAATATAAATCTAAGTGATTTATTTTTGATTTTTAGTTAATTAGGTATTCATATTAAGTTAATTTTCATTATTAAAATATGAACGTTGAGTTAGGCATTATTGAACCCATGAGTTACCTTACTAAGTTGTGATATATACGACATATTTATTTTACAGTTTTTATCGTTTCCTGAAAAGTAGGAGATTTTGAGTTACGACATATTGAAGTGTTACCGTCGATATGTGATGACTTGACGGAACACATGGGTCATACTGTCTTATGTCTTCCACCGTTTCATTGTATATTTAACCCCACAGAGCATATATGTGGTACCAAGTAAAATCAAAGGTGAGAGGAAAAAATGTTTTCTCTACCCCAAGTGCGAGTGTTATAATAGTAATTTAACAAACTAGTGTATTATTAATCGCTTTTTAATAATAAAATAATAAAAAGCGTTAGTTACAATATTTTTCCGTCGATTGTCTTGTTAATAGATTATATTTTTTTTTATTTAGAACCAAACTACATATTATAACAAATTTTTGAATTTCAAACTTATTGACATCGACAGAAACTATGGCAACGCCATTATATACGCGGCAGTGCGTGCTTTGTAGTATGTTTGGTTGCCTAAAATCGTTTATTAATAAAAAAAAATCATGCATTAATAGGGACCATTAATGTATGATTTTTTATACATTAATTAAGGTTGTAAATACACGTTCGACGGAAAAGTTAATTTAAACTGGCCGAAAGCTGGAAAAATTCAGCAAAGCATATTTTAAAAGTCGAAGATTTGTATATTATTTATATAAAAACTAATATACAACCCATTGTTATTAACCTAAATGACGACAGTGAAACAGAATTAGGTTTAGATTAAACAAATTTATTAATTATGTGAGATAGAAAACAGTTTGTTAAAATTGATAATACCTTTAGTGATCCCTTGGATGTTAAAATAGGCGTACCACAAGGCACCGTTCTTGGCCCAATTCTTTTTATTTTGTTATAAATTCCTTAAAAAAAAATTTAAATAATGGATCCATAGTATCATATGCTGATGACACAGCTGCCTTTTTTCTGGGAAAACCTGGCACGAGGTAAAATATAACACAATGATCGGATTTTATAAAATTAAAGATTGCCTTGATACTTTTAAACTATCCCTTAATGTTAAGAAAACAAATTATATTGCCTTATAATTAGATGATTTAATCAAATAATTTCCATTGACAAAATACTTAGGGGTCATTGTTGATAAACACCTAAAATGGAACCTGCATTCACTTGGCAAAAAGTTTAAGAAAATTAATTCATACATTTTTTATCCTAAGAGAAATCTTGAGTAAGAAACTTCTAATTGCAGTTTATAAAGCTATTGTCGAGTCCTTAATAAGGTATGGCATAGTTGTATGGGGTGGTCTTTATAATAATGCCCTAAGACCCCTAAATTTAGCACAAAATTATATTCTTAAGGTACTTTATAAAAAAAATTCACAGATCTTGCATCTTACGCAAGTATCATAGGCGTATTGAAAATACCTACCACATACAGTGGCGAGAAGGAAACCATTATGTCACAGCACAGATTACTCCTATCTGTGAGTTTGTGAGTATGTAACGTGCCGCTGTCACGCGTTATTATGACGGCATGGATGCTCCGATTTAGTTTGAAATAATAATTAAATTATTATACTTAGAAATGTGTAAATTATACTTAGAAATGTGTAAATTTGACTGTTTTGTTAAAATAAAAAATATAGGATAATCTGTATATTAGTACATATTGAAAAGAGCTCAAAACCACCTTTTCAAAAATAGCGACAACATTACTTCTTTAGCTATACACAGCCATTTACCTGCTGGTCCTTGTACTCTTTGTTCGTGAAATGTCTAAATCTTAAGTCGGCTATGAAATGTTTTGGATTGGTATATCCATTCTTCCCCGACTTTCTGTGTAATACGCCAAGACCGCCGCGCTATTTCGCTTTGTTTCAGCGACATCCACTGTTTATTTTTTTCCAATTTTATCGAAATTGAAACAATCCAAAATGCGGTTACCATGATATCGACTAATATGGACCCCTGAAAATTTTAAAAATTACGAAAACGTTATCTGATATCAATGAAATTTAGACGAATAAAATCTATTTGCACTGTCGTAGATTAAATTTTGAATGATACACGTTCGATATGAACTTTGTTAATGAAACTTGTGCAATTAAACGTTTAAGTTTAACGTTGCACACGTTTCATTATAGTGTTCATCGAACTAGTATCATTAATAACTATAATGTAAGAATATAGAACAATAATAAAGATAATCTACTTTTTATTATGTCCAAATAAAGGTATATTCAAAATTCAAACACACAGTATAATATTTAAATAGTAATAATATTTGATTTAAATAAACATCCTGATGAAGCCGACGCCGCTTGTGTGCAGCTGTGGCTTTTGGGAGATTCCGTAACATGAAAGTAGGTTCTGGCCGATTCAATACTAACTACTATAACTGTTCTCTCTCCCGGCCATGTCTTAATATCAACAAATATAATAATAAATGCCGAAACCCAAAACAAAACAATATTAACATTTAGCAGATGATGTCATCGATTCTGTGCTGCTCGGGAGTGCTCGAATGTTTGTTTAGACTTTTCCGCCGTGTTATTTATGTGCATGTCGCATGTCGCGTTCATTTTTCATGAAATAGACCCGTATATACGCACCCAGTAGTATTTTCAATACTAAAATAGACCCTTTTCAATACAACTTCTTTACAACAGGGACGTATGTATGATTTGCGTATGTTCCTGAAATATGTTCATTTGTTTCTAAAAATCAAACACTAAAAAATTATATTTTTTACCCGTATCATACTTAAGATTAATAGGAGAATTATCATTCCAAATAACAATACTAATATTATTCTTCGGTTTGTCAATTATTTGGCTCCAAAAATTCTTAATCTTTTAATCACTAAAATTAAAATGTTTAAGATAGAGTGTCGAGCATTTGTTTTTCGACAGTATGGAGAGTTTTATGTCACTTTTTTAAAGGATAACAGGTTTCCTGTTTGTCTATTCGAACTACCCTAGGTCGAATATAAATTTTTTTTCCTATAATGTTTTTTTCTCATCCTGTTTTTCTAAGCACATACAGATGTTCAGTCATCTAGGTGCTTTTTTCCGGCTTTTCTTTTTGTACATTGGTCCTTAGATGCATTTGATGGTTGAAATGTATGTTATATAAACGTAGTATAAGACTTGTTTATAAATCGTTTCAAAGCTATTATTAATGTATTGTGGATTAATGTTTTTGAATAAATAAAATGAAAATAAATAAAATTAAAAAAAAAATGTTTATTTGATAGTGCTGTAAACTTAGTTAGGATACATGTTACTAGTATATTTTTAAGATTGTGTGACTTAAAATTAGAGTTAAACAAATTTTAATCCATTACTGATTTCTTCTCCTAAAATACCTGTTAGCCGCTTATACAGTGTCACCAGTAAAGTCCGCATCATATGGGATTTTTTTTTATTAATAGCTTTATTCAAAATTTGACTTTGGCATCAAGTTCTGCTTCGATCGAGATGAAAATTAAGCAAAAAAATAGTAGTCACGTGATTCGCATATCTGTAAAATTTTAATTTTTTCCAAAAAATTATTCAAATGTGGGGTTATTTCTAAAAATATTGGAAAAAGTTATTAGAAAAAATTTTTAAAATGCAGTTTCTAGCCCACATGCAAAATTTCATCTGCATAAGATAATTTTGACTTAAAATTTGATAGATAATGCGAATCACGTGACTACTATTTTTTTGCTTAATTTTCATCTTGATCGAAGCAGAACTTGATGCCAAAGTCAAATTTAGAATAAAGCTAATAATAAAAAAAATCCCATATGATGCGGACTTTACTGGTGACACTGTATATACTTTACACAACTTATTGAATACGAGGTGCTACAAATCCTCCCTAATGATTCATACACATTCTTAACAATTTTAATTTCCCATAATTTTCACGTTGAGAGAGAGAGAGAAAGTCATTGCAATTTTCGGGTTTAAATTCATAGATTCAGACTATGCCAAAATGGTAGAAATCGTATCCATAAATATGTACCTGCAAGCCGAGAGCGCTTAAATTTAACGTATTATTACCGTATTGATAGAGATCGGTCCAATGTGATGGGCAATTCCGAACCCATATAAGATTAGTATCGGGCCAATATTGGATTAGTCAATGCAGAGAGGTAAATTGGCGTATTTCCTATTAATTGGGAGTGGCGATTTGAATGGAACAATCGACATTTGATAAATTATAATTTTGTTCGTACAATAAAACAGAACTGCTTAGTTTAATAAATAAAGTCTGAATATTAAGTAGTAAACGAACCTTTAAACTAGGGCTCGGAATTTTTAAAATAATATAAGTATTCGAATAGTCGTTTGGTATGTTATTCGAATAGTCGAATATAGTCGAATAATTCGAATAGTCGAATAGATACTTGAATAGTCGAATAGTCAAATATTCGAATAATCGAATACTTAAATATAGTCGAATATTCGAATAGTCGTCTATTTAAATATCGAAATACAGTCGTTTAATCACGGTAGAAGTGGTTTGGTTTACTCACAGCTGCAGGGACGGACTAGCTGTGACACAAATGTGCCCATTTTTTTACGCCCTGTATGATAAAAACTTTGGACAACGTTTTTTACATACCTTTAACTATTGACGAAAAATTAAGTACTCGTTATTCATGTCACTAATCCTAACCGTTTTCGAGAAAACGTCATTTTATTGCGATCATGTATTAATATTAAGCAGTTAAAAGTGAACCTTTATAATTTATAGGAACAAAGATGTATCTTTTATGGAAATACGCTAAATATAAATGATGTAAATATGTTAAAAATGACGTTTTTCCGAAAACGGTTAGAATTAGCGACATGAATGAATAATTTTTAGTCAATAGTTAAAGATATGTAAAAAACGTTATCCAAAGTTTTTATCATAAAGGGCGTAAAAAATGGGCACATTAGTGTCACAGCTAGTCCGTCCCTGCAGCTGTGAGTAATTCGCAACACTTTCTGGGATAGTAATTTGAAGGATCTTACCTGGTATACATCATATGAAAAAAAATTAAAATATACCTGTTGGTTTAATAATTCGTCGTTAATTTGACTAAGTGGCGTATATCACTTTTGTTAACTTTCCAGGAGAGCCTTTTAAAGATTTTAGTATATTTGACTTGCTCGTAATTCTGGAACTAAAACGCATATAATAATCAGCTTAGATAAATCGATGAGTCCTTTGGACACTTTGGCAAAGGTATCTATGAAGATGTAATATTACTATCAACAGAAGAGATATGGCTAAAAAAATATATACGCCACTCTGTAAAATTATTTTTTATTGCATTTTGATATACGCCTATTGCATTTACCAATATACGCCTATTAGTAAAATAATTTATTGCTCAATTTTTATATAGGCCGGTATATTTCTTAAGCATGTATCATACATTATTATACATTAAGACTACTGGTTTTAATATTTTTAAATCCATTTTAATCCTTGCCACTTGAATGACTGATTTCTTCTTTAATTTTCTTACTTATTATCTCTTTAAAATGAATTAGCGGTAACTCATCTTCCGAATCGTAATCATTTATATTTTCGACTGCCACAGTTGTTCCATAGTACAATTTTTTTTATATAACATTTTAACCTGGCTCCCTTCTTGTAAAGTCTTATCTAAAAAAAAACTCATTGAAATTGACTGCATTTTGTGTCCCATTCCTCCACTTAACAAGTACAACCCTTTTTTACCAATAAAGTCAATATACATATAAGTACTATATGCAATAGAACTCCAAAACAATTAAACTTTGTCACGTTAATTTAAAATAACGGCTAATTTTGAGGTTAAAACCTTATTGGCATACGTCCTCAAACAGGCGGATATAGGCCATATACGTCTCATAAAGTACAATGTTGCCATTTGACGTAGGTTTACTGATAGTTTTATATAATATATGCCCGTTAGCGAAAGCGATCCTAGCGCTTATTAGTCGTACGCCTAAACGAAAAAACGGCATAACTTTTAAACCGTTGGGAATTGAAATACGCCACTTAGCGAGCGCATGCCCCATGTCAATTCTCATATTTTACCGTAAAAATCGAAATATCGCATTTTTGCATATACGCCAGTTAGTTAAATTAACGACGAATTATGTGTCAAAAACCTAATTTCATGGGAGCTCTTTGGGAGCCCATATCTCCGAAGAGGAGGCCGATACGAAAGAAGTTTATATGAACTTGTAGTATTCTTTTCACGTGTTTTTTTCATATCCGGGAGATTTCCCACATTTTCCCGGACACCCTGTTGCCTTGTTCTCAATTAAAATGGAGACAAAGGGCAACATTGTTTTCATTCTTATTTGCAGTCGGCTTTTCTTCGGAAATTGCGAGGTAACAGCTTTAAACGGCTAAGACGTCCCTCAAATTAATACGCAATACTATCAGACATACGTCCTTACTCCCACCGTTTGCTCCACCAATTTTTTCACTTAATTCAAAAAGCTTAATCTCGATGGTACAGTCGCCTTTGAGAATTTCCCTCTCATTCGTCATTGATGACAATCTAAAAAGCAATGCAAAACAAACCAAACTTTTCCCATCGCCCATTGAATGTTATCAGTGAGAGAGGTGCGTTAATCTAAGGCCACAGGGCGTGCCAGAAGTTCTATATGGCAGCGTCGTCGGACACTCCTCGGACCATTAAGGTTAATCCGGATCGATTCATCCGCGGCATAATCAATCAATCAGGCCATGTCGATGTCTTGACAGGCCAAATCCGATTTCCTCTTTACTCACGCCTCCCGAACTCCGTGGTAATAGCGGTTTCGCTTTCCGACAATATGAGCGTTAAAAAGGGGAGTTGATGTGGATTTTTATTGCACGATGGAATTAGTTAAGGTATTTAAAATAATGTTTAATTGATTCAATGGTAAATTTGAATATTATACGCGAACAGGTAACCATAGTAGCTACACTGAGAAAAATTTCTTTCTGGTGGCAATTAAGCGATTTTTAACATTTCTAGTATTGGTTTTTTAATTGGATAAATAAGATTATAGTTCACTACACTAAATTACTCTTGACATAATTTTGTAAAATATTTTTGATTAATTCGGGCAACTAAAAAATCGAATTGGAATATATATGGTTAAATTAACAAAAGTTTAATGCAATCAATTACAGTTTACTAATATTATTTACTTCCAATTTTCTTAATAAATATTTTATTCAAGGAATCCAGATAGTTGTTAGCATAGTATGCTATAAGAAATCTAGAGATTATAATTTAATACTGCAAATAAAACAGATATTCCAAAATAAATTTATTTTGCCAGAGTTCCGCGAACTAAATTTTACTGTAGGCAAGTTAGTTGGTGATTCCCAGAATAACAGCTAGAGTCCCAACGTGAAGACGACCGCCACGCGAAGCATATAATTCGAAGCGCGCGGGTTGGTGTCGGCTGTCGGTATTTTCTTTTGTTTGTCTTCAAGTGGTCCAATTATAATAATATAGTTATGGATGAAATGGAGGAAATATTAAAAACCTGGGGGTTACCCATGTTAGTACCTGTGTTTGTCGGTAAGTCATCAATTATTATACCTATTTTATTATCTAATATTTTAGTTGTTATCTACTAGGTAGGTAGGTATATGGTTCTAGAATTGCCGCGCCGCACCGGGAAGATGGCGTACATTATTATAATATGTATGTGTTGCGAATTGCGCAATTTGACTAAATTTTCCAATGCGCACGCTGTATAACCGTACCAATTTTTCTACAAATAACATTTATTAATGCATTTATAAATATTCAATGGAATTTAAACCAAATTTTTTTTAATAAGTATACCTAAGTAGTTTGAGAAATCCTGTCTTAAATAATTGTATATAAAATATGGCTGCCAAAATAAATATGTATGATAATAATTGTTTTAAACTTGACGTTTATTTAAACTTTAATTTTTTAACCAATTAATCAGAAAATGGTAAAAATAAAATAAATATGCACATAGTAATTAAAGTAAGTACAGGGTGTTTCACGGTAAATGGAACGTTAGAAGATTATAGAAAACGGGTCAATCTCTCGGAAACTATTAAGTAAATATACTATAATAATATGCATTTTTATTAAAAAATAAATATAATTTTCCGTATAGAATATACGGCTCATTAATAAGGGACGCCGGCTATAGGTATCTCAGGATCCGTTAATCGGACGACCCTTAGAAAAAAAAATTATTGGTAAATCAGCAAACTCCACCGCTAGAGGGCGTAAATACAACCTCGGAGCAGAAAATATTGTTTTAATCAAAATTGTTTCAAGTGAACCTATATTGAAATTTTTCTTTTGTAACCTACTGAAAATATCACAACTTTTTTGTATTTACATTTTTTCTCCACCTTGTCAAATAAAGGGTGCGGAAGGGGTAAACGTTGGTTTTAAAACAAGTTAATAACTTTTTTTTGGAATAACCGATTTCAAATAACTTTTTTTAATTTTAAAGCACTTTTATGGATGCTCTACTTGAATAATAACATTTTGAGTTCAGTTAGTTTTCGTGTCAGTAGGTGGCGCTTAATGACAAGGTCGCAGATTTTTATGATTTTCTCGAAAATTTGAAATGGTATTTTTATTTTTTTCTAGGAAGAGGAGCATCAAAATATTACAGTTACTGGTGAAAACCGCTGTCCGAAATGTTTATTCCTTATACAATATCCGGCAAAAAGTTGGACCCATATGGGAAACTTTTTTATTATTAATTTTACGAAAAACAGTTACTTATTCTTCATAAAAAGTTCCGCTTGGTCTAAAACCTAAAATGCAACTATCAAATATTAAATTTTTCCAGGCGTATACGAGGTTTATCAAAAATAAAGGTTATTTCTAAAGCATATTGTTTTATTTTTTACAATCTGATATAATTGCGCCAATAAAATGATATTATTTTTGGAATAACGCATTACTTTTGAACAAAATTGATTTCGTTATTGCAAACTATAGTATAGTTGTCACAAGAATATTAAAATCTGTTCAAAATAAAATATAATTACCACAAAGGATTATTATTCATTACATGAATTAAATCGTCATTGTGACAACAAAATTTTAATTTTGCTAAATATGCACTATCTAAAAATCAAATAAACTATAATTTACGCAATTTAATTCCTATTAAACATTTTTGGTATAGTGGTGGATCAATTAAACCTTTATTGAAATTTCAATTAAATTATGTAATTCTTTGAATTCGGTGATTTAGTTGCTCGTTACCAACTCGATTATTTAGTTGGATGAAATATATCTGGGTATTGGGAATTAATCCTTTTTCTCAGTGTACTGGATGTATTTTCTTGGGCATGAATATTAGCCGGAATAATAATAATAATAATCGACTTTCATTTAAGATAATAAGGGATACAATATACAATCATTGCATAGCAAGGTGAAGTTTAGCAGATACCATGGGAATCTGCTATTCTTACACTTAATCTTTACCTAGTAATACATCAAAACATCAATCAAAGTATATAGAAATATAAATATCTAATAGTAGTGTGTTTAACCATAATATAGAAGCAAACACATACAGGGTGTTTCATTAGGGTCGAAGAGCGGCCATATCTCGGAAACTATTGGGCATAGAAATTCAGGAAAAAAAATTAATAACTAAAGTGGCCATGAGAAAATCCTGGAAATAATTTTTAAGTTCCGCATTTTGCCGCAAGGGGGCGCAATTGAAAAGTAAATTTTAACATTTTAGATTTCTCCGAAAATTGCACGTTAAGGTATATTTTTAATAACACCATTAAAAAGCTTGGACAATTTTGCATAATTTTGGTCCCGTGCTTGTTGGCGTACCGACTTTAGTAAGAGTGGGGGAAGCTGTTGAAAGTGTAATCATTTAAATCTAATCAATTAAAACTAAAACTTGTTTGGAAGAGAAATGTAAGTACTTTTAACTGTCGTCTTGAGTGGTCCATGATCCTTCTCAATAAAAATACTAGAGGGCGCAATTTGCAATAATAACACATTTCTTAACTTTATTCATTTATTTCAAATCATACGGTATAATTATGATACCATAATCAAAAGTAGATTACATTTGCTACAAAAATGTCAAAACCGCAGTTCGATATCTCCATCCGTTTCAGAGTTATTGCCAATAGAATAATTTTTAAAACTTTAAATGAAGAAGCGGTTGTTTTCATAGTTTTGTGATCAAGCACTCCCTGACAAAAAATATTGTTAAACTTTATGGTTAGGTAGGTTTGTTTCTCAATATTCCAATGGTCCAGAAACCACTCTAGAATTAATGGCAATCATGGAAAACGTGTCATTTAGGCGTAACTCTAGCAATATGATGTGTTTTAAAAAATAAATCTAGATAGCTGTGAAATAAAATCTGAACGTTTCCATGGAGATAAGACAAATAATGCAAATAGTTGTCAACTAGTTTCATTTTGAAAGGTGTTGACAAAAGTTTATCCGTACTTCATCTTACACTTCTTGATAGAAAATTGTGATACGTACCCTTCAAAAATAGCTTATACCAATGCCGAAGCTTACGATATGCTGGCCGTATATTTTGAATGTTTCCAAAATGCGCCTATAGCGGAACGCGAATACGCTGTCAGATATCCTGAACGAAGGCACTATGGCAGAGCAGTATTTCAGAGACTGGCAATATGCGTAAGGCAAACGGGAAGTGTACGACGCATTTCAGTTCCTTTTAGAAGACGTCCAGTAAGAAATGAAGTCAACATTACAAACGTTCTTGCGTACGTAGAGGCCGATCCGCATTTAAGCATAAGAGAAATTTCTTTAGACCTAGGTATAAGTTGTACGGCAGTGTTCCGAATTCTAAGGGATTTTAAGCTGCATCCCTATCATATAGTTTTACATCAGGCGCTATCAGAAAGTGATTATGACAGACGGCTCGACTATTGCTATTGGCTAAGAGAGATGTGTAACGAAAATCCTCAATTCCTCTCTCACGTGTTATGGACTGATGAAGCCACTTTCAGTAGCTGTGGCAGAGTTAATTTACACAATATGCACTATTGGTCACAGACAAATCCTCACTGGATGCGCGAAGTGGATCACCAAAACAGATGGAGTGTTAACGTGTGGTGCGCAGTATTAGGACACAGAATTATCGGACCGTTTATTTTTAATGATTATCTAAATGGTGAATCTTATTTAAACTTTTTACAAAATGACTTGCCTATCCTTTTAGAAGATGTTCCTATTGGCCTAAGAACATCTATGTGGTATCAACATGATGGATGCCCGGCACACTTTTTGCATATGGTCCGTGATTTTTTAGATATTGGATACCCAAATCGCTGGATTGGAAGGGGTAGTTTGTTTGCTTGGCCACCTAGATTCCCGGATTTAACTGTGTTAGATTTTTACTTGTGCGGGCGAATAAAAGATATTGTTTATAAAACGCGACCAACCACACGAGAAAACATGATTGAGCGAATTGTAAATGCACTAAATTCGATTTCACAAGCTGAAATTGAAACAGCTGTCTCTAGTTCTAGACGAAGAATTAATCGTTGTATTTTGCACAACGGAGGTCATTTTGAACATTTATAAAGTCTTTCAATTGTTTTCCTAAGAAGCTTTCCATGAATATTGTTTCCTTTAATAGTTTCCGATAATTATTTCAATACTGTTTTATGGCCCGTTGGCCTTGAAACACGCTCCAAATTTTGTATTTTACATGATTTGGACTAGTCTTAAGCCTAGATAAAGTGTGAAGGAAGGCACGGAGTTTGACATTGGAATAATGAGAAACAAACCTACCTAACCATAAAGTTTAAAAATATTTTTTGTCATGGAGTGCTTGATCACAAAACTATGAAAACAACCGCTTCTTCATTTAAAGTTTTAAAAATTATTCTATTGGCAATAACTCTGAAACGGATGGAGATATCGAACTGCGGTTTTGACATTTTTTGTAGCAAATTTCATCTACTTTTCGATTATGGTATCATAATTATACCGTATGATTTTAAATAAATGAATAAAGTTAAGAAATGTGTTATTATTGCAAATTGCGACCTCTAGTATTTTTATTGAGAAGCATCATGGACCACTCAAGACGACAGTTAAAAGTACTTACATTTCTCTTTCAAACAAGTTTTAGTTTGCTAAAATCGGATAAGTGGTTTATAAGTTACAGCGATTTAAATGATTACACTTTCAACAGCTTCCCCCACTCTTACTAAAGTCGGTACGCCAACAAGCACGGGATCAAAATTATGCAAAATTGTCCAAGCTTTTTAATGGTGTTATTAAAAATATACCTTAACGTGCAATTTTCGGAGAAATCTAAAATGTTAAAATTTACTTTTCAATTGCGCCCCCTTGCGGCAAAATGCGGAACTTAAAAATTATTTCCAGGATTTTCTCATAGCCACTTTAGTTATTAATTTTTTTTCCTGAATTTCTATGCCCAATAGTTTCCGAGATATGGCCGCTCTTCGACCTTAATGAAACACCCTGTATAGAGGGTGTTTGGGGAGGAAATGGCAATATTTTGGGAATGTGTTCAGAGGGTGAAAATAAGAGAAATATACCCATATGTTTTAGTTCGATTCTCAACCATTTCTGAAATAATCGGTTCTGAGTTTTTTCATATTGAAATAATGAAGGAGGCTTTCGTTTTAAACGTCCGATACATTTTGATTTATAGTTTTGACATGCATAGTAGTTGTCAGTTAGCTTCATACTGAGCGTATCGATTTGAACCAAGATTTTCATACTTGAAATGCTCCCCACATTCAGTCACTCCAGGGAGTATGCCGACATGATATTCATATGGTTACTGTAACGGTAGTGCGATGCGCGCAGTTAATGAATATCGACGTCGTTTTCCAAATCGAAGAGTTCCTAATAGACGAGTTTTTCAAAAAGTATTTGCAAGTGCTCAGGAAACTAGAATCTTTCCAAGCGTGAGAATTGTTTCTGAAAGAGTGCAGATGTGGAAAATAAAGAAAATGTTCGGGATATTGTCGCAGAGAACTCAGGTAGGTATACCTAAGTACGAGATGGGTTGCAAATGAACTTCATATACCATCACATCTAGCCGTATGGGAGTCACTTAGAAAAAACGGTTTAAAACCTTTTCACGTTCAACCCGTTCAACATCTTCTAGATTTGAACGAAACTTCCAACATCGATTCAGTATTAATGACTGGTGTGGAATGCTACGACCAGTTGTTTGGTCCATTTGAAATGGATGGGCGTCGTACTGGAGAAGGATATTTACGGTTTTTGGAAGACCATTTGATACACATTTTGGATGATGTTCCGTTAAATGTTCGACAACGACCTCATTTTAGTCTCCGTGTGCGCAACTTCTTGAATTATCGTTTTCCTAATCGCTGGATTGGCAGAGGTGGTCCGCAAGTTTGGCCACCGAGGGCACCAGACCTAAACCCGTTTGATTATTGCCGTTGAGGATGGATGAAATCGCTAGTATATGAAACACAAGTGAAAAAGGGAAACACTCCGCGATTGAATTTTCAATGCTGCAGCTTTTATAAAAAACATTCCCCACTCAATCCAACGTGCTACCCGAGCAATTCACAAACGTGCCGTAAAATGTATTAAAGTTGGTGGAGGTGGTTTTAAAAATATTCTTTAAGTTACTTTGTACTGCAGTACCTGCAATTATCCGCTTTTAAAATAAAATTTAACTTACAAAAACTTTAGAACCTATTATTTCAGAAATGGCTGAGAATCGAACTAAAACATATGGGTTTATTTATCTTATTTGCACCCTTTGAACACATTCCCAAAATATTGCCGTTTCCTCCCCAAACACCCTGTACCTATACCTACATATACACTCCCGTGAAAAAAAAAAACAGGCAATATAAAATTTGGATTAAGTTTAGGGCTTTATAACTTTTTTATTTTTACTTGGATTTAAATGATTTTTTAGAGAGCTATAAATACATTTTACTAGTTTTAATATGCTTGTACAAATTTTGAAATAAATTGGTTTTTTGACATATTATACAAGGATAATCGAAAAGTTGTTTTTTCTGTCTAGTGTCAGAACACCCTGTGAAATAATTATTAAGAAGCGAAATTACTTCAAAATATCAATTTTCGTTAAGCCGCAAATATTCTTTGCCTTTTGGTTTTTGGTATGTCAATACGTGCATTTGTTCTCACCCAAATGCAAAATGATCTTGATGATGTCAATAATTTAAATTATTTCATAATTTTCTCATGGCCATTGAATTCAAAATAAAATAGACTATTAAAATGCAAGAAAACAAATGTTATTGTAATAATCAAGATTTAATAAACAAATAAATTTACGGAAAAGGGTGCGTATACCTATGATTTAAAAAATAACATTTTCCAAAACAAACTTAACAGGTACCAACAACAACTTTTTTACTTAAACACATCTCAATAATTTTTGTTGCCTCCTCTAGCACTTACTACTGCCTGTACGCGTCGGTTCATGCCATCAATTAGCCTGCGAACATCATCCTGGGTAATATTCCTCCATTCTTCCTGAAGTGACACTCGAAGCTCATTTAATGTCGCTGGTGCCACTTTTCGGCCTCTAATGCGTCTTCCTAGTATATCCTACACATTTTCTATAGGATTTAAATCCGGAGAACATGCTGGCCAGTTCATTTTTTTAATGCCAACTTCTGTCACATATTCAGTAACGCACATTGCTGCATGTGGTCGGGCATTATCTTGCATCAAGATAAAACGGTCTCCGATAAATGGAGAAAATAGAACTACATGATTTGTCAATACTTCCTCAATATCTCAGTGCGGTCAGTGATCCTCCGTCAATAAACACTAATTCATTACAAGCCTCTCTTGATATTCCAGCCCAAACCATTACGGAACCTATATATTTAGCAAATCGTTCTCCACTTCGCCTCCATACACGCTCTCTCCCATCTGGTGAGTGTAGACATAATCTAGACTCATCAATAAAGAGTATACCCAACAGGTATTAAGCTCTACGGGTAAGCATTACGCCCTTAGATACAAGGCCCTCTTTGATGCAAATATAATTTTTGCTCGCACGGTATTATTGTTCTACACGAAAGAATTTATTTAAGGCGATAATCATCATTAGTTTAATGCTTCTCGAGCGAGTAATTTTAAAGAACATTATTTAACTTTTCTGCATAAGGCGACATAAAGTAGGCACTACTGAGTAAGCGCTAATGGGTAATTTTCAACTGCTCTAAACGTGCTTCTGCGGAAGAGGTCTTTACTACATAAAACACCCCATTAAAAGTAGCTTTTTAATTTTCCCGTACCTACACATCTAAACATTACTCTCCTTGACCGCGGAACAAGTCCGAGCCGGTGTAATCTATCGCCTGGGAACACGCAAAATACGTTCTCCATGTTAAGCAATCCAGTCACGTGGTCAACCGACCGCCATTGTCTAGATATAGGCCAAATTAGCGGGCCTTTGTATTGGCCAAATGATTTATCGTCGCCATTTTTCTTATCCCGGGACTTTCTTTTGTTTTCTTTGTTTCACGTGTGGTGTGCGGTTTCTTTGGACTTTTTTCATTCGACGAGTATGTGGAGACTGACTTTGATTTTCTCTTACGACGGTTTTCACTTTTCCATTAAAAAATGTCCATAGATTTCGGTGATGATAGTTGTCCCGTCTTCCTTATATTAGATATTATACAGTGGGTTATTTAAATGCCTTCACCCATTTAAATATGAGAAATTATTTCCATTAACGCCGGTGTTCATCAGGGGCGGTTCTAGACCCAAAATATTGGGGGGGGGGGGCACCACATTGGCGCAGCCACAATTTTTGGTAGCCTTCGCTTGATTGTATTTCTCTCGAGATATTTTAAAGTTTTTTTCAGAAATGTTGGGGGATCCTGGCCCCCCCCAGCCCCCCCGTAGAACCGTCCCTGGTGTTCATAATAACTTACTGCAGTACTGTGGTTAGGTGTGCTCAACTTCTTTTTCTTGGGAAAAAGCTAGTTATGCGGCTTTGACTACCTTGTCTTACACAGTAAAAAATGCAATTGATTGAGCTAGGGATATCTGATTTAATTTATTATTATTACCAAAAATGATTTAAGATTAAATAAAAAATGATTGAATTATTAGATGTCGAAATCAGTCTGATCTTTATTGAATAAAATATATTCTGTTATAATTCTTACATTAAACAGTTTAAAATAAGATAGCTTAATCACAGACTTTAATTTAATCAGTAGGCATAATGAGAAAAACGCCTTTTATTTCTTATAAGAATTCGCATACTCTCTATACAACTGTTTAATACTATATGTGACTGCAACGCGCTTTCCTACTGTAAAACAACGAAAATTGCTAGTGATAATATCACGGTAATTTAGCCAATATGAAATAGGAGTTATTGCTAACATAGAATGGTTTATAGACATTATTGCTCTGAATACTTACAGTAATTATCAAGTTCTATTGGGGGTATAATCTGGTTTCATATACTGTATTAATTTCGACCGGCAGTTATAATGAAACTTGATATAATCATAATATTTGCTTGCTACGGTTAATAAAGCATTTATCACTAAAAATCAGTACTGTAGTTCTCAAAATAATACATAGTTTCTAGTGTAATATTGTTCTTATCGTTTAACATTGCATATGATTATCTATTATGCAACATGGTTTACGTAAAATTCGTCCATAAATTATAAAGTCCAATACTAATGATGGATTGTGCGAAATAAGATTCTTCGATTGCTTTATCTGATAAGCAAAGTTTAAAAAAACTTAAATACAAAGTAAAAATAAATTAATTGAAACAGATATTGGTACGATTAATAAAATTGAAATTGAGACAGGACAGCTAGAAGACTCCGAACAACGATGTGACCTGCGCAACAAATACGTTAAAACTAATACAACGGCGCGCGGCGATTGCCGATCGCTATACGAACCCCCGCCAACGTTTTGGTGGATTATAGGTTCTAACGGATACAATTCGTTTTTGGGGACGCTGTTCTGCTTTCTTAATTGTAGAGAAAGCGCTTAACTGGGTTAATGCGTCGCATTGAGAAGATACAATTTATTTCCTAAAAAAATTGCTGTATTAAAAGTAGTTCATTATTCGACAAGACTGTGCTCATAATGGAACTGATTACTACCAATAAAAACACTGTTCTAGCAAATCTGGAATTGATATAATACTAAAGCGGGTTTGATACATTAGCAATTTATCTAATATGGGTTAATAAAATAGTATATTAAAGTACACGTTTTATAAAGCATCATTTTATAGCACGCATCCATGTTAAAAAACGAGCCGCTTGCGGCGAGTTTTATAACGGGACAAGTGCTTAAAACTGCTTTATATAACACGTACTTTATATACTATTTTTTCTAATTTGAATTTTTCTCAATAAAAAACACATATTTAAAAAGAAAATCAATCCTTTAAATTTTGTAAATTTTTATGTCTAAATTTTATGTTGATAATACTATTTTTTATCATAGTATATGTATGTATCAAATTATTTTGCGAACTGTCATTTTTTGATTTATTCACCCATTTTCACCACGAGATTCTAAAGTTATTTTAGCGATATGAAATTTGAAATTGGACGGAATACGTTGTGTGATCCTTGTACATTCGGTACATATACAGAGCGTTCGGAAATTCGGGCGATTTTGCTACTTTTTCTCGAATTTCAAAAGACGTGATTTTACGTCACGGCATTGCAATTTAGTATAGGGAAGATGGAAAATTCAAATAAAGTTGTAGTTAAAATCGACATTGGAAGATTAGTAGATTGAATTTTGAATTGGATTTGGCAGAAAATGATAGCTTGAAGCATCTACAAAAGCAAAATAGTTCTCCGTCAATAAAGTTATTATTTAATATGTGTTTTTTAATGAACTAAAACAATACATACAGATTTGTAGATCTAGGCAACCAAACATACATACGTAGGTTCGTGTAGTATTTTGCATATTTGGACTAAAAAATATTAGTTATCTAGAATGCTATGCTAAACGGTGAAAAAAAACATGTCATGCCAACCTTTAAATAATAAAATTCGGAGTTCGAAATAGATCTATTACGAACTCGCTAGCGCGTTCGAAATAGATCTGTTTGGAGACAAAATTAGAAAAAATAAGTTATGTCTTATTGTATTAGTAGATCATTTTCCTCAGTGCAGTGTTGATTTTTTAAATCAATCTAGTGTGGACCTGAATTTAATCAGGGCTGAGTTAATTTTGATTTAAAATTCTACCAATCTTTTAAAGTGTCAACGAAGATTGACGATGATATATTTTATTATTTTCTAAAAAAAATGTTTATTTCTTTATTATGAATGATAAATTTCTAATAACAGAAAATGTTTTCACGGGCAAAATATAAACTACTTAAAGAAAGCATTTCTAAATTATTACATAATAACCTGTCACCTTAAGACTCTTTTTCCGTAAAATATGCCATCCTCCACTAAAAGAAAATTAATAGGGTTATTCCAGAAATAAATTACATCCTAAAATACATAATTCATGGTTATAAAGATAACTGAAAATTTGTATAACATTGGATAGTAACGTTAATATATGGACGATAAATTTTGTCTACGTCAGCCGGCATTCACCTTCTTCTACTTCGCATATCCTTACGAGATTCATGCTCAGGTAAGCACGTATTCTTGCGAGGACGAAGCAAGCATTTTCGTCTAAAGCAGTACGGATACAAATTTTATAGCTATGCTTCTGTATACGGTGCCAAGCCGCGAGTTTTAATTGTCGGGTCTTATTGGTTGTTTTAAAAGATATAGGTACTAAAGAATATACACGCTTACAGCCAAAGTTGAGCAAGAATATATACCGCGTGCAGCACTGGTTATGGGAAATCCCATGTAAATTTTGTTAAAATTTTTAGAATTTACTCTTAAATATTGGCTATATAGACCAGGGTCGATAATTTTTGAAACCAAAAAAAAATAATAGTAGGATGAAACCCATTGGAAAAGGAAGAGAATAGAACAAAAATGAAAGGAAAAATAAATTACGGGCGATCCGAGGTCGGGAAGGGGGGGGGGGGGAGGGTGGAGTTTTAAGGGTAGAAAACGATTTATCTCAATTTCCGGTAAAACTACAAGTCCTGTTGAAAAACGTTAAATCGCAAAGTTGTAGGTAATAAAAAGATCTACAACTTTTGTATTTACACTTTTTTCACATAACCTCAAAATTAATGTGAAAAATTCAAATAACCAAGTTTTTGGTTTTTTATTTTTATCTTTTACAAAAAAAATTTTTTATCCACGAAATTTGGTGAAAACTTACCTTTTTATGTCCTAAACACACTGTAATTTTTTTGATTTAAAATATTTATTTTTTAACCTTGTTTTGACTTAATATCGAAAAAACACCCTAATTTTCAATCGAAAATTCTCACGTCAAAATATCTGCTTTTTTAAAAAAGTCGGTGGGCTTTTTGTTCATTGAAATCTCTACTTTCTGATGGTGTAAAAAAATATACATTACTATGGTAAATGTTCTCAAAGAAATGCAAAGAAATGAAAAAAACTCGAATCAGAAATTTTTTTTAGATCAATATGTACAATTTTGAGCTATTTATTAAAATTTATACTTTTTTTTTATCAATGTAACATGGAATCTTACGTTTCTCGAGTAATTAAAGTATAAATTTTAATAAATAGCTCAAAATTGTACATATTGGTCTAAAAAAAATAATTCGGATTCGAGTTTTTTTCGTTTCTTTTCATTTTTTTGAGAACATTTACCATAGTAATGTATATATTTTTTAACACCATCAGAAAGTAGAGATTTCAACGAACAAAAAACCCACCGACTTTTTTTAAAAAGCAGATATTTTGACGTGAGAATTTTCGATATTAAGTCAAAATAAGGTTAAAAAATAAATATTTTAAATCAAAAAAATTACAGTGTGTTTATGACATAAAAAGGTAAGTTTTCACCAAATTTCGTGGATAAAAAAATTTTTTGTAAAATATAAAAATAAAAAACCAAAAACTTGGTTATTTGAATTTTTCACATACATTTTGAGGTTATATGAAAAAAGTGTAAATACAAAAAATGTAGATCTTTTTATTACCTACAACTTTGCGATTTAACGTTTTTCCATAGAACTTGTAGTTTTACCGGAAATCGAGATAAATCGTTTCCTACCCTTAAACCCCCCCCCCCCCTTCCCGACATCGGATCGCCCGTAATTTATTTTTCCTTTCATTTTTGTTCTATTCTCTTCCTTTTCCAATGGGTTTCATCCTACTATTATTTTTTTTTACTTTTTACCATTTTCAAAGGCTTCAGCATTGGTCTAATAGCAGATCATTACAAGTACGCCAAACATTGTGAATTGGCCAAAATTTTATGGAAATGCAGACAGCTCAATTTAATAAAGACGCATCGACATGTTAAAAAGAAAAAGGCCCAGAAACAAGTGCCCATCAGTAATAGACGGGGCGGGGCGGTTTTTATCTAATGGTGTTTCTGATGATATTTATAGCTGCAGTTCTCTTTAATAGCTATAAAGCTACCGTGCGAGCAAAAACGATTTGCATCAAAGAGGGCCTTGATAAGGACGTAATGCTTAGCCGTAGAGCTTAATACCTGTTGGGTGTCAGTAACTACCTGAATTAACAATCAATCAGTTATTCCGTCATCTTTGACAGTCGTTACAAGTAATTTGATTCATCGCTAATTTTTCCAATTTCTTAAACAATTCACACACTGAGCTTTACGGAACAGCATGCACAAAACATTCATGGTTGAAGCGTATTTTCGAAACGGGGTTAGAGTAAATTGTGAGTGGCAATACCATCCGGGTTTGAGCATGGACGATTTTCCTAACATTGCTTTTATTGCTGGGGATTTTTTTCATTGCCTGAAAAGAACCGTGGCTGTGTTTAGGGAAACAGGTTCTATACAACGCAAAAAAGGAGCAGAAAGACCATCTGTAAGAACAGAAGAACTTGTTGCAAACGTTCGTGAAATAATGCAAAATACGCCAACAAATTGTATATAAGACGCCTGTCCCAAGAAGTGGGAAGATCTTATGGAACATGCAGGACTATTCTTAAGAAGCAGCTAAATGTGTTTCCTTATAAAGTGCAAGTATTCCAAGAAATATAAGCCGCAGATTTTAAAAGACGCAGGAATTACTCTCAATTGTTTACCCAAAATTTATTGGAAAGAAATTACTTATTAGACCTGACATTTTTTTCGGATGAAGCCTGGTTCCACTTCTCCGGTTATGTGAATTCTCAGAATACACGCATGTGGAGTAGTGAAAATCCCCATTAAAAGTCCACATTGCACCCTCAAAAATTGGTCTCTGGTTAGCTGTTTCCCGAAGAAGAATAACTTTTGGTCCTATTTTTTTCCATGACACAGTTACAGCACAACGGTATAGAGACAATATTTTGAATCCATTTGTGGAGCAATTACTTGACGACGAACTACGTTTTGGATATTTTCAACAGGACGGTGCAACCGCCCATGCAGCCGCCGAAACTATTAACTACTTACGCAATTTTTTCAACGACAGATTGATCATTTTTCGATCAGACATTAAATTCCCACCTAGATCACCTTGTTTAACGGTTATGGATTACTTCGTTTTTCCTCATTTAAAAAACACTATTTTTAAAACACCAGTTGCAAATTTAGAACAATTACAAGAAAAGATTGTCCAAGAATGTGATAACATTTCTTCAGAGATGCTGGTCAACACTTTCGAAAATATGAAGAGACGTGTGAATTGATGCTTGGAGCATGGCGGTGGCCAATTTCAGCAATTTATGTAATTATTTTTCTTTTTCGTTCTGTATATTCTAACTTTGTTAATTTTGTTAACAAAAATAAATGTGTATTTGTCTACTTATTTTATTACTCATTAGTTTGGCATATCATGTCATAATATGAATTTGACAAAATTTTAACCTAGATTTGGTTAGATATATCGTCCCCATATCATTGTGATCTAAACTAAGCCCCACGTTTTTTAATCCAAGCCTTCTTTGATGCAAACAATTTTTGCTCGCACGGTATAAGTATCTTAAAGAAGAGGATTTACATAATTAATATCCCAGTCATGGTTACGTTAAGTTCATCATACGTGCTCCTGATAGTGCTAGTGCAAAATATGTTTTACGTTTACACACCCTTTAACGTTTGAGACGTATCAGTACGACTTTTCATCTAATAATACTTGGTTAACGATGCATTTCGAGATGATTGATAAAACAATTATGCCTGTCTCTTACACTAAGGTTCCATCTGCAGCTACCGAACTGTTTCGTTACAAGGTTAAGTTTCTGTTTCGAGATAATAGACAGAATGTGACAACGCTTGAATCATCTAAATGGTCGGTGGATGTAGAGTTGTCAGTGACAACTCTACATCCACCTGGCAACTCTACATCCACCGACCATTTAGATGATTCAAGCAGCAATTATAGTTTAATTGTATTCATAGCTGTAACTTCTTTCTTATTGTTAGCAATTCATGTATATGAAATTGCTAAAAGTCAATGTATAATATGGTTATATAAATTATTGTTTATTACTCTAGTTCTTTTTTTCTAACGTTTCCCTATCCGTATAGTTGTCATTGCCTAGGGCGAGAATAATTATCATATAGGATGTAGTATACAGGAAGATACAGAACAAGAAGTCTCGAATGAGAGGTCTCAGCCTTTTTTAAAGCCATAAACTTCTGACAAATTTCAGTAGAATTGACAGTAGTTTTAACTGAATTCCCTTCGATCTTGTTTTTGGTATTTTTATATTAATCAAAACTGAGTGACCCAAATCAGTTACATCCTCCACCATCAACTCAATTAACACTGAACTTCTACATGCTCATGTGACACCAAAAATAAGGACAACCTTAAAATAATTATATTTATGAGTACTAATTAAAATACTTCAATGAATCAAATATTTAATAAAATAACTAACCTTGAGCATGGTCCTCAGCATGGAATAATGTTCCCAAAGCGTTAAAGGAGAAAAAGTCCTGGATTTCTCTGTGAAAGACACGGGTTAAAGTTTTCCACTTTTTGTTCACAACACCATCTTACAGATGCTTTATATATTGCTTCATATATTTTGCCGGCATAATACCTCTTAACGTCTTTTTAGGTGCATTTTTAAATCAAAAGTTTCCATTTCGACTAAGGAGCAATAGATGCCACTTATCCCCCATCTTCTACGCATGCGCCAGCAGTTTTAAACCTGTTTTTTTTTTTGGTTTTTGAGCTATTTTAAAGCAGGTTTTTTTAGCTGTTTTCTGTTGTTTTTTAGCAGTTTTTACTGTTTTTGAGTTGTTTTTTGCTGTTTTAAGATGTCTTGCCATTTTTGAGCAGTTCTTTACTGTTTTTGAGCCATTTTTTACTGTTTTCTGCTGTTTTGAGCTATTTTTAGCTCAGCTATTTTTGAGCTGTTAGCAAAAACAGCAAAAAACAACTAAAAACAGTTGCATATTGCTGGCGCATGCGTAGAAGCCTCCAAGGAGAACATCTGTTACTATTCGACTGTAATCGCAAACTTGACGACACTGACAACTTGTTTATT